>OX326958.1:73092099-73802099 GCA_946800325.1 Luzula sylvatica | reverse complement strand
AATATTTTATTAATAAATATATTTCCAGCGTCGAAATATCCATCGCAACTCAATTTCCTCACGAGTATATTCACGGTACGAATCCATTGCTTCTTTTCTAACCTCTCCAATAAATTCAAAGCAATTTCGCTCTTTTCTTTTTTACATAATTCGAGTGCTAGGGTTATTCTCGTAACTTCACACGGTACCAAGCCTTTCTCTATCATTTCTTCATATAAAGCCCTCGCCTTTTCTAATCTCGACTCTTTGCAAAGTCCGCTTATTAAAGCACCATAAGTCATCGAATCAGGAACACATTTATTTTTAACCATTTTTTCGAATATTCTCAAAGCCGTGTTTGATTTCTTTAAATTACAGTACCCCCCTATTAGAGAAGTGTATGTGTGTTTCGTGGGCACTAACCCTAACCCGACACATTTTTCAAATAGACCCTCGCTTTCCTCCATTTTACCTTGCTTGCAAAGTGCCGAAATTAAGGTCGTGTGTGCTTCTATATCTGGTTCAAATCCAGCACGAGTCATTTTATCGAACACCTCTTGAGCGTTCGTTAAATCCCCTCTTTTGCAACTTTCACTCATGAAAATATTATATGTTATTTTATCGGGTTTTAAACCTTCTCTTAAACCCTTTTCAAGCAATTTATACGCCTCATAAACCCTTCCAATTTTGCATAATCTATCGATAATTGCATTATACGTGTAAATATTTAAAACCAATCCTTCCTTTTTCATAACATCCATAAGTTCATAAGCCATGTTTAAATTTCCTTGTTTACAATAACCATTTATAAGTGTACTATAAGTGTTTGTATTTGGTACCAAGTTTTGTTCGCGCATTTTGGTCAAAAGCATTTGGGCTCGTTCGAGTTTCCCCTCTTTGCAATACCCATTTATCATAGTTGTATACGTATAAACATTTGGTTTGTATGAATTGCTTTTTATAAGTTTGAGAAAAAGTCTGAATGCTCTTTCGGTCCAACCAATTTTACAAAGACCATATATTAAGCACGTGTGAGTGTACACATTAGGGTTTATTTCTCTTTTCGCCATTGCTTCTAAGACACTGAATGCTTGTTTTACACTGCCTCTCTTGCACAAACCATCTATTAAAACGGTATAATTTATCACATTTGGGGGCGAATTGGATTCGTGCATTTGTTTGAAAAGATCATAAACGTTTTTGAAATACCCTTTTTTGCAAAACACGTGTACGATTAAAGTACACGTGACGTTATCGATTACCAAGTTTTTCTCTTTCATGGCTCGTAAAACCTTTTGAATAGCGTCTACGCGATGTTCTCTGCAAAATCCATCGATTAGAATCTTGAAGCTGACAGAATCAGGGTAAACTCCATTAACAGACATTTCATCAAACAGTTTCTGTGCATAATCTAAATCCTCCAATTCAACAGCTGTCCTAAGAGCACAATTCATGGTATGCAAGCTTGGTTTTAATCCTTGATTTCTCATCTCGAAAACCATGTGCATGGCTTCCTTCAACCTCTTGGCCTCAGCAAAGCATTTTATCAAACACCTCATGACCTCTTCAGCCTTCTCGAAATTCCCTCTACCAACCAAAGAACTCGCAGTTGTCACGTAAAACAACATAAAATACTTAATTTCAGGCAATTTAACAGCCCAATTAAAGAAGGCCAATGCAATCATGGATCCCTCATTTTCTGCCAGGAGAGAGACAATGGAAATGGCGTCCTGTGGGGTGATGTTTGGTTGCAGGGACCGGAGGGCTCGGTCTCCGTCAAGAAAAGAGGCCGAGATTTCAGAGCAAAGAGAGGGGATTGTCATTGGTTTGTCAGGAACTACAGATGGTTGGTCTTGTAAGAATAGGTGGTGAAACGGAGGAAGGGTGGTGAGCGAAGAGGTAGGACGGAGAGAAGGGAGAAGAACTAGAGAGGAGGGGAGGCGGCGAAATAACGCCATTGTTACCCTGTTACTGTTCCCGAGCAGAGAGAGTCATAATGTTTCTACGAGGAAAACGGGAAATAGTTTCCCGGTTTCTTGAAACCGGGAATACAATTCCGTATATTACTTGAAATGCCATCAAGCAATCTCATTCATAACTTGTTTTATTGAAAAAATGGAGGAAATTACAAAGATACATGATACAGCAAAAATAAATTATAAATTACAGCAATTCAGTTCACAACGTACACATCTGCTTCTCTTAAGCAGAAAACAATTGCGAAGAATTTTCTTCGCAACAATTACGCATCACTTCTTCAACATCGCGCGGTTAAAAATTCTCTTACAAAATGGATTCGTTCTGAGGTTCGATGCGTGAGGCCGAATCGCATTCACAAGTTCCCCATGTAAAGAACCCTAAAAGAAAATATATATAACAATTAATAATTTAAACCTAATTATTTATATAATTAATAAGATAGGGTATAATATTACCTTAGAATTTTGAAGGGCGGCTTGAACTACGTAATTAGCATAAGGGTGCTGAAGGACTTGCTCGAATCGAGGCACGGAGAGTAATTCAACAATAATATTAGCTTTATCGTGCTCGTTAAGGACCTTGAGGCATTTCTCCACCACATTACTACTGATCTTTTGCATCGCTAATCTTACATACCAACCTTCGAGCTCGTACGCTAATTTCCCAAGTGCCGCTGGTATTTTCAATCCGAGAATATATTGCACGACATAATTACTGAAATAAATTTAATTCACTTTAGTTTTGGAAATTCAAATTTGATATTTTTGAATTTTGAATAAAAAACGGTTCAATTGATTCTTTTTTTACCCGAAAGGATCTTGGGCGAGCAGGAGACCATTAGTACAAACGGAGTCGATCAATTTTTTGCGATCTTCACCGAAAGAATGCGCGATACATCTTTGCATGACACAACATCCATGTTGATGCTTCGATATTTCCATACTATGAATAGCCGCTGCGTCAAATATAACCTACATGCATTATATCATTGCGCGCACATTTAGTTATCTTATTGTATGATACAATTATTAATATATCATTTCTGCACATAATTATTATTTTTGGTACCTTGTTATCATCTGCAGTAAAAAATTGCAAGCATTTCTGAATTACATGATTTCCATTAGGGTCCTTCATAAGATCCAAAAATCCAGGTTGCAGAGCCGAGATAACTAAATCGATTTCTTCCTTCGTTTTGAGGGTCTCTACCAATTTCTGCACTGCTCTTGTCCTGAAAAAAAAAATTATATAATTTAAATAGTGAACTAAAAATTTACTTAGTAAACATAGGATATTTACTAATTCAAAAATAAATAAATAGGATATTTAATAGTTTACCCGTGAATGTTTAGAGAGACGGTGACGAGCACTTTTGGGTCTCGTGTTAGGATATACACGATAAGCATTCTTTGTTCTTCGTCGGAGACTTGAATTATTTTTTGCATTAAATAGTTTCCGAATGGATTCATGCTAAGCTCGATCGAATGATTCACAATTCCATTGAATACCAAATTGGCCCATTCTTGCCCGTCATCGAGTTTTGCTTGCAAGAATCGACACCCATTCTGATCCTTCGAGATTGAATACGCGTACCCTTTTTCTCCAATTAGGTTCTCGTTGAACCTTGGACTCTTAATACAATTTAGTTTTGCCGAATCGGCACTATTTTTTCTCGCATTGACAGGATTGAATGTTTCGATGTATAAACTAGAATTATTATCGGGTAAAAATGAAGTATCCATTATTTCGGATAAATTATTATCGAGAGGTAAATCTTCCTCGAACCCAGATATTAATCCGTAACTATCTACCTCTAACGAGGGAAACAGAAAAGATTCATCTTTAGGCTCGAATTTGTCGAAAATACTACCGTAATTACGATCAAATAAAGAATAAAACGGCGCGGGTTTATTCTCTAAATGCATAGTTCTTAGAGAGCTTATGAACGAAGCCTCGTCAGAGCTCGACGAGTGTCCGGTCGAGTCAGGAGAGTTCGTATTCGTTAAATCGTCAGAACTCGACGAGCCATTGTACCAGTTCGAACTCCCGTGCTCAGAACCGCTACCATCATCGCTACTATTGAAGTAATGGCCATGGGGAATCTCCTTCAATAACATCTCCATCTCTACCTCCATTTTTAAACTCTGCAATTTAACAAAAAATCTATCAATATAACAAACCAACTGAGAGTAAAGGAGAAAAATGGGTTCAAAGATGTAAACCTTAATGCAGATAGAGAATATGAGGGATTTTAGAGAGAGAAGAGTTATCTATTTTTGAAGTATGAGAGAATGGTTCTTATTATTGCTAGTGTGTGTGTTATGTATCTTATATGGAGAGAAGATAGGTAACGAGAGATTGTTCTGAAATATCAATATTGTTGGGTCGAATCCAATCCAATTAGGATCCAAATAGAGATTTGGTATTCAAAATTGAAGATCTTTTTGAAGAACGAGATGCACTTGTGTTGTGCTTGTGTGTGACCACCACATCCATTTATTTGGATGTTATCATGATACCAAAATATCAGACTCGAGAGATATTTTTTCATACTTGAAAAAGATGAAGATATTTTTTTTTTATTTTTGTATCTTTCTGAGCCATCCAGCGAATAGGTATATCCTAAAAAGCGCAAAGTGCAGCAGGATATTTTTTTTCTCTTTTCAATTAGGTTTTCTGGTTGATACGGGTGTGAACCCGTTAAGACGAAAACCTAATCAATAACAAGTTTTTTTTTTAATATATTTTGATCATGGCCCAATAACATATAACTCGACATGATAGCATGGGCAAATGGCCCATTAATTATAGGTAAACTCTGCAAAATCTATGTTGCACGGATACGGATACGGATAGCGTATCCGATACGATAATTTTCAAAAAATCACGAATACGAATACGGCTATATAATTATTCCTTTAATATATTTATATTATATATAATTAATTAATAAATTAATAATATTTTTAAATTAAATATTATAACAATAAATAATATCAACCAAACAATACAAGTATCATAAAACTATCATAAACTTGTTTTAGAAATATCTTAGAACTAATCTAGAAATATCCTATATAATTTATTTTAAAATATTATGGGCCAAAATATATAATGGGCCGAAGTATCCTAAATGGAGTATCCCAACCGTATCCTGTCGTATCCCCGTCGTATCCGGAAAAAAAAATATTAAAATATTCGGATACGCCACGTGGCGTACCCGATACGTATCCGAGCCGTATCGCACCCATATCCGTATCGGATACGCGTATCCTCAGGATACTTCTGCATTTTTGAAGTATCCGCGTAACATAGTGCAGAATCCCTAATATTTTTTGTATATTTTATTTTACAAAATTCTGTATCTTTTAGATAATTTCAGTTTTTTCTCAATAAATTATTGATATTTCAGTTTTTTCTCAATTAATCATATCATTGATTTATATTTTGTTTTGCATTCTTCGAATTTTGTTTGGTTATGCATAACAAAATTTTGCGTAAATATTCGTTGTCATCAAACTATAATTATCATAATCATAAATTTGAGAACAATAAGCTTTCACAAATAATCATATAAGTTTGTTTTGTAATTTATATTACTAGTAAGTGAATCGCATATTAAACCGTTTAAATATATGTAAACAACATTAGAATTAATTTGGGATCTCATAATAAACACAATTGATTCACGATTAAGCCATTTTAGCGAGACCATAGAAATAATTCACATTTTTTTTATATATTCTGAAGTAGAACAAAATAATTAATGACCCTAAATTAGAATTGCAAAATACAATTTCACTCCGTGGGCACTAACCATTAATTAGTCCCCACCGGATACAATTACTAAATTAATGTTAAAATTTGATCAGACGAATCGAATAAATGATGGAAACGTCAAACTCGTGATTTCGTGCTATAAGCAGTTGATGAATTGAGGATATTACACTCAAAAAATTTGATCATTGAATGTGCATTAAAATAAGTAATGTGTAACAAATTTTAGAATCACAATTCATTATTTATTACACAACACTAATCTTAATTAATAGAACTTTAGGGGCTGTTTGGATTGCAGTAAATAGGGCAGTTAGTAATGGTAATTACTGCAGTAGCTCTATTCTCAATGTTTGGTACGATGTAATTTGTAAAATACTTGTAATTGCTACTTCCTTAAAGTCTCTCATTGCAGTAATTGTGTACCTCATCAAAACCGCATGGTTTGCAAAGACAGAAGATGAAAAATATGGCGGGAGACCCTGAAACCGTCACTTCCCCCTTAACCTTGCACTTTCATATAATATAATAAACCAATACAAACAGAATATCCAAGAACTAATAAAGCACAAATGTATGATATAAATAATGCATCCATGTACACATGTCACGTGTGGGGCTCATAATTAGAGGAAATATACATATGAGAAAGACATATGTGGCTCATAATTCTTCCTCTAATTAAAGCATCAAAAAAGTGAAGTTAGTTTTTTGTTTTTGCTGGAAACAGATGTGTTTAATTTCCAACTTGTGACTAGATTAAGAATGCATGCATTCATTTGTCAGTGTGTAGAAATGGAAAATAGACGGGTAAAATCAGATTATTTCGAATTCGGGTCGATTCTGATTGCGAGTTGATTCAGTCTTTGAAGTTAGGGCCCTGAATCCATCTGGGATATTCTTGAATGTTTTATTTGGATTTTATTTGGATTGAACTGAAGATAATAAATAATCTCTAAAGAAAAAAAAGTATTATGTATTTGTTCCCACTTTTTCATTGCATCTTTTTGTTAGGATCGTCGCCGCAAACACACACACACAAGAACAACACACACGGAACAAGTATTTTTACGTGGAAACCCCGAAGGGAAAAAACCACGGCCGTCGGCACTCAAACTTATTTTACTATACTGGAGAAAGAGAGAATACAATTGTTTGTGCTTTGTTGGAATGAATAAAACTCTAGCCTAACCCTCTATTTATAGCTAAACTCCTACCCAATACAAGGAAATAATACAAGGAAATAATCATTGCCTTAATTACCATTCAATCATGGCAATATCAATATATGGAGAGTTTTCCTATTTCTTCAAGGTTTCCTTTTTCTAATTTCCTAATCTTCAGGTTTCCAAAAGTCTCCATACCATAACAATCTCCCACTTGGAGACTTTTGCACCAGTCTTCTTTCTCCCGTCCCGAGCGGGACTTCCTTGAGTCCGGCGACAGCTCCCATGGTTTACGTGACCAGCCCCACTGAGGCGACGCACAGCCTCAGCTTGTCGGTGGGGACTTCCTTGGTCAACATATCTGCAACGTTCTTGGCACCTTGGATCTTCTCCAGCGATAAGACCCTGTCACTCACAAGTTCCCGGATGTAGTGATACTTCAGTTGGATGTGCTTGATCCTCGAGTGGAATACCGGATTCTTCGTGAGACATAAGGCACTTTGACTGTCGGTGTAAAGTGTCTTGCATCCTTGAACTTTTCCGATCTCCTTCAGAAAAGTCAAGAGCCATACCATCTCCTTTCCGGCCTCCGAGATTGCCACATACTCAGCCTCCGTTGTCGATAGTGACACACACTTCTGCAATCTCGACATCCAACTCACCGCCGTGCCTCCCATCGTGAAGACATAACCGGAAGTGCTCTTCCGACTATCCACATCTCCTCCTAGGTCAGCATCTACAAATCCTTGCAAACTCGTGCCACCTTTCTTGTAGCACAGTGCCATGCTTGCGGTGCCATTCAAGTATCTCAGTAGCCACTTAATCGCCTCCCAGTGCTCGATGCCGGGGTTTGCCATGAACCGGCTCACGACTCCCACTGCATGAGAAATGTCGGGTCTCGTGCACACCATGGCGTACATTAGGCTACCCACTGCCGTTGAATACGGCACGCTCTCCATCCTCTTCTTCTCCTCCGTGGTTTTCGGTGACTGCGCCTTGGAGAGTTTGAAATGTGCGCCGAGTGGGGTACTTCTCGGCTTGGCGTCATCTACTCGGAATCGCTCCAGCACCTTCTTAATATACTTCTCTTGCGACACTTTGAGAGTACCCTTGCTTCGATCTCGAGTAATTCGCATCCCAAGAATTTGGCTCGCCTCTCCTAAATCCTTCATTTCAAATCCTCTTGACAACTCCCTCTTGAGCTTGTCGATCTCCCTCATGTTCGCACCTGCAATGAGCATATCATCAACATACAAAAGCAATATAATGTATGTTTCTCCACTACTCTTGTAGTAGCAACAATGGTCGGTGTCACCCCTACGAAAACCACGATCACACATGAACTTGTCGAACTTCTTGTACCACTGCCTTGGAGCCTGCTTTAAACCGTACAAGCTCTTCTTAAGCCTGCACACAAGATCCTCCTTTCCCGGGATCTCGAAACCTTCAGGTTGCACCATATAGATGTCCTCCTCCAAATCGCCATGAAGGAACGCCGTCTTGACATCCATTTGCTCGAGGTGCAAATCCTCCGCTGCTACAATACTTAACACCGTGCGAATAGTCGTCAGCTTTACCACCGGCGAGAACACCTCCGTGTAGTCGATTCCCTTCTTCTGAAGAAACCCCTTGACTACCAGCCTCGCCTTGTATCTCTTGCTGCCATTTGACTCGTCCTTCACTCGGTAGAGCCATTTGTTTTGCAGCGCCTTCTTGCCATCTGGCAACCGGGTCATTTCCCAAGTATTGTTCTTCCGGAGAGACTCAATCTCTTCCTTCATCGCGCGCTCCCACTTGACTGAATCACCTCCGTGTACCGCCTCTCGGTAGCCTTCTGGTTCACCCTCATCGGTTAGCAGCAAATGATGGAGTGATGGTGAATAACGGTTTGTAGGCTTAATTCTCCGGCTTGATCGTCTCAAAATAGGAGTTTCTGGGCTTTCGTCTTGCGCGATTTCAGGCACGTATTCGTCCCCATTTTCAGTCACATCCTGGACCGAAAACTCGTCTTCCTCGGGCTCGCTCGACTCGTCATTGCTCGTGATTTGATGGACACTCTCCTCCGATTTCGATTCGCCTCCGGAACCGAACCTGTTCTTGTAGAGTTCCCCTTCATTAAAGGTTGCGTCTCTTGACCGAATTATTCTTCGACCTTCCTTGATCCAAAACCGATAACCGAAGTAATTCGATCCATAACCAATGATCACACATATTTGGGCCTTCGCGTCTAGTTTGTCCCTCTTCTCTGCGTCGATATGGACATACAAGATGCTCCCAAAAATTCGCAAATGACCAAGAGAAATCTTTTTTCCTCTCCATTTCTCTTCAGGTAGCTCGAGGTTGAGAGATTTCATCGGAGTACGGTTGATAAGGTATGCGGCCGTGCTAACCGCATCCGCCCAGAACATCTTCGGCAATCCCGCGTGTAATCGCATCGCCCTTGCTCGTTCATTCAGAGTTCGATTCATCCGTTCTGCCACCCCGTTCTGTTGAGGTCGATTTGGGACCGTCCGAATCAGCTTGATTCCTTGTTCCGCACAAAACCCTCTGAACTCTGTACCGTCGTACTCCCCTCCATTATCCGACTTCAAGCATTTCAGCTTCAAGCCGGTCTCGGTCTCGACTTCTACCTTCCACCTTTTGAATACATTAAACACGTCAGATTTGTGTTTAATAAAATAGATCCATACCTTCCTAGTTGAATCGTCGATAAAGGTGACGTAGTATCGTGACCTCCCGATAGACTGGACCGGAGCTGGCCCCCACACGTCGGTATGCACCAGGTCTAACTTCCCCATCTTGAGTTCTCGTCCGGCCTTCGAAAAACTAACCCGTCTTTGCTTGCCGAGCACGCAGTTCTCACAGAAATCGGTTTGTACCAATTTTACCTTCGGTAACAGACCCTTGGAAATTAACACTTGCATCCCTTCGTGACTCATGTGACCGAGCCGATTGTGCCATAACATCGGATCAGTCGCTGCTCCTGAAAACGCCAAACAATCTCCTCTATTATCGGTAAGATAGAGGGTTCCCGTCTTCGTACCTCTCGCTATCACCATGGCCCCCCTTACAATCTTCCACGATCCGTTCCCGAACACCGTCTTGTAGCCTTCGCTATCCATTTTCCCGACGGATATCAAGTTCTTCTTCAGACCGGGAATGTACCGAACTCCTCGCAAGATCCATCTAAATCTGTTGCTCGATTTTATTTGGACGTCACCTATGCCCGATATGCTTAGAGGCTTTCCGTCTGCTAGGTGAACCTTTCCTAAATCTCCTGATTTAAAAGTTAAGAACTTATCCTTTTGCGAGGTTGAGTGGAAGAATGCGCCAGAGTCCAAAACCCATGACTCAACGGGGTTGTCGACGCACAAGATGAGAGCGTCGTCCGTGTCCTGCTCGGTGACAGCATTTGCAGAACTCGATTCCACCTTCTCCTTTCTCGGGGCTTTGCAGTCCCGCTTCATGTGACCTTTCTTGCCACAATTCCAGCACTCCAGCTCGCCACGTGGTCTTGACTTGCTACGCCCTCTCGACTTGGCTCGTCCGCGGTTGTTGCTCTTCTGACCTTCACGGCCCCGACTCTCCAAATTCAACGCCGAACCCGAGGAACCCGAGGCTTCGCTTCGCTCCTTTCGCCGAATGTCGTCATTCAGGATGCGGTCCCGCACTTCCTCAAAAGTCAAATCCTCCTTGACGCCGATAACGTCTACCGTCGTCTAGCTCTCCGGGAGAGATGATAGTAACATGAGTGCCTTCATCTCATCACCAAGGTTAAATTTGAAAGAGTCTAATTGGTTTGAAATAACCTGAAAAGAATTTAGATGCTCCGCAACAGATCCGCCCTCCGTCATTCGCAGATTGAAAAGTCGGCGCACCAGGTGCAGCTTGTTTAGCGAAGATGGTTTCTCGTACATGTTGGACAACGCCTTCATGACCCCGAAAGCCGTCGTCTCCTTCGATACGTTGAACGCCACGTTCTTGGCTAGCGATAGTTGGATATAGCTTAGCGCCTTGCGGTTCATCTTCTTCCACTTGCCTTCGTCCGTGATACTTTCAGGCCTTGTCTCGAATAGCGCCTCTTCTAGGTCCTTCTGGCATAGCAACGCTTCTACTTGCATCTTCCAGTAACCGAAGTCTCGCCCATCGAACCGACATACCGAAACCTTGTTCTCGTCCATCTTTCGTCTGCTCGAACCTTAACCTTTGCCCTGATACCACTTGTTAGGATCGTCGCCGCAAACACACACACACACAAGAACAACACACACGGAACAAGTATTTTTACGTGGAAACCCCGAAGGGAAAAAACCACGGCCGCCGGCACTCAAACTTATTTTACTATACTGGAGAAAGAGAGAATACAATTGTTTGTGCTTTGTTGGAATGAATAAAACTCTAGCCTAGCCCTCTATTTATAGCTAAACTCCTACCCAATACAAGGAAATAATACAAGGAAATAATCATTGCCTTAATTACCATTCAATCATGGCAATATCAATATATGGAGAGTTTTCCTATTTCTTCAAGGTTTCCTTTTTCTAATTTCCTAATCTTAAGGTTTCCAAAAGTCTCCATACCATAACACTTTTGTGTGTTTTATTGTCAGAATGAAAAAAAATATATATAAATAATTTATGCATTTTAGTTCTATTCTGCTTTTATTAGTTCAATTTTGTAGAATTTTATTTACTTACATGCTTCTAATTAAATTTTATGAAGGATTATTAGTTTATTGTAGATATTGTTTTATTGTTGTTTAGAACAACAATAATGTATCATCCAAACAATAGAATTGTAATCGCAGAAATTTCAACATCTTGCATCCAAACATAAAACATTGAAGTCCCTATTGCAGAAGCATCAACAACAGGAATTACATCTCTTGTGTAGTAGGTAAGAAGGCTATCCAATATTCACTTGAGTCTTTTATTACACAACACTAATCTAATATTTATTACACAAACACTAATCTTTAACTAATCTTTAACTAATATTTATTACACAACACTAATCTCAATTTATTAACCCTAATCCTAATATAATTACAATTATCCTAAACCATAAACAAATATTCTCTATTTCGATAATTTTACGCTTTAGTCCGTCATTTTCCATCCGAACAAAACTGGTATATCATCATAAGCAATTTGAACTTTTTGAATTACGGGCCTTTCTCATATTTTTAAACTCTCCTATCTACTTCTTCAACATCGGCTGTTTGACGCAAAAACTGTATCTAACAACCCAAACAATTGAATAAAAGACTTGGATAAATATCAATTCAAATATTTCATTTGCGTTTTGGATCATTTCATCCACATAATTTCTCTCAATTAGTTACGATCGTGAACCCAAACACTATCCCTAACAAGCGCAAATCTTTACTGGTACCAGTCATACCAGTACGGCACCACTCGTAGCAAATGCAATTGGTACCGGTTATCCATCCAATAAGCTAGTCATATGACAGGGTTGTAGTCCGGTCTTTTCTGGAATTTTTGGCTCGATCTCTTCGTGAAAATAGAAAAGTAAACAAATAACATAAATTTGTAAAAGATACCTTGTTTTATTAAATTTGCAAAAACAAAACTGCATTATTGAAAGAAAAACTTATGGTTAACAATAATATTTACCCGATACGGCGATACCGATACCGATACCGTAAAAAATGGACTAAACTTAGGTTTGAAGTAATGTTAGGATTTTGTTTTGCAGTTATTTTTATATATTCTGAAATAGGACAAAATAATTAATAACTCTCAATTAAAATTGCAATCTAGAAATTCATTAATACTACAAAATACAAATAATTCATATATGCTAAAATCGCATGGCCTAAATCCTACTACTTGTAGGACTGCTGCACTTACAAAATAATAATAATTCATTATTTAGTTATTAATTATATACAATATAAATATATTAAAATAATAATTATATAGCCGCATCCGTATCCGTGATTTTTTGAAAATTACCGTATCGTCGTATCCGTAACGTATCGGATACGATATCCGTATCCGTGAAACATATCTACCAACTTCATAGAAGATGATTCAAATTTGTGAAAGTTTATTTCCCTCCACATCGTAGCATTCTAAATAGACTTAAAAAAATACGACATTTAGCGACTAACTGACGGTTATATCATCATTTAACTGATTTGTTGAGAAACTTCATGAATAAACTAACAATTAGGAAATATAGTTGATAATTAGGAAATAAACTTCATGAATAAACTAACAATTAGGAAATATAGTTGATAATTAGGAAATAAACTTCATGAATAAACTAACATTTAGCGACTAACTGATTTTATATTAGTTTAATGAAATGTACAAAAAACAGCGTGCTTAATACAATGTACTAAATTGAATGAATGTACAAATACTTATTTAGATATTAGTGATCACATGAATTGTAATTTCTTGCAACAACAAGATTGCCGACATGAAATCAGTGCCTTTGTTGGTTAATGAAAATCTGCTATTTTGTAAAAAAAACAATCACGAATCTAAAAAAAAACAATCACGAATCTCAAGTCAACAAGTTCAACACTCTTTATTTATAATTAGTACTTAGTATTTGAGATTTAAGACGACATAAATGTGGCAATAATTTTTTAAATGTTTACATGATCGATTTTACTGAATTCTGTTTTGATATCTTAAAATCTTAAAATAGATATAACGCTGAACATGAGCCTTTGTTTTCAAGCCTTCTACGATTCTACTTTTTAACCGTCCGTTTCTTTTTTTACTGAGCGAGTGAGCGTTCGATCAGCTGTAAAGAAAAATATTTACTGCCAGCGCCTTACTCCCCCTCACTTCATTCCATACCTAAAAAAACCCTAGACGGCTTCATTCGTGAGGAAAAAAAGAAAACCCTAGATCAGCTTCTCGACGCCAGGATCCGCCATGGCCTGTGCCGCACCGCTCTTCTCTCCTCTCATAACTTCCTCTTTGCCCACGTTGTACGGAGCAAACAAAGTTCTCGCAGATATTTTTGGCGAAATCAACCTGAAGACACGATCCAGTACAGTTTCTCTCCAAAACCGAAGGTATCTTCTTCCTACGTACAAATCAATTCTTTCCCTTAGAATTGAACAGCATTACACCCTTTGTCTTCCATTTTTTCTGCTTCTGTGCTCCAATTTCGACTTCTTTTCTTTTGCTTTGTCTCCAAATCGAAATCAATTTTTGTATACCCTAGACTGTTTGGTTGAAAGAATTTTTATTTGGTCTTTACTGTTTTTACCCCTGCAGATTTCGATTCTGGTACTTTTCATCCATCAATGACCATCTTATTGGTTAATGATTTCAAGAATACTTTATTATTGAGTTTTTTTGTGATGTTTTGAAAACAGTGCGAAATTTTTGGGAAAGGGAACAACAGTGTAATCAAAGGCGATTCCAAATCCATGCACTTGGTGCCGAAAGTCAACAACACAAATGTGGATCGAAGTGTGTCGGTCAACCACACGACGGTGCTCACATGCTTACGCAGAATTTCTCTAAATTCAGAGGTATTTTTGAATTTTTTATCAAATTCAGGGGTATTTGTGATATTTTGCGTTGAGTGATATTTCGAAAAGGATAACAATGCAATTTGAATGAATTTATTTTATCTTATTTATGAATGATAATTTAATTATAAGGGTCAATTATACAATCTCATTTTGTTTTTGTTTTTTCATTTTGAACATTTCAGAGGGGTATATTGTAATCTTTTCATTTTTTACTTTCCCATATTTCAAGGTTTTGAGCTGAAGACTGGACAGATCCAGTTGGCGCGTCGAAATTCCTGCAGTATGCGGATCAATCTCTTAACCATGGCGGCTTGAGTATCGGGTTCGGCAAGCTCAGATTCGGCGTGTACATCCACAGCACTTTGTGTCGAAAATCAACAACACGAATGTGGATCGAACTAAATATTTTCAGGATGTTTATCAAACAGGTACCTTAATAGAAATGTTACAACAATTACATTGGTATTTGCATGATAAAATCTGGTTCTCGATAATTTTATGAAATTGAGGGGTATATATTACATTTTTCACATTTTCAGCGGTATTTTGGAAATTTGATGTAATTGAGGGGTATATGTGATATTTCTCTCATTTTCTGATTTTTTTAATTAAATTCTTTCAAAATGAGCAGTGCAGCTTTCGGGCGCCAAATATTTAAAATCAGGATAATCAAATTTTCCATAAATTGCAAAAAGGCCCCTTTATTTATTCTAATTTTTAATACAGGGTTGTTTTCTTTGTTGTGTGGTTTGCCCAGCGATTAAATACATTAGGATCTATGTCGATGCATTAGGGAACAACAACAAGTAAGTTGAAATATATATATATATATATATATAATCAACAAAGGCCACTACACATTACTATTTTTTTTGGTATATTTTGGTAATCAAGTGAAATCATTTTTGTTAACAAAAATAAAAGAATAGAGTGTAGTATTGTTTGTTTCAGAGATGCAAAACTGTATGAGTGGGAGAAATTTTTGAATTTTTTGTAGGGGCTTTTGTGCAAAAAATACGTTGTCCGCAATCCATAGGCTATTTTTCGTATACTTATACAACTATGGTAATTTTGAAAAGCGTCGTTGACATTTCATTGATTTTCTCCTTAAAAGCTTATAGGGAAATGAGAGCGTGCTCATATAAATTATTCGTGCATGGATTAGGCTTGCTCACCATGTTCTTTTTCGATTCACGTTTAAATCATGTTCGTGTATTTATATCTATCTAAAGGTATGTTATAATTGTTATTATTTACAATGCATGTACGACCTGAGAATATTTTTTTTTTCCTTCTTTTTTTACCACTCGTGTGATGCGATGTCAAACCTCATGAATGGAAAACTGCCAAAAAAAAAGAAACAGTACTGATTACTCCAGAATAATTTTATTACGATTTTCTCGCAAGCATTTTCTGTCTAGTGTCTCATTTTGTGCTCAAAATACACACAAACGATCAGTTCATTCGAAATTACAATGATTTTTTTTATGCCAACTATTAAACTTGATGGTACGCCTTGCAATCAAATCACCCCTTCACACTTCTTGAAAAAAATCAGATACAAAACATAACTTCCAATAAAATTAAAAAAAAATCTGTTATCAGTAGTTAAAAATGAAATAATATCACAATTTAACTAGAGTTAAAGAAATTTAACCGTGGTGAACAATTGGCTTGATTCCCGCGCCCTTATAAAACACAAAATCAGGCGCTGATTAAACCCCTAATCGTTTCATAAATTAACAAATAAATTCCGAATTTTTAGTTTAACAAAATCAGGCGCTGATGAAAATAGTTTTCGTGTCATTTACAGTAACCGCTGCCAAAAGTTAGTTTTGGTGCCATTTACAGTCAGCCGCTGCAAACAGATACTTTTCGTGCCGTTTCCACTCAGCAGCTGCCAAAAGATAGTTCTGGTGCTGTTTACAATCAGCGGCTGCCAAAAGGTTGTTTTCATAACCTTTAAAGTCTGCCGCTGCCAAAAATATAATTTTAGTGCCGATTGCATTCATCACCTGCCTACAGTTCAAAAGACAGTTTTCGCGCCTATTAAACAAACCGCAGCGAAAAGATAGTTTTCGTGCCGACTAAGGAAACCGCTGCCAAAAGATAGTTTTTGTGCCTATTAGGTAACAGCTGCCAAAAGGTAGTTTTAGTGCCTATTAATGAAAAAGCAGCAAACATTTAGTTTTGGTGGCGTTTATAGAAACAGCTGCAAAAGATAACTGTTGCCTTTTACAATCAGCCGCTGGCAAAAGGATGTTTTGGTGCCGTTTACTGTTAGCCAAAAGAATGTTATTGTAACTTATAAAGGCTTCCACTGAAAAAGATAGTTTTAGTGCCGACTGCATTCATCCCTGCATAAAGATAATATTCGCGCCGATTAAACTAACCGCAACCAAAAGATAGTTTTCGTGCAATTAGGCAACAGCTGCCAAAGGTAGGTTTAGTGTCGATTATTGTAACCGCGGCCAATAACTAGTATTGGTGCCATCTATAGTAACCGTTGCCAAAAAATAGTTTTGGTGCCTTATGGTAACAGCTGTCTAAATTTTGTGTTGGTGCCTTTTAACGTAACTCCTGCCTAAAGATTATTTTGGTGCCATTTACAGTAACAGCTGCCTAAAAAAAGTTTTCGGGCCCATTAAAAAAACCGCTGCCAAAAGAAGTTTTCGTGCCTATTAAACTAAGCGCTGGCTAAATATAGTTTTGGCGCCGACTACGGCAACGCTGCCAAAACATAGTGTTCGTACAGATTACGGGAGCAGCTGCGAAAAGATTGAGTTCGTGCCGCATCGTAACAGCGGCCAAAAGATTGTTTTCGTGCCGACTATAATAACCGCTGCCAAAAATTTGTTTTCGTGCCTTTTAAAGAAACAGCTGCCAAAAATAAGTTCTGGTGCCATTGACTATCAGCAGTTGCCAAAAGTTAGATTTGGTGCCATTTACTTGCAGCGGCTGCCAAAAGTTATATTTGGTGCCTGTCCCTGACAGCTAAAAGATTGTTTTCGTAACATTTAAATTCAGCCGCTGCCAAAAGATAGTTTTAGTATCTTTGCATTCCTCCCATGCCTAAAGATATCTTTCATGCGGATTACATAAACCGCTGCCAAAAGATTGTTTTCGTGCCGACTACCTTAACCGCTGCCAAAAGTTGGTTTAGGTGCCGCTTAGTATCACCCGCTGCCAAAAGGTAGTTTTGTGCCGTTTATTGCCAGCGCTGCCAAAAGGTAGTTTTGGTGCCGTTTACTGTCAGCTGCTGCTAAAACTCAGTTTCCGTAACCTTTACAGTCTGCCGCTTCCCAAAGATAGTTTTAGTGCCGATTGCATTCAGCCCCTGTCTAAAGTTAGATTTGGTGCCGTTTACAGTCTGCCGCTGCCAAAAGATATATGTGCCAATTCCAGTAACCGCTGCCAAATGAAAAATGAAAAAAATTATGTTACCACTAATTAACTAAACAATCACAATTAAACTATATCTTTTTGAGCTTTTGAGTTAGATGGGGTTATCATCATCAATTTCATTATGGACTTTAGTAATTACATGATGGTAGCATTAATAAAAGTTTGTATTATTGAAATGAAATTTAAGTACTGCTGATAGAGTTGGTGGAGCTAATAATTCTTGAATAATTTTGTGTGAACGGTTTTTCAATCTTGCCCATATGCTTCTTTTGCTCCCACTATGAAATCCATTGGACAGTACAAGGGGCGATTCCTGAATTTAATGCAAAAAATACCAATTAAATAAATATATTCAATTTCATTTTACTGATACTTTTGTTTTTTATTATTCTCTAGTAAATACTAGAGAAGGCAAAAAAAAAATAGAATTGATTACAAGATGTAATTATTCATATCCCCCACGAATTCACTTTACACTCGCTAATGGGCTTCATTGTTCTTTTGTAATTGTGTACGATTATGCGTTTGAATTTGCTTTCTTTCTGCCAGTACTACGCTCTTGCATAACTAGGTGCCGCACCATTTTTGGAAATCTTTTCTCCTCAAGAACATTCTCCTCCTACCACAACAAAAAAACATTTAACAAAATATTAAATATTGAAAAAAACTAACAGTACATTCGAATAATGAAATTTATATCGAACACCAATAAAACAGTAGTAATCATTATCGAAATCAAAACCTGATGAAAATATAAAATTAGGCATCTCTTCCTTTTCGGGTAAGTATGTGGAGCCGATTGTGATCGCTTCACACATTAAAGCTTCTGTAATGGAATTGGAGTACTCCACATGTTTATTGTTTCGTAGTTCATTTCGATTACATGTCTGCGAAAAAGAGTATTGATTTAAATAAATATATATATATATTTACTTCCTTTTCTTTTCATATTATTCAAATATTGCGAGTTTTTTGTTTTTGTTTTTTTGACTGAAATAATTGACCGGATTCTATCAACAAAAATAGAACCTATTAGATAAATAAAATATGAAAATTATAAAGAAAAGTCTAAATTTGATTCCTTAACTATTGAGATGGCGTATTCTTGGTCCCTTAATTTTTATTTGGTCTATCTTTGACCCCTCAATCATTACGTTGAGATGGTGTAGAAAAAAAAACTTAGGTTTCGCTTTTCTCCTTCAAAGGTTTCAGACTACCTTTCTTATGAGTTCATGTTGCTCCTTCAAAATATCATGCATACCCTTATAAATTCATTAAAATATCATCAATGCCCTTGTTATTCTTATTAGTAATTTGTCGGTCATGTAATATTAATTTGTTTTATGTTTAATCATTTAATTCTAATTACGAAATGAATTTTTACCCTTAACTAATATTTAAAACCATCAAAAGTCAAATATGCTTAAAAATTACCATTGATTTACTTGTAAAAAAATATTGCTGGACTCAATATTATTCTCGAAACCCTTTAAAACACATTAAGAAAGCTATCATATCCATATATAAATAAAATGGGAGAATATTATAAACAAAAAAATTAACAAATCTTTTAAAGAAAAATTCAATTTAGGGGTATTCATGACATTTCAAGAGCTTTATGGGGGTACCCATGAAATTTCACTTTTTGGGGGGTATACGTGAAATTATGATGTTTTGTAGGGACATACGTGAAATTCAACCGAATATATTAAAATATCCTGAAATAAATCTTAAAATATTATATTGTAATAAAAATATTTACTTTATTGTATTTGTATTTTGTTTGGTTTTATTATGTTCTTTTAACAACATATGACAAAATTGAGGAAATGTATTTTGATTCAAAAAAATTCTAAATGCAAAGCTAAATTAAAAACCTATAAAGAGAGTGGTATATAAAATTCATTTTTGTTTATATTAGCTAAAAATAAGCATGAAATGGAGGAGACTTATTTTTTAAATTCAGAAAAATTAGGATTTTTTAAAGAATGGCCATTAAGAATAATTCTTGTTTCGTTCCCAATAAAATTCAATGAAAAATCTCTGTTTTTAATGAAAATCAAGTAGGAAATTGTAATCTTTCAGAGAGCTCGAGAGCTTGTTTGAACACAGGACAACAAACCATTGATAATTAGAAACATAACAAAGTACATACACGATTTATTATAAATTTACCACCGAAGTAAATTTACAACAAGTGAACAATTAATTAGTGAATGTATGTAATGTTCGCATTTCGACAACAATAATTTACATAGTTACAAACTTGTGATTCTTTACACGTAATTTACTAATGCAAATTCATATTATGTGGGGGCCCCAGCGGCGGAGCAGGATAACCAGCAGGAACAACGTATGGCGGTGCCGCGTATCCTGGTACGGGCTGTGGAGGAAACATTACAGGCGTACCAACCGCCGGTACAGGCCCGTGTCCTGGTACCGGCTGGCCATAAACCGCGACTCCTTGTACCATTGCTGGTCCAACGTGATTCATTTGCGCACCTGTTAGTTTAAACTACTTACAAATTACAATTTAATCCGAGTTAAAATGTTAATAATTAGGCAAATTAGAGTAATTAATGAATTTTTTATTCGACCAGTAAGAGTATGAGCGGAATTAGGTTTTGGGGAGGAGGACAGGTCAGCAGTGATGTCATGAATGCTGGTTCGTCTCCTGTCTCGGTTCGCCGAATTGAGTCTGTTGAAGTATTTTTGAGCGTGACTCGCCACTTGAGTTGGAGTTCGAGACGTTACATAATTTCGCGATATACTTCTCCAATCTCCCTTCCCGAATTTTTCAAGCCCAATCAGGAATAATCTGATCCATCCGAACCATCAATTTCATGTCAATTAACTCCGAATTAATGAAATTTGTAACGATTATTGATCTGATTACTACTTACTTGTGTTCTTTTTCGGTCCAAGGAATCCCCTTTCTTCGATCTTGTTCAGATCTCGACAATCCCTTCGAACTGCCCTTCACAAAGCCTAATCCCTTCTCGGCTTCATTATCTACTCCATACGCAGGTAATTCGATCCTCCCTTCCTCAATCGCCTTCACATCATCAACCAACAACTCATAATGCCTCCTCACTTCATCCGCCGTCCTTGCCGGAACCCAAGAAGCGATACCCTCCCAACGCCGTCGTCCCTCGGCTGCCTCGGCAGTGGCCAACGCCGTCTCAAACGCCTTGTCTTCCTCCCGAGTCCATGGTTTCTCCACCGTCGCGGGAGATCGGTCGTCGCCGACGCCGGCGGTCATCGGACAAAGCCGTGGATGGTGATGATGACTGCACAGCAAAAATATGGAGAGAGAACCTTATCCAGATAAGTAGTCTGTAAATTAAGCGCCATTTTAGTTCTGTGTGACTTTTGCAGCTATACCCCAGAAATATTAAAATTAGATGTCAGGTATGGATAAGGAAATTAGAAAAGCCCAATTGTTGTTCTGAGAAGGAGATTTTTTAATGGGGAATTCTTCAAAAATCCTCTCACTTTTCTGCAAATTCTGAAAAATTCCCTGTACTTTTAGAAAACTCCTATATTTTTTAGATTCTATCAAAAATTCTCTATATTTTTTGCTTCTTCAAAAATCTCCTAACTTTTTTAGATTCTCTCAAAAACCTCCTATCTTTTTGTTATTTTTTTTAAAAATGATCATTATACCTCATAATTTTATTTTATAAATCTCAATAATTTAATAAATAATAAATATATATTAAACTATTATAAAAAATGTTAAAAAATAAATAATGCATGATATTAAAATATTATAATAAATAATACATAGATATTAAATTATTATAATAATTGTTGAAAATGATATTTTAATATCAATATATTATTTATTATAATATTTTAATACTATATATTATTTATTATAATATTTTAATATCATGTATTATTTTTTTTAATAGTTTAATATATATTCATTATTTATTAAATTATAGAAATTTAAAAAATAAAACTAAAGGGTATAATGGTTATTTTTTTTTAAAATAACAAAAAGATAGGGGGTTTTTGAGAGAATCTAAAAAAGTTAGGGGGTTTTTGAAGAAGCAAAAAATATAGGGAGTTTTTGAGGGAATCTAAAAAATATAGGGAGTTTTTTAAAAATACAGGAGGTTTTTCAGAATTTGCAAAAAAATTGGGGTTTTTTTTGAAGAATTCCCCTTTTTTAATTTCCTTTGGGCCTTTGTCATCATTATATTTTGTTATGAATATTATGATTTTTATATTTTTCAAATTGAAAGGACCATTAAATTTAACCACAATCTTTTATTTTTCGTCCATTTTAAAAGAATTCTTTTTGCCAGGTTTATTTAAATTACTGCATTATGAATTGACAAAATTAAAAAAAAATTAATTATATGATTTCTTGTCACGATTTTTGTAAATATTTATGTTATTGTTGCTTCGTACTAAACTAAGAGAAATCGGAATTATTACAAGTACTAGGAGAACATTCGCACTACACAACAATATTAATTATGTTTTTCATTGTAATACAATTAGGCATTTGTATGATAATATTGATAATATCATTTCAAATTAAAATTATTTGAACTTATTTATCTATGATTATGTATTTTAGAATTATTTTACATTATGATATCAAAAAAAATAATAACACTTATATTAGTGTCATGGTACAAGAATATATGAGGTATAACTATAACACAATTTTAGGAAAAAATACAACAGCAAATATTATATCATTGTTATTCACAATATTTCATACAATATCAAATATAAAAATAATGAATCAAACGACATATGTAGTAACACATCATTAACTATATAATAATAATAAATTTTTATTGATTCGATCGAACCTAAGAGTGAAAATGATTTAATAAATAATATACAAATTCAATTTAGCATAAACATATACATAAATTATTTCATATCATATGCTTTTTTTTTAATTTATATTTTTAAAAATAACAATAATATTTGATAGGTGTTTATAAGTTTAAGAAGTTATTTATATGGATAAACTAATTTTTAATTTCTATTAGTTTTTCAAATTTTAAATTTTCAATATTAATTTTGTTTGATTAAAAACACAAATATACTATACTTAGTATTATATGGGATTACTATAGTTATAATTTTTTAAAAATAAATAATAAAACTTAAAATTCTATTATGTAAATAAAATACCTAAAATTCTATCATGTAAATATCAATTTTCTTACATTATACATTTACAAATAAAAATTATGAAAAACGATATGTATGAACTATGTTAATATGGATGTCAAAATAAAGAGAAAAATTAAGGCAAATATATTTGATGAATATTTAAAACTAAATTTCTAAAAATAATACTAATATATGTTGTATGCTTTATTATATTAGATATTAAGTTATTAGTATTTCATATATAAACTTCTCATTTTCTATTACATTCAAATTTGATCATGTAAACTTATTTGAAATGATAAATAATTGAATATACTTAGTGTAACATGCACCTAACCAATAATAATAATTCACATCATTGATGTAGGATGTTGTGGATTTGAATGTTTAAAATATGGTGTAAAATAATGGATAATTAAATGGTTACAAATAAAGTATAAATTTATAATGATAATAAATCAATGATCTAAATTTTTGCCACATATCATAATAAAATAGTTGAATTGAATGTGATGACATAACACAAAAAAAATTGCACAAAATTAAATTTCAAATAATTATAGCGTAGGTAAATTATATATCATAATTGCTAGTATGATTTTATATACAAAAAAAAAAATCACCTAAGACACGATCCTTAACTTTTGATTCTGGTTTCGCCTGTGAATATTATTTTATTTTATTAAAATGATCATATAATTAAAATACATGCAACATAACGTTAGTATTATTCTAATAAATAGATGGGCGGATTTTGAGTCAATCCTCAGGAAGATTGGGATGTCAACCGGGCGGATATGGTCCTATGGATCGGGTATAAGTACATATATATTATTATTCATCTTGATTGTATAATACATACGGAAAGTTCTATGATAGATCCATTTTCTTATCATGAACCTTTTTTCAAAAATTATTTTAAGAATTTTAGCTAATTATTAATTAATTCTACAAAATTTATGTTTGGGATAACATTAAATGATAAATATACACTAGAATCTTACCAAAAAAAAATCATTATTTAACAAATATTCGATTTTTTTTTTTTAAATGGGTCCATGATAAAAAAATTGGTCTATCATAGAACTCCCCAATACACATACCTTACTTGTTTATGAAATGAATATCTTTACCCATTCCATACCGTACCCGCGTATTTTTGAACTACCTGCCGTAATGTTTTTCCATGTACTGTTCGATAATAGATAATAAATAGAAATTTATACTGTAATAAAAAAAAGTTTATAGATAGAATATTAAGTTTTAATGAAACATAACAAAAAAATATATAGTTACTCAATGAATCTAATAAAATACATAGTAAAACATGATTTTTATGTCATAAACGGATATGTTCGCACTTTCTAATTTGGAGAAGAGGGAGAAAAAGAACAATGTGGGGTAGGTTAGTTTAGCTTGAATAATATTAGAGTTAGCGTAAAGCTACCTATTGATAACATTTGAAACAAAATCAACCATATTTACCCCTATCCGATCCATATATTTTTAAGGAAAAATTTGGTGGATAGACCAATTAAGTTTGCTATTACACAAAATAAACCAATTTTTTTGATATTTATTATTTTCAAATTCTATCTTCGTTGATACTTCACCCCAAATTACACCATTATATGTACCCATCATTTATATAATTGAAGAACAAATAAATAAAAAATACTATATTTTATTATTCAATCATAGAAAGTCATATTTTCTTTAAAATAAATTTGTGTCGATTAAAAATATCCAAATTTATAAAATGTTATATCTAATTGTATTTTATTTCGCAAATAAAAATCATATTTTCAGAAATATTTTGTACAAGAAATTATTATATTTAAGTATAAAGTTATATTTTTATTGTGTTAATTTGAAAAACCATATGATATTTCTTTATAATATTTTATTTTACAACATATACTAAATTTTCTCAAACATAATTATTATTTTAAAATAATTTATAATATTTTTATCATTTTTCAAAATATTTGCAAAAATAAATTATATTTTAAATCATTTACGGTTTCTACAAATTAGTAATGATACAAATTATATTGCCATTGTAAATTAAAGTTGACGTCCTAAAAGTTAAAAGACATGTAAATGGAAGTGACAAGACGTGTAGCTAAATTACTAATGTAATATGTGCATGCTTTTAGCCACGTATGATGGATCTCGCTTTGTTGTCTCAAATCACAGTTATGTAAAAAAATAGCTAATTAGTCTGATTATTTAGATAATAACAACATTTTACTGAAGTCTTTCTACTATTCTTTTTTTGAACGGTAGCCATATAACTATTTAATTTTTCAAATGAAATATAGAGGGGGTGATTTTATTACCATGTTCATCACATTTTTTGGAATGTCATTCCAAAAAATACATTATCATGTCATGAAAATATTATTGTTTGGATTGAAAATTTATATTTTTAGGAATGTCAATATTCTTTCATTTATTCATTCATAAAATGATGATTATATTTTTGACATATATGAAATCAATTATATATTTATATATCCATATCATATAATATTTTTTATATCCTTTTAATGTCCAATTCAATGTTATTATATATTATTATCTACAATCGTGTATACTTCATTTGTGAATTAATATTTAAATTAAATACAATTATAATTTAATAATATATAAAAATTACATTTAGAAAGAGAATATGAAGCCCAAATATATTATTTTTCCTAAAGTAATTATAATTATATTATATTTAATAATTATTATAATTAATAATATTATAATTATTTCATAATTATATTATATTTAATTCATATATTATTTTTCATAAAATAAATATAATAATTATTTTAATTGCAACTAGAATTATCTAATTATATTTAATTTAAAAATAAATAAATATTTCAAACAATATACAATATAATAAATAGAGGATATTTTCGTAAATGACATGTGAATGTCACATTATCATTATTTTTTATAATGTCACATCATGATGATGAGAATGTTACATTTTCGTCACGTAGAATTTTCATGATGTATCAAACATGATAATCACATTATCATGACTCAATTTTCCAAGAAAATTTGTAAATTTCTCGTGATTCAAACATGCTCTAGTGATTAAAATTTTGTTGTATGTGAATTGTCTTATTGAGATTATATACATATGAAGGAAAGAAAAAATGTAAAAATGTACGATTGCAAGATTAATAATTCAAAGCTGCCGACATTCCATCATGGAACAGTTGAGAGAATTAAGACGATTTGCTCTCTTCAGGATGTTAATGGTTTATTTCATAATTTCATAATAAATAAAGAGTCAGTTCAATCATTCGGCCATTATCATATCACAGGTTGATTTTGTGCCTCTTGAGTCTTGATTAGCTGCTTGTCTTGTTGCTTCTTTTTGACACATTTCGTCATCTCAAACATCACTCAAGCGTAAGGTCGTGTACTCGATGCTTCATAGAATGGACAACTCAACTTCAATCTACTCCTAACTCATTTTTACTCAAAAATTCTAAAAATATCTTTTTATAAATATTCTAAAACTAATCCCAACCGAATTTTTAAAATACGGTGAATTAATTAACGCTAATTTCCCGGTTAAGAAAAAAACGGATTTTAAAAAAACGGATCTTAAAAATCCATTTAAAAAAAAAAAAAAATCACATGTTGAGTTGGGGTATACAATATATTTCAAAAATATTATTTTACATATTTCAAATTCTAGTTTTTTTTTTTCAAAAAAAAAAATAATATAATAAAACTTGAACAGATGAGTTTATATGTACATGAATCTTTTTATGTCTTACTGAGGTATAGATATATTTTAATTCTTATATAACTATTCGAGATATTTGTTATAATTTATAAGATATACACGGTATTTTCAATTTTATATGATTGTTCTTGATACTTGTTATAATTTATATGATACACGCGATATTTTCATCTCTACGAGACTACATGTTGGTACAGGCTTAAAATTATTAACCTATTATTCACATTACTCAATTATATATCAAATTAATCCAAAGTTTCAATTTCATTATATATCAAATTAAACCAAAATTACCAACTTAGCATGTGATATAAAAAAATGGATTTTTAAAATCCGGTTTTTGTAAACCGGTATTTGAAAATCACCGAATTTTTAAAAATCACTTTTTTTCTTTAACCAAAAATATTTTTCTGGTAATGTCAACGAAGATCATTTGGGTTTTGTTAGTGTTAATTAATCCATTGAATTTTAAAAATCAGGTGGTACCAGATTTACAAAATGAGGTTCGAGTTAGTTTTGAAATATTTTGGAAAAATGATTATTTTTCGAATTTTGGACCAAAAATGAATTATAGGTAGAAATGCTAGTGTGACGATATAAATTTACCATTGAAGTATGATTATTTAATTATCTCTTGGCATTGTTGGTGTGGGAAATGAGAATTTAGAGAAAAATTACACTTAAAGATGATTTATATTCGTATTATAATGTCGTTGTCCTTAAATGCTTATTCTTCTCCATCAATTATATTATTTGATGTGTATCGAATTCGATGAATAACCACTAGGATATAAATTTTTTTATTGTGTTTCCACACACGAAATCAAACCCATACACTTACTCGAATTCTCTGGACTATTGTGGCACTTGACATATAAATTACTGCATAATTTATATGAAGTGGATATGTTTGAAAATTAATTAAGAAACTATTAGACTTGTACGAGATGATATCTCTTTTTCTTGCTTTTATTTTCTATCTTTCTTACTATGTTTTATCTTACATCTCGTTCAAGAATCATGTCATGTTTTTAGTAGAATTGAACATGCTAATTGTTATATTATGATATATAATCATCCAAGTATAAGTGTCCATGTTGACTTTTCATCTTATACACATAACCACACAATCATAAGTTACATGTTGCTACTACTTCGTAACATGACACATATTCTTACATGTATAAGTGTGCATTTTCTTCTTTTTATTTATGAGATGTACACCCGATAATTATATCATTAAAATATCATAAAATACCAATCTAATAAATTTTTGTTAATTTTTTAAAGTATTTTTTTAAATTAATATTTATGTTAAAAATAAAATTTATTTTGAAAGTCATTTGATACTGCTCCACTAGTTTCAAAAAGTAAAATAAAATATTTGTATAGCTCTCTAATAGTCCCGTGTGGCAAATTGGCACCTGCGTGCTTTTTTGAAAAGGAAAAAATTGGACCTCCCCACTTACCCTCCCCACACCTCTTGATGTGTTGGCATAAAGCTTAACACCTTCAAATTTAACATCTTAATTATGATTTAACACCTTAATTTGTAATTTAACATCTTCATTATGATGTTAAACTATAAATTAAGGTGTTAAATCATAATTCAGATGTTAAACCATAGTGGTATTAAGCGTTAGAATGACACATCAAGAGGTGTGGGGGAGAGTTGGGGGAAGTGCATCACTGCCCGAAAATCAATAAATTATTACTTGAATTTTTAGATTGTTCTTTTTAGTTCGAAAAGTACGGAAACTAATTCCATTAATATTTCTTAATTCTTAAACAGGGGGAAATAAGAAAAAGTAAACAATGCTAAATCTCTACATTAATTAATTTGAGGATTCCTTTCCCCTTTCTCAGTAAACATTTATCACTTCTTCTTCTTCGCCAATTGGTGATAGTTTCTTCCATTCTACCAAGCCATGCAAGAACTTCATGACCTGCAAAATAATCACACCCTATTATTTATATACACTTATACTGATTTTGACATATTTATCGAGGGCGTTCCGTTCTATGATTAAATGTTTACTGAAATAATATTGTTTTCTTTTCAATTCTACAATCTACACAATTTTTTTTTTGCGTAATTGTAAAGGTTCGAACTTCAAATGTCGGTGAAAGAAGGATTTACCTCCGCGGGATCCCGCAGCGAGTAAGCGGCATTGGTATCCTTAGGTTTTTTCGAGACAAGAATCCCAACCCCTTGTCTTCTGTCTTGCAAAACCTAAGATGATTACAAAAAATTAAAATTTAAGATCATAATTAATTGTAAGAATAATATGAGCCACATAATTAATCAGAAATAAAACAAGCTGGCCATGTTTTATACTTTGAAGGCATCTTCATCAGTTTGATCATCTCCTATGTATATTGGAAATACATCATCGAGATCAGCATATCCTACAAAATTATTTAAGTACAAAATTAGTCGTTAATTAATCATGCCAAGAATTGCATATATGTGAGAGTTTTGATGCATACATGATATACAAATGTACATCGATAATAAATAATACATAAATGTTTCATTACCAAGAGATTCCAACAAGAACTCAAGTGCCTTGCCTTTGTCCCATTTAATAGTGGGGCGAATCTCTAAAACCTAAATAATTATAATACATAATTAAAAAATATCAAACTAAGAACATATATATCGCAAAAAAAATGATCGATCTAAGACGCACCTTTTTGCCTCGTGTAAGCTTTAGATTGGGGTAATCCTTAATCACCGAGTTCACTTGCTCAGCTAATGAACTCCACATCTGCGAGATCGAATAATTAATATCAATAAATGTGAAAATTAATTCAATCTAATCGTGATTTAATCGATTGGTTTATCGAGAGTTATCTGTCGACGATTATGTCATTATACCTGCGGATCAACACAACGGAAGTGAACTGATAAGCAAAACTTATTGTTCTCCACTTTAGCTCCTGGTATTGCCGATTCTATTTTCTCAACTAGCACCTTATAAATCTAAATTCACAACAAAATTAACCAAAAACATCAGTACATTGATTAATCAATATGTACCGCTAGTACTGGTATATTGGTGTATTTTCGAACTATCTTACATGTCGAATCACTGGAAGGAACTTGCTGGCTGGTTGAAAAAGAATTGCTTTAGCCTGAAAATTTACATTTAAATAAATTTTATGAAATAAATGTATTTCCAAAGTTAATTAATGTGATATATAGAATATCTGTGTACCTTAGTATTTTTGGGTCCTCTGATGTCCATTCCATGGCTTCCTGCATAATACAACTCTGACAATTTTACAAACTTGTAAACCTGCTCAAATTAAGAATAAACAGATAATCAATATTTAGACTGATATTTAGTTAATTAAGAATGGAAATTATTAATTTGTACCTTAGCTCTGCTCCTTCCACTAACTATTGCAGTAGGAAAATGACTTGCGATATTTCTCACTGCATTTCTCATCTGATACATACAACAAGTATATATTGGTCATACAGTAGGTGTACAAACAGAAAATAAACAAAAATAATAATTAATCATGGTCCAGTCACCTCATCATCCATGAATGCAAGGTCCGGATTATCGACGATGGGAGATAAAGTACCGTCATAATCAAGAAACATCACCGTCTTTTTCCCTCTCGACGCTTTCGTTATCTCATCGAACTTATCCAATGCGGATGGATATTGCTTCTGTCCAGCGACACGAAAATTTAATGATCAAGAAAAGAAATAAAATTTCGATAAGAAGAAAAAGAGTAGAGAACTAGCAAAAGTCTTACGATCCATTGATCATATGCATGATGGTCATCACGATCACGAGGATCTACGAGGCGAGTTGTGATTATGGCCTGTTTTGTAACTATCACCGGCATTGTTTCGTAGAAAGATGGAGATGCAAAGCAAAACAGGATAGAGGGAATTAAGGAGAAGTTGTGTTGAAAGAGAAGTTTGTATATGGGGGTGTATTTATAGCTGATAAATGGTCATGCATAGAAAAAAAAAGTATATTGTCTTTTACATATTTTTCGTTGCCCCACTCTCGATCTGTGATGGATTCTCTTATAAACTATTTCACTTTGGTACTCTCTACGAATTAATTCTTCCACTTTTGCAATTAATTTTACCTTAAACTGTTAATGAGAGACGGTTTACTGTTCCTTTTAGTTATTGATAGCAAAATGAGCTGTCATGAAAGTCTTTGTTTGTCCTATTGTAAATTCATCTACAACTTCTTGTATAATTGTATAATATTGTAGAGGCCATGTATGTTGCCCCCATATTTCACCCAAACATCCTCTATAAGGTGCCCCCATATTAAATAACACATGTTAATTATGTGACACGTGTTAATTGATTATGTATCATGAGTTGTGTTATGGTATTTTTAAAAATATATAGCATGTGCATGCTTGTATTTTTTTTATCTTTTGAATTTGCATTAAGATTCGTGTTTTGTAAAAAATGAGACATTTTCTTTCTCCTTAAATTTTATGAAGTTAATAAATTCTTAGAATGCATTAATCCTCATGCAAATTAATGGATTAAAAAAATACAAGGGTAAAAATTTTCATGCTTTTAGAAGCACCATAGCTCAACTCTATGTATCATATATTAATTAACATGTTAATTACTCGTCTGAATTGATTAAATATCATATAAATAGATTAAGGGTAGCGTTATTTCTAGAGCTATTTTTCTGAATCTAGAGCGGTTATTCACAAATTTACCAAAATATCCGTACTTAATTTAAAATATATTATATTTAAAAATAATTAACTTATAATCCGTTCCTCATATCATAACAAAACACTACAATGCAAATAAACAAAAAATCAAATTAATACTTTGAAAAAATTTCATAAACCAAAAAATATTCTTTTTTTCCAAAAAAAAAAATTCATGCAAATAAAATATTATTTTTATATCTTATTCTCTTCCATGTTATATAAACACAAAAGAATATGGGAAAATATAAAGTAACCCCAATCTCACTTAGATACTCTTGATGCGTCAATCGAGAATGTTTAAATAGATTGATTAGATCATAAATTAATGATTAAATCGATTTATTCAATTAAGAAATTTAATCAATTCATTTAAACATTCTCGATTGACGCATCAAAAATGTTTAAGTGAAATTGAAAGCATCATATCAAACCCCATATAATTCATTCTTCGTATTCTGTGTGCAAACCACAGATATTGTTTTTTTATGGAATTTGATATGGTGTCCCACCATATCAAACCTCATATAAAACAAGAGGCAATTTACTGTGCCCTCATTTTCTCTCAACATTCTCTGTATTACCGATTAATGGATAATGATCCAAGTATTAACAAAAATATATTTCATGAACAGTTAATTAATATATAATTAAGGTATATATGTATTAACAATTCTTAATCAATATCAATTAACTGTTAATGAGATGTATTTTTGTAAATTACTTGGATTATTAATCAGTAATCAATAATACAGAGGATGCTGGGGGGAATGATGGCGGCATGATAAAATTACCCATAAAACAATATCTATGGTTTGCACACAGAATACGAAGAATGAATTATATCACTGACTAAATAATTAGTATCTCTGTCCACTTTATGCCTACCTACCAAATCTTGCTTACAAAATGCAAATGTAAGGAAGGCACGAATTAATGCCCACAATTGAACTTTCCCAGAACTAAGCTCGAACCATCCAAGTTTCTTTTTTCTTTTCTTTCTGAATTGAGATAAAAAAATCAAAGTTAAAACGACCAATAATGTCAAACTATTCTAGAATATTTATTCATCAAAAACTATTCTAGAATATTTCTCCAGAGTTAAGATTCTAAGAACGTGTAATTCTGCTCTATTCTACTCATTCTGGTTCCAAAATCCAAACAGGTCTAATGAGAAATATACATCGTCCTAAAAAATATTGCTGGAAAATCATTAGGTGGCACTGTCCACTATGGATAAGCCAATGAGAATACAAAACAAGTCAGCAAATTAACGAAGTTTAAGTTGGTACACTTTAAACAATATTTAAATTTAAATTCAAATTTCCAAATTTCCAAATTTCCAAATTTCCAAATTCCAAATTTTCTAGAAAGTATGGATCAAATTCTGGTACACATGGTTGGGCCTAACTTCCCTTCATATTCCTCTCATCTCATGTTAGTTTCAAATGATTTTACTAATGATTGCTACGTGGAATAATTCCATTGGTACTACCACTTTAAGGTTATTACTTATTCTATTGTTCCAAGTTTCTAACTTTTAATGAGTATCATCTCAGAGAGGAAATGACCTGAGATACTTAAAGAGTACTAAGCATATATATATATATATATATATTAGGGTTCCAAGTTCAGAGTTTAGGGTTTTAGAGGTAGAATCACAAGGACTATATCAAATCGATAGCTTAGTGGTAATTCTACACCTCTTATAACTTGCTTCTTGCACAAGTTCAGAATAATTTGGTTCTGAGATGCCTCATTAGGGTCCATTTAGCTCTATTTTATTTTTCAATCTTTATATCTAAAGGCTCCCTCTATATAATTTTTCTTTTCTTTTTTTAACACATGACCCATAAAAATACCGTTTCATGTCGTGAATTACAATTTTATAATAGATATACTACAAAAAAAAAAAAAAAAAAAAACCAAACTACTAATCAAGATCGAGATTTATATAAACAATCCACCAAAACATTAAAACCCTATCATATAATTATATTTTAGAAATGGCATATATATTTCCGTGTATATATTTGACGGACCCTATCATATAATCATATTTCGAAAGTATTCTCAAAGTATTTTGAAGTATCGAAGACAGTAAAATAATAAATATTAAAATAATCTAATACTTCATGTGACGCATTCAATACGTATCCAAGATGCATTGTGTTGATACCTGTTTCGAATAGTCAATCCTCAGAATTTTTCAGTATTATGAAAGATCAGCATAACAAACTCAAACCTTTAGGCCTCTCTAGGTTATTCCTCACAAACCTTTGATTTTTTTTATTTTGAAGAATTTACGAAACTAGTTGTTTCGTCATGCTATTTCGCGAAACACAGGTCTGTTTCGCTACCTCAGTTGGCGAAACAGATTAAATGTGATTTTCCCTGTTAAACTTGGTTAAAAGGTTAATCAAGTCTGTTTCGCCATCTTACTTAGCGAAACAAGAAATATTTTTTCGCCGGCACTGTTGGCAAAACAAGCAAAAAAAAAATTGTGTTTCACCACCCCAGATGACGAACAACAAGTATTTTCACTCCATAACAAGTGCGAGTATCTGACTTTTCGCCATATAGGGTGGCAAAACACTTTTTTTTTTTGCTTGCGAAGCGAAAATAAAAAAATAGCGAAACATATTAAATTATTTTTTTTACTATTAACCTCGTTAAATCGGTTTTGGTCTGGTTCACCATATGAGTTGGTGAATCAAACTTGTGTTTCATCAAATAATACGACAAAACATCTAATTTTGTAAATTAAACTATTTGAACGTTAATTTTATAAATAACAAATTTAAGATTTAGCAATTTTGTTAAATTAAGATGTCAAATCATGCATATATGTGTTAACTTTAAGATGTAATAATTGTCCCATGTCATCAAGAAATATGAGGGAGAGTTCTAAGAGATATACATCACTACTCATACAAATATTATGCTTGACGTGAGAGCCTATTCTAACTCGGAAATAAAAAACAGTGAGACTAATGGGTCGGGTAAAATCCGACCCCGCAAGTACCCGACCCGAACGGGTAATACTTGAAAAAAATACCCGCGGTTCGGGTAATACCCAAACAAAATATCCGTTCCCGATTCGGGTCGGATACGGGGGTCAGTTTTTACCCGCGGATATACCCGTTATCCGAAAATATACCTGACCCGAACCCATACCCGAAAAATACCCGAAAATATCAAAAAATATCCGATAATTTGAACAGTTTTGATGTTTTATGACTTGATTATTTATAATATTTGGTTTTTTAATGTATTTGAATATTTTGTTCGTTTTATTTATTTAAAATTATTTGTGATTTTCTTTATTTATATAATAATTTAATAGATTTCTTTTAGATTTTTTGTTGATAATTTTTGGATAACGGGTAATACGCGGGTACAAATTTATTCACGAGTTCGGGAATATGATTTTACCCGCGAGTATTTTCGATCCGGTCGGATAATATCCGAAAATTCGGATTCGGATACGAAAAAACTTATCCGAACCCGCCCCGTTGATATCCGTAACTAAGACAGCCGGAAATAAGATTTAAAAACCTTACGTAATCTTAAAACTAGATTGGGCCAATTTCCTATCATATGGGCCTCAATATAACCAAGGCGGATTTCTTGATAATAAACTCAAAATAAGGGACACGCTTGGCAAGTGGAATTAGTATTATTTTTCTCAAAAGATTATACTATTATTATTATTAAATATTAAATTATTAAATTATTTATAATTTATTGTTAAATTATTAAATTTAATTTTTATTTTCAGAATTATTTATTATTTATCATTCGATATTCATTATTATTTATATTATTACAAATTAAAATTATATGAAAAGTAATTTGAGAAAAATATATTTTTTGAATTAAATTAATTTAATTTAATGTTAATTTGATAATAAAAAGTTAAAACAAAATATTGGAATTTTTAAGAAGTCGAGATTTTTTTTTGAAATATCAACAAAACTAAGATTTTCTTTTTTAAATTTCCTAGTTTTATAAACATCACGGAACACCCCTTTTTCACGGAACACCCCTTTTTCGAAATATTTTTAGATTTTGGAAGAATGGACGTAACTAATAACTTAGATATCACTCGAATAATATCTTCTGCACATTAACCGAGCTACCCGCAGACTTATCCTTTCCAAATTTGCGCCACGCCAAAATCCTACAACTTATCACGCGTACTCAGATAAAACCTTTCGCTTACATTCTTTAGTAACTTTATCGTAAAATACTAAAACACGAACGACTATATATCATTCCATCATTATTAAATGCCACATCATCTTCTTCTTCCTTTACCGTGAAGCCAAAATACAAATAGCTAGTTGAACTGACCTTTCTCCTACCCGTCATTCTCTCTCAACCAATTCATCCGACACATGGAGTGCAATCCGCAGGACCGCAATTCCGATGAGGAGACGGCGCTCCGCCGCATGCGAACTCTCTCGCTTCATCTTTACCGTCCTTCCGAGTCGCTTTCTGGGGAGCTTTCGCTTCTTCCGTGTGGATCTAAGCGTCCTGTTTCGGCTTCTGTTGAATCGATTGCTGAGTATATTCGTGGTCCTCATAGGGAGATACAAATTCGAGTGTTTGAGTTCTTTCAGTCCAGACCTGATCTCCTCACTCCAGTTGAGATATCCATGACTGACCATCGAAAGCTCTGTATGAAGCAATTGACTGCTCTTGTTCATGATGCTGGCATCAGACCTTATAGGTATGTCCTCAATTGATTGATTCAAAGTTCAAACAAAAGGTTAATTTCATTACAAAAAAGTTGGTGAATTTGAATTTAATCGTTTTTGTTCGATTAAAAGGTATATGGTGGAGGATCCAGCTGTGTATTTTGCAATCGTGGAGGCCGCTGGTGGTGTTGATATTTCTTTTGGGGTCAAGTTGGGCGTGCAATACAGGTGAGTCCTTCAATAATTTCCTCGCTGAAAATTCTCCATTGATGTGTAGTTTATTCTGTTCTTTAAATTCTTTATATCATTGAACTATTAAATTAAACAATTAGATATCTTTATCTTATAGTCTATGGGGAGGCTCAGTCATCAACTTAGGAACCAAGAAGCACAAAGACAAGTACTTTGAACGAATCGACAATTTAGATTATACCGGTTGTTTCGCCATGACCGAACTCCATCACGGTAATCAATTAATTAATCAATCAATTATTTTAATTCTTAAGTTATTAAACCAATTACTCGCCTATATATATTTCTTGAAATTAGGATCGAACGTGCAAGCCCTACAAACAACCGCAACATTCGACCCAAGAACCGACGAGTTCATAATAAACACGCCAAACGACGGCGCACTTAAATGGTGGATAGGAAACGCAGCCGAACACGGAAAATTCGCGACGGTTTTTGCGCGATTAATCCTCCCATTGCAAGGAAAATCCGGCGGTCCGGCCGATATGGGAATCCACGCATTCATCGTTCCGATTCGAGACCTCAAAACCCATTCGATTCTCCCGGGCATCGAAATCAACGATTGCGGTCACAAAATAGGCTTGAACGGAGTCGACAACGGCGCGTTGCGGTTTAGCAACGTTAGAGTTCCTCGAGAGAATCTTTTGAACCGATTCGGGGATGTTTCGAGAGACGGGAAATATACTAGTAGTTTGAGCACGATCAACAAGCGATTCGCGGCCACTTTGGGCGAGTTAGTCGGTGGGAGAGTTGGCCTTGCTTATTCCTCCGTCGGCGTGTTGAAAGTGGCCACTACCATTGCAATAAGGTAAGAAATATTTAAATATCATATGTGCCCCCGCAAAATCTAAAAATATCACGTATAACCTTAAAAGAACAAAATAGGTATTCGTTGCTACGCCAGCAGTTCGGGCCGCCAAGAAAGCCGGAAGTGAGCGTGTTAGACTACCAATCGCAACAACACCGGTTGATGCCGATGTTGGCGTTGACGTACGGATTCCATTTCGCGACTCATTTCCTCGTAGAGAAATTTGCGGAGATGAAGAAGACGCACGACGAAGAACTCGTGGCTGACGTGCACGTCCTTTCCGCCGGTCTCAAAGCTTATGTTACCTCCTACACCGCCAAGTCGTTGAGTACGTGCCGCGAATCGTGCGGGGGCCATGGATATGCCGCGGTGAATCGGTTTGGGGCTCTTAGGAATGATCATGATATTTTCCAGACTTTTGAGGGCGATAATACCGTCCTTCTTCAACAGGTATAATGCAATGATCTTTTCGGTATCATTTATTTAATTATATTTATATTTGTTTGGATTTAATGGGTAGGTTGCGGCAGATTTGTTGAAGCGATACAAGGAGAAATTCAGCGGAGGGACTTTGAGCGTGACGTGGAATTATTTGAGAGAGTCGATGTCTTCGTATCTTTCGCAGCCGAATCCAGTGACGGCTCGTTGGGAAGGCGAAGAACACCTCAGAGATCCTAAATTCCAACTCGATGCGTTTCGTGTAAGTTTCGATTTTTTATACCCATAAATTTTATTTTTTTGTGCAAAATTAAGTATTTGTTTTTTTTTTTGTATTTTAGTATCGGACATCGAGGTTGCTTCAAAGTGTAGCAGGACGGCTTCAGAAACACAGCAAAACATTGGGTGGATTTGGTGCGTGGAATAGATGCTTGAACCATCTCCTCATACTTTCTGAGTCTCATATCGAGTCTGTAATTCTCGCCAAGTTCATTGATTCCTATCAAAGGTATATTTATTATTTTCTATTTTCTATTTTTTATTTTGTTTTGTGTTTAATTTGCTTGTGATGATTTATTTACAGCTGTCCCGATCCAAATACGCGTGAAGTGCTCAAGTTAGTCTGTGACCTTTATGCCCTCGATAGGATTTGGAAGGACATCGGAACCTACCGCAATGTCGATTACGTCGCACCAAACAAAGCCAAGGTAATCACGCTTTAAATTTCTAATCACAGTGTATTATATTATTTATTATTGGAAAAATAATTTTATTGGCTATTTGTGTGTAGGCAATTCATAAGTTAACAGAATACTTGTGCTATCAAGTGAGGGGAGTTGCGAGAGAATTAGTGGATGCATTCGATCTGCCCGATTTCGTAATTCGCGCTCCAATTGGGATGTCTTCTGAGGCTTACGAACAATACACACAGCACGTTGGTTTCTAGATATCATAATATCGCTCTTTTATTATGTTTATTTTTTTTATTTTTTTTCTCGTTGGATTAATCTTTTATGGGGTCGCAATAAAGCACGAGTGAGTGGGTATATATATACGAGTGTCGAACCGTAAAAATAGGGGAGTTTTATGATAGACCCATTTTCTTATGATGGACCCATTTTAAAAAAAAAATATTTCGAATATTTGTTAACTAATGATTGTTTTTTTGTAAGACTCAATTGTATATTTATCATTTAATGCTTTGCAAAACATAGACTTTGTATAATTAATTGATAAATATCTAAAATATCTTAAAATAATTTTTGAAAAAGAATCCATGATAAGAAAATAGTCTAGAACTCCCCGTAAAAATAATGTACTTCGAGAGAAGTTTTGCTATTTTTTTAATTAAAAAAATGCTAATAAATTAATAGAAAGATCATGTTCGTCTTGTTGGTTAATTATTATTATTATTATTATTTGGTTCTTAATTTAACCATATAGTGCAAAAAAACCAATGCATAAAATAGAAGTCCTTACAAACTAATTAAATATCTACTGAATAAAACCAAGATTATTTGAGTGAGACCCTTGTATTAATGGAAAATTCACCATTCTCGACCATCTTATACGCAACTCTCGCCACCTCATGGGCATGTCTCACTTCTTCACAAACTTTCAAGGAAGCCTCGGCAAATTTATTCAACCTATCAAACAACCCTCTCAATCCGCTCTGGAATCTCTCCATTTCTTTCATCTTCTCCTCTCCATTTCCTTCGTTTTCAAACACATCTCTCAATACCACACCAACAGTTTTGATCGACTCTGATAATTCATCCAAGGGTAGAGATTTGATCCCATTAAGCCAATCAGAACACAGAACGAAAATAGGAGGTGAGAGAGCTTGAGGTGGTGGAAAAATAGCCTTTCTTCTCCCCCTTCGTCTCTCTTGTGGTTGTAAAACGCATTTTTGAAGCCAAGTATCGAGGGCTTGTATGTAATTTCTTAGCGAGTCTATCCAATTCGTGAAATTCGAGGCGAAAGAGTCGAGTTCTTCTAGAAGGTTTGTGAGATTTTCGTTCTGGCCCTCGGTTTTTGATGAGGTGTTATTAGAGCCCTTTAAATGGTATGCTAAGGAGATTGTGATGTATTGAGAGTGATGACATTCTAGCATGGATCTCCACATCCTTATCATCCTATTTAAAATAAAAATTGCATGTAAATAAATTGGAAAATTAGGGATATCTTTTTCAAAATATTGAAAAAAGGAAAGGGGTAATTGGAAAATTTGGCGAATAAATTGTTTGACGTACTCGTGAATGAGCTCGACCAATTGAAGTTGGAGTTCCTCATCTCTAATCCTTTCAATTCTCTTAGAAATGGAATCAACAGCTTGGATCGAAACACATAATCGCGGATGAAGATCCTTGATAATTGCTCTTGTTTTATCAATTGAACGCGCTTTCATGTCCTTTGCAAATTGATGTCTTAACAAACTACACTTGATATCATATGCCTTTCTTATACATTCACTCGCCTATTAAAATTTCACAAATACTTAGTCTAAAATTCAATAAAATAATGAAAAGTTAGGAGTTTTTACATGAATATGAAAAAATGAAGGGTTTTTTTGTGGGAAATTTCACAATTAATTTTGACATTGTGTACCTTAATTTCGTCGTACATTTTTTTCTCCCATGCATAAAGTCTGTCTAGTGTAGAAGAATGGCTACCAGAAATCATTGAAAATTCTTCAATAAATTCAGGATTTATAATTTCATCTTCATTTTCTTTCGATGAAGAAGAAATAGAAGAGAGAGCTAGGTTCCAAGTAATAACCTTCGAAACTTGCTGAGTACAATCTATTCAATTTAACACAAAAATAAAACCATTAATCCAATTGTACTTTTCAATTTTAAGGGTTTATATTGCGTATCTTCAAGGCCTAATTAGTCATCACCTTGGTTAAGGAGAGCCTCCCTTTTACAGCACACTTGATTAAAAGCCAATATAATACTAGAAGCAGATGGTTTTCCTGTAAAATTAAATAAAAATTATCACTAAAAAGATTAAAATTTCAAATGTACCAGTTGAGTTTTGGTACCAGTAAATACCTGATGAAAAATCGGTAGAAATACTTAGTCTGATTTTATTTGTTTCGAGCATTTTTGCTAAATCATTTCCAGCCTCAGAAGCCCTAATAAACCGGTTCTCTATATCCTTAATACTAGCCAAAAATTCCTTTGCTCTATGAGTGATTAATTCTTCCTCACGAATTTCTCTCTCTGCCTCTTCCTTCTCCATTTGTTCTTCTCTTGGTAAAGATTTATTTTCGTTGGATTGTTTGGGTTCGAAGTAATCCCATGAGGGGTCTGAATCGTTATTGGGTGGTAAACCGAGTGTAGGTGGATCTAGCTTAATGGTAACTACTGGATTACTGCCTTGAGTAGTCATGCAAGAAAGAGTGGGTTTAACTGGAGGGGAAAAGGGGCTTTGGCCGCCATTAGAGGGGGAAGGGAGAGAAGAGTGAGATGGTGACTTGTTTTCTCGATCTGAGGTTGAGAGAGATGGGTCTGAAGAGAGCTCGGTAAATTGTCTCAACGAGGAACCAATTTCGCAGAGTGATTGGGTGTAGGAGAGGTGAGCGGCTGAAAGGTTGAACCTCGCATCGATGGCTTCTTTGATGTATTGCGTTCTCTCCTTGCAAAGATCTAAAGCTTCGTTCTTTCTTGGTTTTGAACCGGAGGAACCCATTATGATTTCTTCACCTAGTTGCTTAATTGAATTCCATCAAACCCTATATTCTTCTTCTCCAATGACCTTGGTCAGAGCAAAAATGAAGAAATCTCCTTTATATCTTCCAAGTTTCTATAAGCTACCACTTTAAGGGACAGAAAAGGAGCAAGGAGGAACACCTTAAACTTTCAATTAATGGAGATCTCAGACGAAACAAACAGATCTTGCTTTCAATCAGCATTCAAAGAGCATTAACTTCTTTACCAATAAAAAGAAAAAAGAAAGAACCGTTGTGAGAGAGAGGCTCGACTCTCGAGAGGTGTGCATGGACAAGAAGATGGCGAGCACAGAAAAAAGCAGTATAATATAAAAGAGAGGTGATGCATGTCCTTTAAATTCCCTTGCATCGATTGATGTATTGAAGTTTGCATTAACGATGATGATAAATCAAGATTATTTGATTTTTTTTAATTTTTATGAAGATAAAAAAATTCATCATTTCATAAATCATTAATTTATTTAATATTTAAAAAAAAAATTATTTACCACCATTTATAATATTAATTAATCAAATTTAAATTTATAAATTTGGAAAAAAAATTATTTGACAGAATTAATACACATTTTAACGTGTGTTAAACGGATACACATGAATAAAACTATCAAAATAATTAAACAAAAATTAAAAATTAAAAATACAAATAATAAGTTCGCAAAAGTTAGCAAAATAAAAATGAAAATACTTTCTTTTTAAAAAAAATTGAAAAAAAATAATAAAATTTATTAAAATAAATATGATTTGTCATGTGTAAATTCAAACATAATAAATAATTAAATAAACCAAATTATTTTTAAATAATTTGATTTATCACATAATAAATGTCGATTAACATCTAATTAATACGATTTTTTCACCTAATTAATACATTATTAATTTGCATAATTTTATTATTTACCATATATTAATTTGAATTTATCATTAAATTGAGTCAATTAATTTTTTGTCAACGCATCAAGTATTGTGAGGGAATGTAGAGGGGGCAAATATAATTTTTAATATAAAATATTTGCAAAAAAAAGCAAAGGTTTCTGCATATCTCTGATTTTCTGCATTTTATTTGTCCTTCTGTGCATCCGGGATCTATTGTAGATTTATAATTCGTATAGCTGCTGATCAAAGTTCAAAGGGATCTAATTTTTTCTACATTTTCAATAACAAAATTTCAAATTTTTTGTGACCAACCAAACAATTTACCTGGATTGTGAAATAATAAATTCATTTCGTAAGTAATTAGAATAAAAAATGAAAATCATGTATTTTAAACAAGAATCAAACAAGAGATTGTGTATCCATGATTTTAGAATTCAACTAATTAAACAACTCATCTGGATTGTCAAATACATGGACAGTGAAATACACGGATAGTCAAAATCTCCCAAATCAAACATTTTTTTATTGTTTTCTTGAAATTATTCTTTAGCATCTTGTTTTTGTTTATATTTTATATTTTTTGGATGGTAACTATTATTTTATTTTTTGATGTCAAATAAATATAATTTTAAGCATGTTTGATGGATATTTGTAAGATTTTAATTTGGTATTTTTTTTATTAATGAACATAAATCAAATCATTAAATTTGTAAATTTTATAAATTTTTCGAACATATATTGAATGAGCCGAATTGTTCGAAATTTTAACGAACCGAACAGTGAAAAAAAATGCTCGAAACTGATATTCGACAAATTTATATTATTGTGTTAATTCGATTTCGGTTCGTTAATCGTCGTGATTGGTGTGACAAAACGGTCGATGATGCAAGAGAGTCACGTAGATGTGAAGTTAGAGTGGCATAACAAATGTGACCATCAATTGCATATCCTCTCGATTTTATATACTACTGGGGACAAACTCCTTAACAAATTAAGCATGTGAATGGGGTGCCCTTTTGTTTAAAATGGAGACAACTTCGCTAATGATAATGATATATTTAGTAGTTCTCCTCCATGATTCACTATCACTAATGATAATGATATCCACTATCCAGGACAGAATGAAAATAATATGAAATAGTAGAGGAAACCAAAGTGGAAATTGATCAGATATGAATATATTCAGTATTGGAGAAATTAGTGTAGATTTCAAATACAAAGCAAATCACTTTACTTGCAAAACTGATCATATCTCCCAACATAATCACAAGTCCAGTTTCAAAAACAATAGTATTCCTGATATGCATGAAGTAATTAAATGTGTTTCATGATCATGTTTGATCTGATGCATTTTCAAGATCCCTGTATTTACCTGCATTCAAGAATACATGTATCTATAAAATACAATGTGTTTGTTTGACTTGAAGGATTATAGATTCTGTATTTACAAATTCATTGTTTGTTTTATCCAAAATACAGGATAAATAGTACTGTATGATTAATATTTTGATTAGATAATCATAACTAACAATTAGTCTAAATTCTTAAAGTACAAAAGACCTAACTCATTAATCAATTAATAACACGAAATCGCAAAAGAATGCTCAATTACATGACTGGTTAATATATGTTAACAAAGATTAAAAAAAGAACTAATTTTCAATAACTTAGCAACAACAAAAACAAAAAAAACAGATTTGAGAGTTTAAGGAATCATAATTAAAAATAGATTAACCCTAATTAAGACATCAATTGAATCCTAATTAAAAACAGATGTGAGAGTTTAAGGAATCATAATATGCAGTTTAAATCAACTGATTAAGGGATAATCAACTAATCAAATTAATCAACTAATGAAACAATTAATAAAGCATAATCCAAGATGTACCTTAATTCCATAGGGGCTAAATTACAAAAAATCCAAAATTACAGGAGCTAAGAACTAGTAGAACTCGATGAATTTAACCATAACTGAGACACTAATTGACACAAATTAACCCTAATTGAACTCCAGTAGACTATATTTAGCCATAATCGAGTCACTATTTAACCATAATAAAAAACTATAATTAACGGATAATAGTCGAACTCAATGAAGCCCCTTTCCTCTCACAATACACCCCAAACTGGTAAGAGCAGAGTGGAGCCTGGAGGCGAGAGGAACTACAGGTTGTTGCATCAGGGAGCTTGGAGGCGAGAGGAACATAGCATCAGTGTTTGACCTAAGCCATCGACGAACTGAGCGGAGAGAAGAGGAAACAAAAATGGCGGGTGAAGTGGAGAGATGAGCCCAGGCCCTCGGCGCCAAATTAGAAATACACGGAGCAAGAGATCCGTGGAGTGTGAAATACAGATTTTTTTTCGGGACGACCATATCCAGGGATTTTGGGGTCAAAATACAATACATGATAAAATCAAACAAGGTATTTGAAGCTTATCCAGGATTTCAAGTTACATCTCCCTCAGAATCCCTCAAAATCCCACAAATCAAACATGACCGATATGAAATAGTCTCGGGCCCTCGGCTTTCGAGAGTAGCTAAATTCGAGTCTGTTTTTCTGTGGTCTTAACTGACGAACTAATATAAAACCTTGCGCGCGGTTATTTCCCAATCACTTATTATAATCGTAAGAAACGAAACGACAAAGCACCACAAATGATTATATGTATTTTTGTATATATTACTATTTATTATTATTCATTGTGGAAATTGGAAATTGTATGGAATTTTAATTTTAATTTTAGAAACTGTACTACAAATGATTATAATACAAATGATGTATATAATCATTTTATAAGTGAATTAGTAATCTATAATGCGAATTGTATATATGTTATTCTTTTTTATTCAGAAAATATCTAAAAATAATACTAAATAATACTTTGTTACAAAATAAATAAAAATGGAGGATTTATCGTACATTGAGAGATATAGAAAGAAGTCAGATTTAAACAATATACTTTTTTGTGATTTTAAAAGATATTGAAAGAAGTCAGATTTATTTTACAAAACAAGACATAAGAAATGAAAAAAATTTATAGAAATTTAACCTAATTATTCAAATATTTTTTAATCTTTTTATTTTCCCATTAAACAGACGAATTTTCAAACATGAAAAGATGCACAAACAGGTATATAATGCAGAATATTTTTTTATATAATTTTAAACATCACAACAAATCTTGTAATGCTAATTTTTTACATAAATTCATAATTAATAAAAAAATACAAATAAATTGGAAATTCAATATAAAGCTATCCAATTCACACAATCATTTCATGTACAATAACAAATATAACAAAACAAACAAAATTCAATTTGGCATACACGTAAAAAAGAATGACAGATTTATATATAATTCCCTGAAATCTTGCATAGATTTCGTTAAACAGATGCTAGTTTAAAATAAAAACAATTATAAAAAATAATAGTAAAATATTATTTTCCTGATCTTTAGTGAGAAGGTTTGGCGAAAGTGATTTAATTAAATTTTTTTTCAAGTTTGCATTCAAAAATTATGGTTAAAACACTTTTGCCAAACACTCTGACGAAATATCATTTTCTTAGCGAAAAATCTAATTTTGTAAATTGGACAATAACGTAACTATGTGTGCAAATCGAGAGCTTTCGAAAAGGCTACATGTCAAAAAAAAATCTAGTAAAACGGAGACGGAGACCGTTTCAAACAGGAAGGCCCGTTAATATTTTGAATTTTTGCATGGCTCTCAATGTACGGTAACTTTTTACACAACAAAACCTAATCACAGTAAAATGATCGATTACAAATTACAACAATTATTACAAATGAATCCAAAACAACTCGGGAGGGAGAGAGAGTTAATTTTTTTTGGACAAGTCCGGCTCCCATGATTGTTATGAAAATATTGAAAGCCAAAACAAAAAAATAAAACTCAATTAAAAAATTTCACTATGAAACCAGCACTCGCTTTGCCACGGATTTTCTAATATATTAATGTGTTTTACTAATTATAATACATGTATTGGTGCGTGATAGGAAAAAAAAGTCATTTGCTAGCGTAATACATAATAAATCATGAAATATATACATGATTGTACTTAATTGACTTATGTAAAAGATAATAAGATTAATAAATATATTATAACGTAATTTTTATTTTAAATTAATATTATTATCATATGAAATGATACTTCTTATTAAAATAAATAAATAAACACAATTACACACTCGCAGTGTACTGTGTAGTGTATTATCCTAATCCTATCCTAGTTCGTTTATATCTTGTGCAGAAATTCCGAACTTCCATTGGGCGTGACAAAAGGATGGATGAATCATTTGCATGTTATCACGCAATAAAAATGGGATCATCATGTAAATTGGAAGTTAGAGTGGCATAACAAATGTGACCATCAATTGCAGATCTTCTCAATTTTGTACACAACAGGAGACACTCCTAATCAAATTGATTGGTAAACAAGCATGTGAATGGGGGCTCCATTTTGCTTAAAATAAAGACAATCTGGACACTTCACTAACAAGTTTGCTATGAGCCTTAATATATATTAATATATATTGACAAATCATGAAATTTCTTTTAGCTTTAACATGATATCTAAGACAAAATTGAATGCACTGGAAAAATACGAAATAGTAGAGGAAACCAAAGTGGAAATTGAGCACATGCGAAATAGTAGAGGAAACCAAAGTGTAAATTGTATGGAATTTAAAGATTAGAAACTATACAAATGATGTGTTTAATCATTTTATAAGTAAATTATTAATCTAGTGAATTGTCTATATGTTATTATATTTGATTTTAAAAAATCTCTAAAAATAATATTATATAATACTTTGTTATAAAATAAGTAAAAAAATGGAGGGTTTATCAAAACATAATTTACATGAAAATAAATCTAAAAAATATGTATATAAATATTGGGTTAATGTAATATACTTGATTTAACATAATTAACATGATTGATTAAACATATGTTAGATATTATATATACCAACCAATGTATCTGATTTAAAAAAATATGAATATAAATAACAATATGTTTGATTTAATATTATGATATTTTTATTTTTGAATTATTGAAATAATGATAATACACACACACACACACAAACAAATATTTTATGGTGCACGGATTTAAATAATGATACGTCGATACAACATTTTTTTAATAATAAATATGATACATTGTTTTATATAATATTTTATTATTTTATGAATAATAACTTATAATTGTTCGATTTTATATACTAGAATTAAAATACTTAAATTTCCTCATTGTTGAGAAATAATGTTGTAAAATTAAATATTTGTTATTGTTGAGAAACAATTTATTTGTATTATAAATATATAATTCATAGACATTTTAAACTTGAGGACTTGAATGAAAAAAAATATATCTTAATTTATATTAGAGAAATGCCGTGAAAAAGGCAAACATCATGACTTTAGTATCAGTAGTATGGAAGAAATGTTGAGTTGGAACCGTTCAATTAAGAACAATACAGAAAATACAATCTTTTAAGACTAAATTATTAAAACAAATAAATGAAAAAGTCGAACATAGTTTATTCAGAGTCTGAGTCTTGAGCAACCGAAGAACGAATCCTTGTATTTTTATTATACTCATCATCCTCGTCCTCACTGTCCTCCTTTTTCTTTTCCTCGATTATCCCTAAAACCCGAGAATTAAATTTTAATCAAAAACTATTTCTAAGAAACACAAATATAAAACATTAATTACCTTTCTTTTTCAAAACATTTTCCAAAGCTCTCGTACTGAAATCGTCTTTTCCCCCTAAATCTTGAAACCCTACAAGCCTTTCATAAGCAATGCCCTTCCTGAAACATTAAATTAAGTAATTTTAAAGGAAATTCAATAATTTTATATTAAAGAAATATTGAATTGGTTCTCACTTGAACAGAATGACACATGGCAGTGTTTTAATGCCTAGTTTCGTGACGAAGAAGGGCGCATTCTGCATTAAAATGAAGACTTAATAAGCAAAAAATTCTCTAAAAAATGAAAAGTGAAACATAAATAATAAATAATTAAAAACATGAACTAACTTCTGCATCGAGCATGACAAACTTAGTTCCCAAATATAATGGTGCAAGCGACTTCAAATGCTTATCCATTATCCTTCAAAATTCAAAATTATTAACACGAATGTTCCTTCAAATGTAAAATGAATTTTATTAAATAAAAGAAATTTACTTGCAACGATAAAATTCACGGTGGTAAAAATGGCAAATGGCCTTTTGACTCTTAGTAACTTCAGTAAGAAAATCTCCTTCAGTAATTTCTCTGTATTCACCATGGCCTTGTCTCTTTAAAACCTCTCTCTTTTCCACCTCTTTCTGTTACATATATATAATCATATATTTAATCGATCAAATTTGAAAACTAATTGATCAATTTTATGTGGTAAGTGCTGAATTTAGTACCTTGAGAGCAGCGACTCTTTCTGCATGCAATTTCTCGAGCTCTGGATCCTGATTGGATAAAATTAGGTTAGTATTTATTTATTATGAACAATCAAACTCCAATTACGCTTCAATTTTGAACTTACGTCCAGCAACTCATCAAGATCGACTTCATCATGTGAAGAAGAAGCTGTCTGAGCCTTCGATTTATTTTCCAGTACTTCCTGAATGATCCAATAAAACCAACATAAAATTACAAAGAGAATCATAAATTTTCAGTATTTGCTTTGAAATAAATCACTAAATTAGATCGAAAAGAGTCTAATTTTGCAGATTCGATAAACAAAGGTACCTTTTTGTAGTCTCTGGCAGCAGCGGCCATGACATTGTTCATCGCGAGGCCGGAAAAGGTCGATCGAAACGCATCTGGATCCATCGACATTTCTCTATCACTCTCTTGATGGCGAGTCTCTGCTTGGCCGGAATCGGAGTTTCGGACAGGGGAAAGAAGATCTCGTCTGAATAAAGGCCGCGATTTTGGTGGTGGTGTAATAGAGATTTGTTCTCGGATCCTCTCTAGTTTAGAGGGCTTTTAATGGGTATCCATATCTATAAACTAATAGGACCCGTTTGTGAGATTGGTTAAGAACCCGGGATTTTAAATCTGGTATATGATAGGAATTCCATATTTGAATTCTCGGTCCATATTTATGCAGAGGTTGGAAATGAACTGCGGAATTCTCGGGCCATATTTAAGTAAGCCAGGTTAGATGAATTTTTTTATCCACCCTGCCTAAAACTCTTACATTATTATTTAGCACGAGTAATAATTGCATGACTAATTATTAAACAGAGTATATTATTATTTGTTGCATAAATTCATTAAATAAACCAAAAAATCTTGACTTACGTATATTTTTAATTTTTTTGCCAAATGGACACTGAACTGATGTATATGGAATAAATATGACTTGTATATTGTGGGTCCCTGTTTTATTGGACCAATGAACTAATGACACATTTCATTCAGTGATAAATTTGTGAAATAATTTGATAGATCATGTCCAGATCTGGATCAAGAAAAATATCCGGATAATATCCGCATCCGACAGGAATGCTGACTACCGAATATGGATCCGAATAAAAGTTTCCAGATCCGGATATTTTTTAGGATCTGAATATTTTTCCAAATATGGTTTCGATATGTAAAATAAAAGTTTAATCAAAGGAGAATTTTTCATTTATCGAAGAGAAAAGAAAAAGGGAAATTCAGCGTACGATATCTTCATTAGCTAGCATTATCAAATTTTAATCAAATCAGAATATGCATGATTCTGGCATTAAGCGGAGTCTGAAAATTTCTAACAACAAGAATTCGAGTTAGAGTTTGTCTTACAAACTCCCGGTTTCGCAATCACACGTAAAAGCTTTAAAAATCAAACACACACAAATAAATTATTTGTTTCTCAAACACAGAGACAAATATTCCAACAAACAATGGATTCTTCCATATATAAGATGGAATGATAGATCTCCAAAATAAAAAAAAATGGTCATTTCTTTATCCCTGACAGAATTTAAGAGGGATTTTTTCATTACTAATTTACCAACGGATCACATAGCGGCGTAGATGGAGTCGGAGTCGGGACATGATCTTCTTCATTCAATTGGAGAAGGCCAAGTGCTTTTAGTTGCTCCATATGCTCGGGGAGAAGGGGCGGGGGGCACCAATCTCTACCGTCGTCCTCAACATTCTCCACCACATACTCCTGAATTAAAATCCCATTAGCAAAGTAAACTAGACACTCATCATATAATATGTACCTTGGTGAGAATGCGTTTGGCGAGGATATGATAATGGCGTTGCCAAATTCTCTGGCCGACCATGGTGGCAACGAGAACGCTATAAAATATTCCAATCAGAGCGAACACCACAACGATGACCAACGCAAAGATTAATAGTATATATCCACACTTATCCGTATCGCTAGTATTGCATTCGGGACACGCGCAGGGACCGCAGCAAAAGATGCAGTCCATTTCTTGGTTCATGAGGTAGTAATTTCTACTCGTTCCACCGTGCATGCTATATGCAGAAAATTATTAGGTTGATTTTTATTAGATAAAGTTAGATTTGAGAAATGAAATACCCTGGTTGGCAGCACCAATAACATAATTCGGTGCAAGGCTGAGATGGATCGTTGCGTATACTCTCGTCGCAACAAGTTATGCAGCATCCCGATAAACCAGCCATTGCAAAAAATAGCAATGCACCTAATTATCGAAATCGAATCATATATGTTTTTTTAACATAAAAAATAAAACAGTTTCGTTCTTACCACATATATAGTAGAAGACAATCTCATGATTGAAGCCCCATTTCGTCAACAACCAAAATTGGTTATGACTATCGAAAATATACATTATGTACGCCAACGCTGATATTATCTGCAATTAATGAAATTTATGGGATAAATCGTGCATAATTTAGAAATTAAATTAAGCCGGTTAAGAAAGAACGATTTAATTACAAGCTGAACGGCCACAAATATGAAAAACATGTCTCTAGTAACGAAGAAGCGAAATTTCAGTGTTCTCCAGTTCGAACTCTTTGTGTCGGCTTCGACTCGAAGATAGTACGGAGCTTTGCAAGTCATACAGTGACAAAACGCAAATCCTTCCTGCAAAAATACAAACAACAATTAAATTAAAGGATATTTAATTACATATCATGTAGTGTAATTAAAATCAAATTAGTTAAATTTATAAAAATGGAAAAAATTAAAGAACTCACCTTTACAGACCTCCATTGGTCAAGACATTCGCGGTGAACATACTTAGTAGTTCCCTTGCACTTGCAAGGGGATATGAAATCCCTACCTGTAATGCACCCAAATTAAAGAAAATCCCATATTTGATCCTAATTACTCCAAAAATTAAATTAGAAGAGAGAGATTACCGTCATGTTCATAGCAAATTCGGCAGAAGATTTGATCGTAACCCCCAGACTCAGACCCAGACCCAGACTCGAGGTCGTTTTGGCTACGTGGCGGAGCCATAGGCTGGGAATCCTGCTTTTCACGATCAACCATTGGAGATTGCTTTCGAACAAGCTCTTGATTTTTATTATGCCGCGTCAATATAAATTGTGTTTTATGTTTTCTTTTGGTTGACCTTGCCAAATCGACCAAACGGGAAACAATTATTGATGTAAGGGAAATTTACAAATAACCCCCTATTTTGTTTTTAAATTGCAAAAAACCCCTAACTTTTGAGAAACTCCAAAAAACCCCTATAGGGATATTTCATGGTATTATAATTTTTTTGGACCAAAATACTTCTCTATTTTCATCTTTAAATTTAATAAACATATTTTTGCATTATTTTATTAATTTAAAATCACTATAAATATTTTTTAACATATACTAATTTAACAAACTATATGTCATATACATAATTTTAATCTTTTATTTATTATATATTTATCATAGAAAACTAAAATTAAATAAAAATATGATATAAAAAATATTTCTGGAAATATCTTGACAAATTAATATTATTCTAGTATTTAATTTTAATGTTAAATAGTTACTGAATAGTTTTTCTTGCCAAATTAGCAATACATGAGTGAACAACAAAACTAGGATTAAAATAATATTGCCGCTAATTTTAATTTCAACAACTATTTTTACTTCAGCATCTCATTTTGTAGTAACTATTTTTTATTTCAGCAGCTAGTTTTTAGTAACTATTTTTATTAACAACTATTGATTTCATCAGCTAATTTTCTATTAGTTAATAAAAATAATTACTACAAAACTAACTACTGAAATAAAATGAGCTATTGAAATTAGAACTAACGGCAATATTAATTTAATGCTAGTTTTGATGTTCACTCATGCATTGCTAATTTGATAAGAAATACTATATTGTAACTATTCTTATTAACAATTATTGATCATTAAAACTAAATACTGGAATAATATCAATTTGTCAAGATATTTTCAGGAATATTTTTTATATTATTTATTTATTTAATTTTAGTTTTCTATGCTAAAATACATAATAAATAAAAGATTAAAATTATGAATATGACATATATATTTTTTAAATTAGTATGTGTTAAGAAATATTTATGGTGAATTTAAATTAATAAATTAATAAAATAATAAAAATAATACAAAAATATGTTTATTAAATTAAATATGAAAATAGGAGGTATTTTTGTCCAATTTTTTTTTAATACCATGAAATACCCTTATAGAGGGGTAATTAAAAAGAAAACCTTGTATGTAGGGTTTTTTTTGGAGCTTCTCAAAAGTTAGGATTTTTTTTGCAAATTCAAGAAAAGTTAGGGGGTTATTTGAAAATTTCCCTTGATATAATCGGTAGTAATTTATTGGAGTAATTAATAATGAATTAAGCTAAAAAAAGAATTTGGATATTTACAATAGAAAGTCTTAAATTTTCCATCAAGTTGATGCATTTTGAGCTTTTAAATTTTGCACGATCTACTTTTATTCCCTCTTGACTCGTATATAATTCTTGTATATAATTCTTTATTGTTAAATACTTCGTGTAAGTTATCCTTTGAAAACCAAAACAACGACGTGACATTTAAATTATATATTTTGATATTCTTAAAATAATTAATGTATTTTTTTTATCATATATGCGACAATATATTATAAATACGACTTTTGACATTTCAACAATCTAAAATATTCATAAATTATTAATATATTTTGATATTGCATAATTTATAACTTATTCAAAGATATTACAATGCATTTCTTAAATAACTTTCAATGTAAACTAACTATGAATGGTATTACATATTTTTGGATCAAATTAGCCTTCTAGGTTTGTATATATTATAATTAAATTTTTTGTTAATTTTTACAGTTTCATAATTTTTTAACATATAATAATTTAAATTAATGATAATCATTATATGTTATATTCAATTTAATATTTTATTTATTATATATTTTTTATGAAAACTTAACATCAAATATTAATAAAATAAACGATGATATTTAAAAAATGCCTTGAAAATATATTGGTAGAAAAATGTCTTTATAGCAACTATTTTTCTATTCCCATTCTTTTTGTGTATTTTTTTTTTATATTGGCATGATCTTTTATTATAGATATTAACTAATATGATGATTATGTTAATATATATCTATATTTGATAAAAACAAAATGTAGAAATATATATGTTAATATCATTATGAGCATGGTCATGCATTTCCTCAGTCTCATCTCAATGTGTGGCCCATGGTATCTCTCTCTTTGAGAGGGAACAAATTTCATCTTGGCTGCTCACATCCCTCATCGTGCTTTACTTCATGCCGTACAACACCCCATCAACCATCAATCACGACAGCATGGAAATATATCAAAGCATCTATCTCCACACGCATGAATCCATGACAACCTCAGGTCGTAGAATTTGCCAAAACTATCCATGAGAATCGTTGATGACATTAACCACGCATATTCCCACTTAGCGGTCATGTCCAGTATGTAATCTCTATTATATACCCATGTTACAAACTCGATATATGTTATCCATGATCGTTGATGATCATTAGTTTGCGAGCATGCTAGTGTGAGTACACAATTTCCTAGACAAATATGCATGTCTCCCCCAAAACATCATATATATTACTAGGGACTTCATTTAGAATGATATTTACTTTGACTCGTAGTTTCACTATCCAAAGTCACGTAATTTGATGATATGATCGAGATTATCATTCAGGATTTTATTTCGAACTTAAAATCAAAACCAGATGCACTTAAACAATTCTAAAGAAAATTTCTACTAAATAAACAACGTTGCATTAGTCAATCCCTCGTAACTATTACACAGACCCAGGGCACTACACCTTCACTATTTCAATAGGTAGTAATAAAAAAAAATTGTTATTTTTTATTAATTTAGAAAATTCATAAATATTTTTTAACAGGTAGTAATAAAAAAAATAAAATTATTACATGTGTTTATATAATTTTAATATTTCATGTATTATTCATGAAAAACTAACATCATATAATAATAAAATAAACACCTTGAAATATGTTGATAGAAAATATATGTTTAAATATCTAGTTTTTTTAATTTCATTCTCCTTTTACATTTTTTTAATAGTTTCGTGATATTTTATTTTTAAAATATTTGCAAGGTGTTGTTTCAATAGTGTTGTTCATCTTATTATTATTTTATGTTAGTTTTTCAGGAAAAAAATATAAAAGTCAATTATATATATAATGTATAAAATATTAATATTATATAACATATAATATATTTTTTTAATTATTATACACTTTTTTAAATTAAAAAAAATGATAATTGTTTTTAATTATTAAATATGAAAATAGAAGGGACTTTTGGTCAAAAAATATTTTTTACACATTCATGGCTAGTTTTAACCCCTATAGGTGAGTATTTGAAAATAAAAGTTTGGTAGAGGAGGTTTTTTGAAGTTTCCAAAAGAGTGCTGATGTACATCCCCCACTATCAACCCCCACCACTCTTGATGACGTGTCGCCACTAAAAATTAACACACAAGTACATGAGTTAACACCTTAATTTGATGTTAAATCATAACATAATATAAATAACACGTAAAATTTGATGTTAACTCATGTATTTTGTGTTAATTTTTAAGGTGTTAATCCATAGCCAGCGCATCAAGAGTGGTGGGGGACATGCAGTGGGGGAAGAACAACATTTTCCTTTCCAAAAAGATAGGGGGTGTTTTAGAATATCCAAAAAAGTAAGGTTTTTTTTTTTGTAAATTCCGCTTACTATTATTATTATTATTATATGGTTTTTCTTTTTTAGTTATTATTAAATTGAAAATATTTTATTTATTTATTATTTTGGTTTGAACAAAAAATAAAAGAAAATTTGGCATTGGTGTATTTTATCATATTATATAATTAAAAGAAACTATTTTTTATGTAAATTTTAAATTTATTTTACGTAAACATTATTATTATTATTAGTACTAGTAGTAGTAGTAGTAGTAGTAGTAGTAACTAGTAAGTAGTAGTAGTGTGTTTTATGATCTTATTTATATTGTTGTTCTTATCTATTTATATTATTAATTGGAAAATGTAATTTTTATTATTATTTTGCTTTGAACAAAAAAAAATTAGCAAGAAGCTAAAAAAATATGACTTCTTAATGTTTTCCTATCATACTCTTCTACGAAGATAATTGTCATAAAATCAATGTAAAATTAAAAATTAAAAAGAACAACAATCAAACACCAAACCGAAATTATTTACGAGATGAAGCCTAATTATAACATACGGTATCAATTACAATACAGAAACACATACATGACCTACACTTGGCAGTTAAAAATAACTCCCCATTCAAATACCTTGTAAGAATAAATGACCGATAAGATATACAAAAGATCTTGTATGAATACGAACCTCTATATCCTCCTCCCATCCCGCACCACCAACCACCTTCTTCCTCCGAAGGAGCCGTTTATAAAAAATAAAATTAAAAAACCGGTCAAAGAAGGCCGAGTGCTTTCAACTGCTGAATATGTTCAGCTGGCAAAGGAGGAGGGGACCAATCAGAATCTCTGACATCACCATCGACATCATCAACGACATACTCCTTGGTCAACATGCGTTTGGCGAGAATATGATAGTGACGTTGCCATATCCTCTGACCAACCATGGTGGCGACGAGCACGCTATAAAAGATACCAATAACCGTGAACAATCCAAGCACGATCAGACCCATTATGATGAGTAACGGCAGACCGGCCTCCCCGGCCCCGCCCAAGCAACCCCCGCACTCTCCTGCTGTCGCTGCGCAGCCCTCGCAGCATGTCGTGCAGTCCGTCCACATGCATAAAGTTCCGGGTAGATGGCAGTCCGCACACATCCTAAAATTTTGGAGGGGTATATATGAAACTCTGCCTATTTATTATTTCCAAAGAAGAAATAATAATAATAATAATAATACAATCGATACCCTGGTTGACAGCAACAAAGACATAATTCTCTGCAGGGTTGAGATAAATCGTTTCTTACTCTCCTGTCATAGCATGTTATGAAGCATCCTGATAATCCCAGTAATGCAAAAAATAATAATGCCCCTAAAAGTAAAGTCGAAAAAACATAAGTATAGTATAACTAACACATTTTTGGAATTTTATTCTTACCGCAGATATAATAGAAGCTGATTTCATTATCGAAGCCCCAAGCCAAGCGAAGCCAGAATTGCTGATAACTATCGAGGAGATATACCAGATATGCTAATGCTGATATTACCTGAAATTACGATAATTTTAATAAAACGAATAAATAATGCAATTAAGAGTAACTTACGATTTGGACGGCTACGAATATGAAGAGCATGTCTCTAGTAACAAAGAAGCGAAATTTAAGTGTTCTCCACTTCCTATCTGTGTGGATTTGAACTCTGAGATAGTATGGTGCTTTGCAAGTTGTACAGTGAGAAAATGCAAAACCTTCCTGAAAGTAAAAGAACTCAAATGTTAAATCCTTGAGAATGAGGAAATGAAAGGGAAGAAAAGTGAAAAAGAACTCACCTTTACAGCCCTCCAGTGATCGAGGCATTGACGATGAACATACTTAGCAGTGCCTTTGCATTTGCAAGGGGCTATGAAATCCCGACCTGTATAAAGCCGATAATCTACATAATTTCATTATAATCTATTCAAAATGAAAAAAAGAGAGAGCAGAAACTTCTTCTGGGAGTAAGAATTTCTGCCCCATTAGATCCAAACAGCTCAATCCTCGTAAAATTGGGTCAGGTGCAAAGAGACTCGAGATTGGAAAGTAACAAACAGAGTGAGAGAGAGAGAGAGAGAGATCACCATCGGATTCGAGGCAGATTCGACACTGGATTTGATCGCCGACTCCAGACTCGAGGTCGTTTTCGTTAGGCACTGCCTGAGATGGTGGAGGTATTAGAAGCGACGACTGCTCTCCGCGATCCGCCATTATAGATTGCTTGTGATTCATCAACAAGCAAGAATCTACGAGATCTTTCGTCCTCTATCTCTCTCTCGGTCTTTTTCTTATTTTACTTGCTCTCAGTAGTGGTTGGTTAGTTGGCGCGTCAATGGAGATTGGGCGCAGAAAATCTCACGAAGAACCATTTTTCCTTACAGAACCCGGTATTTTAATTCCCGGATATTTATATGATTTGGAATCTCGGATTAGAGTAAATTCCGGATTTCGGGCTCGTCCGGGACTGAACATAACTGGTTGGTTTTGTGTGTTGATCAATGATTTGCTTTTTATCTTTTTGGCTTCTAGTAGTACGGATCAAAATAATACGGATGAGATACCAATAATAATAATATTGTCTAGGACAAAAATATGATTTTAGTCACTTATTTGTTCTTATTTTTCATTTTGTCCCCTCAATTTTTTTTAGTCATTTTATCCTTTATTTTTTTTTATTATTTTTTTTGCACTCTCTATTAATTAATATATGATGTGACAATTATCTTTTAATAAGTTAATGAATGATGTGACAAAAATTAATGATGTGGTAAGAAAATTTGAATAAAAAAAATTGTCTCTTTCTCTCTCGGACGATGTTAAACTGGAGTCTAAAATGTAAAATTCCAAAATTGTTCTTCTATTATCGATATACTATGTTGCGCGGATACTTCAAAAATCAAGTCGTATCGTATACCGATACTCGTCGGATACCGATACTGGTTTGTATTTATTTTTTATTAAATTGTAGAAATATATAAAATAAAACTATGGGGGTATAATGGTCATTTTTAAAAAAACATAACAAAAAGATAGGAGGTTTTTGAGGTAATCTAAAAAAGTTAGGGGGTTTTTGGAGAAGCAAAAAATATAGGGAGTTTTTGAGGGAATCAAAAAAATATAGGGGGTTTTCTAAAAATACAGGGAGTTTTTCAGAAATTGCAGAAAAGTTGGGGGGTTTTTGAAGAATTCCCCAAGGAATAAATTATTTTTTTATTGCCACATCATTCAAAAACTTGATAAATTTAATATCCAGGTCATCTCTTAACTAATATAGAGGGGAAAATGAACGAAAGAAAAAATAAGGGAGCAAATGGACTAAAAAAATAATTGAGGGGACAAAGTGAACATTATGAATGATTGAGGGATTAAAATAAGACTTTCCTCTATTGTTTATATGAAGTTCGTTACTTCCTTGCTTAGAGTAGTTATTAAATTGTAAAAACAATAAATTCTAGTCTCATTTATACAAGAAATTCATTGCTGAGAAATATAGTATGCCTCAGTTTATGTGAAATAATGGTCTGATTTTATTTATTAATTTTGTTATTATAAGTGTGAAGTTAACAAATTATAAGAATATATATCAAATCAAATAAAAGAAGGTAATAAAAAATTCGGAATATTTTTTTATAATAAATCACGTTATTAGTACAAGGTTTTAGACTCTGGGGCCTGGGCCTGGGGTGATTAGTCTTTTCTTACTACTGTCTTAAACCCACTTCGTCTTCCCTTCACCCTTCTCCTTCTCCAAACCACCCTCTAGAGCAGACACTTCTCCATGGCGAAATCGAAGGATTCAAAACCTCATTCGAGCAAGCACGAATCTAAGAAGCACAAGTCCAGCCACACCAAAGAATCCCGTAAACCTAGCCCCACTCCCAGCCCTAACTCTAACCCTAACCCTAACCCTAACCCCAATACAGGTTCGGTCTCGGCGACCGAGATCGCCACTCTCCTCGTGCCGTACCAGAAGGATCAGCTCGTCAACTTCTTAGTTGACGCCATTGTCGCCGACCCTTCCCTCCTCTCTCGGGTAAACCAAGTGGCCGATTCTGAAACTCAGCACCGCAAGCTATTCGTCCATGGATTCGGCTATGATGCCACTAGAGACGACATGCACAACTGCTTCTCTCAATTCGGAGAAATCGAAGAGTGCAACATGATCCTCGACAAGAACACAGGTAAGAGCAAGGGTTATGGATTCGTAACCTTTCGAACCCGTAAATCTGCCTCCCTCGCCTTAAAGGAGCCGCACAAGAAGATCGGGACACGCTTCACCACATGCCAGCTGGCAGGTCTGGGACCCGTTCCTTCCGGAAGTGGACCTTCCAATATCCCTGACACAATGGCAAGAAAGATCTACGTAAGCAACGTCCATGCAGAAACCCAACCCGATAAACTCAAATCCCTATTCGAAAACTTCGGCGAAATTGAACTCGGGCCAATTGGATTCGATCTCACAACCGGCAAATCGCGAGGCTTTGCATTATTCCTCTACAAAACCATTGAAGGGGCAAAGAAGGCTCTAGAAGAGCCATACAAAATGTTCGAAGGAAGATTGTTGCATTGCGAACTCGCATCAGTATCTAACAACAAGCGAAAAGCACTGTCAGGATCTGCTATCACGGCCACGGCCCCTTCCGTGGCTCCCGGTTTGGTCCCTAACATGGCCTTGTACGGGTCGAACCCGTTTGCAGCCTTATTGGGTCAAAACCCGTTTATGGCGGCTGCGAGTCTGAATCAATTAGCAGGCGTGTTTAATCCAGCGTTGAGTTTGAATCTGAATAATCTTGTGGGGTTGAATGCAGCCACACAGATGGCCGCATGGGCGGGGAATAATGTAGGGGAGGGGATGATTAAGAGTGACAAGCCGTCTTTGCTCGGGGCTTACCAGGGTCCGGCTCAGCCTGGTCAGAGTTCGAGTGCAGGACCGGTAGTTTGTAGGTTTCCTGGTTTCAAGTGGTAAATAGATCTCTCTGATTTTGATTTACATGATGCTTTCAAATGATTTTGACTTGTTTTTATCTAGTGTTTGTATTTGCATTTTGTACATTGTTCTTCAACTGAATTATCTTTTCAAATATTTGGTCCCAATATTGGGCTCTAAATAGTAAATTTCAATCTTTTACATAGCTTTATGATGTCTATTTTTTTTTACCTCCAATACCTATTTTATGATTTCTTCGAGTTAATTTTAAGTTACTCTCCTCTTGCCCTTTCTCAAGTTACTTCAATATGTTTTTTTTTATTTTTCCGTGCTTGTTTGATTTTATTGATATAATTTTACTGTCTAATTTATATCTATTAATGCTTTCATGTTTTCATTGATAAAATTTGATTGTCTTTTATCTGAATTCACTCCTGTTCTACTAAGATGCTGATTAATCAATTTAGAGGTTAAATTTTCTTTTTTAACATGATTTACTTGCAGAGCGACAACAATTGAACAGGATACAGGGAGAATGGAGGAATTGAATCAAGATCTTTTTCTTTTGAATGAATGGGAAAAAGGTTAATTAATATAATCTAGGATTTTTTTAAGGGTTTTTTATAGTTTTGTATATTCTTTTTTGTAGTTTTTGAGTTTACTTACCGAAATCCCCTTTGTGACTTTGTGATGACTTTGCCCATTAAGTCTCCTATTTTGTATTTAGTATTAGATGTGTTATTCTTGCACCTGGATTTAAATTTTGAAAATTTTCATTTTGTTTGTTATCGTCATGCAAAAAATATTTTACTGGGAATTGGTTCTAGGGTTTCTTACCTCTGTGTTTCCTTTGATTACTTGTGTATGTGGTATTTGTAAAATGAATCACGTGTTAATTTTTCAAATCATATATTTAGTTTGTTGATTTTATTTCCGTCCCCGATTCCATCTTTTTTGTTTGATATTTAATGCATCTAATAATTTGCCGGCACTTCCTTTTTTTCTCTTCATGCGCCCCCCCCCCCCCCCCCCCCCCCCCCCCCCTCTCTCTCGATCTCGATCTCGATCTCGATCAATAAATTGAAGATATCCAAATCAAACTCGAAGACAACTAAATGATTGATAAGAGGAAAATAAAGCACCTTTTTGATATCTAATTTTGGGATTTTAGCCCTTTTGAATCACAACTTTATATATACAATTGTTCATATTTGAGATAACAAGAATATTTCTTCACTAAGTGTGTTTTATTGCTTAATTACAGGTTTTAGGTGGAAATTCTCGGCAATCCAAGAGTGTAGTTGCCTTCGTCTCCTCGCGCCGTTAAAATCGATATATCATACCGACCAATTCGGTACACGTGTGAAGGAGAAGGCAAATAATCATCAACATAAGAGATTGCACCAAACTCTACTCGAAAACCACTCACACAATTGCCACTCTACAGCCCCACTTACCTCACCTACCACCCCCAACAACCCTCAATCCTCTCACCCATCTCTCAGCCAATGGGAAAGCCCCAATGACACTATAAATAAGACCCCAAGGCTTATGGGCAGAGTTACGCTCTTCGGAGCACTTTTTATACATTCTCTTCACCATTTTTCTGCCATCTCTCTCTCTCTCTCGAACTCTCTCCCTCTTAAGCAAGTCCAAGAACTTTCAAGAACACACAAGAATTGCATATTCGAACGATAATTCTCTAAGATCGAGCACCGAATAGAAGCTTACTTCATTCGGTGAGTTGGTCTACACTTCGACGAAGATCGAGTTGTGAGGTTTTTGATTGAAGCTTTCTTCGTCCTAATCCGCGCAAGCAAGGAGACGAGCTTTCTCTAATTGATTGGGAGCTTTCTTCCGATTGATTCCTTGCTAATCTCGAGTTCACGCAGCCGGTTTGGAGCTTTCTTCGATTGGCGAGTGAATCGGTACGAAATGAACGAGTTGTGCGAGGTGACTAGCTTTCTACGCATCTCGAACAACGAGGAAGGCATCCACGACGAGACTCGAAGCTTACTTCATCTCTTTAGGTGTTTTCTTTCCTTTCTTGAAATTCTTGTAGCTTTAATTGACTTGGAATTGTGTAAAGGGTTTGTGGTTTAATGAATCTCTTTCTTTGCTCTAAATCTTTGTTTCTTGACTCGATCTTTTGCTCTCTTTTTGTGTGATATTTTTGTTCTCTTTTTGTTCTGCGTAGATCTTCATTTCTAGTTTCGGGAACTTTTTGAATCGTAGAATTTCATGAAATATTCGAATTGATATGAATTTTTGAAAACTGTCACTTAAACTGAAAACCTGCTGTTTCCAGGGGACTGTTTTTCAGAGACCTGATTGTAATTCGTTAATAACTTTTTATTCCGTTGTCCAAATTGTTTGAAATTTTAGGATAAATTTGATAATATTCAGAACTATCTCTACACAAATTTTCATTAATTTTGAAAACTTTGAAATAATTATTTTAAAGATCTGAAGTTTAATCCTATTTTGACGCAATAGCTCCCTGTGGAACGAATCTATTATTTTCTGCTATACAACCATATAATTCACTTGTTTGATATTACGGGACTTTAAAACAACGATACGCATTTTAGACGTGCAAAAAGACCGTTATCAATGATATATTGATTTTTTATTTTTTACAAACAAAACAAAATAATTCTATTACCGAATCTAAAATATTTAGTTATAGTAAAAAAGGACATTTAAGGGGACCATTTTTAAAAATTGTCCCCGGGTCCCTAAAAACTCGGGGCCGGACTTGCAACAATATACTATAATTTCATAAGGGCGTGTTTGCTAGGGCAGTTTTGTATAGTTGCGGGAAACTAATATACGAATATCAGGAAACTATGATAGATGGGAATATGCAAAAACTATGAGTGTAGGATGTTTAAATATGTTTGATGAAAATCATAGGATTAAATGTAGCAAATGAATAAAATATTTTAGAATTGTATTTTTTATTTCTTATGAAATTCTATGATTGTTATTATTATTAATTTCTAAATACATTTTTAATTATGTATTAATCTCTTATTATTATGATTACAATTATTATTATCATTATTGTTATTGTTGTTACTCTTTCTTTATTATAATTATTGTTATTATTTATTAATATGATTATACTTCTTGATAAAAAAATTATGTGCTAATAATGAAATTGCACACCATAGCTTATATGCTCGATGTACATTAAGATCTTAAACCATTAATTTTATTGAATACAAAAGAACCACCATGTGAAATAATACAAATTTAACTATTTAAACAAAATAGCGAGTACTATTTAACCTCAACTTAACAAAATATTAAGTACTACATAATGATAAACATATATATAAAATCCTTGACCAAAATATATGTGATAATTATATGACCAAAATACACGTGATAAACCTAACTAGTTTCAAAATAGATACAATTTAATTATTTTCGCCCTTTGAATTCCAGTCCATTCGGGTCTGGCTATTTTCTTTTCTTTCCCTAAAGAAAAACAAGATTAAATAGTATATGAAATGTAGTGAAATTGAAGAAGTACTATTGTACGGTCTTAGTACAATGTACTACGATGTACTATAATTCCGAAAAAAAATTAGCGAGATACAATTATAATTTTTATTTTAATATACAAAAATATTATAATAAATTACGACAAATATGTAAGTTAATAACATATAAGAAATATTTTATGTTTTATCTCTTATATTCATTAACTTTTAAAATTTCTCTTAATTTATTATAAATATATTTTATGTTAAAAATATAACCATATCTTTCTTTCAAATGAAATAAAATGGTGTGTGTGGGTGGGTGGGTGGGTGTGTATGCACCCTGGATCAAAAAATTAACCTCATGCTCTCGGTCCATAGACTTCTAAAAACAATTCAACAACGCCTCTTCTAAACCGGAAAACCACCAAGTTTAAGACTACTAGGTCCATAAACACCCGGTTCATTTAGTTATATTTACCGACTTATGGCCTTGCTATTGCTACTATGCTCGGAGAAGAGGACAAATTAATTTAATTTAACATCTAATCTCTTTCAAAAAAAAAAAATCCGATCCAACACTCGTACTGAAATTCGCCAGCAATGGAGGAAAGCTTCGAGGGTCGGGTAAAGAGGCTCTTTGGTGCTAACCTCTTCGGCAAGGTCCCTTCTAGTTCCTTCCCCGATTCCTCTTGGTCTGTCGCCGCCGGAGAAGTCGAGCGCCAACAGTGGAACCGCGCTTCCGGTGATGAAGACGCCGGAGAGGATGATGGCCCGGCTTACGCTGGTGATCGGGCTGATATCCCCTGTTCATCTGCGTTCTATGAACCTGATGGATGTTTTGCTAAGAAGAATAGGCGTAGAAACCCTAGAAGCGATGAGGATGAAATTGCGGCTGGTGGTGACGAGTTAGATGATGATGATAATAGAGAAGGTGTAGAAGGAGAAGGAGAGGAAGAGATTGAGGTTAGGTCTTCCATTGGCCTTGATCCGACACTGGATGCTGAGGTATGCTATTTTTTAATCGTCTTTTTTTTTAATGATTTAATCATGTTATGTTGAAATTAATTTGCTTTTTAAATGAGAAGCCCCCCTCTTTGCTTAGTCAGTGTTTTAAACTTCCCCACTCCAGATTGAAACCAATTCAAAGACTTGAAATTGAACAATTAGGATTTATTTAGCTCCACTTCGTCTGTAAAATTTGTTTAATATAATTATTATATTTTCCCAATTCAATCACAATTGTTGGGTTTCTCTTCAGAGTCTTCGCTGCAACATCAAACCAGTAAATTTAATCTGACAATCCATATTATTAGGGAGAACATACTGATAATTAAGGAGGATACAAAAATATTTTTTCATTAGTTTCTTTCTTCTTATTGAGAAATCCCATTCCAATCCAATTATTTTTCATTCTCAAAGTTACATTTTACTTGTTTCTTCTCATAAAAATCTTCTTTATAAACGACAGGAAGAAGAGGACGAGAATGATAGAGCCGCATTCGGCATAGACCAAGCCACGGACCGGGTCTACATGAGCGAGGTCATGGATCACGGGCCCCACATCAGCATTCACAGCGTAATCCCCGAAATATTTGACGATCAAGCCCCTGATTTCAACCGGGACCCACGTGCAGACCGCTCAGCCGCCATGAAAAGACTCAAAGAAGATACTACCAAAATTACCCAACGTAAAATAAACGAAAAAGACAATAACAATACCAACTTGAAACCCATTTTGAAAAGAAAAGAGTCGCCGAACACCGAAAAGCCCAAGAAGCGCGTCAGGTTCGGTTCTGACGCAAAAGAGGAGGATTCGAACGAACATCAAGTGCCGGCTCCTCAACCTATGGATACACCTGGCGTACCGGACTATATAAAAAACCCGTCGAAATACACCAAGTACACTTTCGAGCCGAGCGATTCGAACGACGAAGCGACGAACATGAAAGCGTTTCGGGAATTTCAAGCCTTGATGAAGAAACCCGAGGAGGTAGATTTCGAATTGCCGGCTTCGGTTCCTTTCAACCCTAGAAGGAAATTGATGGGCGATTCTGACGCGATGGATGTGGGACCCGTGGAATCCGAGCGAGGGGCGGTATCGTCTTTATGCTATGCGGAAGATGAAAATGGAAGCTGCGAGATGGAAGAAGACGGGAAGGAAGAGGTGGGGGAGTCTATGCGTTTTTTTAAGAAGAAGTCGGTTAGGAAGTTTAGGTCGAAAGGCGATGGCGAGGAGTAATCTCGGACTTAATTTGTTTGATTTAAGGTCGGTTAAATTACTTTGATGATGTCATGTTTGCTTGTAGATTGGTTGGGATTGTTGTTTGTTTTTTTATTTTTCTTTGCTTGAAAAGTACTTAAAATGTTATAATTAAGATTTTCATGTGTACCCTTCCAAACCTCATTTTATTGATCGAGTGAGAGAGAAAGAGGGTAGCCATGAAAATTCACATTTTGGTGGGGTATATAGGGCTTGTTTGTTTCGAGGGATTGTGATATACATGGATAGTGAAATACATGTATTTCACTATCCATGTATTTGGTAATCCATGTGAGTCGTTTGATTTGTTGTATTTTGAAATCATGTATATCAAATCCCTTGTTTGGTTCTTTGGTACAAAATCCAGGATTTGAATATTTGAATATTATAAAATATTATATTTATATTATTTTATTGTATAATATAATATTATATTATATTATATTACTTCAATTCTTATTATATAATATAATATTATATTAGATTAGATTATAATATTATATCATAAAATAACATTATATAATTTAATATAATATTATATGTATGTCATTTAATTCTTATTATATAATATAATATAATGTAATATTATATTATATTACTTTAATTAATTTATATTATATTATATTATATTACTTTAATTAATTTATATTATATTATATTATATTATATTACTTTAATTAATTTATATTATATTATATTATATTACTTTAATTAATTTATATTATATTATATTATATTATATTATTTATATTGTTTTATATTATAGTATATATTATTTATGTTGTTATCTGATGTTATATTATATTATATATTTTTTATGTTTTTATCTGATGTTATATTATATTATATTATATTATATTATATTATACTATGTTATATTATATTATATTATATTATATTGTTTTATATTATTTTATATTATATTGGTTTATATTATATTACATTATATTATATTATATTATAATATTTCATATTATATTATATTATATTATATTATAATATATTATATTATGTTATATTGTTTTATATTATATTATAAATTGTTTTAAATTTTATTATATTACATTATAAAATAGTACATAATATAATTATTGTTTATGAATATAATTTAAAGAAATAATATTATAATCAAATACATGGATAGCTCTATCCATGGATTTGTAATACCGATTTTGAAGTGGGAGTACGAAGTACTGGGACAAGAAATACTATCCCATTTAATCCCTCAAAACAAACAAGAAATTTTCGGCTTATCCCGGATATTGAAATCCTATCCCATATAATCTTTCAAAACAAACAAGCCCATGCTGTATATGTGATGTTTGTAGGATACACACAAGACATGAAATAAATTAGGATAATTATACCGTGCCCCCTTCATTTCCTCACCACGTCCTATATATTATCAATTAATTATTAATTGATGATTAATTAGCATGGTAATTAATAAAAGTACATTCGATTAACGGTTAATTGATATTAATTAAGAAGTGTTAATGTATATGTATTTTAATTATATATTAATTAACTATTAATGAAGTGTTTTTTTGTTAATTACTCCAATAATTAACCATTAATTAGGGAATAGAGGGTGTTGGGGGAAATGAGGGGGTACTTTATATGGCTCAATAAATTAGGCCTTCAGCTTATTAGGGATCTTAATAAGAAAGTTACATTTATACAATGATATAATACACTGAATCGCTAATTATTTACATTGTTTGTCGAAAATATTGAACGAGTGAATACTACGATCCTATTGAATAACTCGCACGCCGTTTAATCTCAAACTCTACTTACTATCTTCCTACTGAATAATCGAAATCACAAACAAAAAAATAATCTTTTTACATTTATAAAAAAAAATTACTGATCAATATTTTTCGCATCCAAACAGACCCGCCACGTCCTATCTATAATTTATCAGCGATTCTACCGAGAACATCGGTGAGTTTGTTGAGAACTCCTAACAAACTATTGGTCTGATCTTTTCTTTGATCTCTATCCAATTGGAGATTTATATTTTGCGCCTCTAATTGGGCTGCAACCAATCTACTGTTTCGCTCGAGTAATTGAACGAGTCGAGTCTGAATGTCTGGCGCTTCGCGTTCGCTCCTCTCTTCTTCTTCGGCTGTGCGTCGCCTTTTGTTCGTTTCTTGCAACGAGGGCAAATCCGTCTCCGTATCTGCTGGTTGTTTTTGTTTTGACGTCCCTGCATTTTTTCGGAATTAGAATTGGTAATATTTCTTGCGTTCATAATGTCTTAGAAATCGGCATAATAAACAATATTATTATCAGAATATAGAGAAAATAAAATTTGAAGTAATACTACCTGGCTCAGAACTCTCTGCGGGTCGTGTTGATTCAAATATTATCCTCTCTGCATAAAATAATTCAATAATAATAATAATTATTATTATTAGTAGATAATAGTAAAAAAAGTACAAAATTAAGAAAATATATAATCATAATTCTATTGATAATTGATATTTTTTGTTTAATGAAGTATGCGTCTACTGTATTAAAAAATAAAAATAATCCTATAATAATTAGATTTTATCATTTAAACAATCTAATATCCCAATAATTTTCTCCTGCTCATCCATGACTAAATTTTTAATCACAGCCCTTATAAATTATAATTTACCGAAACGAACTATGATGTTAGCACTAGACATTGGTGCAATTAGGTTTTGCATGAATCTCCTTTTTCATGGTGTAATTCCCAAGACATGCATGAACTATGAATCTATGATCAAAACTATACTACAAACGATTGCTTCAAATTTACCATATCAACAAATCTTTTTCTTACCTGGAATTCTCACAGAAGCCATTAATGGTGGCTCGTGTTTCTCTCCTTCTTCTTTCTCCTCCGTCTCATCTTCTTCGTCGTCTTCAAACAATCCCCCATCCTTTCTACCACTATCAAACACCTTTTCCTCTCCCAATTCTTCCCTCTCTTCATCTTCATCAATCTCCACCCGATCACCGCCTGCTATATTGACGGCACCACTTGTAATACTATCGATTATGTCGTAGACATCTCTGTCGAAAAACCCCGGTAACCTTTTCTCTCTCCTTAAATCATTTCGCATACCCCAAAAAGATTCATTGTTTTCTACTCTCTCCCATTCCTTGATCTTCTTGTAATCTCCGGCAAGGTTGCTCCATCTTTTTCGACACTGAACTGGACCCCGGTTCACGCCATGTCTCTTGCAATAAGCCGATACGGAGGCCCATTTGGGCTCAACTGGAGTGGCTGGACCAAGACCTGGTCCAGCTCGACCTCTACCTCTCTTTTCTACTACCCTCTTTCCTTCTATAAGAACTAATATTTCTTGGCGGGTCCATCTTGGTAAGCGTGGTGGCCGGCCGGCGGTGGTGGTTGTGATAGCTAAACTTGTTACGCCACTGTTTGGGCCCTCTTGGGCGTTGGCCATTGGAAATGACCAAAAGGCCCAAAGGGAAAGGAAAGGGTTATTAAGGGTGAGGTAAAGGGGGGGAGAGAAGGATTAGAATAAAGATGGAGATTAGATTAAGGAGACTTTTGATTAGGAGAGCGGCCAAATTGGAACGGGTGTTTTATTTATTAGTTTTGTGGGGAGCTCCCGATTTGATTTGGGTACGTTTTAAGTGTACCCTAAATTTGGATTGGTTGGAATTTGTGTGTCAAAATTTACAATGGACTTGAGTGATATTTCATTCATTATTTTCTTGTTAGTATGTTTTCATTGTTTTATGTTTTTTTTTTTATTATATTTCAATCTACATTTGAAATAAATGTAGCCAACATCAGCGATACAATTCGTCCCTCGACTCAATGATGAATGATTGTTTTGGATCCACTAACATGTGTCATTTATATTCTCTTCGTTATCGAAATGAGCGAATGACAAGTTCATGCAACACGCAAATTAATATTTATGAAATTAGCTTTTCATGATGTATTTTTTTTTCATTTTTAGTCAATAATATTTATTTATGATGTTTTCATTTTCGATTTTTTTCCTTGTGGTGATGTATTTTTGAATGATTTCAATCATGAGTCTGCATTCTGAACTTTCCTAAATAAATAACGTAATTATAAGTATATATAATTTAAATTTTGTTTGTGTCTTCTCACTATTTTTGTATTTGAAAATTATTATTATTTATATTTAAGAAAATAATTTTTATCATAACCCGATTCTCCGATCCGAATCGGGCAAATCCGATTCGGCTTGATCTATTCTTACTCTACATACATCGAACGATTCCGACTCCGATTCCGACTTTTAAAACTATAATTTGTTCTCGCAATTTGTTATATTCTACATTTTGTTTAGGATTACAACGTTATTTCAATATAATGATTATAATATTTTGTTCAGATTTTTTTAGAGAGCTAGAACGTCTAAGGACTAAAATTTTAGATAATGTGTAAATGAGTGCGTGTATATAAATAATCTCCAAATAATTAAAAATTAAAAATATACATATACAATGGTAAATGTACTAGTGAAAACCAACGCGAGTCAATGAGGGCTTTTTTGAGTTCATCTAGCATTTTCACGCACGAAAGGGCACCAATACCATGAATGGAAATGTAGAGGCCAAAAGGTAGGGGGCTTGATTAAAAGTCCCCAATTAACCAATCTATTATATCCCTATCCTTGTGAATTGTGATATCATTAGAGCATTATTTCACTCCATAAGATCAATGGTTGACATTAAAATAGGGCATAATTTCATGTCCACCCTTATAAAGCATTAGTCATCACAACATATATATAACCCTTGTAAAAATGCAAATATTATTTATGTTACTATAAAAACTTGAGAAATGCCATCAATTATGTTAAAAAAATACATAAATAAAGGTTATTGAATAGTTCCATTATGATATATATAAACTCAATCAAGAGAATGATTTATGGGTCTTTTTTAAATATATCCATGCTAATTTTAGTACATATTTTGAGACTTTATAGGGTAAACCTGCAATTGCTACATTAAATTGAAGGTAATTTTGGGGGAATATCTAATTAGAAAGGGGGTCTCTCTGTATATACAATTTTTTTTGTATTAAATACAAGGAAAGAAGAATTAAGGGATATCCCTTTCCCTCTTTGGGGTCTTGATAAGCTACCTCCACCCTCCATCTCCTATTATTTCTTATCTTTTTGCTCAAAAGTCCCTTTTCTTTTCTCCCACTTGCCCTAGTTTCATTTGGAGCCTCTTACTTTGATACAATTTTTTACATTAAATATACTTAATAGTCTAGTATGTAAGTGATATATGTATATAATTGGTGCAATTTTATGTGTGGAGAATTGAATTTCCCATAAAAAGATTTTCTTTCCAAAAAAAAAAGGTGCAAGAATCAACATAGCCAATTCCTGTATGTACATAAATAAAGTAAAATAAGAAATTATGATTGAAACTTTGAAGTATGAGAAACTTGGCCCAACAAAATTAAATTCATATTCGAACATTTAGGATATGGTTTTTGTGCCATTTGTGGGGCAACCACTCTTTTCTTTTAGAATGTCATAACCCTCAAGAAAGGGTTGTTTTCCTTTGAGTCATGGGGTATGAGAAGGATTGATTGATAATTTAGCTTGATTCTTTTTCCAATCAAATTAAGATAATGCTAAAGTCACATCAAATTGTCCCACAAGTCATAATTGATGAAATATATATTGGTTTGACAGCCAATAATTTTTTTTGCATACAAACAAAATTACGAGAAATCCATATGATGATGTACTAGGAACAAAATATGAAAAATTATGGGGGTTTCTTATGATAATTCATGTATTTGTATGATTTGAGGGTTGGTTTAGGGGATCTAAAGGGACCCTCAAATCCACTGTATATATGCATTTTGACCCATCAACTAATTTTGTATGGAAAGAATAGGAGATAAAGTTGTCTAATGATGATTTGTGATATAATATGGATTCTATTATTCTAACCTTCAAAATTATAAAGGTCTCATTGGCTAATTATGGGCCATTTGGGAGGCCATGGTTAACAGTTTATTTGATTCTGGCAAATGGATTAGAGACACCTATTCCACCCATTTAGGGAATCATGCCACTTTAAGCACCCCACTATTTTCTTATCATATGATATTACTTGTTAATTACAACCAAATTGAAATTAAATTACACAAGTATACTAGCTACATTTGTAATTTTTAGGACGTATTTACAAATAATCATGTATTATGCCATTGAAACATGTATAATGAATATCAAAGAGGTTAAAAATTATATAAATGGGAGGCAAAATAGTCATCTTTTTTTAAAATTTGAATTTATTCTTTGTTAAGTCAAGTTAATTCTTGCAATAGCGTCACGTGTCGACACTTGATTTGATTGACGACGTAAGTGATTATCAAACCTCTGATTTAATTACTTTATAATTTAATGGCACATACTATTAGCTAATTTATTTTAATTAGATTCTGAAAGATCTACAAGAGGTCAATATTTAAAGAGGTTAAAAGATACAAAAGCTTGGTAACTTTCTCAAAGTGATGCCACCAACTAAAATAAATGCAAATTGCATTCAACAATTTATTTCTGAGCCAGGATACAACATTCATAGTCATGTATAAAAATAACTATATTATTTATTAATCTAAATCACTATTATTAATTTATTATATAAAAGGAGATTTACACATTTATTTACCCTTATAAAATATCCAAAATATCATATCTGTCCTTTCAAAAATTGCAAAATATGATAAATATCCAGATTGTCAAATATAATATTTTATATTTTTGAAAGGGTAAATACGATATTTTAGAATTTAGAAGGGTAAATGATAATTATGTAAATCCCCCCTTTATATAAACCAAAATATATAATAACCTATTCTTTATCTCTTGAATATTAAAAAAAAAACTACTTTTTACCTATTTAGTTTGGGCCTAAATATAAATAATATTTAAGGCCTTATTCTGGCCCATAAAGCCCTCTTTTCAAGGGTTTTGCGCGCCACTTAATTAATCTCTCTCTCTCTCTCGCGATCGAGATGTTGGTGTGAGCAGGATGGAGAGGAGAGAGGGAGATGATGAAATGGGAAGCGAAGGGGAATCGGAGAAGGAGAGGCAAGAACAGGAGGAGGAGAGGGCGGCTCACCTCCGTGATCGCTTCCGACTCTCCGTCATCTCCATCGCTTCTTCCCAGGGTAAGGTCCACCACCACAGTCCACTCCATTTCTTTTTCTTTTGCTATATTTCTCGACCAATTGCAAGATTTTTTGATGAATATTTCTTTTATATTGCTTTGGCAGCTAAGAAATTGGGAATGGAGGTCTCGGAACCGGTCGTAGCCTGCATAGCTGATCTCGCTTTCAAGCAAACAGGTTTCTTTCTTTCAATTTAAACCTAATTCTTTCTTCTCCTTGCTTAATTGGCCTTAATTAGGTCTGAATTACGCAATCGAGGTATGACCATGAAAAAATTTGAACTAATTTCGTAGAGCAAATAGGAAGAGACGTTGAGCTGTTTTCGCAACACGCTGCGCGTAAATCCATTAATGTCGATGATGTTATCCTCTCTGGTAATCGACAAAATCCTAATAATTATAATTGATTACTCGAGAGAAAAAATAACTTACCTTTTTTGAGCAAATAATTTTTGTTTCTTGATATTTTTTAGCTCACAGAAATGAGCATTTGACTGGCATGTTAAGGGAGTTTGCGCGTGAATTGAAATTGAAGGAGCCCAGTAGCGAGAAAAAAAGAAAGAAAAAATCTTCGAAAAGTAACGGTACCGAGGCAAGTACTTCATAAATTCTGCCATACCTATATCTTCCTATTTTTTTTGTAGGTTTTACTAATTTATCTTGGTTTTACAGGTTGATACCCCTTTTGAGATGCTTGATTGAATAAATTTGTAAAGATAGAGGGGTTATTTGAATAAATTGTAATGTTTCGGGCCTGATTGTACATTGGGCAAGAGTTGAGGGGCCGAAAGTAGATTTTTCAGTTTTTCTTACCAAAATATCCTCACTTCTTGTTAATTTTTTAAGCGAGATTTACATATGTGAATTTTTTCAAAGAACCCCCTGTCTTTTCTGAATATTATTAACGGACCTGTAACTTATTAGATTCCCTTAAAAAGTTAAACCTCCTAACTTTTCTTGATATTCTAAAAAGAAACCCTAATTTGTTAGTTATATTTTGAAAAATTTATCATTTTGTCCCCATTATTTTATTATGTACTAAAAGATGAAAAAAGCTCAACTCTATAAATAACAAATAAATAAAGTAATATTTATTTTGAATGAAATGGTGGAAAAATATAAATAACATATGTTGCTTTTTTCCAAAACTACTTTGTATAAAGATGCAGAAAGATTAAAATGATGTTCAAACCTATTTTATTTTGGGCAGCCCAAAGTGGCTTTTTTGCGAGACTATATAAATCCCCAAAAGAGTAGAGATATATTTTTGGCAAATAATATATAGATATTAAAGGATTATATAAAAATACAAAAACAGTAAATAAAACACATATTTCATGTTTGTCGTGAACATTTTTTTTCAATATAATTTGGAGTAATAGCAATAGAACCACAACACTTGAAAAGAAAAAATATGTACTAAAATTGTGGGGTCAAAATGATTATTTTTTTAGAATATACCTATAAGATAGGGAGTGTTTGAAAATATTCAGAAACATTAGTGAATTTTTTAAGAACCTAAAAAGTTAAAGGGTTGTTGATAGGACCTTCAAAATTAGGGGTTCTTTTAATTCAAGAAATATAGGGTGTTATTGAAAAAAAAAATCCTTTACACATTTACCCTTATAAAATCAAAATATAGCATATATCATTCCAATTTAAAAGTATCATATTTACTCACTATTTTTACACGATGTAACATTAATCCATGATCAACTTGAATAATTTAATACCAAGTTGAAAAAGATCTATATACTTTTCTTCATATTTTTCAAGTTTTGATTTTTTAACGGGTGATTCTATGGTAGAACCTTTTGAAAAGGTTATTTTGGGAATTTATAATTAATTATATGTTCTCAATCATATTAGTTTCCTATTCGAGCATTGCATTAATTATTATTTAAATTAGAAGATTGAAAAATATCCAAAATACCCTTATTAATTTGTATAAGAATTGATCAAAAGGTTCTACCATAGAATCATCCTTAACTTGTAATAAACACTAATAACAAAAGACTCATATATGAAACCTACGTATATTAATTAAAAAAATACTTATAATTAATATATAATATTTCTCACTAATTTAGTTAAATGCAATGTTGTAAATGACGGGAAACGATACGGTACGGTCGGTCGCCGTTTTAGTGTTTTACTGTAAAACGGTTATAAACGGTTAAAAAAAATAAAAAAACGGTCACTTAAATCGATAATATTTTATAGCAATTATAATTAAAATTTGAAGATAAAACAAAAAATATATAATAGTCAAATAAAACATAACCGAATGTCCAAAATACAAAAAAAATAACATACGAAGTATTAATAAAACACGTCAAACAGCATAAATGTAACATCAAAATACAAATACAAATCCATACAAAAACTAAATCGTAAAATTGAATCGAATCGAAGAGATTGAATCAATTGAATAAAATTTAGAAATGACCAGAGGAATTGAATCAATTTGAATCGAATTAATGGATTGAAATTGAATCGAATCGAATTGAATATATTAGTGGATTGAAATTGAATCAAATCGAATTGAATATATTAGTGGATTGAAATTGAATCGAAATCGAATTGAATCTATTATCAGAGAAATTGAATCAAACAAGGAAATTGAATAAAAAAAAATTGGGCAAAAAAAAAAAATAAAAATAAAAATCCCATCATTTTTGTTGTAAAAATCGATCATTTTTCGGTCCGTAAATGTTTTCGGCTGAAAAATGATCAAACACGGAAAAAAGAAAAGGTTGACCGTTCTTCTCCATCGTCTTGTAAAAAATGGTACGATTTTTTGCTGTAACACCGGTTTTTTTTTTTTATCGTTTTTCAACGTTTTTTACGACATCAATTTTCAACATTGTCTGCAATCTATCAGTGAGCCTAGTCTATCTATATGCACAATTAGTTAATTACACACTATTACCAGAAACGGAGACGTCCATTTCTGAAATTATGGAGGTTGATTGAGTATCCGGGTCAGAATCGTAAATAAATATACTCTGTCTGAGCTCCGTCTGTATCACGGGTTCGCAAATCCAGCAAGATCCGCTATACAAAATACCCGAAATATCATCCCGTACTCATTACGTGTAATTTTTCTAGCAGATGAAATCATATGTTTGGTGTCGTGTTTACACAGCGGATTAATATCAACGGTACACACGTTGCGTATAAAATAAAAATGGAGAGATCCATTTTCATAGCCCAAATTAAATTATAGAGGAGGCAGAGGCACTGCATTTATTTCTGTATGTTTCAATGATTATTACGAATAATAATAATACTTTGATTTGCTGTATCCTGTGAAATTATATTCCACGGAATCTTCCATTCAAACCCGTGACCTCCTCGTGAACAAAAAGCTAAAGTTTTTCTTTCACAACAGTCCTTGAGCTTTTTTTATAATTGTACTTCTGCCCTTGTGGTCTCAGGGTTTTTTGAGCTGATTCGGACATGAATCGGTTTGATTGATTCAGGAAATTATCAAGTAAATTTACCAATTTACCCTTCCAAGTATATTTGCTAGATGGTGTTCCTTGTCAAGAAATACAAATTAAGACAGAAACACATAGTTATTTTACTGTTCAGGAAGAAATTAAAATAAATATTGTTTATACTTGAAAAAACATAGAACATTCGAAAATCAAACAAAACTAACAATTATATTATTTTTTAAAATATCATATAGTTCTTGCTACAAATAACAAAATTAAAATTATGAAAGAAAAATGATAAGCTAAACTCATAAAATAAATAACTAAATATTTTTGAATTATACTATCCCTACTAGAATAAATTGAAATCGAAACTACTATTTAGATCAATAAAATTTGAAATATTAAATGCTATATTTTTTATTCATCTCAATTAATTGAATTGAGTTAAATATAGAAATATTATAAATGGAGAGTATCAACATTTTCTTTGACAACTAACAAATATATTCATAAGGATAAAATGGTAAATTCACTTGGTAATTTCCGGCAACAATAGATCTAATTCCTGTCCATTTTTTTTACCAAAATTGAAGTCGGAGTTGTGACTGTTGAGTGTTAAATTCATGGAATTTTGTCCTTTTGTTTATAAATATAATGCATAAACCAAAATGGTATTTTGTCTTATGTATATAAATAATACATTTGAGGAGGGAAACTTCGTTACATACTATATTTGGCTTATTTGCCCATGCGATAAACATAAATTTGTTAATTACGATTTTTATTTTAATACGATGTATACTTTTTTTTGTTATGACGACGATGATAATGTTATTTTAATATAAAATTATTTCACATTAGATTATTCTAATTATATTTTTAGAACTCAATTATGTATAATCACGTAAATATTTTAAAGATTATATTACGCTTCGGTAAAATAACTTATCTTTTTTTATCAAATAAAAATACATAGATTAGTCAGGCGATATAATATATGTGGGGCATAATATAATTTTGCGAAAAAACATAACAACAAAAAATATATTATTATTGCTCACAATAATTCATGTAATACAAAATATGAAAACATTTAACCGTACGATCTATATATTTGATGACTGATGTACACCAATAAATATGTGGTACTAATATTTTTTATTGACAAAAAAAAACAATGAAAGTATACACAATATGATATTCAACAGTGGAAATAATTAAAAAAAAAATAGCATTGAAATTTAATTAAGCGGAATTATTGTTCAAAATTATACACAACATAGGTTATTTTTAAATTTACAACTTCAAAAATAAGAACAGTATTCGATATATGTTTATAAATTTTAGAAGTTAGTAATATTCTTATAGTAAATTATTTCTTTTTATTTTGTCATTTTTTAAATATTTTGTATTTAAGTTGTTCGAACAAAAACACATATATAACCTACGTAGTTAGTATTATTTAAGTTTCTTACTATTATAAATTTTAAATAATTATTATTATTGTTAAAATTAAACTATTTAAATACTAATATGTTTCGTTTTGCATTACATTTTCTTACATAATATCTTCACGAATTAAAATTAAAAAAAATAGTCATGCATGAACTATATTGTTATGGATGTCAAGATAAAGAGCAAATCCAATTGAACATATTTGAGTTTGATGAATTTTTAAAATTAAAATTCTTAAAATACTAAAGAGTATAACATACACCCAGTAATAATAAAATGTCTCATATTAAAAGTTATATATATATATATTAATTGGATGAAAGAGAAATATATTATACGTGAGAAATATTAAATACTAACAAATGATTTACTAAATAATAACTATATATAATATAACTTGCGTGTTCATCAAATTTTAACAATTACATATCATTTTTCTAAAATAATTATCACAAACGACTAAAAAAAAATATGATTAGTAATATATTAATGAACGAGATAATAATGAACAGCTATATAGGAAAAAAAAAGAGCACGTGCCCTGATATCTGTTACAAAGAATCTAAAAAATAACAAATGAAAAGCTATATGATTCAATTCCAACAAAATGATTCTCGTGTAATAATTTTTTTGAACGAGGATTCTCCAATTGAGGTAAACACTACTGCTTTCGTTCGTTCTTTGCTAACCTCATTGCATTAGTTCCCATTTTGAAGGGTATTAATCTTAATCTCTTTTTTTAATTGTTGGACTAGATTATTAATGATAACGATATAAAATGTAAGAAATAATTGAGAATTCAAATTTTATTAGCATAAGAAAAATGAACACAGATATATTTAATTATTCTTCAAGTTAGAAGCAGGCCGAGAACAGCAAACACCCAGTGATATGTCGACACGTCGTGCACAGTAACACTGGCACCAGTTTACGGCAGTTTACGCAAAGACATCATCCATGGAATCAGACCCAGACTCAGACTCAGAGGGTCCCTCCCTCCACAAAGTATCTATCTCCTTGACCAAAAATATACTGTCCATTTCAAGGGTTTTTAAGTAATTTTACAATTGTGACCGCTACTAATGTGAGAAATGATAATGTATTTTATTACATAAAAGAATGGTTTATATTGTTCCATGTAATGACTATGAAATTGAAAATTGAAAATGAGATGAATGACTTAGAGACTTGTGATAACTGATATGATATGATTAAGGTTATTATTATAAAACAAATATAGGGAATTTTCAAAATAACCCCTAACTTTTTTTTATATTATATAAAAAACCTTAACTTCATTTATTATTCATGCAAAAAAACATCAGCAAATAATAAAACAAACAATAATAAATAAACATCTTGAAAATATATTGATAGAAAAATATGTGTTTAAACATCTAGTTTTTTTTATTTTCATTCTCCTTTTATGTATTTTTTTTAATAGTTTCATGATATTTTATTATTTTAATATTTGCAGGATGTTTTTTCTAATATTGTTGTTCGTCTTATTATTATTGTATGTTAGTTTTTCAGGAAAAAAATATAAAAGTCAAATATATATAATGTATGAAATATTAAAATTATATAAATATAACATATAATAATAATTATTTTTTAAATTATTATATGCTAACAAATTTTAGGATTTTTTAAAATTAATAAAAAAAATAACAATTTTTTTAAATTACTACACATGCAAATAGAAGGTTGTTTTGGTCAATTTTTTTTTAACAACATTCATAATTAGTTTTAACTCCTACAGGGATATTTGAAAATAATGGTAGAAGATTTTTTTTGGAGTTTCCCAAAAAATAGGATATTTTTCTACAATATCCAAAAAGAATAGGGTTTTTTATGAAAATTTCCCAAAAATATTTTGGAGACGATGACATGTCCAATTTTAATGTAAAAGCACATGGTTTTAGTTTAGTATTTGGTGTATAACATGCTGTTTTGTTCTTATTTAAGATAATAATGAAGCTCGAAATCCTTGTAATATTCTATTTTTGTCTTGAACCTATTTCTCTTTATTAGTGTAGATTGCGATATGTTTTTTTTTTATTGTTTGTATGCTTTTATCACGTCTTGTTGAAATTAAAGGTAATAATTTTCTCAAAAAAAAAAAAAAAAAAAAAAAAAAAATGTTAATGTCTTCCAAAATTAGAGTGTATAGTTGAAATTCTAAGCAAGCACATGCAAGAGTGTGCCATTGTAATATTTTAATATCGTAAAATATTATGTTAATGATTTTCAATGCAATAATGCAAATACAAATTAAATTAATCATACCAAAATGTTTGTTTTCTATATTATACGGATGTACCAACCACATTTAAATTTATAATATATGAACTTACTATGGATATACACGATACTTGTTTTTTGGGGTTTAATAACACTAACATTAGGTTTACTGTTTTTATTTATGCCTTTTATTGGTTTTACTTTGATAAATTCTAGTATATTTCATATGGACGATACACGATATTTTTAAGGGGAATTTTAAAAAATAAAAATCCTATTTTTTGGATATTTCAAAAACATTTCTTATCTTTTGAATACTCAAAAAGAACTCCCCTAAATTTGTTTTGTTTTCAGACACTCTTCACGGAGGGGTTAAAATTAATTGTTGATGTTTTTTGGACCGGAATGTCTTTTAACAAATAATAATACATATGTATTATTATATAATTTTAATATTTTATTTATTATATATATTTTATGAGAAAATAAGAACAATATTAAATAAACATTTTGAAAATATATTGATAGAAAAATATCTTTATAACTGTTAGTTTTTATTTTCATACCCTATTTTTTTTTTTTTTTTTTTCATGATCTTTTAGTTTAGATATTAATTAATATGATGATTGTATATTAACTTATCATTAGTTATTATGTCAATGTATAGTGTATTATAATAAACAACTAGATGTTTTTTCATGAAAATAAATATAATAAAAAATCTTAAAATCATATAAATATAACTTATAATTATTTGTATTCCAATTATTTAAATACTGACGCAGTGGTGTCGTCGTAGGGTACAACTTGTAGCGCAAATAGCAGCCAAAATATCTAAAAGGTAATACTGCAATCTTTTAAATAACGAGCGTCACTAGTAAATTGTACCCTGAGCTATACGTATCACTACATTGCAATTTCAAACATTATTTTTTTTTCAAATATTAATTTTAAAAAACATGTATGGAAATTTTAAAATTAATAAAAAATACTTTTTAAATTATTAATTATGAAAATAAAAAGAGTATTTTTGTCTAAAAAGCAGTTAACGCCATTCATAGTAAGTTTTAACCAACGTAAGGGATATTTGAAAATAAAATTTTGTTGGAAGGGTTTTTTTTTAAGAATCTAAAAGATGAGTTTTTTCTAAATATCCATAGAAATTGTGTTTTCTTAATAATTCCCCTTTTTCTAATTTTATTATTTCACATATTTCACGTGCACGTTGTATTTCTAGTTTTTTCACACCACACGTACTTGGAATTTGCATATGCGTTAGGGATATCATCTACTTTGGAATTCTGAAATTTGCATACTTTTTTTTTTTTGGAATTTTTGTATCGTTTCACATTTTTTATAGGGACAAATAATAATCTTCCAATTTCAATATTTCTATTTGTTTAGGGATACAATATATATATATTTTTTTTTTCAATTTGGGCTCTTTGGTTTGTTTCTCATTTATTTTTAAAAAATTGATTTCGTGTAATTTTGAATTCATAATCTCTTTGAGGTTACGAGTGTTTTACCGTTTGAGTCAAGAAGAATTGACATGAATACAAATGTTATTTTAGAGTTTATCACATAATTATTTTTCTTATTTTGTACGTCACATTTGAAAAATCTGCATACGTTGCAGGGATATTAATGACAATTTTTTTTTCTTAGGATGTGATCGTTATTTCTTTTCTAAATTAAATTATATGGATGATATAACATGGTTTTGAAACAAACTTTTTCCTGAAATAATGTCATATGTTAAAAATATAATATAATAAACATACAAAACGATAGACCATACATATAAAATCAGATATATAATAATGTGTTATGTACAAATAATAATATATATTGTCATTTAAATATATATAATAAAATATTTAAACGTTACAAATACGTAATACGTAATATATGTACAAAATGTATAAAAGTCATCTATAACATAGATAACTACAAATTTTAGATAAGAAGTTGAGGTTGTTCTTTTTTTGGGAGCTGTATACCAGCCTAACAAAAGTTCCGACTTGAGTCAAGTGCGGACCGATGGTCCGAAGACTCCGAACCGATATTGTTCGGTCGCGTCCGTTTCTCTTCTGTTAGGCCCGTCACCAGATAAACTAGATAAGCCACTTGTCCGAGATCCTTTTTCATGATTTCTTTATCCGTACATTTTTACCAAACCACCCCTCCATTCAAACTTAATATCATATCCAGGTCCAAAATTAAAGTCATCTAAACGAAGCATGTAATTTCGTGTTTTAACGAGGGGTGGGTTTTAAGAGTAAGAAGCCAGGTGGATATAATGCTTCGCTCACCGTATAACCGCTAATGCTCGCAACTCCAAATTTCCAAATATAAACCTTTCAACCACCTCACAACTCCCTTTCCAATTTATTCTACTATTATTCTAGCTTTTTTTTTTGCAAGCAGAAATTTCTTTTTCGGGCGATTTCCTTCTTCTCCAAATTTCGTTTTTTACCATTCGTTTTCCCTCGCCGGAGACGGAGAAGATAAGAGGTGAGGATAGCGAAATCCGGCGAGCGGTGTTTTAGATCCGAAGGATTAACTCGAATTAATTAAGATCAAATTGGGATTAATTAATTGGAAAACGGAGGGGAAAGATTGTTTACGCAAAATGGAGGGTGGGTTAACGATGAAATGGAGAGCATCGTGCGGTTAGACACTCGCGCACGGCACGGATTTTAAAGCTTGCTTTGATCCCTCTTGTTTCTCTCTCCTGTTTGTTGTTGCTTGTTTTCTCTCTCTTTCTCTCTCTCTCTATAATTTCGTGTGGGTTAATCCATTCTAAGCTTGCTTTGAAGAAATTCTTTGTCTGAGTGCGTGCTTATATAGTTATAGCCGTCGTCGTGTTGTTTCAATTTTGGGGCTGCGTTGAGAAGAGAATAAGTGAAGAGGCGCGATCTCGATCTCTGGCGATCTGGTGAGAATTTCTCAAATTTGGTCGCGTTTCGGTTGAATTTTGGTCTGGTTTTTAATTGGGCTTTTGTTTTTTTTATTGTCCTTTTTTCCCCTTGCTTTATGATCGGACACGCTCTTTGTGTTCTGAAAACAAAACCCACTTTAAATAATTAAGCCTAGTGCTTTCTTGCCAAAAGAGTTGCTTCCTTTGCATTGCTTTACCGGAATTCGGAAAATCTATTTCCGATCAGACCTAAATTCCGGCAATTTTGCTAGTTTTGACGCAATTTCGTCCTTTTTTGGTGCAGGAAGACGCAATTTTGGTGTGATCAGGTCGAATTTTGAGAAAAAAAAGTTTACGTGCTTGATTAGTTTCTATGGTTTGCGGAAACGAGAATGCCATCTAACGTCATGGAGCATAGACATTTTTCTCCATCTTTCTTTTCCGACGAAATTCGCTTCCCTGTTGAGGTAATTTCCGTCATTATTACAAATAATTTTTCACCTTGTTGGTAGATTGCCCAAAAAATGTATCAAACATAAATTAGGTTTTTGAAAATTTTGGATTCAGTTTTTTTAAGGGGATAATTTTAATTAATTATGGTTAAACGATTGTCTTCTCTTTTTTCCCCCTTTTTTGTCCTTTTAATCTTAAGAGGGGAATGATTTCAAAATTTATCCCACATTTTAATGAACAACCTTTTCCTTTAACTGAATGTAACTCCCCATAATCATACAAATTCACATCTTTTGATAATTGCCTTTTTAACTTCAATTTCATTCCTTCAAGCAACCACCCAATTCATACACAAATCGAGCCCCTTTTCCATTCAAGTAAAATTTATACGCATTTGTGAGTTCAATCTAATATTTGTTATTTTACTTTTTACAGAGACAAGTTGGATTTTGGAAGCACGATTCTCTGCCTGATCAAATAGGTGAAACTACTTAATTCGTTGTCTGTTACAATTTTAATTTTTCTGTCTGCTCTTTTTTTGTTTGTTTATTTTATTCGAGCAAAACATGATATTTCTGACTACCTAGGTCATTTTATCTGGATTAGATTTTAACTTGCCATATCTGTGCACTAAATTAAAGTCACACAGGGACTTTATACTATTCCTTTTTTCTAAATCTAGAAACTCCCTTTATAACCATAACCATGACCATATCTTGCCCAATATTTAATGGTAAGATTTACTTAATATATTTTTTCACTCAATAAAATCGTACCGTATCCTTGCTTTGCAGGAAACGAAGCGTTTGGATTGCTATCTGGAAGTAAATCCGTGTCTTCTGCATCTCCATTCGATAAGATCCAACCAATTGGCGTAAATATCAGGGACCAACAGACACAATTCGCCATGGAGGAGAATTTCATGTCGAGAGAGCGACCTTCCAGCCTGTCATCTGCTTCTCCCTGGAGACCCCATGCTGACCTGGACTCCTCGTCCCATCTCAGACTTCACAATAATTACGAAAACGGCCTCTTTTCCAGCTCCTTCTCTGACATTCTCGATAAGAAAAGTACGCCCCCCTTTCATTTAATCTTTCTCAAATACTTCCTAATGTCTGAAATAATTTTCAGTGAGATTGGGTTCGCGAGGCATGCTGCTAGGAAGGCCAACGGTAGAGCCGATACAACGAAGCCGCCACACAGGAGGCCACATGGAGGAAGAGCCGTTCGAACTGACGCAAGAAATCGAGGCGCAGACGATCGGTGACCTCTTACCTGACGACGACGATTTACTCTCTGGTGTTCTGGACGAGATAGCAGGCATGAATCTCTCTGGTGGCAACGAAAATGGAGATGATCTGGACGATGATATATTTTTCACTGGAGGTGGAATGGAACTGGAGGGAGACGAAGAGAGCAAGGCTGCTCAGAGTTTGATTAACGGAGCGAATCCTTTTGTTGGGGAGCACCCGTTTGGGGAGCATCCTTCTAGGACTCTTTTTGTGAGGAATATTAACAGCAATGTTGACGACACTGAGTTGCGCCTTCTCTTTGAGGTACGTTTTTATTTTATTTTTCTTCTCTTTTTATTTTTCGATTTTTATATTAATTTGACAATATATATTTCCTTTTATTTTATAGCAATATGGGGATCTGCGCACGTTATACACTGCATGCAAGCACCGTGGATTTGTGATGATCTCGTACTATGACATAAGGTCTTCACGGAATGCGATGCGCTCGCTTCAGAACAAGCCTCTGAGGCGCCGCAAACTCGATATTCATTACTCTATTCCTAAGGTATTTTGTTTACACGATTTTCTACATTTATATTTTTAATATTAAATGTTGATTGATTAATGAGAGTTATTTTTTTTTTTAACTTGATAGGATAATCCCACCGACAAAGATGTTAACCAAGGGACTCTCGTGGTGTTCAATCTCGATTCTAACGTGACTAATGATGATCTTCATCAGATTTTTGGCGTGTATGGTGAAATTAAAGAGGTAATTCATTAAATACTTTTAGATAAAAGAAACAAAAAAGGTATTTCATTAATATTTTGTTTCCTAATTTGTTTGTGGTTTTTGAATTTTGGTAGATACGTGAGACACCACAAAAGAGTAACCACAAGTTTATAGAGTACTATGACGTGAGATCTGCAGAAAATGCACTTCGTGCTTTGAATAGGAGCGACATTGCTGGCAAGAAGATCAAACTCGAACCTAGTCGCCCGGGCGGTACCACTAGAAGGTACCGTTACTTTCCTAAATTCTTCATTAATTTACAAAAAGTTTAAAGAAAAATTTAATCTTAACTGATTATATTGATCTGCAGGTTGTTGGGCTCGGAGCTCGATCAAGATGAACTTACTGGATTCAAGCACGGAAGCCCTAGCAATTCTCCTTCAGCCTGCTTCGGTACTATTTTTATTTCCCATTTCAACCCTACATCACGATCTTATTTTGAGTATCATTCTTTTTATAACCAGGATCAATTCCAATCGAAAATGGATCTCTCCAGTCCGCGATGCGGGTTTCCGGAAGCCCATTCATGGACTCTGCATTTCCAAGTCTATCCTCGAGCCTCACGCAGACTCTCTCTTCTCCGATTGGAATCGGAGCGGTGGGCCAACACAACGCCGGCAATAACAACACGATGACCCAATCAGAGCTCAGTAACTCTCTCAATAACTCTCTCGGCCAAATGAATTTCGGCTTTAACGGCTTGCCCGGTTCATTCCATCCCCACTCTCTCCCCGAGTTCCATAATAATAACGGGGTTGGTAATAATAATAACACCGGCTTGCCGTATAATCTGACCGCCATGTCAGCCATGGGCCTTAACGTAAATTCTCGCAACTCTGACACCGGCTTAGACAACAGGCATCTCCAGAAAGTTGTCCCTTCCGGTCTTAACGGTCTTAATGGCCTTAACGGTCTTAACGGTCTTAATGGCCACTCTTTCGACCGCAATGATGCGTTTGGATTTTCGGGAAGCGGGAGTTGCCCCTTACACGGGCACCAACAAATGGCGTGGAACAACTCGAACTCGTACCCGCATCCGTTGCATACCCCGCACCAACAACACTCAGGCCCGTCGCCATCTCCACCGTCTCTCCTCTGGTCGAACTCCCCCGCAGCATCTCTCCTCTCGAACCTCCCTCCTCACCATCCACGCGGGCCATCCCACCTCCTCGATTCTCTCCACCACGTCGGGTCCGCTCCGTCCATCTGGGATCGGCGCCTCCCTTTCACTCCTCCTCAAGACCTCTCCGACCAAACTCCTTTCCATCCTGGGTCTCTCGGTAGCATGGGCTTCTCTGGAAGCCCCCAATTGCACGGTGGAATGGGCCCTGTGGGAATGTCGCCTCAGCAGAGAGGGCATTTGTTTCACGCGGGTAGGAACCCCATGGTTGTGCCTACGGGTTCCGGGTTTGACCCTACCGCGAACGATAGGGGTATGAGGGGAAGGAGGAGCGATGCTAGTGCTGGTCAAGGTGATAATAAGAAACAGTACGAGCTCGATGTTGATAAGATCATGCGCGGTGACGATATGAGGACTACTCTCATGATTAAGAATATCCCCAATAAGTATGTTTATTTTGTTTTTTTTTATTTGAATGCTCATGGTTTGATGCTCGTGGTTTGGTTGGGTTTAATGTAGGTACACATCGAAGATGCTCTTGGCTGCAATTGACGAGAACCACCGTGGCACATATGATTTCATTTATCTCCCTATTGATTTCAAGGCAAGCGAATTAAATTTTATTTATTTTTTTGCACTCTTTCTTTAAATTCCACCATGGTTCGATTCTGATCGTTCCTTTCGCAGAATAAGTGTAACGTGGGATACGCGTTCATCAACATGGTCAATCCTCAGCACATTGTTCCGTTTTACCAGGTTCGTATCATACTTTAATACATTCGATATATTGTAATATTGCATTGTATTTGATTTGACGAATAAAACGATGAACAAAATGCAGACTTTCAACGGGAAGAAGTGGGAGAAGTTTAACAGCGAGAAGGTAGCATCACTGGCTTATGCAAGGATTCAGGGGAAGTCGGCTCTGATTGCACATTTCCAAAACTCGAGCCTCATGAACGAGGACAAGCGTTGCCGCCCCATTCTCTTCCACTCTGACGGCCCCAACGCTGGCGATCAAGTAAATTTCCTAACCTAAATATCAATTAATTTTTCATAAGTTTGGTGGGCTAATGTGCGACATTTTTATCAGGAACCATTCCCAATGGGATCTAACATTCGATCTAGATCTGGAAGGAACCGATCCATTGGAAGCGAAGAAAACTCCCAAGATATTCTCTCTGCGGTTACCGCTAATAATAACTCCGAGAATGGCCCCTTCGAATTCGCCTCCGTCTCCGCCCCGCCCAACGACTCCTCCGAGTAACCCAGCAATGGGTTTTTGGGGGGGTTGGGGGTGGGGGAGGAGGGGGGTATAGGGGGGTGACTAACAAGATGGAGAGAGAAAATATGTGTAAACAAAAGTTATCAATGAAACGGATTCATTTTGCCTAAGTTTTGTATCATATCCTTTCCTCTTCCCTAAGTTAGGGAGGAGAAATGGTGCTTCGAGTTTTTTTTAATATGTGGAGAATTGAATCGTGTTAACATGGAGGCGAAAGGAAAGGGGGGGCTGAAAGGCGCGAGGGGGGAGCTGGCGAGAATTTTGGACTGCCTTGTAAGAGTGTATTGTGTTGTGTGTACAGGAACTTTTTTAAGAGGGGGGGAAAAGCGCGAAACTGGAGAGGAACTAAGTGAGAGTTTGTTTCTTCTCTTGTAGTATTGTTGTTGTTCTGTATTGTGAGAGGTACCCCCTTGCATTTTCCTTTCTGACCCTTTTTGATATTTCTTTCGTCTCCTCATTTTTCCTTGTTTTGTCGATTGAGTTCAGAGCCCCTAATTTATGTCTTTGTGGCGGGGTTCGATTTTGGTTATGGGCAGGTGTCTTTGTGTTATTGGTTTCTGTCCTGTTGTGTTGTTCGCGTCTTGTTTGACTGTAATCACTATATACCATCTATATATCTAAATTTTGTGGTGTTTTATTTGCTTTTTATATTTTCATTAAGATGATATTTGCATGTAAGATTTCAACTAATTGATGAACATAATATTGCAAAAAAAATGTTTTACTTGCCCCAAAAAACTCGCGACCCATGTAACTCATGACACGGACCCGAATGACTTGAAACTAAATGGCCAGCATGACACAACTCGCATAAATAACCTGATCCTAACTAAATTCTTGATAATAATATATAAATCACAAATAAATTATTTTCATTTCTGTATACTGTTTTCGTCGTCAACATTACATTTCTTTAGTATTATTATTATATTATTTTTAATGCCAATATAACGTTCCTGTTGATATTTGATCTTCAGGACTGAATACACCATGTTTTTGGTGACATTTTCAATAGTTAAATATGCTTTTTTGTGGATTTCAGTGACTATATAATTTTTTATTATATTGTTTTTAGCTAGTTCCCCCCCCCCCCCCCCCCCCCCCCCCCCCCCAAAATGTATGGTCTTTATGATTCAAATGATATTAATTAGCTTTATTTTCAATGATTATATATGCTTTTAATTGATATTAATTAGCTTTATTTTTTATGATATTAATTAGCTTTAATTTTATTAAATGCTTTATCTTCAGGACTAAGAAAGCAAGTCATTTTTTATATGCAATAAAAATAAGAAATATAATAGTTAATTCGAATTACTCGGACAGAAAAGGACAAACCACATATGAGTCCATGATCAGAGCATAAACTCGAATAACATTGCAATATATAAATTAAAGAGACCCAAATTCTTCAAAACACATATTCAAATGGTTAGTAAACTTGTTTGTAACTATTGTTCTTTTTGCCTGTGAATTAAATAGAATTTCAAATTCAAATTTCAAATTTCAAATTTATCTTTCTTCAAGTTTTGAATCACTCTATGTCCCATGATGCCACATCTTTTTATCCCATATACGGAATCATATAAATAATTTATTTTCCTTTAATTTTTGAATCACTCTATGGTATCATAGCACTGTTGGAACATTATTCCAACATTGGACTTATATGTAAAATATTATGTGTTGTAATATTGTCATTTGAATGCTTACAATTTAGTGATCAATTTTAGTTAATAAATTAAGCATTAAATGTGTCAATTATGTTGTGGGTCTTTTGATGTGTAGAATAGTGTGGGTGGTGTTTCTATTTTCTATGATGGGCTGAATTAGAAAATCCACATTATGGAGCCCAAAAGGTACGTCTTTGTGAAAAGATGCATTGTGGCTATAAAAGCAAATTGGTCCCAAGCACATATGATTAGAGATTGAAATTCTGCCATTCTCTTTTCCATCCCATTAAGAAAAGAGAGAGATCCATAGGAGAAAAGAAACCGAAGGATTCTTCAAATTGGAGATCATAAAGTGCTTGGAATTCCAAATCTTTGCGACTAAGGCTTCATTAACGCAACAACGGTGATGGCGCGACATCAATTCGGACGGATTCCATACGCTTCCGCATACGGTTAAGGTACGGTTTTAATTAAGATTATTCGGTTGAATTCACATAGTTATTACAGTCCGTTTTGTACGGGCAAAATTAATTGAATTATTTTATTCACGGGGCGGTGCCGGATCGTTGCCGCCGCCCCAACAATTGGTATCAGAGCGAAACTATGTTGAATCACGGTTTAAATGGAAGAGAAACGAAGTATATAGTGTTTAGCACGATTTCTCTCGTCCAATTTCGATTAATTTTGGATAATTTCGTTTTTTATCGAAACGGGTCACAAATGGGTCACAAAATTAGAGAGAAATAAAAGTTTATAGGAAATTTGTACTATCTCTCTATACTCAGTTCGCGATTGCGAGCACATCGGTGGTCTCCGTTGAGTCATCGGACGTCGGAGACAGAATAGCCGCCGACCAGTGACTTTTCCGTGACGAGTTTTTTCTCGAGAAATGGTGTCTCTTCGTCAATGAAGGCATGAGGGGTCGTAATATTCTGTTGGAAGAGATAATTTCATTTCCTGAGTTTTTTTGTTAATGGATATTCGGATTTGAAATTATGGTTTTTTAAGTTTATAAAATCCGGAATTACAAATTCTAAATATAAAATCAGGATATTAAATTCTGGATTTTAAAGTCTGGATTTGAAAATTAGGATATAAAATTCAGGATTTTATAGTTTGGATTTTATGAAAATTCGGAAAAAGAAAACCGAGAAATATATTTAGGTTTTGATATTCTGGTTTTCTTAAGGTATTTCAAATTCCGAGTTTAGAAATCTGGGAAATAAAAAACTGGGATTCAAATTTAGAATTTCATATTCTGGTTTTGTGAGGATATATAAAACCTGAAATCTGGAAATTCTGGACAATAAAATTCTGGAATCTGAAATCTGGAATATAGAAATTCTGGATATTCAAAGTCTGGAATCAGGAATTCCGAATCTGAAAATTCAGGATTTTGAAATACGGAGCAGGAAAATTCCGAATTTGGAAATTCTAAATATGGAAATTTTGAATATGGAAATTATGGATATTAAAATTCAGAATATTAAAATTTTGAATATTAAAATTAAGGAAATTATCCATAATAAGATAAAATTTTAAGATTAATTAAAAGGTTCAAGATATATGTGTTTTAAAATTAATTAAGATCAGCAACATGTCGCCAAAGTGACCTCTCTTGTTGAAATTAATTATATTTTAAAATATAAAAGGATATGTGTATGATATTATTTAAATATTGACCGGCCCAAAGGAAGGCAATATTTAATATAATTTCATATGCATCTGTGGTAATAAGTGTGTGATAATTATTCGGTTTTACGTGTGATTTATTTAATCGGCCCAAAGGAAGGTTAATTTATTGACACGTTAATTTATTATCTATTCTTGATTACTACACCAAGATATTAATAAGAAGTTAATATGATTGGCCAAAGTCAAAATATTAACGGAAAAGGGATATCTTGATGATGGGGATAACCTTTAATTAAATTTATTATTATTATTCGGTTATTTTGGTGAGCAATACAATGCTTGATTATAGTTTTCTGTTTATCATTAATTCGGTTCTTGCATTTATGCGATTTATGATTCTTTAAAGATGTCTTGTTTGCGGGGGGAAATATGACTACAAATTTTGTTTAGTCGAAAAGACAAACTTTGACATCTCAAGAACATTGACATTGGTATATATATTTTTGGTTTTATAACAAAATCATCTTATTTGTTTTTTGAGATGAATTTTGTTAATTATTAAATATACCATGACTTACGTGAGAGAAAGTAAAGAAATTGAGAGTAATATTTGTCTATCATATATTTTGGTACAAACTCCAATAAAGTATAATTACCCAATAGGTTATATAAGCAAGACGTTGCTTATACGGGTGTAATTTCGATTAAGGATATTCAGTTATAGTGGGAGCAAATATTTGTACAATTATTATGATATAGACACGTGATATAAACATATGTCATAGACATATGATATGGTTATAAAGTTTTTTCAAGTTTTTTCGGTATTATGGTTATTCTGCAGAATTAAAGTTATATTTATCACTTTACTCTGATTGAAACTATGTTCGTCTCAATACGGTTTAAAGGAGACGGTTTGTCTCATTAAGGTATTATAGGAGACGGTTTGTCTCAATGCGGTTTTAAAGGATACGGTTTATCTCATTAAGTTATTAAATGAGACAATTTTAATGATCTCACTAAATTTAGTTTTAGGAGGACCAAGTTGAAAATAGGCATGCTAAGATTACATTACATGAAATTTCCATGCTACACATCCACATCATGATTCATGTCATTCAATTATATTAGTGTACGTGACCATTGAAGGTTTAGTTGCGTTAAATGTGACGAAAGCCGCTTTGATCCTACGTTGATATTATTGATGGACGGAATTGGTTAGGGACACATAAAGTTTCATGACAAACAAATACGCGTATTTCGGTTTATGTTCAATACGTAATTATAAGGAATTACATATAGTCCAAGTGGGAGATTGTTGGAACATTATTCCAACATTGGACTTATATGTAAAATATTATGTGTTGTAATATTGTCATTTGAATGCTTACAATTTAGTGATCAATTTTAGTTAATAAATTAAGCATTAAATGTGTCAATTATGTTGTGGGCCTTTTGATGTGTAGAATAGTGTGGGTGGTGTTTCTATTTTCTATGATGGGCTGAATTAGAAAATCCACATTAGGGAGCCCAAAAGGTACGTCTTTGTGAAAAGATGCATTGTGGCTATAAAAGCAAATTGGTCCCAAGCACATATGATTAGAGATTGAAATTCTGCCATTCTCTTTTCCATCCCATTAAGAAAAGAGAGAGATCCATAGGAGAAAAGAAACCGAAGGATTCTTCAAATTGGAGATCATAAAGTGCTTGGAATTCCAAATCTTTGCGACTGATGCTTCATTAACGCAACAACGGTGATGGCGCGACATCAATTCGGACGGATTCCATACGCTTCCGCATACGGTTAATGTACGGTTTTAATTAAGATTATTCGGTTGAATTCACATAGTTATTACGGTCCGTTTTGTACGGGCAAAATTAATTGAATTATTTTATTCACGGGGCGGTGCCGGATCGTTGCCGCCGCCCCAACAAGCACATCTTGTCATCGCATCCATTGGATCATATAACATAATTAAATCCTAGCCTTATATTTTTGATACAAGTTATCTCATCTATTGAATCATGTAAATGTAGGAAATATTAAGAAATATCTAGCATTTACTTCCTTCTATAGTAAAACGCACTTATATATTTTTTATACTTTTTAGTGCTTACACATGATCATAAGTTTTTAACCGTTATTTTTTCCATAATTTTTGAGGTATCTTATGTGAGATCTGAGATGTTTCATTATTGAAGAACAAATCGAAATTCGAAAAGCAAAAATTAATTAAAGCGATGGTCACGTGTAAACACTTAAGTTTCTAAATAAATACTTATTATAGAAAGTTTCATTTAATTTCTTCCAATATCTTATAGCCTATAGGTGTCAGTAATGATAGGAACCGCACTTATTTTCTCATTTTTTTCTCCGAATCTGACGTGACAGTTATTAGTTCGCCATCTCGTCTAAACCACTTCCATTTAAAAAAGAAACTCAAACCCCAAAAAGGGATCTTTCGAAGAAATGATGAGAGAAAGAGAGAACACAGTACACAGACCATTTATCGATGCGAAGAATTGTGAGCTCAACGGAAGAAGGAAGAAGGAGAAGGATCGTGAGCATCTAGCTCACCCGATCTAAGTTGTACTCACCAGATTAAGAGGTCTGGTACAACCCCAAGATCGCCAACACCTCTCTCTCACTCACTAGACTTTGCTTTGTAATTGTCTTTTTCCAAATAATTTGTTGGCATAAATCCGTGCAGAGAGCCCAATGAATTTATGAGGGGTTTGTGGTGGATTTGTAATTGTTCTATTATTTTGATAGATTTTGCTGAAATGTAATGGATTTATGTGATGTTGCGATGGTTAATTTGGATTTGTTTTAGTATTTGTTAAGTATTTTGTAGTATTAAGGACTTCGATTAACTTCACAATCTGAGATTTGTTTTTCATTTTAGCCCCTGAAATGTCATAATTTCACAATTATGTACTTCCTTCTGAATGACTATTAATTTTCAAGCCACAATATATTTTAGAACGCCTAAATTGAAAGTAGCTCAATTCATGTCCATGTGTAATAAAAAAAAAATATCCAATTTATCTACCAAACCTTTCTATTCTCGATTTCTAGAAATTAACCCTACCTTCATTTATTTTACGGATTTAGCGACAAGCTTAATTTCATCCTCGCAGAGTTAATGTTCATATATTAAACTTTGCTTTAATACTGTCATGAAAAAGATTTACAAAAATACATGAATATATCACATCTTAATCTAGTTATACTTTTAATTTCCAGCGTAGACAAGTATACTTGAGCCAGAACTACCAATTTTCTCGTCCTTCGTGCACAATGAACGAATGAATGGATGTTCTCACTGCTTTTAGTTTCACAATTGGACGAATTTGAGAAATTTATTTACTTGGCTTGCTGCTTTTAGTCTCAGTCGGTTCTTAGCCTTCTCTAGCTTTAACACTTTCAGAAGAGACGGAGAAAAGAGAGGCGATTCAGCTGACTGAGAAAGAGAAAGAGAAGTTTGAGAGGAAAACCATTTTCTTTTTTCCTTTTGAAGTTGGAGACTCGAGCGAACAAACAGGGGAAACAGAGAGGAGAAAGAGAGGGAGAGAGGGAGAGAGATTCTTTTATGGAAAAAAGTCAAGTGCAAAAATTTAGTTCAGTGGCTTGATGACGTGGCAGACCACTGTTATGTCAGCTATTCGGGAAAATATTCGAGGAAATATGTGTGGTCCGTATCATTACTCGTGTTTCTCTCGATCTCTTTCGATAAACCATCTTATTCAAAATATCATTAATTGCAAATTGGTAACTCTTCACATTTTTTGCATAGTCTCTAATATATAGGTCTATAACAGTGCTTGTATGCATGAAGGATGGTTTATTTATGATTTTTTTTTAAGGACAATCATGCATTATATTCTTAGGATTAGACTTGATTATATAATTTGTAAAATATACCAAAATATCATGTGTCATCTGTAAAAAGAGAAACATATTTCTGCATGTAACAACTCATTTTTTTTTACGTGCAATCAAAATAAGAAATAAAATAATTAATTCGAAGGGAGTGGAGTTGACCGGGGACTTCCAGTTGACTACTGGAGAAGATAGAAACATGAGGAGAAGTGGGTCAGATCTTCTCCAGTCCCCACCTAAACCCACGCTTTGGTTTGGTTTGGTTTGGTTTGGCCAGATCGTCTCCAGAGCTGACAAGTGAATAATCCTTCGCCTCTCCCAATTCGTACTCTCTCTGACAATACTGACGCCTTTATCAGACAATCAGACTCCTTCTCCAGCAGCTCGTGTTCTCCTCTACTTGCAGTGTTCTTTTCTTTTCCCTGTACAGGTTGGTATTGTGACTTTGTGAGGTTTCTAGACACTATGGGGAATTGCTTCTCAGAGGATTCGCCTGGAGGGAGGCAGGCGGTCGGTCCAGGAGGCATATCTGCCGACGGTGGCGCCGCTTCCGATGCCGTCAACCTCTTTCTCAAGTCTCGCGGTGCTCCCGTCTCTCAGATCGAGGTTTGATTTTGGATGAGTTTGATTTTTGTTCAATTTTGGCACTTTTTGTTGGCTTTGAGTAGAAATGTTGCAAGTGGAGGTGATCTTCTTGCTTCATTCACCGTCCTCATTGTTGTTTGGCACTTGATGGTAGTTTATTTTGAGAGATTTCCTTTCCAACTCTGGAAAAATCTCTTGCATCCTTGTATTAAGTAATAATCCCCTAATCCAATTCATCATGCATTAGTGCTTTAATTATTGGAAATTTTACTCGTTAAAGGCTATTTTTTTTTTGTATGAGTGAGCTATTCTGGCCTCATTGACCATTTCAGCCATGCCCAAAACATAGCCATGAATTTAATTGAAGCAAAACTAGTATGAACGATATTCAATTGTCGAGTTAGTGCTTTAACTTTGAAGAAATAATGGCACTTATTTAATGATTTCTGTGTAAAATTATGTAACAGTTGTCCCTTTCTGCTTCGAAATTGCGAGATCGAGACGTGCTTTCTAAGGTATCTATTTTTCCTCTTTTTAAATTGGCCAATAATGCGAAAGGGCCAAAATTCAGTAATTTGACTTGTCACGTGAAATACACACCCCTTTTTTTTGGTATGTCAGAGCGATCCTATGGCGGTTATATTCCTGAAAAAGAGAGACGGTACGCTCGAAGAGATTGGTCGTACCGAAGTGATTTCAAATTCTCTAGAACCTTCTTGGGTCGCTAAAATTATTGTCAATTATCAATTCGAGGTCGTTCAGCCATTAGTGTAAGTTTCATCTTTCCAATATCTATTCCAAATGTTTCAAAATAATAAGATCATTTGTACCGTTACAGGTTTCAAGTATACGATGTCGATTCACAGTTTCATAATATTCCTGAAAAGGTAATCTTTTATTCTTTTCTAATACGGAACCCTTTTTATCTTAATTGAACAAAAATGTTTTCACTCTTAAATAGATGATTAAGCTAGAAGATCAACAGTTTCTCGGGGAAGCTTCTTGTCTATTATCAGAGGTACATTATTAATTTAGAACTTAATGCTTAATTTGTACTATTAATAAAAATGTTGTTTTGTAAATTCGAGTTTTTGTTTCTATAGGTTGTGACGAGAACGACAAAAACGTTACCTCTGAGTAATGGGGTTTTGACGGTCCATGCAGAAGAGACATTCGGTTCAAAAATACTAATGGAATTGGTATTTCGTTGCTCCGATCTTGAAAACAAGGATCTTTTCTCCAAAAGTGTAAGCCATTTCTCTTTTTGATTTACAAATAACACCTTACATTTTGTGATTATTTGCAACTAGCTCCTTGCAATCAAAACCGAGTTGAAGTCGTGACTAAATTAATTTATGGTAAATATTCTTATTGTAATATGGAATATTTTTTGTGTTATTTTTGAAGGATCCATTCTTGCTAGTATCTAGGGTTTCGGAGAGCGGTGCTTCGATTCCAATTTGCAAAACTGAAGTAAAGAAAAATGATCTTAATCCTACTTGGAAACCCGTGATTTTAAATCTTCAACAAATTGGAAGCAAGGTAAAGTTTATAATTTTCCCTTTTTTTTTTTCTCTTTTCTTATTTCATCCCTTTTTTATATTTTCTATGGAGCGAAATTAAATTGCTATATTTTTCTTGCAGGAGAGCCCATTGGTTATAGAGTGCTTCAATTTCAACGGCAATGGCAAGCACGATCTTATTGGGTAGGCCATCTTAGACTCTCGTATTTTGTTCTCTCTCTCTCTCTCTTAATTTTTCTATATTTCTTTTAGTTTTAGATAATTATGGTTCATTTTTGCATTTGTTTCACAGAAAGTTGGTAAAAACAATGGAGGAATTAGAAAACCTACATAACAGGAAACAGGGTGACCATTTTTTCATTCCTACCGTTGTTGGACACGATCATCATAATAATGTTATTATTCTTACTTACCTCTTCCCATTTGTGTAGTTTTATATCATCATCGTAATAATACTAATTATTATTATAATTATCATCGTTGTAGTAGTAAGTATTTTGGTTTTATTCTCAGGTTTTGAAGAGCCAAATATTCGTGGAGAACTTCTCGGAGAGCCGTCAAAAGACTTTCCTCGACTACATTTCTGCGGGATGCGAATTGAACTTCTTAGTCGCCATCGATTTCACAGGTTTTCTTTCACATATTAAAATCCTTAGGCCCAAAACCCACTTGACATCTCGAAATCGTTGAATTGAGCTTAACGTGCAGCTTTCTTGCTTAATAGCTTCGAATGGAAACATACGTCTTCCTGATTCTTTGCATTACATCGACCCTTCGGGCCGCCCAAATGCATATCAAAGAGTAAGAATTCGAACTCAACTTTTACATTGTTAATATTTTGAATATATACAATTAGTGTTAAATATGTTTTTGATGATAGGCGATAATAGAGGTAGGCGAGGTTCTTCAGTTTTACGACAAGGATAAACGGTTTTCTGCATGGGGTTTTGGCGCGAGACCAATCGACGGCCCCGTCTCTCATTGTTTTAATCTAAATGGCAGTACCTATCAACCGGAGGTACCAATTATCAAATCCCATTTTAAATTCATAATATATACAAGTTACTTATGCAGCTTTAATTGGTTCAATTTTTTAAGGTGGAGGGAATACAAGGCATAATGTCCGCGTATGCTAGTGCACTGTATAATGTATCGCTTGCGGGGCCCACTTTATTTGGTCATGTGATTAATACTGCTGCCACTATAGCTGGCCAATCTGTTGCTGATGGTACACAGAAGTACTTTGTTCTGTTAATTATCACGGTATATACGATCTCTCTCTCTCTCTCTCTCATGCACACACACAAATTGAGTTGTTTTTTAATTTGAATAATAAAAATGAATGCAGGATGGGGTGGTGACGGATTTGCAAGAAACGATAGATGTAGTAGTAAAAGCATCTGATTTGCCTTTATCGATTCTAATTGTTGGAGTTGGCGGGGCCGATTTCAAAGAAATGGAGGCAATTTCCATACCCTTTTTGTCGATCGTTTATTTATTTATTTATTTACACGGGTGAATTTAACTGTTATTTCCATACATTTTTGGACGGCAGTTTCTTGATGGTGACAAAGGGAACCGGCTTCAAAGTTCGAATGGACGAGTTACAACAAGAGACATCGTTCAGTTCGTTCCTTTGCGTGATGTACAAAGTATATGCTTGTTCTTTTCTTTATTTTGTTTAATTAGTTTATAATAATCTTAATCAAGGCTCTAATTTGGAGATTTTTTTTATTCGTAGATAATGAGGTATCAGTAGTTCAATCGCTGCTAGCTGAATTGCCAGCACAGTTTTTGAGTTACATGAGGCACAGGGATATTCAACCTCTAGATTAATTAATCGTAAAATTGCATATTCGCATTCTTCTTTATTTTGTTTTTTCTGAAAGATATCAAAGAATTTGGTTGAAAATCTTTTAGCATGTACTTTATCATGTTTGCAGGGGTGCATATGAAAATTGCCTTTCTTTTATAATGGGAAATTATAAAACTTCATGGTGTTGTATGAACTTCATGATATTATAGAGTCCCATTCTTTAATTTCAATTATTTTTTGGAGTTTTCTGGGTACTCTGTACATTTGTTTTTTGTAGTGATTGTATGAGCTTCTATGATTTACCGAATCCTTATTTTTCATTCTCCCTCGTGTAGTTTTCTTTTTCTTGTTCCGCGTCATTATAATAATTTCAAATGATTAGATTATGATGTGATAAAATTTAGATCATTGTTTAATCATTGAATTGATGTGTACTATTTTACAACCAACTTTAAATATTATTAGAAAATCACATTATTTAAGTTAATGACGTTAACTAATATAATTTGCTAGTCTTGTATCATTTAATTATTTTTCATTTCACACTAATTGACTTGATCGAATGTGAATTCAAATAAAATATGAATTTTGATACTAAAACAATTGTATATAATATTATAAAACATACATCAAATATTAATAGTATTTTTAGAAATTCAATTTTATAAACCTATCAATTATATTCACTTGAATTATTTTTATGTTTCCATTCATATTAGTATGACTCGTACATAACATTATCTCTAATTTGAATTTGTAAATATATTGTAAGAAAATATAATGCAAAATAATGTACATTTCCGTAATTGACTTTTTAGTATTATTATCTATTATAAATATATTATATTTGTGTTTTTAGCAAACAACTTCCATACTATTTTTTTTTTTGAAAAATTAATAGAAATGGAAAATAAAATTTTATCTATGAAAATCTATGTTGCAAATAACGTTTAGTGGCATGTACCTCGTTTTTGTCTATTTTTACGACTTAACTTTTCACCAAATTGTACGAACACAAAGAAAGTTTTCTTTTCGATTCATAGCAATATTTTTTGGCTTTGAGGAGTTCAAATAACTTGTTTTTTGATCATTTGTATCGTATCTTTTACTACATTACTTTTCACCAAATTTTACAAACACTAAGAAAGTTTGTTTATCGATTCAATAACTTTTTTTTTCGTTTTGAGGAGTCCAAATAACGTGTTTTTAGATCATTTGTATCGTATCTCTTACTACATAACTTTTCACCAAATTTTACAAACACTAAGAAAGTTTGTTTTTCGATTCATAACAATCTTTTTATTCTCTGAGGAGTCCAAATAACGTGCTTTTTAGATGGTTTGAATCGAATCTTTTACGACTTAACTTTTCACAAAATTGTACAAACACAAAGAAAATTTTCTTTTCGATTCATAGCAAAATTATATTATAAAAGCAATAATTTAATTTTACATGAACTATAACATTTATTAGGTCCATATGGTTGAAGCATAGGCCCACAGTGAAACTATTTTCTTTTGCAAAAAGAAGAAAGTGCCAAAGCACGGATTTGAACCGGTGACCTGTGGTTCAGAAAAATTGGTATATTAACAATTAGATTGATTCCTATTGAAAATGGTATATTAACAAAATGGTATACTAATAAAAAAAATGTCAAACACCTTATATGAACGTGATTCCCTGTGTTGCACGGATATGCCGATACGGCGATGCCTAACGGATACGGCGATACGCAAATTTAACATATGATTTAGGATACGATACGGATAAGCCAATATTCTTAATGCCTTGAAAGATGAATTACTCCATCCTAAGAGTTTAACTAATGATACATGCACCAAAGTAGAATTATTATGTGGAATAAGCAACAATGGTGGTGTTTGGATGGAACAACTCATCCCCTAATTCTTTGCCAAACAAACATATAATTTTTTGGGATAAAAGATATTAGCATAAAAATGAGGCATAAATTTATCCCATCTAAATGTAGTGATAGCTTAATCCTCACTTTATCTCAAATTTTAATCCCGAAAATACCCTGAGGTATATATTTTTAAGGAAAAAATTGAACATGATACACGTTTTGGAAGTTTATTCAGAAAAAAAATAACTTTTGAAAAAAATATTGGATGTAACATTATCGGACTCTGAGAGTCCTAAATTTGATGAATTTTGAGAGTCCGAAAAAATTAGCTTTGCCGGCCTCCTTAAGTGTGTATTAAACATATTAAAAACTATCATTGAAATATTCGGATTCTCACAGTCCGAATTTTATCTTCATCCTGTGCATTGGCAGCTCCATATTGCACCCAAACATCTTCTATAAACTACTTAATATAATTAATAATATGTGATACAAAATTAACATATATTTGTATATATTTCACATGACATTTTGTAATAATAAAATATTTTTTAATAAGTACACTAATAACAATTAGCGCTTTTGTTATCGAATAATATTTTGTTTACATTAATTGCAATAATGTATTAGAGAATTTTATTTTGTATCGAAAATGGACAAAACACCCCTTATATTATAATTAACATTTTAATACACATATTACAAATAAATAATTAATATTTATCATATAATTAACATGTAAAATAATTAAAACAAGCAAATAAATATAATTTATATGCTAATTTTGTATCACATATTATTAATTATATCAAGCAATTTATAGAAGATGTTTGGGGGTGCAATATGGAGCTGCCAACAAACCAAGAAAAATTCGGACTCTGAGAGAATTATTTTTGCAATGTTTCCATGAGCTTTGTTTGAGAGATTCATATTGTACCAAAACATCCTCTATATATTGTTTAATATAATTGAATTAATTACTATGTGATAATGATATATAATAAACATAAATTATATTTACTAATGGATGTTTTGGTACATCTATTTCCCTTTCCACTGTCCCTTTCTTCACCATCTCCAAGACATATGGGTTTCCTCAACATACAATCTCCATTTTTTCTCCCATCAAAAAAAGGGAAATTTTACTGTTTAGACCAAATAAGTTTCGTATTACCAAAAATAGACCAACTAGTTTCAAAATTTGGGAAATAACACTCTCGACCTTTGAAAAGTCGAGAGATTGCTAAACTGCTCGATTTTTCAAAAGTCGAGCGCTTTTATTCCTTAATCACCTGATTGCATGGCAGGATTAATTATTTCCCCAAACTGCTCGACCTTTGAAAAGTCGAGCAATTTTGCAATGATTGGTCCCCCCCACTCTCTCACTCTCTCTCTCTCTCTCTAAAGCCCTCGACCTTTCAAAGGTCGAGCACTTTGTGCTATTTATACCCCCCGTTTGTACCCGCCGAATTATCCATTATTTAGTTATTACGTTCAATTATGTTGATAATTAAGAAATATAATTAAATATTCAGTAAAATTTATTCAAATTTATGAATTCGAACAATTATTAATTACGTATTAAGTTAACAACTAGCATATATTGGTTATTATTTTAACTAACATATATAATTAAATTTGGTATTTGTTTCCGAATTTTACCATAACATTATCTATGTTCTAAATTGGTATATTTAATAAAAATAATAACTAGTACATGTTGGTTGTTAACTTAATACATATTTAATAATGATTCGAATACTTAAATTTGAATAAATTTTACTGAATATTTAATTATATTTCTTAATTATCAACATAATTGAACGTAATAACTAAATAATGGATAATTCGGCGGGTACATTTTGGAGGAAATTAATTTTTTTATTTTTAATATCTGACACACACGTGGCACTGTTGAAAAAATATATAAAAAAATTAAACCCCTCCAAAGTGTACACGCCCGAATTATCCATTATTTAGTTATTACGTTCAATTATGTTGATAATTAAGAAATATAATTAAATATTCAGTAAAATTTATTCAAATTTAAGTATTCGAATCATTATTAAATATGTATTAAGTTAACAACCAACATGTACTAGTTATTATTTTTATTAAATATACCAATTTAGAACATATATAATGTTATGGTAAAATTCGGAAACAAATACCAAATTTTATCATAACATGATCTATGTTCTAAATTAGTATATTTAATTAAAATAATAACCAATATATGTTAGTTGTTAACTTAATATATAATTAATAATTGTTTGAATTCATAAATTTGAATAAATTTTACTGAATATTTAATTATATATCTTAATTATCAATATAATTGAACGTAATAACTAAATAATGGAGAATTCGGCGTGTACAATTTGGAGGGGTTTAATTTTTTTATATATTTTTTCAACAGTGCCACGTGTGTGTGTCCGATATTAAAAATAAAAAAATTAATTTCCTCCAAAATGTACCCGCCGGATTATCCATTATTTAGTTATTACGTTCAATTATGTTGATAATTAAGAAATATAATTAAATATTCAGTAAAATTTATTCAAATTTAAGTATTCGAATCATTATTAAATATGTATTAAGTTAATAACCAACATGTACTAGTTATTATTTTTATTAAATATACCAATTTAGAACATAGATAATGTTATGGTAAAATTCGGAAACAAATACCAAATTTAATTATATATGTTAGTTAAAATAATAACCAATATATGTTAGTTGTTAACTTAATACGTAATTAATAATTGTTCGAATTCATAAATTTGAATAAATTTTACTGAATATTTAATTATATTTCTTAATTATCAACATAATTGAACGTAATAACTAAATAATGGATAATTCGGCGGGTACAAACGGGGGGTATAAATAGCACAAAGTGCTCGACCTTTGAGGGCTTTAGAGAGAGAGAGAGAGTGAGAGAGAGAGAGTGGGGGACCAATCATTGCAAAATTGCTCGACTTTTCAAAGGTCGAGCAGTTTGGGAAAATAATTAATGAATAAAAGCGCTCGACTTTTGAAAAGTCGAGCAGTTTAGCAATCTCTCGATTTTTCAAAGGTCGAGAGTGTTATTTCCCAAATTTTGAAACTAGTTGGTCTATTTTTGGTAATACGAAACTTATTTGGTATAAACAGTAAAATTTCCCTCAAAAAAATCGTGAATCTTTCTTCCTAAATTCACTGTCTCCACAAATAAATTACATCATAAAATTTATCATCACGTTCTCTTCCATTTGAGATCCCATTATAAGGGTATCAAAAAAATGTAGCATAAATTAGTCAAAAAGCAAGGTAAATAAAGCTTGAAAATTCATTCTTTTTTTCTTCTTCTAATATATAGATTATTTTGATACAATAAATTGAAATATCCAAATGTTACTTTGTTTCTTTAAAGTACTTTGTTTTTCAAATCTTGATTGAGAAATTTCTCATGATAGTCGTTTTTCTTCTAAAAAATTTCTGATGGACAAATTTGTTAATATATACATTTTTTCAGATTTTACTAATCTAATTTTAGTTCCATGCCAAACCTTTTTTCAATATCATTTTGGTACTAATTCAATGGTAAAAACATCTTTAAATAATTGAGATAAGGATGTCATTTTAATCATTGAGCTAAATCTCATTTTTATTACAGCACCACAAGGTGCAATTCATGAAAAATATAACAATGATAATTGGATTGCATAGTTATTTATAATAAATTAAAGACTTGTAATTGCAACATCTAAAAAATCACAAGAACATTTGAGTCATTTCTATTATAATTATATTATATTCGATACTATCTCAATTTTTATCTTTATTATTTTGCCAAACACTAATATAAAATGAATAACTTCTTATAAGTTATACCTAAGAAAACTTATTCCTGTCCTATCTTCAATCCAAACGAAGCCAATGAGAATAATTTAAACACCATCGCAATTCGCAAGCAACAAATACAATCAAAAGGATTCGCACAATACCAATAATCAACTTGCCGGGGCCCAATTACTTGACAAAATAGAAAATGTCAATTTATATGGTTCATCAAGTGAGCCCACTCGTCCTAACATGGGCCCAACACTAACAAAAATTAAAGAAACAATAATCAACAAATTGGACCATCCTAGCAAAAAAATCCAATTGCAAAACACAAAAAATAAAAGTCACTTCATGCCTCAAGTAGAAATATCTCAACAAAAAAAATCCAAATCGAAATGGAGAAGCTTTTTAAGTTTGAACGCTTTTAGTTGAGAGATGAACATATATCTCAAATAATTACTAATTGGCATTCCACCAAGCACCAATCAAATTCGTGCGCCATCTTTCTCGACAAATTACAATAAACTAAACATGCTCTTACCATTTGGTCAAAAGAAATTTTTTACTCACAAGATACTTTACTATATAAATGTAAATTTTTCATTAGCTATATTGATTGTTTGGAGGAAGATAGACTCCTAACAATTAGATAATTTAAACTAAAGAGAGAAGGCATATCAACTTACACAATTAAGGGAAAATAAATAGCAACAACGAGCCTCTTGTATTTGATTAAACCTTAGCGATAATAACACCTCTTATTTTCATGCATTGGCGACAAACAGAAAGCAAAAAAAGTATATAGCTTGTATCGTAATAGACAATAAAGTACTTACAAATCCTCAAGACATCAACAAATCATTTACAAATTACTACAAATCCGGTTCTTGGTTCTGGATCACCAAATAGCTTATCCCTTGACCTCCGAACCCACTTGGTGCAAATATTGATCTCACCACTCTTGTAACAAATATGAATGAAAAAGAAATACATGCCTCGGTTAAGAACCTACAAAAGGACAAGTGTTGTGGTCCGGATGGGATCTCATCTGAATTTCTCCAAAAAATTTGGTCAATTATCAAGAAATATATTATAGCAATGATTAATGACTTTTACAACGGAACTCTCGATCTTGAACAATTAAATAGAGCAATTATTTCACTTATTCCAAAAATCCAAGGAGTTTGCCATCATAACGAATTTAAACCGATTAGTATCATGTCTATCCCAATCAAACTTATAGCAAACATCTTAGCACCTCAGCTACAACCTCTCATGCCTTCACTTATTAAAAGATGTCAATCTTCATTTATAAAAGGACGTTCTATAATAGAAATCTTTTTAACAACACGCGAGCTACTATGTTTTTACCGCAAAAGAAAAATCCCAACAATAATGCTCAAAATTGATTTCAAAAAACCATTTGATAATGTCTCTTGGGATTATTGATCACAATTATTACGAACGAGAAATTTTCCATCTCGATGGATTGATTGGATCAAGCTTATACTTCAATCATCATCCTCCACCGTCACCTCAAATGGGATCCGAGGACCATATTTTAAACACAAAAGATGTCTACGTCAAGGTGATCATGTTTCTCCTCATTTTCACCTTAGTGGCCGGTTTCTTACAAGCAACAATTAGTAATTTGACACTAATGCTAACTAGGGCGGTTGTTTTTTCCCCAATAATTTTGCAATACGTTGATGATACAATAATATTCATTCAAGCACACCCTACAAAATCTAAAAAATATTTCTAAAACCATTAACACCTTTTCGCAAGTAACCGACCTTGACATCAATTGGGATAAAAGTGATTTTGTTCCTATCTCTATACCCAAAGAATTTCTCTCCCTTCTCTCATTCTAAGATACAAGAAATCACTACCAACAAATATCTTGGTCTACCAGTATCACACAAAAAGCAGAGTAAACTAGTGTGTATGTCTTTGATACAAAAGATGAAAAATAAATTTTCTAGTTGGATAGGAAAAATGCTACTGTTGGGGGGTAGAACCGCACCAATAAAATTAATTTTTGCTACGTTACCAACATATTTTTTTGAAGGAAAGGCAAGCGCGATACGCGCTCGATCCAATCTTTTTCATTAAAAGAAAAAATCTAAAAATTTACATAAGATACAAATTTACATCCTCAAATAGTCCCTCGGGTTATGACTCTTGTTGCCTTAATTCTAAAATCAACAATATTGAGTCCATTGACCAATCAAGTCGGTGATACAACTAATAAGCAATGTATGCATTCTTCCTTTTCTTTGAAATATCCTATTGTTGCGTTCCCTCCATAGGGACCAATATTGTTGATTTACCACGATGGTTATTAGCCACGATGCAATCATTTTTATTACCACGATGGTTATTAGCCGAAATGACAAAAATAATCAAGAGGATTCTTTTGGAAAGGGGAGGACAAAGTCTCGGAAGGACCTTGTCTAATGAATTGACGCCGAGTATGTCCCCCAATCACGCAAGGGGATTTAGACATAACCAATCTCCAAATCCCAAACAAATATCTTCTGATTAGATGACTCTACAAAATTAATTTCGATAATACATCCTCTTTGGGTCCAAACCATCACCAAAATCTATGGCATTCACATAACCAACGAGTTCTCACAAATTCTCAATGGTTACTCCTCTTTCTTCTTCAACGACTTAAAACACTATACTCCTAATTTATCGATGCTTAATTTAAATAGAAAATGGTACACACGTTTTCATGCATAGAAATGCTTAATTTATCTATGAATTTATAGTCCATACGGAATTAATGTGTCATTGAACATCCATACTTTTAAAAATCAAGGCCCCTCCCAAAGTCATGATTTTCAAATGGCGATCCATAAACAATACAATTCTTACGGCCAACAACATCTAAAAAATAAAGTGGCCACATGAACCGCATTGTGTACTTTGCTCTAATGCACAAGAGACGATCGATCACATATAAGCCGTAATGAGCCATATAAACTCCGAGGTTCCCGTTCTAAATGATTTTTGGCTACATAACAGGAAAAATATACCACCGACGGAGAAAAAGGTTTGAGATACAAAATGTCTAGCAACGATATGATGTACTATTCAGAGGGAGCGAAACGAAAGAATTTCCAACAAAAACGCGAAGATGCAATCATTACTTCAAACGATGACAAATGATCTCGCAACTAAGTGGCTCCAATTTTGCTAACTCGACACATGGGCGGGCTAAGGATTAAAAGTGTTAGCGTTGTAATTTCCTTATGTAGGAAACAATGTTCTAATATTTTGTATTCATAAAACACTCTAAATATTTCTTTGTTATATAAATTGAACCGATCGAGTACGAATCGTGCTTGCAGTTCCTTTAAAAAAATAGAACATTAATAAGTAGAATGAAAGCATGTTTGTAACGTAGCAGGCAGTTAGATACAGGAACGGAACCAGAACGGAATAATAGGGGGGGCCGAGAACGAGTAATTCAATACAATTTTTAACCAATAAATTATAATAACATATATAATTTCTCTATATATACATTCGTGTGTAATTTTATGGTGGGGGTGGGGGGGGGGGGGGGCTTAAGCCCCCACTAGCCCCCCCTAGTTCCGTCCTTGGTTAGATATACATTTTTTAAGGAGAAAAGAAATAAACAATTAATATGACGTTGCTAAACAATCAAACATGAGTGAAAAAATTGCTGATAAACAAAGATTGAACGAAAATATAACTATAGATATTATAAAAATCATTGTACATGCAATTGCTGATATGTAATAAAATTCAATTGATAATATGTAATAAAAACGAGAATCCTTAATTAGATCAATTGAAGAATATCGACAAATAAAATTATTGACTATAACTAAAATTCACATGAAAAAGATAAAATTGTGAACAATCCGGCAAAGCATCTTATGACGATGATGCAAATTAAAAAATATTTATATTTTTAACTAGTTTGGTATGAAAGACTCTAATAAAATGTGTCTTGTGTATATTAAAACATATTATTCGTATGACTCACTTATTACAATATTTATGAAAAATTAGGTACGATTTAGAATGTCACGAGGATATTATTTGAGTTCTTGAAAAAAATATTATGTTGAATTACAAAGATCATTGTATAAATTGAAGTAAATAAATATATAATCATTTTAGTGAATATTTATTTAAAAATGACTATATGTAATATAGATGATCAAATTTTGTTACATAAATAACGAACTTGACAAACAAATATCGGATATAAATAATTGTCATGGATTACATATACACTTAAAACATATATAATATACATAATACATTTAAAATGTACGGGTACATCCAAAAGAACATATAAAAAATCTGAATAAAAAGCAATATCCGATACCAAAAAGAACTTATTTTTTTATCTTAAAAAAAAAATTCAGGATAAATCTTGGTAGTCAGATCGTAATAAGTCGAAGTACATAATTATTTTCTCAAATAAAATTGTGTTTGGAGTGATTAATTGTTGATGAAGTGTATTTTTGTTAATTATCATGATGATTAATCATTAATTCATGATATAGATAATGTTGAGGAAATTTGAGGAGAACAATAAAATTGTCTATCAATCTTGTACAATGTTGCGCGGACACTTTAAAAATCAAGTCGTATCGTATCGGATGCTGTATCGGACACCGATACTCGTCGGATACGTATCGTATACTACGTGACGTATCCGAATATTTTATTTCAAAATAATAACGGATACTTCTAGGATACTTTTAACGTATACAAAAATATACTTGAAAATATAAATTAAAATTTGAAATTAAAATAAATGAGTAATACATATAAATAAATAACTAAATAAAATAAACATTTTACTTAACATGAAATTATTTATTTAAAAACAAATTTTTAGGATATTTTACGTCAAATATATATTATATAAAAATATTAAATACATAAATTATAATTAATAAAATAATAAAATATTATATATGATGGCCGTATTGTATTTTATGTATTTTTGAAAACTGTCGTATCGTGTCGGATACGATATCCGTATCGACAAACAAAACAAGGAGCCGTATCGATTACGATATCAGTATACGAATAATAAAATATTGGTATACGTACGACGGAGATCTTGTATGATTATGATATTTATCCAAATGAGCAAATGTAATTGCTCACGGCACTATTGCACGGAAGCATATTCTCATTCTGTCGAAAAAGCAAGGAGCCATTTGATCTCTTTCCACGCGTGGAAGAATGTCCGTCGTCTACTTCGTGTTCTCACGTGATATTCAGGGGAACGGGGATCAGATCAAACTACCATTTCCAAACCTAAATATGCCGCGTGTCAAATATACAGCGAAAATAATAATGAGGCCATTTACTGTACCCAAACCCATCATCACGTCCTTGATATTCTTTTAATCTTCCAAAAATTACCCACTCGATTAACAATGTTTTTAATTAACTGTTAATTGAATTAATGAATTATTATGTACTAATATGAGGTGTTAATTTACTCACAATTAACTGTTAATTCGAACAATTAATTAATTTGGAGAGAGAGTGGAGTGCAAATTGGAGTTGGGAATTAACATCCAACCCAAAAAAAATAAATGGTACTGGAATTGGGTGTTGTGATGGGTTTGGGGGTCATGGTATAATTTCCCAATAATAACGGGTACAGCATAGGGGTTGGCTTATCCGAGAAACCAAACCAGACCAAACCTATCTCGAACAACCTAGCTGCACTGTGGACAGGTGGCATCTTAGCAGCTTTAGTAAGTGCGTTTAATTATAATTAATTAAACCTCCCTTCCACTTAGAGAAAGAAGTCTGAACCCACCTCGCCGTCATCCAGATTCCAGACTTTCTGGCACAAGTTAATTAAGTACCAACCAGATTTTCATTTTATGGTCATTATTCATAATTATCTATTACTTAAGTCTTCATCTATGACTAAATACTCATTATGTACAATTTTATTATAGAAATAAAATAAAATAAAAACATCCGTAGCTATATATTTTTTTACGTTTTTTTGTTAGGATCTTATTTGTTGGGCACAATTTGGTATGTCTGCATTTGTTCTATATTCTTGAAACAAATATATTTTAGCACGTGAATGCTTATGTAGTGGGGATTGGTTCTAGTGGAGACGAGAAGAGAAATAAAATCATAAAAGAAGGTTATTCCAGGTCTTTAATTAATAACAGATCACCAAAAAATGTTTCATAAAAGAAATCCAAGTATATATAAAAAGTAAAAGGAATCCAATACTCATGTCAATCAATTTTTAGTGATGTATATGGAAAGATTTTCGGTTTACTTATATTTTATGTGTTATACAAGGTAGTGATTCGGACAAAAACAATTTTGATGATTATGTCCGAATCAAAAATGACGAGGATGGCGATTGAGACATGAACAAATTTTATTGTTACAAGAATTAATTTCATGCGACCATCAAAATTGTTTATGTACGAATCACTATCCGTTGTACAAAAACACGTGGTATCTTTTACATGTATAATTTTTTTTTTAAATATAATACATATTATATTTTTTTACATTTATGATATATCTTTATTTGTTATAAGACGTATCATATATATGTATATTTGTATATATATGATATATATTTTTTTAAATATAAATACATGTTGTACCTTTATACATATCATATATATTTATGTATTTATGATATACTTTTATAAGATAAAGTTTTTTTACCCGAATAATCAGATGTATACTTTTTGTATGTCAAGTTATATTCTTTTGTTTGAATGCATATAAATACAGTCAGTATATATATATATATATATATATATATATAGAGAGAGAGAGAGAGAGAGAGAGAGAGAGAGAGAGAGAGATTCATGTATCGAACTCTTGTACTTAATCAAGGAACTTAGTCATTCATATATATGCTAAAATATTGGAGTGAGTATTTGTGATATAATTATGCATGATTTTTAATATTTTTATCCATCGAATTGGCATCAAAATTAATGTTTAGTTATGAATCTTGTGCCGCACAAATTTGGAATGACAGAAATGGCATTATTCTATTACAAAACACTAATAATGGTACATACCCAATGGCTAAGATATTGAAATTAAATATTGCATTTCTCTTTTTTTATTAAGTTAATTAAGTTGAGGATTTGCTGCAGAACCATACTTCATAGACATCAATCAATACAAAGAGAACTCAATTTGAGATTTGGTCCAAAAATGGTTAGCCCACACTGTTGAGGGGGTTGCATGTCTCATTTTACCTCATACTTTAACTCTCAAGTCCAGGGCTGTATGTTAGGGGCTGTATTACTGTATATTAGAAAATCTATTTATGCTCTGGACTTTCATGAGCTAGGATGTGTATATAGTTTGTAAAATAATTATTTCATTTTATAATAAAAGTCGGGATCGGCCGCGTATCGCGCTTGCCATTCATTAAAAAATAATTTGATAATATATTTTCACAAACGTCTATTTCGATAAATCTTTTGATATTGGAAAATTTGAAATATAGTAAAAATTTATCCTAAATTTATATGTAATTTAAATTAAATGCAATGAAAAAAATTGTATTTTGAAATTGTATTTTTTACGCCATCAATTTTTTTTACATATTATAATAGACATAATAGAAAATTTTATATTTTTGAAATTAAGTCTACAATAATAATAAGTGATAAAGATCATGTCGACTGTTGAATTTCATTTTATATTTATATTTTGAGAAACATTCTCGGTTGAATGTGTTGACCATACAAGAAAGTTGATCATATATATATATATATAAATATATATATATAATGAGTTATTTGATCAATTATGTTGCATAAACAAATAAAGGATCAATGTTAAAATGAAAAATGAAAAATAACAAATCCACCAAAAGAAAAGAAAAAAACACCAAACAAAACATATCAAAACCTTTTTAATCTCCTTTCATCTCTTCTGATCCTGATAAGTAGTCCATGTACTCGACGAAGGAGACGACGAACTAGAGCCTCCGGCACCATCAGTACTCGCACTTGCAGTTGAAGATCCTACAATCCTCTGGGAAGAACCACTCGAGAAGTCCAGTACTCGCTGGTGCGAAGTAGATGAAGAAGAAGAATTAACTCCACTTGTGTACAACCCCGAAGCCACTGTCGGCAAATAAATATCGTCGCCGCGACTTTGTAGAAGTTGTGCATACTGCATCAAGTCAGGATAATTTGTCGTCGTTCCATGGGGAGGAGGCACCGGAGGTACTGTTGTTTGTTGCCGCTGCATGTTGGACCTCTGTAATAGTCTTAAGTCAGATCGTCCTTGGACTCGTTCAGGGAAGTTGAGTTTTGCTTTTGAGCCCTTAAATGCAAGAGCGGCCTCGTCGTAGGCAATGACAGCATCCTCGGCAGTATCAAAGGTTCCGAGCCAAACGCGAGCAGCCTTTTTGGGATCTCGAATTTCGGCTGCCCATTTGCCCCATGGCCTTTGTCTCACACCCCGGTAATGCCTCCGCCTCGCCACCTCAGCCATGCCTGCGTGTTCACATTTGTTCACACAATGATGAGTTGTTGATACTCTTATAGTGTGTGGAGTTAATACATGTATGATGTATCTGTATGTACATGTGATAATATATGATATGACACAAGTAACATAGAGACTACTTTTTAATCCAGAATGATAAAAACACCCTTGATTCTCTAAGTTACATACATGAGGAATGATTTTGTGTTTGGGAGAAATGTATTATGAATGTTTCCGGAATTGTTCACTGTCCTGTCCGATTATAAAAGCAATTATCTAAAATCAGAAGATGAAAGATATGTTGGACGATGTCCGAATATTGAGCGTTGCCTGTAAAAACAGTCGCTTGCTTATTTTTTGATCGCGCGATTTTTTTTAACCGTTGTGATTTGCCAATGACGCACTGTGATTGATTGTAGCGTTCCGGAATGCAATAACATGTCCCTTATTTTATTGTTCGAAACAAAAATCTTGAAACATACCAATGGCTCATGTGATTAACACATGATACCAAAGGTCAAGATTTCAAATCTCATTTGTATCACAAATAAAATATGAAATAAAAAAATATCAATGATTCATGAATTAAGTTTCACTAAAAAAAAAATCTTGAAACATAGATCTTTCTCAGTTATTTTAGAATCACCATGCAATCTTTATACTAGTTCCAACTTCCAAGCATAGAAAGATGGTTTGATTCTAATTTTATGCTCTTATATATATATATATATTTTTAAATTAATACCTTGTTGTTGTATTTGTTCGTTTTGGGCGACTACTGCAGAACTGCTACCGGACATCCTAGCTATAGATGCATCCATACCGGGTTGGCCCGGTACAGGCGGGTGGAATGAAGGTGGGAGAGTAGCACCGATAACATGAGCTAGGGCAGAGACCATGGCTGACGTATCTTGATCGGCCCGTGCCATATAGTGCGAGTAGGCCGTGAGAGGGGTTTGTCCGACTATTTCTTCTTCTTCATCATCTTGTTCGTTCTTGATAGTCGTTTCCTCTTGCGCTTGGGGCGAAAGAGGTCTCTTTCCATGTTTTCTATCCACCTTTGATACTCTCTTATTTAGCAGTGTAGATCTGTGTGATCGAGGGGAGGGATATTAACAAGGAAAGAAAGAAGAAAGAATGGGGGACTTGATAAGAACAGGTATAGGACATGACACGGGGTTGCTTTTGATTGTATGCCTTTCTCGCCCACAAACACACACACACACACACACACATTAGGCCGTAATGATGAACATCTCCTGAAGTACCCATCAGTAATTATCGATGTCTAGCAAATATAATTAGTTGATTAAGAGCATACTCAATAATACTCAAATAGTCAAAAATATTTGAATATATACCATATCTCTAGATCATAATTGCTATATATAATAGGGAAATTATACCATGCCCCTCAAATGCGCTTTACCTGTGCCTATTGAATCACCCTAAATCAGGGACACGGTGTTAATTGGTCAACCCCACTTTCCTCCTCATTTTTGTCACTCAATTGATGTAGCTCTCAATTATCATCAGTTAATTATAACTCAATTAACAATCAAATCAAGTTCATTCCAATTAATAGCTAAAAAAATATAATTAATGAAACAATAATTTCACAACACAATTAATTAACAATATGATTAATAATTATAATTATATATCATAATTAAAAACACAATAAATATATATAATTAACAAATATATAATAATTTAATTAATGAAAATATCAATTGACAAAATATTGTGTAAAAAACATATCAATTAACAAGAATTGACTAAATTTACATATAATTAATAATTAAGATGCATTAATTATATTTCGAATAATTAATAATTAAGATTTATCAATTGACAGAATATAATTAATAATTAGGATTTATTTCAAATAACTTCATTACATTTCTCTACATATACATTTTTCTAAGAATACAAGAATTAACTAAATTTTAATTCATAAATTTAATTCATAATTTCTATACATTAATTCAAAATTAGTACACAAAATCATCATTAACTAAATTTACATTTATCAATAATTTTTAAATTTTTATAATTTTTACAATCTAATTTTTTTTTTCTAAATTAATATTCATGAAGGTTAGATGTTTAACTTAAATAACTTTTTTTACCATATAAATTAACAGTTTTATATCACTTACTACATGACCCAAATCTCGTCACAACTACACGACACAAATTTATACCACTTACAAACTTGAACATAACAAGCACACGACACAAAATTACAATTAACTTAAAATTAGCACACGACACAAACTGCATCCATTAACCAGGGACATATCTGGTACCAGTCGATGTCGGTACATTCCGGTCTGTACTAGTCCGTACCAGCTCCATTAATGGAATCCCAAACCTGCAACAAAAACCGATATCAATTAACTCGTACCCAAAAAACAAAAATCATTAACTATATGCCCATTAATTGTTGACCTCGAACCGATTCCAGTCAATCCACCACCGCATCCAAATTGCACAACTAAATCTGATCATGGCATTCACAGTCAATCCAAATTGTTAACTCTTTGTGCTGATAATGACATTCACAGTCAATCTCGAGACTGGTACAAACCTGAAATTGCACAAATAAACAAAAATCAGTCCAAATTGATCGTTAATTCAACGATTAATTAAGAATTACCTACTAAATTAATGAATAAGCAAGAATTAATGGACATAGTTAACCATTAACCGAAGACGTCATCAATCGAATCATCCATTAACCGAGAGTCATCAGTCGAATCATCAATTAAGCGAGAATTAATTCACACTCAATCGAAGCTCCGCCAATCGAAGCTCCACAAAGCACTAACAAATCGTCGTCTTCAATCGAAGCTCCATTAACAACCTCAGCGATTCATCGTCTTCAATTAACCAAGAGTGATTCGTCGTCTTCAATCGAACCTCCATTACCAAAACGAAATTCGTCGTCTTCAATTAATCGGTACCAGTACTTAAAACAACTCGATTAATACTGTCTAATCCTGAAATCAAATCAATTTACCTGAAAGAAATTTAGGGTTTGCTGCATCGGTGGCGTCGCCAGCTCCATCATATGTGTTGCGAGGTTGTTAATGGACAGAGGGGCTGTGTATGCACGTCTTGGCGTCTTCAATTAATCGCCAGCTCCATCGGTGGCGTCGCCAACTCCATCGTCAATCGCTAGCTCCATTTTGCGTTGGGGCATCGACGTTGTCCTCTTGACTAGGGTTTGGGGTTTCTCTCTCCGTGAGTTGTGTGTGTGTGAGAGAGAGGGTGTGTGTCGTGTGTGTTGAGTGGGACAAATGGAAGGAGAGCGAAAGCAGGGGCTGCTAACAAGATTAAAAAAAAATTGATTTTTTTTTGGCGGGATGATGTGGCATTACTGGTTAATGCATGGAGCATATTGGATACAATTGACATGTGCCCTCCATTAACGCGCTGAGGTCATGCTGATTCAATCAGCAACCTCATGGAGAAACTGGGGGGGCACCATATATGAACTCTATATAATAAGTAGGAGTTTGATATGATGGCCAATCTCACTTAAAACACCCTTCGAGAGTGTTTAAGTGGATCAATTAGACTCTAAATTTAGAGTCTAATCAATCCATTTCAATTTAACAATTATTTTAGGGTCTAATTAATTATTTTAAACACTCCCCATTGACGCGTCAAATGTGTTTAAGTGAGATTGAGAGATATATTATATTTTCCCATATAAGTATTGTCCAATAATCGAATTTCATGTGTACCTTTTAAAGAATTTACAATTTTACGTAAAATCTTAATAAACGTGACATTTTACAAATATTTGGAAAAAAAATCTTAAAATATCATTGGTATCCCTATAAAAATCCTTAAAATATTATCAATCATAAAAATAATTTTTTAACGAATATTTGAAATTGAATATTCACTAATAGACATAAATGAAGGTATAGTTTCGCTTATATTTTAGTGCTGAAAAGTTTATTTCAGTGTGTATCGCCGATAAAAGTCTTCACAAATAATAGCGAGTGCAAGGGCAACAATACACTAATGCTGTTAAAAATGTTTTTCAACGACGGTTTTAATATTTCACGAACGATAATCTTAGTGGCGGTATACTGTCTCCCTTAAAATAACTTTTGAACGGAGGTTTTATTTTTAGTGACATATTCCTTTGAACTTGAATTTTTTTTCAACGATGGTTTGTTTGGCGATTTTTCACCGGAAATTTCTATATACCGCCACCTTATGTATTTTTCAGAATTTTAAAAACTAATGTTTACCATTAAAATTTAAAATTAACAAAAATCTAAATAATGCATAAATTACATACTCAACAACAATATAATATGCTAGTTAAAAAACAACAACAATATAATACGTAAATAGTGTATAAACATCAAAACACACGAAGCCATATACTGTACCCCCAAATTTCTTCACAATATCTTTTATATCCTTGATTAATTGTTAATTAGCCTGATAATTAACCAAGTGACACTTCATTAACAATTAATTAATATATAATTAAAATACATATATATTAATAATTCTTAATTAATATTAATTAATCGTTAATCGGATGTCTTTTTGTTAATGATCGAGTTAATTAATCATTAATTAATGGTTAATTGGTGATATAAAGAATGTGGTGGGGAAATGAGGGGTATAGCATAATTATCCTAAAACTTTGTGGGTGTCGATGCGGTAGAATCTTGTTATAATTAAGATTTAGGATTTATCATTGATAATTAATGTTGAAATTGTAAATGATATATCTTTTATAAATATGCATGCAATTCAAACGTTAAAGATCTAGTAAATCCTCTCATCTCATTCACCACATGTGATGAACATTACTTCACATCTCCGCCTTCATATATGCTTTCATCCGTGTCTCCATCTTCATCTCCGCCTCAAGTTATGTCTTCGTCCACGCCTTCATCTCTGTCATTTTCTCGCACATATATACACGATAAATTATCGGTTTTTTATCACCGTTTTGCAAAAAAGATCCGGTTTTCCATAACATCGTTTTTCTTTCATTTTTCGGCCCTTTGTTACAACACTGGAATGCACATATAAAGTCGATGAAACCGCTGTGTTTAAATCACGAGCCAAATTTTCAAAATAAAAATAAATACGGGGTCCTATTAGTTAAATTTCAAATCACGAGTCAATATTTCTAAAACCTTATGAACTATGAAATGTTTGAAGCTTCCAGTTTGTGGTATTAGGAATAAAAAGAAAATCCATTGTTGATACACACAAGATATTGACTATAACTAATTAGGGGATAAATTTACCAGGTCATCTCATAAAAAAAAAACAAGAAAAAAAAATGAGAAAATCAGTGATCAGTATTTGTATTTGTAATAACTTCTTAGAAAACAAAAATACTGGTCAAAAAGAGGAAAAGTCTCCTTTTTACAAATCTCTGACTCTGTACATATCTTATCTCAAATTTATTCTCAGGATCTCATGCAGGTCATACAAATACACGCATGTGAACGTGATCTAGGAATTCAAGCCATCTATATAATTGAGAGAGTCAAAAAGATAATGCTGAAACTTGCAAGAAACTTTTACCAAATTCCTCACTTTGGATTGGAGTGTATTCAACTTCAAATCCATCGTATTAAGTTATTAACTATTATGTGTTGACAAATATCTTAAAATTCATATTCATATATACTATTTATGACTGTTCTATACTGTTATACAATAACAATATAATGCTTCATTAGTTGTTATTGGACGCAATCTTTTTTTTTTAGTGTGAAATTTGAAAAATAACTTATTTTTTAAAAATATTTCAAAATTAATCCGAAATATATTTGTAAAGTTCGGTGCCACCGGATTTATAAAATCTGGTTTGTTATGCCTTAAAAAGTGTTTCATAGTATGTTTAAGAGAACTAAACAGATATCACCGGATTTTATAAATTTGGTAGTTTAAATATTAATTAAGTATCGGATTTTATAAATCCCGATGATTAATATTTGATTAATATCATTTTAGTTTATAAATATTAACTAACTGAAAAAGATTTAAAATAATAATATTTTATATAATAAAATATTAATATAAATTATATAATATAATATTAAATGATATATTTCCCGTTCAAAATATTACGTGAGTGGTCAAATAATGTTTTAATCCCTCCCCCATTTCCGTGTCTAACACTACGTAGAGAGATTGTGAGAAAAGTACGAAAGGGTCGCAAGAGAGAGGGAGTTCGAGTAGGGAAGGGTGGAATAGTAAATCAACCGATTTTCTCTATTAATTTGATAGTAATTATTTTTAGAAACGATAAATATATGATTATCAGTTTATAATTGATAAACATATTATCTAAGTGTTCGGTCAGTGTGCCAAAATTTTCTTTTTCGTATTAGTAGTTCATCATTTTCCTGTGAAATGAATAATTTTATTATTTATTATCTCGTATCTTATTCATAAAACTCACTGATAAATCTTAACAGAGACTAGCATTATATTTGCACATTTTGCGAACACAAAATTGAAACGTAAAATACTCAACACATGATCTCCTGTGAAACATTATATTGAAAACCAAAGTTACCAATTATTTAGAGTAAATTGGAACTCTCGAAACCATTTACCCTTTTATTCATATGGAGTTCAAACTCCGCGACTAAGCGTGGTTGCATAACTAAAAAAGCGAAATGCGGATGAAAACAAAAGAAAATACTACAAAATTCTCAATTTAGTGTTTTTTCTGAAGCATCGTTTGGAACCAATAGGCCGACATCTTGGGATACCTCTTGAGGGTCTTGAAATCCACATATACTAGACCGAAACGCGATGTGTACCCTGACTTCCATTCGAAATTATCGAGAAGTGACCATGCAAAATAACCAACTACATTCGCTCCATCGTCAATAGCCTTTTTTAACTCGGTTATGTAACTTTTGTAATAGTTCACCCTTTTTGTGTCGCGCATGCCTTCCTTGAGTGTCACGTTACCCGGATAATCCATTCCTGAATTCCATCACATAATCATTAAGAAATGCAGGTACTGAAATTAATGAAATTGTTTATTTTTTTTTTACCATTTTCAGATAAAATCACGGTAGGATTTCCATAATTCTGCTTGACGTAAGTAATAGCCTTATACATTCCCCATGGTACAATATATAACCACTTTGAGTTTGCCTGAAAAGGAGTTATATCCAGTTTATATGGTTCATATTTTATGCACAAAAGGGCAAGTACAAAGAAAATTTTATATGTTATCAGGCAATCAGTTATAAGGTTTGGGTACTTTATTCTTTCAATGAACAAGCATTATCAAGTCGAATTCTTTTTGCCAAACATTTTATTTTGGTTCAAACTATGAAGCATAACAAATGCAAACTATGCAGTATTGATTCGAAATATATATAGATTAATATATACTAACCCTCGGTCCAATTGGCACACCATTGCGCTCATCTACAAAGTTCAAAAAAAAAGAGAACAAAAGTTGCATTAGTACTTTCGAATAATGGCAGCCGTAGTCAATTTAGTTTAAGACAATTCGAGGAAACAAACTGGATTTAGGTATATACCATCCTCTAGAGTACAAATTACTAATTTGTGTCTGTTTTTTGTTGCAAACTTGAGGTTCATTCAATTGAGACCAAAATGGAAAATGCACAAATAATGGGCACGCAAGATTCCAGTATCAGCAAAGTTTCAATGCAAAGATTGGCAATATTCCTCGAGGAGAAAAGAAAATCAATGGAGATGACGATGAGAAAGAAAGCTTACAAGCAAAATCGACATGCCAATCGAGGGAATAACTTGTAGGCACTTTGTTGTTGGATTGAGAGTTGGATACATAGTAAGAGGTGTATTGGTTTATACCAACATAGTCGATTGACCCCTTAACCATTTTAACCTCTTCTGGCGAGAATTTCGGTAATCTTTCCTTCACAATCATTTGCATCGATTTTGGATATTCGCCGTAGATAATTGGGTGAAGAAACCTACAGAAAATTCTATCATATCATGTAAAATGGAAAAAATAAAATAAATAATGAACGATTTAAACAACAAATAGTTAGTACCATCCAACGTGGAAATCTTTTGCTCTTTGTGCAGCCGCTTGGTCAGCTTTCGAGTCGGTCAGAGCCTCATACCAAACAAAATCACAAAGAATTCCGATTCTACCCTTCTGCTTAGCCTGTGAGAAAATCATTTTTGCGTTATTATACATTACCATTCCGAGCATGAAATTGAATTGTTAGTAACCTGATATTTGTTGCGATATCTCTGCACAGCAGCTGCATGGGAGAGAATAAGATTGTGAGCAACGATGTAAGGCTCGGTAGCGGAATTCCCGCCGGCAGAGCATTTCGTGCACCTGCCTGGCGCGAATTGTCCGTCGTCGTACCCGAGAGCAGCAACTACTCTCGGTTCGTTGAATGTCATCCAGTTCTTCACTCTATCTCCGAAAGTCTTGAAACAAAATTCAGCATAGTCCGCAAACGAATCCCTGTTAAACATTTAAAATCAATAAGGATAATAAAGGGACAAAGCCGTCTTAGCTCAGCTGGTAGAGCGCACGGCTTTTAACCGTGTGGTCGTGGGTTCGATTCCCACAGACGGCGTTTTATCAAAAATAAAATAAAACAAAGGATAATAAAGGATTCTTAATACTTACGCCACTTTTTTGCTTAACAGGCCATTGTACTTCTTCTCAAGTGCCTCGGGAAGATCATAGTGATACAAATTAGCATAGGGTGTGATGCCTGAAAAATAATTTTTTTTGATATTGTTAAATAACAAATTTGATAACAGCAACACCATTGTTCTCGATTTTTTCATTGTTATACCAAAATTTCTCCGAGACATAAAATTAGAATAGTATAATGATTACCCAATGGAAATAAATCGACCGAACCAGAAAGCCAAAATATTTACTGGTACCGTGGCACCTGGTACACAACGAACCGAATGTAAAAATAACAGAATGTTCGTTAAGGATACCTGTCTTTATCATGTAATCTATAAGCCTGTTGTAATACGCCACACCTTTCCAGTTTACCTTTCCAGCTCCCTCTGTTTCATTGGGGAAATACAAATTAAATGGTTTACATGTACTTAATAGTGTTAATTTTTCATATGTAACTACTGAATAGTGAATACCCAACTAGTTCTGTGCTTATTCAATCCTGTACTGGTACGCCTCTTGTACCGTTCTGTGCTTTATATTTAATTTTTTGGATAGTTTCTGAAAGTCATATTTTTATTTCAATTTTAGCTTAATTGATATCTTATATTTTAATTAACTATAAAATAACCCTTTTAAGTGATTTTTTTATTGTCATCTAAGTGAAACTATTATTATTTTTCATTATATCGTCATGACTTTTAAATTGTTAATATCGAGCCGAATAAACTGAGTTCCACATGCAAGCTAATATGAGAATAGTACCTGGAAATATCCGGGACCAAGAGATGGAGAAACGATATGCATCGAAGTTCATCTTTTTCATTATATCTATATCCTCCTGCACAGCATGTCAATGTAAGCATAAAAATAGGCAATCATGCACCGAGGAAGATTACCTTGTATCGATGGTACTCATCGACAGTAACATCTGCGGTTGCGTTGTTAGCTATCTCCCCTGCACAACAATTGAATTGGTTAACTTAAGTACATTATAAATAAAAAACTACATAGTCAATTAAAATCTCCCTCTCCCATTAAAAGTTGGATACTAAGAATATGGTGAGGCCACGTCACCAGTACTGTTCACTGCCTGTTACTGTTCACTGCCGGGGGTACTGTTCACTGTCATTTACTGTTTACAACCGGTACTGTTCACGTACTGTTTAATTAGGTACTGTTCACGTTACTGTTTAATTAGGTACTGTTCATATTTTACTGTTCACTGTTCACTGTCATTTACTGTTGTATTCTAAATAAAATATTTGAATTTTTTTTTTGGAACATATGATATGTTTTGAGGAGGAAAAAAGTTTGTATTTATTGCATAATACTTGTGAGACTATTTAATATCAGATTTTTTTTTTTAAATTAACATTTATGAAGATTACTTTTGTTTTGCACTTATAACGTTTTAGATAAAATTATTATTTTATAATCATAACAAATTTTGAAAAATCCCAGTGAAGCGCGAGAAATATTTCTATTTTCTTATCAAATAATATATTTCGCAGCGAAATAATATATCAAATAATATATAAAATTATTACTTTTACTTATTATATTATTTCTTATCAAATAATATATCCCGCAGCGAAGCGCGGGCTATTTTCCTAGTTTCATTAAATTTCCGAATAATGTAAAATATATTATTTTAATCTTGCAATTAATTAAAAGTTGCTTCTAATTGTTTTGGCAAGGGTCATTTGTATAATATAAATTATAAACCTGGTATTTGGATGAAAGTGTCCCAAATGCTAGGCCCTCGTCCGTCCTTGTGTGCCATGCCTTCCACCTGGTACGCCGAGGCAGCGGTACCGAAAGTGAATCCATGGGGGAAGCTGTCTCGCCTCAATGTGCCGGCGCTGGCATTGGCGATGAGCAAAAGAGGAAGGAGGAGGAGAAGACGGTATGTTACTCTCATGTTTTACTTTTGAGATAATGTAGTGAAGTGGGAGAGAGGAAGGAAGAAAGTTTTTAACTTGGAAGAATTGAAGGGAGGACCAGGGTGTGGTTTGTCTTATATAGGACGATTGGATTGAGTGAATGATCGGGTCGGATTAAAATAGTGTTGGGCTACTCGTACGTAGATGTCCCCCCACCCCTCGCCTTTTGTTTCCGAGCGGGTTAAACAGGGATAAATAAGCACTGGAATGCTGGATATCATATCTCCTAGACGTCAATTTGAGTAGACAAGTTCCGATGAAAAAAAAGGGAAATTCTGATTAGTTATTGTATGTTATATATGCTTGGACGGACTCAACTTATTTGTTGTTAGTTTAATTTAAAAATCATTTTTTTTTAAAACAAAATAATGACTTTTTTTATATATAATAACGGAGAAGCCTCGTAACATTATGCTATGTTACGCGGATATTCCAAAAATACAAAAATATTATGAGGATACGCGTATTCGATACGGATACGGGTGCGATAGGATTTGGATACGTATCGGATACGCCACGTGACGTATTCGAATATTTTAATATTTATTTTTTTTGATACGACGGAATACGACAGGATATTTGAAAATATAAGAATATGTTGGCCATTTTTTTTTTTAATATCATACATGGTTAATTTCAATCCCATATGGATATTTGTAAATAAAAGTTTGGTAAATAATTTTTTTTGGAGTTTCCAAAAAAATAGGTTTTTTTTACATATAAAAAAATGGATAAAGTCATTTATAAAATTCTTAAAAACTCATCTAAATCTGGAGTAATTCTACACAACATGATCTCGCAACATGCTTTCGCAGCATAATATTAAACGTACGTTGAATATTGTATTCACACTGTAAAATCAATTTAACTTAATTTAATCCACACCCTACGGTTCATCATCATGTTACCTATCATGTTGCGAGAGCATGTTGTGTAGAATTACTTCCTAAATCTAGTTTAAAAAGTAAAATAAAAAATTGTATGATAAACATCTTTTGTGATATATAAGTACGAGGGCAATGTCCCCACAAATTTTCTCTTCCCTTTCCATGCGTATTTCGACCAGGAATAATGAAATTAATTAGTAAATTAATTAACATTAAATTTATATGTAAAAATGTATTAATGGTTAAATATCATGTATCTTTATTTATACGTCGAAATTAACAATTAATTCGTTTTTGTGTGTTAATTGAATTGTTAATTACTTTCACTAATTCTTTTTGAAACATGCATAACAAGAAAGGAATTGTGAGGCTAAAGTAAAATTTCCTTTATAAGTATATAACACATAAATTGATTCATAACAAGAAAAAGATACATATATTAGTTTAAAATATTGTACGAAAATCATCCAAATCTACTACAAATTTACAAAAGGGAGTTGCAATCCAATACCACTTTGATTTGTTTTATGTAATCTACTCAATTCACGTAGAAAGAGACACATTGTGAACATTATATAAAAAAGATTGTAGGTAAGATGAATAAGAAACAATCAATCGTATATGACTTTCTACATGGTCCTTACTCCTTACAATGAAAGAGACACACCGAAGGAATTTGGAGGTCAAGAAAGAGATGAGATTGGGAATAGGGACGAGCGAAATGGGGGCCAAGCGTACGGCGGACCCAACAGTTTTTGGTCTCTTCTTCGCCCGTTCTACCCCACCACACGTCATTCGTTATTGGTAAATTCTTTCTTTTCATCTGAAATTGAATACGGATAAATCAAATATGAATTTATATATTACTTATTAAATGAATATGGACATTGGACAGTTCGGTTCAAAACTGTGGTCACTGTGGAGCCTCTGCTTGGGGAGTTCGGTTAAGATTCAGAATGATTGGACCACAAATTTTACAAGGTTGATAAAAAAATAAATTATGCATAATATTTTTTCATACTATTTGCAAAATTAAAGTTTTTGTTTAAAAACATGTAAAAGTAGTATTTATGAAAATGGTTTTCTTTTTCCAAAATTTTTTACTCTTACGAAAATAAGGGGAAAAAATCATTTTACAGGCGTCAACAAACTTTTATAGGAAATGACTGCTTATGATACGATACGGTATTTTTGATACGATACGTCATATATTTATGACATAACATGATACGTTTGATATGATACAATATATGATATAATACGATTTTTTATATAATATGATTTGATATGATATAATATATAATTTATAATATGATATGATACAATATATGATATAATACGATTTTTTATATAATATGATTTGATATGATATAATATATAATTTATAATATGATATGATACAATATTTTGTATAATTTGATTTGATACGATATAGTTTTGATACGGTGTGATAATTCTAATCAATGATTTAAATTGTGGCGCAATTGCGCCGCAATACCGCAAATCGCAATAAATATTCACAAAACGCAACACCGCAATCTGCTATATAGCGCCGCAATATCGCCGCAATATGGCGCAATATGACGCAATATCGGGGGTCATGTGTAAATTATTGTTCAAGCGCAATGGACCGCTATATCGCAATTTAAAACATTGATTCTAATTATATACTCTATGATATGATACAATTTTTGAAAAAATAAATAAATGAATAAGAATATGGGTTATAATATAAAAGAAAAAATATATATTTAAGAAAATAAAATCATATCAAAACTTAATGATGTAACTTAATGATGTTATTTAATGTGAAATGATATATCATTGAATATACTTAGTCTAACGTAAACCTATCGAATTTCTCACATCGTCAATGTAAGATGACTTGATATTTTTAAAAATGCTCAAAATATGTTGTAAAATAATAAACACATAAATTTATACATGGAAAATTTTGACTATAAAAAATTCATGATTTAAATTTTACCATATATCATAGTTTAGTAGTTGAAATGAATGTGCTAACGGGGCATAAAGAAATTGCACAAAGTTTGATCCGGAATTAGAGGACATGAATTAATAATTAATCTCATATAAAAATGAGTAATGATATAATCACCTAAACCGACCAAAAATTTGACACAAATGCATACCGTGACATTGATTAATCAAATATGTACCTTTGATCAAGCATAAATTATGCATTTGTGTTAAATTTGTGGTCGGTATATGTATCCATATTATTACTTTGAAAAATTAGAAAGTAAATTATTATTATTATACATTAGAGTCAACACATAATATAAGAGAGAAATATGGAAAGCAAAATGAACGACATATTTTCCTTCGATTTTCGAGAGAAAAAGTTGAAAAGAAAGAGTGATGATATATTAAGAACGATATTTGAGAGTTGAGAACGTTTCTGAGAATAATTGAAATATAACTTATTTTGTCTTTAATATTTAGGGAAAGTTTCAAATAATTCCCTAACTTTTTTTGAATTTGTAAAAAAATCCCTAACTTTTGGGAAACTCCAAAAAAACTCATAAATAAAAGAAAGAGTGATGATATTTTAAGAGCGATATTTGAGAGTTGAGAACGATTTTCTGAGAAAAATTAAAATATAACTTATTTTGCCTTTAATATTTAGAGAATAATTCTCTATTTTTTTTTTAAATTTGTAAAAAAATTCCTAACTTTTGGGAAACTCCAAAAAAACTCGTAAATAATAGAACATGTTATAAGCAATGTTATAAATATAGAAGAGAGACAAAAGCAAGTCATCAATTGTTTATTGTCCTTTGAATCAAACATGTGAAAAAGAACATGTTATGAGCAGTATTACAAGCAGTATTACAGATATCACATATGACATATCACTTACATATTGATCGGCGACCGATAAACAATATGACCGATATAACGGATTTCTATAAGACCATATCAGTGGTATATTGATTTTGTACTTTTTAATATTAAAAATATATATTATATTAAATAAATATAATATAATTTACTCAAAAAAAAAAATATTAAAAATATATATTATATTAAATAAATTTTTTTTGAGTAAATAAATATATATTATATTAAATTTTGTATTTTTTTTGAGTAAATAAATATAATTTACTCAAAAAAAAAAATATTAAAAATATATATTATATTAAATAAATTTTTATAATATTTATTTATACTAAATTTCAAAAATTATTTCAAATTATACATTATTAATAGTCAAAATTCAACGACACAAAATAAATTACAAGTTAAATTAGAAGTACATTAACACTATAACATAAAATTCATAAATAATACAATAAATTGTAATAATGGCCAGTCCAAAATTAAATGTTGAAAAAAATTATAATTCAAATACAAATTAATCGGTTTATACCGGTCTATATCGACCCATATCGGTCTATATATATGTCGACCGATTAACTCAATCGATATAGAACATATCATAACGGACCGATATCGATTAGCGATATGAAACCGTCGGACCGACTCAGTGATATTTAGAACTGGTTATCAGATTAGCTTTCGTTTCCATCAAAATTCTTTTTAGTCCCACAAATCAAACGAGTCCTGATTGAAACCTGAAATCCATTCCTGATCCAATTGGAATATCTCTACGGAATAGAACTCAAACAGGCCCTGATTAGTAATACCTTCAACTATTCTAAGGCCCAATACAAATACTATATTCTCGGCCACACTGCTCTCTCTTTCCACCATTCTTCCTCTTCGAAATCCAGATCAAACACTCCTCTCTCTCTCTCCCCAATCGAAGAAAAAACGAAACCCTAGATTAACATCTATTAAGGATACAATCAGATAAAAGGAGTGAGAGATTAGGAAGATGTTGCGTATAGCTGGAAGAAGGCTTGCACCTCTGTTGGGCAGACCAAACCCTGCCTCATCCGCCATCGCTTCCAAGAATGCGATCTACACCGATTCTCCGTCTAATCCCTCTATGAGGGACGATGGATTCGTTATTCCTCGATTCGGATTCGGACCTGGACTCCTCGGATCCGTCAGAGGTAGCTGTCTGTTCTGTTCTGTGCTCTTTTTCTTTTTGACGATTTGTTAGCCAGTCTTTGTGGTTTTTGATTTATTGCTTATTCTTTTGTTCTTTACTCTCGGCGATCTGATTAGAAAGTTCCGTGATGTGTGATTCTGAACCAATTTTTATACATAATTTCTTTTGTATTTATTTAATAGCTTATTTCAATCGTTTCATATAAAGCTAGGTATATAGATAACTGATAAAATCACCAGAAATCTTTGTTGTTTATTGAATCATTCCAACCAAGTCAATAAGATTATACCAAATTACTTATTTAACCATAAAGATGATTCTTTTGAGTTCATTTCTCATTTTCTCCACTGCAGAATATTCGGCAACTCTGATCCCGACAGAGGGGAGCGAAGCAACACTACCAACCGTCGCTGCGCTCAAGAACCCAACCTCGAAAATCGTGTATGACGAGTACAACCACGAGCGCTACCCACCTGGCGATCCGTCAAAGCGTGCCTTTGCATACTTCGTCTTGACAGGTGGCCGCTTCGTGTACGCTTCCCTCCTCCGTTTGGTCATCCTTAAGTTTGTTCTTAGCATGTCGGCCAGTAAGGACGTTCTTGCCCTCGCTTCCCTCGAAGTCGATCTCTCGAGCATTGAGCCTGGGACCACCGTCACCGTCAAGTGGCGTGGCAAGCCTGTCTTCATCAGGTATTTAAGATATTTTCCAAAAAACACATTATACCCCTCCAAAATATGAAATACCATGAATACCCCTACAAAATATGATAAATACCATCTATGCCCCTCCTTCCCTAATTTTGCAAAAAGTTGCTTAAAGTATCCCTCTTTCTCGCGTAATGAATGTATAGTAAAGAAACGAATCCAAGAAAATAAAGAAACAAAGGGTATACATGATATTTCCTAATGTTATTTTTCCTATTTTAATTAAAAAAAACAGGAGGCGTACAGAGGACGACGTAAAGCTGGCAAACACGGTGGACGTGGCGTCGTTGCGTGACCCGCAAGAGGATGCGGATCGGGTCAAGGACCCGGAATGGCTGATCGTTGTCGGAGTCTGTACCCATTTGGGTTGCATTCCTCTTCCCAACGCCGGAGACTTCGGAGGCTGGTTCTGCCCTTGCCACGGGTCCCACTATGATATCTCTGGCCGTATCCGCAAAGGACCCGCTCCGTATAACCTCGAGGTCCCCACCTACTCTTTCCTCGAGGATAACAAGCTCCTCATTGGTTGAGTTGCGAGAGAGCTTCATCTCGCTTTGCTTTCTTTCTTTTTTCGTTACATTTTGTTTTTAATAATGATTTTATATTTGTTAATGTGAGTTGAGATGATGATGATTATGATGATACTAGAGTTTTTGTTTTGCTAGACGGTACCGCCAGAGATAATTCTGGTTCGGTGATACTGGAATAATTTTTTGATACTTGATCGATTTATGCCATCTTATTCGGAATGCTATTTTGTAAAACATGTTTTCCTTTCAAATTTCTGGGAATCGCCGGATTTCATGATATTAAATTTGATTTCATTGAATTGGTCGAGTTTGCTAATACAATGTTTTTGCTGATTCAGCAGCAAAATATGGGGAATGGGAAAAGAGGAGTGAGTTTTCAATTTTCTAAGAAAAGTGAAAAAGAGGGTAAAGCAGCATAACAGTTTTTTAGGTAGTAATCGCCCTACATAATTGAATAAGTGTACTAAAAAGGTTCAAATGAAATTTTGTGTTGAAATTTTACTATATCAATTAACAAAATGCAATTTAAGAAGAAATTATTTAATGATACGCTCTTTACCATCCTAAGAAATAATTGCATTCATAAATATTGTCAATTTACGTCCAAATCAAATATGCTTTTTAGTTGAAATTTTGCAACAAATAAATATATAAAATACTATGCAGAATTTAAACCCCAATTAATATACTCGTATCATAGTATATTTTTTTTGTCTTCTCCTTACTCCTCTTTTATCATTGGGGCAAGTTAATATATTTTTATAGTAAATGAATTAACTTATTGATGAATAATTTTCATTAATTAAGGTAGGTGAAAATAACAGGAGATTTGGACAGTAATTAAAAGATTTCAACTATGCTTTCACTATTGACATATGAGAGAGGTGCGGCGGGACCCACGGGTCAGTGACATAAAGCCTTCTTCGTGCTTGGCACTTCGTTTGACCCACGCAAACGAGCACTTTTAAGACAGAACCACCTCTGAACCCTTCCATTCCTCTCCCTCTTCTCTCCCCTCTACTTTCTTTCTCTGAAGACTCGCACAAAGATTAGATTATAGTCCTGTTCTGTTCTAGCCGCTTTGGGCCTTCAACCCCTGAAGAAATTAACCTTTCAAGGTGTGTGTGTCTAGGTATTGTGAGGGGTCCGTGTGAAGGAACTTCTGGAGCATGGGAATCAATATTTGGATTCTTGGTGTTTTGTTTTTCCAAATACTCTTTGGGGAAACTGTATTTGCAGAAATTGAGCAGAATACCGAAAGAATTTCTGGTATATTATTATTTTAATTCTCTTTTTTTCTTCAATTTTGAGTTTTCTTTCTGGGGCAAGGTTTCCACTGTTCTTGTTTGTGGTTGACATCAATCTAGTTACCCCAATTTTGACTATTACGTCTACTTTATCTAATTTGAAGATTTTGGGTTTAATTTCTCCTTCTATTTCGGAGATAATCATCTGTATTGATTAACTGATCGACCAAATTATCCTTGCAATTACAGGAAGTGCCGGTGATGTACTTGAAGACGATCCAGTAGGCCGATTGAAAGTATTTGTATACGAAATGCCGAGCAAATACAACAAAAAGATAGTGAACAAGGATCCAAGGTGCTTGAATCACATGTTCGCAGCAGAAATATTCATGCACAGGTTTCTCATCTCAAGCCCCGTCAGAACCCTAAACCCCGAAGAGGCGGATTGGTTCTACACGCCCGTTTATACCACCTGTGATTTGACCCCAAATGGGTTGCCTCTCCCTTTTAAATCTCCTAGGGTTATGAGAAGCGCGATTCAGTTCGTTTCGACAAATTGGCCGTATTGGAATCGCACCGAGGGTGCCGATCACTTTTTCCTCGTTCCTCATGACTTTGCTGCTTGCTTCCATTATCAGGTTCCTCAAAAAAGCCCCCAACTTTTCCCACATTTACATAAAAAACTCTTAATAAAAAAAAACTTACTTTTAACGTTTCAATTTCAATTGGACATAATAACAGGAAGAAAAGGCAACACAAAGAGGGATCTTGCCATTGCTGAAGAAAGCGACTCTAGTACAAACTTTTGGGCAAGAAAACCACGTGTGTTTAAAAGAAGGGTCGATTATTATTCCCCCATATGCCCCTCCACAAAAAATGCAAGCCCATTTAATTACGCCGGACACCCCTCGATCCATTTTCGTCTACTTTCGCGGCTTATTCTACGATGTCGGTAACGACCCGGAGGGAGGTTACTACGCAAGGTTCGTATAAATAAAATCATTATAATTTTGTTATAATATATTAATATTTATTGTATTATTACAGGGGAGCAAGAGCTTCGTTGTGGGAGAATTTCAAGAACAACCCATTGTTCGACATTTCCACCGAGCACCCAACGACATACTACGAAGACATGCAACGCTCGGTTTTCTGCCTCTGCCCTCTCGGGTGGGCTCCGTGGAGTCCTCGATTAGTCGAAGGGGTCGTGTTCGGTTGCATCCCCGTAATTATCGCTGACGAGATTGTTTTGCCTTTCGGGGACGCCATTCCTTGGGAGGAAATCGGCGTTTTCGTGGCCGAAAAAGACGTGCCGAATCTCGATAGCATATTGACGAATATACCCATCGAGGATATTTTGAGGAAGCAGAGATTGTTGGCGAATCCTTCGATGAAACAAGCTATGCTTTTCCCCCAGCCTGCGCAGTCCGGTGATGCGTTTCATCAGATATTGAATGGATTGGCGCGGAAGCTTCCTCATGATAAGAGTATTTATCTCAAACCTGGCGAGAGGACTCTTAACTGGACCGCAGGTCCCAAAGGGGATCTCAAACCTTGGTAAGAGAATTGGAGTTTGTTTTGGCAAATAAGGAGAAAGAGGAAGGCTTTTTATATTCTTTTTTGTTTTCTGGGAAGTTATTTATAGGAGAAAATTAGACGCATTTATGCGCAGCAAAGGTTATGATTATTTACTAGTCTTTGAAGTTTGTTGTATAATTTGAAAGATAAAACACATGGTTCTTCGATTAAATCAATTATATAGGTTAATCTTGCTTGTTTTATAGAAATAATAAGTTTGGTTGACTAGACATTTTTCTCCCACAATTTTCCAACTCAAAATTCTCTACATATTAAATTGAAGTTCTCTCGCGGAGACACAAAACAAACAAGACATTCTTGTAACTCCTCGGCAAAATAAAATTTAACGTCTACTACCGTCCGAGTTGTACTGCTTGAGGATCTCTGCACAGACCGGAAGCGGCAAGTCCCTCATGAAACCGAGCGAGTTCGCGTAGCGTACGTCCGAGCTTTGGCCTCCGTCAGCGAGAAGGACACGAGCGCGGTCGCGTCCAACGGGGATTTCGGAGCAGTTAGCGACTGGGCTCTTGACAAGCACGACCTCGCAGATCTCCTCGTCGTGGTTATCTTTGAGCTCGATCGCGTAGGTGCCGTTTTGTCCTGTTATGCCGTCCACGGCATGCTCTAACTTCCCGTCGGTGAAGTGCTTGCACTCGAGGCGCACGTTTGCGCCAGGGATGAATTCAGAGACGGGGGTTTCGAAGCCGGTTCGACAGGTGTCACAAAACACCCTCCCTTGGACAGTGAAGGAAGGCCTCTCGGCTGCAATTGCAAAGCCTGCGACGGCGAAGATGACGAGGGCAAAGGAAATAACACGTAGGCTGGCCATTTTTCTTCTTTGTTAACTTTGTTTCTCTTTCTTGATTGATGTGTTGGTTTTTGTTTTTTAGGTCGTATAAATAGGGTGTTTTTAGGTCGTATGAACAGTGATTAGCAAATGAGCTTTTTTTAGAATTGCTCGTTATTGCAAACTTCTCAATGGAACGTTTCTGTTGGCAATTTGACCACACAACTTTTTCTACAAGCTTCCAAATTACAAGAACTCTTAACACCTTTTGTACAGCTTTATTCCTGTAAATTATGGTTAAGTGAACTTCATGTATGAAAACTGAAAACATTATGCCTCTAATTGGATAAGATTTCATTAACCAACATATCACAAGCATTATTGTGATATGTTGGCTAGAAAAAATATTTCTGTTTATATAATCTTGTAATCTACCATGGGCCTATTGGGCCTATTGGGCCTGAAGAAAATTGGATAATATAAACAAAGCCTAGTTTAGGCCTCAATCATACATTCGGATTATAAATTTATTTGGGCTTTGTTAGAACTTGACACTCCAAGAGTGAGAAGTATTTAAGAAGATAATTCACATAAAACCACAATAGGATAATTTAGCTAATATAAATACCAGATTGTTCACGAACAACAAATCGCAAGCAAGAAATCACTCATTCTTAATTTAGTGAAAAGACAGAACTTTACAAAGAAACACCAAAAAAATAGAGATATCTATGAAATTAATTTGTCGATAATTTCTGTAGATAAGAACTCGAGTTGCTTTCAAAGAAAAAACAGTTTAGCCTGAAAGGGAGAAATTAGGGAGAAGCGGGAAGGAGAGTGGAAAACTGCTGCTAGAATGGTAGGGGAATCAAATTAGGGGAGAGTGGGTGATTACGGCACGGACGAGGTATTAGGGAACATACGCATGTCAGGCCGGCAAGGGGAGATGTATTCTCAAATTACTATTATTATTATACATATCAATTATTGATGATTGATTACTAGTAATTAAGTCAAAACATTTCTCATATCAAATATCGAACTTATCATTATTATGAAGTTACAAATTCAAATATCAATCAAGACTTTAATGAATAAATATATCTTCTTGTCAAGAACTTTTCAAACCTCGCCTCTAATCTCTTCGAATCTCCCAGCACAGTTGAAGATCTCCAATCGATAAGAGAAAAGGGTAAGAAGAAGAGATTATCGTCACCGGAAAGAAGATTTGGGGGAAGAGACGGAAATGAATGAAAGGTGAAGTAGGAAATGAAATCTGAATTTTACGGGGAACAGGAGAGAAGAAGGGGGAAACGTTTTCCCGGTTTTTGTAGGTTTTTTTATTACATGTTAAGGTTGTGTTCATACAAGTATTAATAGAGGGTATTTAGGAGTAGTGTTTTTTAACTAGATAGGACAAATACGTTCTTTATTTGTATGATCATGTAAACTCTTGCATCTATTATTAAATCAAACAATAGAAATAGGACTTAAGAACCTACTTTATTTTTCTAAAAAAAAAAAGAACTTTTCAAACCTAAACCGAACATACAACATTCCAATGAACCATACGGTGTGACAGGTTGTGGATTCAAGTATCGTTGGCATCAATGAATGAGGACCATATGAATCTTCTTCCTTTATTATAAAAAAAAACATTCCAATAAACTTTACTTGTGAACAACATTTCAATAAACTTTACTTGTTCAACGTCCTAACAATCTCTAGCAGCCCCTCAGTGGAGCTTCCACCAGCCATTGCCGCCTTTCGAGCCTGCTCACCAACCTGATGTGTCGCCTCCATTAAACCTTTATCCGCCATTAATTCCTTCACCTTCTTCCCGATATCTGTAGCGGTTACCAACCAATTCTCGCTTTCCCAGCTCCACTCCTTGGGCCAAATACCAAGTCCGCTTCTGGCCACCACATCTATAAATTACAAAGACGTTTTACAAAACAATCATGAAAAAAATGAACGGTACACACGTTTGTGAAGTTTATTTAGAAAAAAAAAAAAGTTTTAAAAATATTTGCAACTCACACTTTCAAACTCTCAGACTTCGAATCATAGTTGTCAAAATTCCGATTTAAGTATTAGAATCTTACGATTATACGATTATAACTTGACAAAACGATTCAAGTTAGATATATAATTTTAATTTGGTTGAATCTTGGTAGAATCTCGATTCAAGATGTACAATCTTGTAAAATGTCATATATTTACGATTTTACGATTCCATTATCATGACTCACAAAACATTTAATTTTCAAGACGATTATGACCCTAATATCTAATTAAATAACCCGGAATACAAAATAAAATATTGACATAATGTAATATAACATACCCCTATAACATAATACTAATTTGGTTAACCCTTAATATTACGGTTGGTTATGGTTAGCATTTCCTTAGCTACGGACAATTTTTTTTGGTCTATTTATGACATATTGTATATAATTACAATGATTCAAATGAAAAAACATACTCTATCAATTAAGTTGTATTTTTTATTTAGAAAATTATGTTCGTAGGAATAATTTTCTAGTTAATGTTCATTTTTTGATAGATTTTTAAGATTAAAAATACGATTTTACGATCCAATTCGATTCTATCCCTAAACGATTCAAGATAAAATACCGATTCTCACAACCTTGCTTCGAATATTGCATAATTTTCGGACTATGAAAATACGAAAGTTTTATCTCAATTGCCATCCTAATCTATGCATAACCAAGTGCATAATATCTGACTTAACTTAACCAAATATGGATTAGTTAATTATTCAGAGATTGATATTTCTGAAAATTGATTTAAGAAAAAAAAATAAGCCGAACTTAAGTTCGAATATATATGATTTTGGCTGTTTGTTACATTGCCATGCGCGTGAACATGTTGGTATTTCAAAGAGTCCAGAATTTGGTCATAGAACTTGCAAAATGTAATTATTAATTATAATAATTGATGAATCATTATATTAATGAACATTTATTATAAAATTTATTTAATCATATTTTAAAAAATATTATGTAAAAATATATAATTAAATATTATTTATTTTACATACAATAAATGAAGGATTTAAATAGTATATTGGGTTTATTATTTATTTCACATAATACTAAGTTATATTAATGTTGTTATTTATTATTTTTATGTAGTGAACTACATATTTATATATATATATATATATATATATATATATTTTATTCAATATTAACATAATAATATTTAATTGAAATATGTTTAATAAAGTCAAAATGCTATTATTAGTTAAACTTATATTAGTTTAACAAATAATATAAACGATAAATATATTATTAATCGAAAATAACATATTTCTATATATTATTATTTAATTATATCATTTGCTCATATATATAGTATTAAAAAATATATTTTATGATTATGTAAAATAAATGCATAAAAGTATAATTAAAAATATATTATTTAATTATTTAATAATTATTATTATTGAATATTTCTATCATGGATGATGATTTACTTAAATTTATTACTTGACATTTATTTATCAAACTAATTATCATTGAAAATATTAAATAATTGTAACGAGCATTTTATAATTTATATACACATTGTGTATGTTCATTAAATATTTTGATCAAGGGAATAAAATTACTTTTTGGTCAATATTTAATTTAAAAATTTAATGTATGGAACTTGTGCAAGTTTCTGTGACCTCTGGACTCTTTCGAAACAGGAAAATGTTCACATGACTCTCAGAGTTCGTTCAAGTTCTGTGACCAAACTTTGGAGCCTTTTGAATCAGGAAAATGTTCACATGATTCTCAGGGTCGCCGTTTTTTTAATCAATTTCCAAACAATGATTGGTTGCTGATTTTTAGAAATATCAGTTTCTGAATAATTAACTAATCCAAACTCGATTAAGTTAATTCAGAAATTATGCCCTCGGTTATGCATTAATTAGAATGACAATTGGAATAAAACTTTCGAATTTTCAGAATCCGAAAATTATGCAATATTCGAAGTCTGAGATTTCGAAAGTATAAGAATTTTAAATATTTTCAAAATTTGTTTTTCTCTTGATAAACTTCACAAACATGCGTACTTTTTTTTCTTCTTCTATAAATCATTCCTTTTTTATTAAATTTTGATTTATACCTGCATTGATTCGCTGGTCTCCAATCCTCGGCCATGCTAAAATTCTAACGCCATTAATGGCTGCTTCCGTAACGGAGTTCCACCCGCAATGGCTCATAAACCCTCCTACCGCCTCGTGCCGTAAGACCTCCTCCTGTTCCACCCAGCCCTTCGTTACCAACCCTCTATCTTTCACCCTTTCGAAAAACCCTGCTCCTAATAACTCGTCTAAATCTGTTTCATCCTCTTTATCAACAATTGTTGTCTTGACCACCCACAAAAATCGGCATCCACTTTCTTCTAACCCGAGACCCAATTCTCTTATCTGTTCTCTCGGCATGGTTGTACGACTACCAAAACTAACATATACAACTGATTTCTATGGTTGCTTGTCTAGCCATGAGAAAAGCGACGTAACTCGCGATACAGAGGTCTTGACAGGCATTAACGGGCCTATAGAGATAACGGGTGGCAAATCTGGTTTTACGGATCCACCTCTTAGGGCCACGAGAGTTTCTTTCTCAAAGGATTCAAAGGTATTGACTAATAAACCATCTGCTTTCACTATGATCCGTCCGTCTTTTACGAATATTGAAGTGAACAAATGTTGGGGATTATGGAGTGCTTGTGGGATGGATTCTACTGGTATAGTTCGTAGACCCGATATTTCGACATCGCCAATAGAGAGAGGATTTGCATCGTAATAATTTGGAAAACATGCTAAAAAAGATAGCATTGTAGCTGAGGAGGTGAAAAGAATGTAACAAGGGATGCCTAAGCTTTGAGCTAAAGGGAGAACTGATGAAGACAAGGCTATATCTATAATTAAACCCGAAACTGGTACATGAGTGTTGGATAATAAATGGGTCATGAGATTAGATACCGATTGGTTGATTCGTTGGAAACGGAGGAAAAACGGGTCGGCATTAGGGTAAGCTGAAGAGTCGAAAGGAGGCAGATGGAAAGGGAGAGAATGGATTTGAGGATAATTGGAGAAGAGATCAGATAAAAGGCTAGATTCTGCAGAGGAGACTGTTGGAAGAATAGATACCATTGTGACTTCACACAGATTGGACAGGGACGCGGACAAGCGCGAAAATGGAGTGAGATGGCCCATGCCGGCACTGGGTACAAGCACCATGTGCACTCCGTTACGAGGTACCTCTTGAAGATTAGACATTGTTTAGGAATTGAGAACAGAGAGCCAGAAGAGTGACAGTACTAATAAGAAGGGAGGGTTTCCTTACAGCCCACTTAGGCCCTGTTCGGTGCCATAGTTTTGGACCATGGATTATCAAGGAATCCATGTTTTGTGTAGGATTCAAATTGGGGTGTTTGATGACCCTTTTTTAAAACCATGGATATCAATCCTAGCATAGCAAAACCAAGGAAATAGACCCTTTTTTAGGAATGGGTGAAAGACAAAAATTAAAAATGATAATAATAAATTAATGCATGATTAAAATGTATTTATAATTTATTATTAATAATAACAATAATTTAAAATGTATTTAGAAATAATAATAATAATAATAATAATTGTAGTTATAAAAAATTAATCCATAATTAAAAATATATTTAATAATAATAATAATAATAATAATAATAATAATAATAATAATAATAATAATAATAGTAATAGTAATAATTATTATTATTATTATAATTATAATAATAAAGATAATAGTAATTATAAATATTAATATTAATAATAATAATAATAATAATAATAATAATAATAATAATAATAATAATACACTATTAAAAATGAATTTATAATTTAATAATAACTAAAAAAACTAATACATAATTAAAAATATATTTAGAAATTAATAATAATAATAATAATAATACACTATTAAAAATGAATTTAGAATTTAATAATAACTAAAAAAACTAATACATAATTAAAAATACATTTAGAAAATAAAAATAAAATATTTAGAAATTAATAATAATAATAATAATAATAATAATAATAATAATAATAATAATAATACATATTGAAAATTGTAATAATAATAATAATAATAATAATAATAATAATAATAATAATAATAATACATAATGAAAATTGTATAATAATAATAATAATAATAATAATAATAATAATGAAAATTGTATTTAGATAATAATAATAATAATAATAATAATAATAATAATAATAATAATAATGAAAACTGTACTTAGATAATAATAATAATAATAATAATAATAATAATAATAATAATAATAATAATAATAATAATAAAATAATACATAATAAAAATGTAGAAAAGTAATAATAATAATTATTATGTTATAATAATAATAATAATAATAATAATAATAATAATAATACATAATACATAATAAAAATTTAGAAAAGTAATAATAATAATAATAATAATAATAATAACAACAATAATAACAACACAACAACAACACAACAATAACAACAACAATCCTAGGTTTTCATCAAACACCTTTTGAACATCCTACAATCGCAGTTTTTGCATTTTCCTTCTACCAGAGTTTCCTGATATTCATATATTGGTTTCCTGCAACTATGAGTTTCCTGCTGCTACACAAAACTGACCTAGCAAACACGCCCGTAAATCATGTTTTGTGGGTTTTGAATTATAGGTTAGTTTTGAGAGGTTAGTTTTGATAGGAAATCATGTTTTGTGGGTTTTGAATTATAGGTGTTCGGTGTCCATTTTTTTATCCTAGTTTCCGAATCCATGACTACTCAAAACCTAGGAATGGTCTTAATTTGGGGGCTTTTCAAAACTTATCTAGGAGATAAGTTTTGCTCAAATTGATAGAATGAACATTAATAAAATAATATATCAAATTAGTTATCTATTAAAATAAAACACAAATATAATTAAATATTACTTATTTTGGATTCATTTGAACATAAATAAATAGTTGGCATAAATAAAAAAAAATTATTTAGGGATGTATTTAGCAATAATAATAATAATAATAATAATAATAATAAGAGGGATGTATTTAGCGATTATTATTAATAATAATAAATGGTAATAATTGTAATAAGAAATAATTATTGTAATAATAATAATAATAATGTGTTTATCAATTTTTAATAATAAGAAATAATTATGGTAATAATAGTAATAATTATTATTATTCTTAATAATAATAATAATAATAATAATAATGTATTTAGAAATTAATAATAATAATAATGATGATGATGATAATAAGATTAATAATAATAATAAAATAATACATAATAAAAATGTAGAAAAGTAATAATTGATGGGGAATATCCCCGGCCCCGGGCCCGCGCAGCGGATATGTAGGCCCGGTCCGGTTCCCCGATTCCCGAGATCACGCCACGACTTCGAGGGTACGATGCAAATAGAAGGTTAGATCCATACCAGTTCCAAATTGATGGAACACGAAGGGTTGATCGCTGCCTCATATTCCTCCGGTCACGTTGGTGACTTTACGCGCGTCCCACACCGTGCGTCCTTCACCGTTCGTTCCCGTTCTTCGATCCTTCGGTTCGATCACAACGGAGAGCCCCAAGTGTTGCTCCTCCACACGTATCCACCTTGAGTCGGAAGACGCCGGACACGGATACACCTGCCTAGACGATGTATCGGTGCACTTGCTTGATCTCGATCGATTCTCTATTAATCTCTCTTCGTGCCTTTTCACTCACAAAAGATCAAATCTGAATTTGCTCTTTTTCTTGTGTCTTGGGCAGAATATTGCTTTGAATTACTTCTGAATTCCTTAGTGAAGATGAGAGAGAAAATCCTATTTATACCTAATAGGATAAGGATTAGCCAAAAGGCATGTATATCTAATATACACCCTTTCACACAGAAAACTGTATGAACCTGTTCAGTATTCTGTCCAGACGAAATTGATAAATTTCTCTGACAGAAAATCAACCAACACGAAAGTTGTAGATAATCTTATTATCTACTCAACCCAATTTGGCCCGGCCCAATTGGAGTTCGTATGCAAAGGTTATGACTGTTTTACTAACTGTATGTCATACTGTTGCACCCTTTCGGTATTTCACAGAAACGACACTTATACTTCGTTCATATGAAATATATTTCTATATGAAGGTTGTAGATAATCTCATTATCTATCTAACCCAATTTGAACCATTCTAATTGGATTTTCCCACTGAAAGTTATGGCCACGAATGTACGACTACATTCGTTTATCCTTGTGTACACTTTTACGGTTGATCCGAAACTGTATTTCTTTCAATAATAATAATAATAATAATAATAATACATAATACATAATAGAAATGTAGACAAATAATAATAATAATAAAAATAATACATAATAAAAATGTAAAAAAGTAATAATAATAATTATTATTATATTAATAATAATAATAATAATAATAACAACAACAACAACAACACAACAATAACAACAGCAATCCTAGGTTTTCATCAAACACCTTTTGAACATCCTACAATCGCAGTTTTTGTATTTTCCTGCTACCAGAGTTTCCTGATATTCATATATTGTTTCCTGCAACTATGAGTTTCCTGCTGCTACACAAAACTGACCTAGCAAACACGCCCTAAGCACTTAATGAGGTTGGTATGCTACATAGCTAACAAGTTGGGTCTTGTCCCATAACTCCTTTCAATTACGAGTAAGTTCTACCTACTACATTTCTCTGCTACCAGAAATTATTATAGAACTAAAATAAAACAAGTGTTAACAGTTTCATTTTCATCCTCTAGGTATATCATATATGTAATCTCATATTTGTTTTCTGAGATTGATATATCATTTGAAATGAATGCCGGTCCAGCATTACGGGACCCGGAGCCCACTTCAAGACAAAGAAACTCCTTTGAATAAATGTTGGATGTGTAAAATTTGTCCAAGAAAATTCTTCAGTGATAATCATTTGGTAAAATTGTTGGTTGAGAGTCTTCTCCAGTTAAATCGAAATCTTCTTTCATCTCATGTTCTGGTTGTTCTCTCAATTATTTTTTTGCCGGTCATTCTTATTAAAGTATTTAGAGAGAATTGATTAAGAAAGATTTGTATTTCCTTATTGATAACATTATAAAGAGTTACAAGCTATGTTGCGCGAATACTTCAAAAAACTGAATTTACCTGTATCGATGTATTCGTCATATCATAAAATATATGTTAAAAATTTCGTATCGCCGTATCCGATACGTATCGCCGTATCTACGTATTCGTGCAACACATGTCACAAGGTGTATTTATAGTGATAATCGCTAAAGAGGCCTTCGACCCCTCCATTCCTCCCCACACAATCGCGATGACGGTCACCATTCACAATTAATCCATTAATCATCTTTATCAATTAACGATTGATCCATAATTATTAATTTTTGAATATTTCTAATTAATCTTTAATTGGTATGAACTTTAATTACATATTAAATTGTTAGTAACTGTGAATTAATTATTAATCTATTTTGCTAATTGAGGTGTTAATTAGTGTCAGGAAAATATTTGGAAAATGAGGAGGAATAGTAGAATTTTCCATTTATAAATAAGGGCTAGTTGTACTGAGCTTATCCTAATCTATAGTATTTCATCCTTGATTGTATTCTAAACATTACATCCTTAATTATAACTTAAAAACTTTTTTATCACCTCCCTCAAGCTCAGGAACCTGTATTTGTTAGCTTGTTGCGAAGAAGTTCAAAGCGAGGCGTTGGAAACCATTCTTTAGCACATCGACAATTTGATCTTTTGTATTATGATATCAGACATCTAGCTTTTGGAGGCAATAACAGGGCCAGTCCCGAGTTCTAAAAGACAGGAGACCTATGTCGAGAACAGACCCCTTATTTACCATTCTAAAAAATATAATAAACAACAATATCTTTTTTTTTGTTTAACCATACAAACATTCTTTTAATATCTTAGAATTACAAATTATCATTATTATTTAAATTTTATTCTTCTTGCATTTAAATACAAAACCCCTTAATTATCGTTATCATTGAGCCAAAAAAAATGAGATGTTCATAATTATTATAATTATGATTCTTCTTTCTTTTTCTATTTATGTGGCTGAGATCGTTGTACCAGTATGTGGTGTCATTACGAGGTCCAGTACAACTCGATTGCGAACTTAATGCAGTATTCCTGGTATCGATTGAGGTTTATTGGGATCAGCTGAACCAAAAACTGAGAAATTGGTGACTGTTTATGGATGGCATTAATTGAAACTTAATTTGTTCAATTGAGTTTAAATATGAGATATTCGTGATTGTTCCTTTGCTGATATCTCTTTCGTTTTAGGTTGATGTGACTTGGAAAGTTGTGCCTATGCGACTATAGACAATAATATTGTTCGATTGCGGGTTTGATGAAGTATGCCTGGTATGGATTGAGGCTTATCGAAATAAATTAGGCTAAAAAGTCAGAAATTCATGACTGCTATTTCTCTTTGTGTTGTTTAGATCGTGTTACCAGTATCTCATGTCATTACGGATTCAGGTAAAGCTTGATTGTTCGGTTAGTGACGTCCGATTGCTAATGATTGAGACTTATCTGGATCAATTGAGTCTGAAAACTGAAATTCATGATTGTTGATAAGGAACACAATTATATGTTAATGGGTCAGGTCCAATTAAAATTATTAAACCTAAATTCATTTCTTCACCTGCTGTATGTTCCTTTTTTAATGCATGATGCTATATTCATCTTTTTGTTTTCTTTTGACCAATTGTTTCTTCCCTTACTTGCTACATGTTTTTGTGATCTTTTTTTCTGTTTCATGCCTCGGATCGGTGATGATTTTTCCAAAAAAAACTAAGAACATATATCAGAACCTAAATAATTAATTGGGAAATATGAGATCAGTCATTATTATCATCACATCGTCATCGTCGTACCATAAGTATGACATCATCATCATCATATCATCATCATCGTCATCGTCATCGTCATCATCATATCATTGTTTGTTTGTACTGATTGGTTAGTGCCTAGTATATTTAATTTGTGTAGGTCCACGTTGATACCGATTGATTATTATGAAATGTTTTTTGTACTGATCGATTATTTTATATTTGCTTGTGAATTTTGCTATTTCATATCATTGTTTCTACAACTACATTGAGTTGCCGTTTGTTTCAAATTTCTCTGTTGACATTTTCAACTAGCGTAATTTCGAACAACTTAGAACTTACAATATTCTCAATTTTTTTACTTAAAAACAAAACAAACGATATTCTCAAACTACTTCACTTAAAAACAAAATATACAGTAGTCTCAAAATACTTCACTTCTAAACAAAATATACAATACTCTCTGAACTTAAAAGATTAAATATAGTGGTAATTGATTCTCTATAAAATTTATCATATCAAAGATTATAGTGGTAATTAATTCTTTATAAAACTTATCATATAGAAGATCATGAAGTTACAACTTAATGATTAAATATAGGGGTTTGAATGATGTCATCACTAATGACATCAATACTCAATTAGATGGATTAATTATTATCCTTAATTGATTCAATTAAATTTTTTTAATTGACACACAAATTCATTTTAATATGTTAATATTAATAAATGTTAATTAACGTGTCAATTATATTAAACGATCAATTAAATTGTTCATTGAGTTAATTATGAATCCTAATCAACCTACCTAATTGAGTAGTGATGTCACTAATAATGACATCATCACTTTTTTCAACATCCCGGAGACGCCATATATTTTCCCTTACATATATTTTATTGTCAAAAAAATTTCAAACCTGAACCAAACATATGAACATCTCAATTTATTTTACGCAAATTTTGATAACCTATTTGACGTAAATTATGGTAAGAACCGTGGCCAGAAAGATGAAACTTCACTGTTTCAACTTCATAACAATCTCTAGCAGCCCCTCCGTGGAGCTTCCACCAGCCATTGCCGCATTTCGTGCCTCCTCACCAACCCGCTGTGCCGCCTCCATTAAACCTTCATCCGCCATTAATTCCTTCACCGCCGTCCCGATTTCTGTAGAGGCAACCAACCAATTCTCGCTTTCCCAGCTCCAATCCTTGGGCCAAATACCAAGTCTGCTTGTGGCCACCACATCTACAATTATACAGGCGCTTTATCAAATAAATCATTCCTATTTATTAAGTTTTAATTTATACCTGCATTGATTCGCTGGTCTCCAGCCCTCGGCCATGCTAAAATTCTAACGCCATTAATGGCTGATTCGGTCACCGAGTTCCACCCACAATGGCTGATAAACCCGCCTACCGCCTTGTGCCCTAATACCTTCTCCTGTTCCACCCAGCCCTTCGTTGCCAACCCTCTATCTTTCACCCTTTCTAGAAACCCTGCTCCTAATAACTCGTCTAAATTTGTTTCATCCTCTTTATCAACAATTGTTGTCTTGACCACCCACAAAAATCGGCATCCACTTTCTTCTAACCCGAGGCCCAATTCTCTCATCTGTTCTTTCGGCATGGTTGTACGACTACCAAAACTAACATATACAACTGATTTCTCTGGTTGCTTGTCTAGCCATGAGAAAAGTGACGTTACTCGTGATACAGAGGTCTTGACAGGCATTAACGGGCCTATAGAGATAACGGGTGGCAAATCCGGTTTTACGGATCCACCTCTTAGGGCCACGAGAGTTTCTTTCTCAAAGGATTCAAAGGTATTGACTAATAAACCATCTGCTTTCACTATGATCCGTCCGTCTTTTACGAATATTGAAGTGAACAAATGTTGGGGATTATGAAGTGCTTGTGGGATGGATTCTACTGGTATAGTTCGTAGACCCGATATTTCGACATCGCCAATAGAGAGAGGGTTTGCATCGTAATAATTTGGAAAACATGCTAAAAACGACAGCATTGAAGCTGAGGAGGTGAAGAGGACGTAACAAGGGATGCCGAAACTTTTTGCTAAAGGGATAATTGATGAAGACAAGGTTATATCTATAATTAAACCTGAAACTGGTACATGAGTGTTAGATAATAAATGGGTCATGAGATTAGATACCGATTGGTTGATCCGTTCGAAACGGAGAAAAAACGGGTCGGCATCAGAGTAAGCTGAAGAGTCGAAAGGAGGCAGTTGGAAAGGGAGAGAATGGATTTGAGGATAATTGGAGAAGAGATCAGATAAATGGCTAGATTCTGCAGAGGAGACTGTTGGAAGAATTGAAACCATTGTAACTTCACACAAATTGGACAGGTACGCCGACAAGCGCGAAAATGGAGTGAGATGGCCCATGCCGGCACTGGGTACAAGCACCATGTGCAGTCCGTTACGAGGCACCTCTTGAAGATTAGACATTGTTTAGTAGTTGTTAATTTGACAGTATTGAGAAAGAGAGCCAGAAGAGTCACAGTATTAATAAGAAGGGGGTTTTCCTTACAGCCACTTAATAAGGTTGGTATCCTATAGCTAACAAGTTGGGTCGTGTCCATAACTTCTCTGCTACCAGAAATTATTATTTTTTTGAAAAAGTACCAGAAATTATTTTAGACCTAAAATAAAACAAGTGTCAACAGTTATGTTGCGCGGATACTTCAAAAAATGAACCGTACCCGTATCGGATACGTATCAGATACAGATACGCCACCGATACGGCACCGATACGTATCCGATACGGCACCGATACGTATCCGATACGCCACGTGACGTATCGGACTATTTTAGTATATAAATTTGAACCGATACGTTTCCGATACGGCTCGATACGGTTCCGGTACGGCGGGATACGGTTCCGATACGGCTGACCCATTGTTTTTTATTTTTTTGTCCAATTTAAAAATACCCAATACTTTTACTATTCAACAATATTTTACATCACATATTTTTTATTTTAATTATTCGTAAAATATCCAGATCGATATTACAACATCTTAATTTTTATAATAATTTAATAAAATTATTTAAATATATATATTAATTATATTAAAATAATATTAAATAATATACATATATGACGTATCGTATCCTAGAATTTTCAAGAAATGCGGTATCGCCGTATCCGTATCGTATCGGATACGATACTCGTATCCGTATCCGTGCAACATAGGTCAACAGTTACATTTTCATCCTCTAGGTATATCATATATGTAATCTCATATTTGTTTTCTGAGATTGGTACATCATTTGAAATGAATGCCGGTCCAGCATTAAGGGACCCGGAGCCGACTTCAAGAAAAAGAAACTCCTTGAATAAATGTTGGATGTGTAAAATTTGTCCAAGAAAAATTCTTCAATGATAATCATTTGGTAAAATTTTTGGTTGAGAGTCTTCTCCAGTTAAATCGAAATCGTTCTTGCAATTTTGTTGCCGGTCATTCTTATTAAAGTATTTAGAGAGAATTGATTAAGAATGATTTGTATTTCCTTAGAGTTATAAGCGCTATGTTGCGCGGATACTTTAAAAAACTGAATTTATCCGTATCGATGTATTCGTATCGTATCATAAAATATATGTTAAAAAATTCGTATCACGGTATTCGATACGTATCGCCGTATCGACGTACTCGTGCAACACATATTACAAGTTGTATTTATAGTGATAATCTTTAAAGAGACCTTCTATCATGCCTATCATGCCTTTCAACACAATCGCGATGACATGACCATTCACAATTAATCCATTAATCATCTCTATCAATTAACGATTGATTCATAATTATTAATCTTTGAATATTTTTAATTAATCTTTAATTGGTAGGAACCTTAATTACATATTAAATTGTTAGTAATTATGAATTAATTATTAATCTATTTTGCTAATTGAGGTATTAATTAATGTGAGGAAAATATTTGGAAAATGAGGAGGAAAAGTAGAATTTTCCATTTATAAATAAGGGCTAGTTGAACTGAGCCTATCCTAATCTATAGTATTTCATCCTTGATTGTATTCTAAACATTACATCCTTAATTATAACCTAAAACTTTTTTATCACCTCTCTCAAGCTCAGGAACCTGTAACTGTTAGCTTGTTGCGAAGAAGTTCAAAACGAGGCGTTGGAAATCATTCTTTAGCACATCGACAATTTGATCTTTTATATTATGATATCGGACATCTAGCTTTTGGAGGCAACAACAGGGCCGGTTCCGAGTTTTAAAAGACACGAGACCTATGTCGAGAACGGACCCCTTAATTAACATTCTAAAACATATAATAAACAACAATATTTTTTTGTTTTAACCATACAAATATTTTTTGAATATCTTAGAATTACAAATTATCATTATCATTTAAATATTATTCTTCTTGCATTTAAATACAAAGTCTCTTAATTATCATTATCATTGAGCCTAAAAAATGAGTTTTTCATAATTATCATGGAGCCTAAAAAATGAGATGTTCATAATTAATTATCATTATCATTTTAATATCTTGTGTGTCTGATGTGTGTGTGTGTGTGGTATGGTGTCTATGTGTTGTCTGTAGTATGGTGTGTGTGGGTGTGGGTTGTGTGTGGGTGTGTGGTATGGTGTGTGTGTGTGTACTTGTGTGTGCACGTGTGTATGTATGCGGTATGATGTGTATTATGGGGGTTCCTGTGTAAATATGTATTATTTTTGTATTAAATATAAAATTATGAACAATGGATATTAGTTTTATTGGTTACATGTTTGCTCTATTTTTTGTGTTTTTTATTTTTGTTTTTGAACTAGTGAAATATATTTAAAAGTTGCTCTATTTTTTGTGTTTTTTATTTTTGTTTTTGAACTAGTGAAATATATTTAAAAGTTGTAACCGCTATAAAACTATAGCGCCATTGTTTGGTGCGCATGTTGTTTTTTATTTTTATATTTATTACGTAAATTAGTATTGCAACCGCTATAAAACTATAGCGCCGCAATAATGTGTTCGCGCCAAAATAACGTGTTCTATCGCAATCCGCTGCAAAATATAACCGATCGTTACGGACCGTTTGCATCGCAATCTGAAATCTTGGTGAAACTTTATTATAAAAATAAAAATAAATGTTTACATTTGAAGACATCATCCGAATTCAACTTTATTTGATTTAACAAAAAACTAAGAATGATTATAAAACCTCAAATCAGATAAAAAAAATTGCAGGACATATTATAATAATTCTTGCACCTACAAACTAATTGTAATTCAACAACAACAATAATATTTATCCATTTCAAACCAACTCATATACTTAACTTGAATCTATACAACTAGCTTAAAACCCGCGCAATTGCACGGGGCAGCTTTTTTTATTTTTTTACTTTTACTTAGTGTTGTTATTTTAGATGATTAGTTGTGTGCTATTGTTAAGTCCGTTTTTCTGCTCGGTGTTTTGTTTTGTTTGTGTTGCTCGTATGGTTGTTTTTAAAATACATTTAACATATGAGCATGTCGGCACAAATAAGTAAAACAACTGGTTTTTGTAACATGGTCGTTGTTGACTGTTGTACCTTACTTATCCATATATACAAACTTAGAAAAGTACTTAAAACAACACATACAAAACAGTCCATAGAATGTACAAAATGTGTTGTTTCTAACAAAAAAATGAAAACACGTAACATGTAAGAATACAATACACAAAATAAAAATATGTCACAACAAAACAACAGATAATAGTATATAACCTTTAATAATAGGAGGGATATAAGAATCATAACAATACCATGTTTTAGTTAATTCAGTCATTACAAAAATATGGAATAAAATGCGTTCAAAAAATGAACACTTTAATTCGGGTATAAAATCTATGAGCGTGGTTTGTTTGCCTCAATAAATCATGATTTTTTAAAATTTTAGAGTAAGGATTGTTTGAATTGTTCAAGAGCCAGATTTCTTGAACAAATCAAACAGTTGCAGTAAAATTTGTCCATTTTTTATACATAATCGGTAAAATTAGGAAAACGAAATAAAAATTGGAACAAAGTCGTTGTATGCCCCAAGTAACGTGTTATTTTGTTTCGTCAAGAACAATGAACGATGCAAGAGCCATGATTTAGACCAAAAACTTAATGTGACATAATGTATTGTCTTGTTTTCTCAATTATGTGAACCTCATATGATGATGAAGAAGATGATGACGATGATGTGATGATCATGATGACGATCATGATCAGATGATGATGATGATGATGATGATGATGATGATGATGTTCTATTTCTTAAGGTTTCACATATCGGCTATAGAATTTAGGTTTACTACTTTCGGGTATGGTGCATAATTAGAACCAACTGACTAATACCTCTTTAAAGTATGTCTTGCCTATGTTTCACAAACCTTAAAGATGACTTTCATTATATTGAGATACTTTATTCCAACATCTAGATTTATGTAGATCAATCAAGATTAAAAATATAAATCAATTTCGGTATATTTCAAGGCTAAAACCAAATCCAACTTTATACTCAACATAATCATTTATTCATCCTTTCTAATAATCCGACAAAAGTGCTAATCAAGAAAATTTTACAATGTCATATATCCAAATCGTGTCAAATGTTCGAACCGTATAAAATCCCAAATTAGCATGCATAACCAAATCGTGTCAACCAATTCGAATATTTGTTTCCTACAAAAGTTTGTAGCTTCGGAAAATTAAATTAAAACTGCATAAAAGTTTATTTAGGCACCATTATTGCTGACAATTTATTACTCCTGAAATGTTGAAGTTTGGAGGTTTATTGTTGAAAAGTTTGTGTTACAGAATTTAGAGTTTAGTTCTTCAAAATCAGCCAAAAAGATCAAATGTTTTTCTTCATTTAATTATTCTCTATTGCAACAGCATTAATTATTACTCCATCACATATTAATTGGTACTGTTAATCTGCTTTAAAGTTGAGCTAAATTGTTCAAATTGTGTCAGAGAACGAAAACAAAAAAATTGAGTTGCAAAGTCCAAGCCCATAATATTGTTAATTTTTTGTTGTCATGTTTCCGATTAATAATGCAAAATTCAAGGTCAATAAGACAGACAAACATGAATTTAGTTGAACATACCAGGTTGGGAGAATCTTGCTGAACAATCATGACTAAATTGTGATAAGAATAAAGAGGATCCAAATAATATAGACACAATTTGTTTATTACATCTGAGAAACTGTTGAAAGTTTTGCAAAATTACAACTTAAAATACTATGAACGTTTTGTCCTTTTGTTCGTAATTAATGATGCAAAACTCATGATAAATAACGCAGACAAGAGTAAATTTAGTTCTGCTCGTTTTGTGCATATTTTATCATCAGTCAACATATTTAGCAAAAATATTTTCGGCCCTTTGTGTGGTCGGTGAATATTGAAGTCCAACAATGTCATTGCCAACCTTTTCGTCGAATCTTTAGTTTTAATTTGTCTTATAATTAACTTAAAAGTTTCCATGCTACGATTAGGAAGTCTCTATATGATATTTCGGGACACATGTATATCTTTGATATAACGTAGAAAAAACTTGTCAAGAGTGCATGATATACACGTTTTTTTTACCGTGAATAACATTTGTTATAAGTTTAATTTTTGTACTCCGCTTCGTTTATATTTCGTTGTTCTTTTTTATGGCAGAGCATGAAAGAAAAATATAAAATAGTTGTATGTGCAAACATAATTTTTGACTTTTGGCTCCACTTGTGTTCGTAAGCAAATCAGATATCTTTTTTGTGTTGGTTAAGTCTAACCTAGAGGGGGGTGAATAGGTAACCTAATGGGCAATTTTCGACTAGGTATACAAATTCTAATTTTAGTGCGGAATATAAATTTAAGTAAATAATGAAAAGAAGATACCGAACACGCAATGTTTATTACGGAGTTCGGTAGGTGGTTGCTTTGTAGCCTTAACTCACCCTTTACTCGCTTAATTGACCGATTCAATTAATTGCGAGTACCTACGTCTCCGGGAATGCCTTGTGCCTTTTCGGCGTTCGATTGAATTCCAACTCACTCGTACAAGGTTTTGCCTAGATCGATTTACACGTTTTTATCGATCTATAGCGGGCTTTACACTCTTGGTACTAGCCTATTACAATTTCTAAATACTAACTAAACGTGATCGGTCACGCAAGTTGGGAATAGTATTTGGAGGAAGAAGAGGGAAATCTAATCTCTAAGAATGGTTTAGAAGATTATGTAGCTCAATGGTATAGCAAGGTTTTTCTCTTTGGAACTTATAATTTGGATAGTTGAGATCATGAGAGAGAATGAGGGAAGGGTTCTATTTATAGAACACATAGTCCCTTCCCTCACTTGCGTATTCTGAATAGTCCGTTGCAACGGACATAAGCTCCGTTGCAACGGAACTCTCAAAAAACTAGCCGTTATGACTGCCGTACTTGAACTCTCAAAAAACTTGCGTATTCTGAATAGTCCGTTGCACAGTCCGTTGTAACGGAACGTAGTCCGTTTCAACGGAAGTCTGTGTTAACTAGTCCGTTGCCACGGACTTGAGTCCGTTCCAACGGACATGCTAATGAGACAACACTTCAGTTTTGGTTTTAATTCCCGTTACAACGGAGAGTTTTCTGTTACAACGTGGTGAGGGGTTCCGTTACAACGGATTGGTTAATCCGTTGTAACGGACTTATGTGGAAGTTTACACTGAAGTGATGCCTTGATGTCCGTTACAACGGACATTAATATCCGTTACAACGGACATTCTTCTGTGACAGGCTTCCTCATTGGAAATAAAATAACGTTGCAACGGAGATAGAGTTCCGTTACAACGTACATGTCCGTTACAACGTATTGGTGATTACGTTGCAACGGACTATACTGGTTTTCCTATGTTGAATAAATCGAGTAGTTCCGTTACAACGGACTGGAATTCCGTTGCAACGGACATACTGATTTCAGCCTTTTTTAATTGAATTCAAGTACTTTTTCATTGAGTTTAATCTTTTAAACAAGTTTAGAGATACCTATATATTGTATTGATGATTATGTAGCTATCCCAACTTGCGGAATCTTCTATGTCTTGATCTTCTTCGCAATTCTTCAACGTCTTGATTTATGTGCGTCTTGATTTTATCCATGATTCTTCGACGTCTTTGATTCTTGTTATTCTTGATTGATCCTTTCATTTTGTACCTATCTCCTACACATTTATCTTGCTAGATTTCGTTAGTAGTATCGACATTGTATTTGAGATAATCAAACAATAGGAAATTTGAACCAACATTTTGAACATTAGGAAGTGTTTATATGATATTTCCAAACACGGGCACTATCGAATACAAAATACGAAATAGTTGTCAAAAGTGTTGAGCATGAACAAAAAAAAATTCCGTTCTAATAACACGTGTAAAGGTTCAGGTTTTAGTTATATTTTGTATTGTGGAAACGCGAGAAAGTAAAATAGAAGGAACTACATATGAACATTATTCATCGTATACCATTACTTTTCGAATGTTTGTACGAAATTGTCAACAAAAGCAAATCATTAGTTCATTTTTTACATTTCGGTTTGTTTTGATTTTGTTCCACTTCTTTATGAGAAAGCATGAATTAAAAAAAAATTGAAGGAACTATGTAGGAGTGATATTTGTGTACTTTACCCTTGAATTAAAGAAATAAAAAAGTAAAAACCATGTTGTCACTACCCTCTTAGTTCAAATATTTGGTTCCCATTGTGTTCACAAGTAAATCCAGTTTTTCTGCGTTCAAGAACATGTTTAGTTTTTGTTAAAGCGCGAAGAGAAAATTTTACATTGGAGAGTGAACCAATGACATGCTTTGTCAGTGAAACAAAAATAATTCGGAAATTTAAATTTTGAAGATTTTGCACTTTGAAAATCCAACTAAGAACATTGAAATTATAAACAGATATTCATTTTCAATCCATATAAAACGCATTATCGATTCAACAAAAATCAGGATAAGTTAAGTTATTCGCACATAGTTCGAGATATGAATCAAAACACATCGAGATGAAAACAACCAATTTCGAGCTCTGTAAAGTATAAGAGTTCGCTTTTACGGGTTCTTTTTTTACCAATTTAAGAAAAATCAAGGGACCTTCTTGCAAATTGATGCACATGATTATGATGATAATATTGATGCACATGATTAAGATGATGATGATATTGATGCAAATGATTATGATGATAATAATGATGCACATGATTATGATAATGATGATATTGATACGAATGATGACGATGATATCATGATAATGATGATGATAATGATATGAATGATGTGCATGCATATTGAACCAATTGTTTTAACACACAAAAACAAAATGTTACCAGCTCATGCTCAAAAAAGATTTTTTCATGGCCTCAAATGAGTCGCTACAAAGATACCTCCGTATGCATAAAATTGCGTAGAAACCCAAAACATCAGAATTAAATTCACTTTAATTAGAACTGGAAAAATAAATAAAAAACCTGCTTGTGGAACGGTATTGTAGTAAGAGCACATCTCTTGTTTCTCTTTCTTAGCTTTTGCTTGCATCCTGATCAAACATATAAGAAAAGTATATACATTATTTAAACCAAAAATATATATTTACATTTAAAAATTTGCATATTTATTTATTAACATGATTGGCTTTTACAGGGGCCTTTTTGCTGTTTAAGAAAAATACAGGGGCCTTTTTGCCATTTAAGATAAATAATGGGACCTTTTTGCAGATAGAAAATGACTTACTTTGATTGTTTTGTTCCGACTCCGATTCGTACGCTTGGTGCTTACTGTTGAAGTAGCACATTTGAACACTATGCAAATTTTGTTCACACCAGTCTCTTTCTTCTCGTGATGCTTTTGATGTGGCTCTCCGACTCCGATTCGTATGCTTGGTGCTTACTGCTGAAGTAGCACATTTGAACACGATGCAAATTTTGTTCACACCAGTCTCTTTCTTGTCGTGATGCTTTTGATGTGGCTCTGCGACTCCGATACGTATGCTTGGTGCTTACTACTGAAGTAGCACATTTGAACACGATGCAAATTTTGTTCACACCAATCTCTTTCTTGTCGTGATGCTTTTGATGTGGCTCTCCGACTCCGATTCATATGCTTGGTGCTTACTGCTGAAGTAGCACATTTGAACACGATGCAAATTTTGTTCACACCAGTCTTTTTCTTGTTGTGATGTTTTTGATGTGGCTCTCCTACTCCGATTCATATGATTGGTGCTTACTGCTGAAGTAGCACATTTGAACACGATGCAAATTTTGTTCACACCAGTCTCTTTCTTGTCGTGATGCTTTTGATGTGGTTCTCCGATTCCGATTCATATGCTTGGTGCTTACTGCTGAAGTAGCACATTTGAACACGATGCAAATTTTGTTCACACCAGTCTCTTTCTTGTCGTGATGCTTTTGATGTGGCTCTCCGACTCCGATTCGTATGATTGGTGCTTACTGCTGAAGTAGCACATTTGAACACGATGCAAATTGTGTTCACACCAGTCTCTTTCTTGTCGTGATGCTTTTGATGTGGCTCTCCGACTCTGATTCATATGCTTGGTGCTTACTGCTGAAGTAGCACATTTGAACACGATGCAAATTTTGTTCACACCAGTCTCTTTCTTGTCGTGATGCTTTTGATGTGGCTCTCCGATTCCGATTCGTATGCTTGGTGCTTACTGCTGAAGTAGCACATTTGAACACGATGCAAATTTTGTTCACACCAGTCTCTTTCTTGTCGTGATGCTTTTGATGTGGCTCTCCGACTCCGATTCGTATGATTGGTGCTTACTGCTGAAGTATCACATTTGAACATGATGCAAATTGTGTTCACACCAGTCTCTTTCTTGTCGTGATGCTTTTGATGTGGCTCTCCGACTCCGATTCATATGCTTGGTGCTTACTGCTGAAGTAGCACATTTGAACACGATGCAAATTTTGTTCACACCAGTCTCTTTCTTGTCGTGATGCTTTTGATGTGGCTCTCCGACTCCGATTCGTATGATTGGTGCTTACTGCTGAAGTAGAACATTTGAACATGATGCAAATTTTGTTCACACCAGTCTCTTTCTTGTCGTGATGCTTTTGATGTGGCTCTCCGACTCCGATTCGTATGATTGGTGCTTACTGCTGAAGTAGCACATTTGAACACGATGCAAATTTTGTTCACACCAGTCTCTTTCTTGTCGTGATGCTTTTGATATGGCTCTCCGACTCCGATACGTATGCTTGGTGCTTACTGCTGAAGTAGCACATTTGAACATGATGCAAATTGTGTTCACACCAGTCTCTTTCTTGTCGTGATGCTTTTGATGTGGCTCTCCGACTCCGATTCATATGCTTGGTGCTTACTGCTGAAGTAGCACATTTGAACACGATGCAAATTTTGTTCACACCAGTCTCTTTCTTGTCGTGATGCTTTTGATATGGCTCTCCGACTCCGATACGTATGCTTGGTGCTTACTGCTGAAGTAGCACATTTGAACATGATGCAAATTGTGTTCACACCAGTCTCTTTCTTGTCGTGATGCTTTTGATGTGGCTCTCCGACTCCGATTCGTATGCTTGGTGCTTAGTGTTGAAGTAGCACATTTGAACACGATAGGCGGCTAGGGTTTCACACCTTCTTGAAAAATGACGGGGGAGAGAAAGGAGCAAGGGTATATCGAAGTAAGAATGTAAAAATTGGATGGACACGGTCCAATGTGGTCCAAGCCTATTTGTTTTTTATTCATCACATGGTTTACATGGACCAGTTTTAATCAAAATATAATCGATTCTGACCTTTGATTTTTAATCGAACGGCTGGGAGGCACTCTGATGACGTGGCCGAACCACGAAAGGGATAGAACTGTAAAAATATACTAATTATTAAAATGTCACGACGACGAGATGTGGGTTTGTGGACTTGCTAATCATACACGGGAAATAACAAGACAAATGAAGCCTGCACAACAAGTGCCGCAATCGACGGTTCGAGGAGGAATATGAGTTGAATAATGATTGTTCTCAATATTTAACATAATTTATAATTTATAATAGTAGCGAACTCATTAATTTTAAAGGTTGTGATGGGAATGCCATATTTTTTTTTTAATGGTAACGAAGCCTTACAGGATTATACATAGTGAGTTTGAACAAGCTTAAACTGATAACAAGCGAAAAATCATTATTCATTATCCCATAGAGAGTTAAGTTTAATTAGGTCGTCAATTTTGGAGTTGGATGCACACGATAAGATAATACACCAAGCATATGATATCTTATAAGTAAAACAAATCGTTGCGTGAGATAAAAATAAATAGAAGTGTTCCATTTAAATCAGTTAAGGGATAAGTACTGAGATAAAAAATAAATAAAAGCTTATGATAATATTTTATATTTCATAAAAATATATAAAATTGTCTCCCCTAAGATGAAACATTTGTTCGAATGAAACTTGTGTTGATTTGTTCGAACGAATCAGATATCGCAGAAATGATGTCTTTTGATTGATACTATCTTATATATAATTTTTTTTTTGTTTCTTTCTGATCAATCCAATCATTTTTTATCACTATCCAATAGTACAAAAATATAGATAAAGAAAAAAAATAAGAGAAAGTAACCAGAGTTTTGACAGGAGAGAGAGAAAGAGAGGTTATATATATATATATATATATATATATATATATATATATATATATATATCTTTTTCTAGGGTTTGGGTTTTCAAAGCATAGGAAATGAAAGTCCTGGATTTTAAGGGAATTTTATTTTCCTAGGAGTTAGATAGTTTAGGATGTTAAAATCCTAAATTTGTTTATATGTTGATCTTTTAGTGTTGTTATAGGAATGGTGTAATATCAAACTTGTAATAAACATTAAATATCAATATATGCAATATACGTAGGGCGTAAGAACCTACTATATTTTCTTCAAAAAAAAAAAAAGTAACCAGAGTTTGATCTTATGAGAGTTTTATCGCAAGGGAATCACCGAATCAACTAGGAATTTGTTATAATTTCCGATGGACTTCACACATGATGAATTTCTTTTAGAGGTTTTTTCGAGAAAAATATTGCAATCACCGGACAATGTTTTGTGCGAAAACCAAATCACGGGGAGAATTTCTTGCAGGGATTTTTCGAGAAAAAATATTGCAATCATCGGACAATGTCTTTTGCGATAACCAAATCACGGAGAGAATTTCTTGTAGGGGCATTTTCGAGAAAAAATATTGCAATCACCGGACAATATCTTTTGCGATAACCAAATCACGGGGAGAATTTCCAGTAAGGGTTTTTTCGAGAAAAATATTGCAATCACCGGACAATGTTTTGTGCGAAAACCAAATCACGGGGAGAATTTCTTGCAGGGATTTTTCGAGAAAAAATATTGCAATCATCGGACAATGTCTTTTGCGATAACCAAATCACGGAGAGAATTTCTTGTAGGGGCATTTTCGAGAAAAAATATTGCAATCACCGGACAATATCTTTTGCGATAACCAAATCACGGGGAGAATTTCCAGTAAGGGTTTTTTCGAGAAAAATATTGCAATCACCGGACAATGTCTTTTGCGATAACCAAATCACGGGAAGAGCAAGACGGATGATAAGTTGAGGAATATTGCTAGTCCTTTTCCTTTCGTACTTTTATGTCAAAATCTACATACTAATCAAGGAAATCGATGCGTTCCGCCGAGCAGGTAACATACGTGAAGTCCCAGAATCTTTGATGAAGCTTGAGCAATAAATTGTTGATATATTTTGTTTATGATTAGTATGAGATTTGTTCCTCTCAAGTATAAAGAAGGGACATACATTGTTGATATAATTTGTTTATTTTATCCGCTCTAAATCAGGAAATTGTATTGGTTAAATAAAGAATGGCAGGTAACCATACTTTATGGACAATATTAATATATATATATATATATATATATATATATACAAAATTGAGATGTGGATTATGATCACAAATTATTTATCTGTTTCGGACAATCATAATGTCTTGATAGAGATCACTCGTAAATTATGGATTTAGGTGTAAAATCAAATATATATATAGTTCTACACAGAGACTTGTTGTGGAATGATCGAAGAAAATCACATGGAATACGAAATACTGTATATATGAATCGCTACACGGTTTTATTAACACATTTTCATTATGAACGATTTATAATTAGCGAGCGCACCTCCAATATATCCAACGGTTCGTTAAGAAATCATTAACCACTTCATCATATATTCTAAAAAAACGAATAAATAGAAAAGTACTTCATCATATCTATGAAACAGAAAGAGAAAATTAGAAGGTATTTTCTGAGAAAGAGTAAGGGAGAAAATACTACTGCGCGAGGTGTCAATTGGAGTACCGCTTTACGTGATCAGATTCATTACTATCGAAGTCGTTCAATTGAATTTACTAAAATCCGAGATATAAACTTTTGAAACTCTTTCTTCAATCTAAACGAATTACATAGTTCTGTTTTTTAAAACCTCGGATATGTTTTGCCATACAATATAAGTGCCTAAATCCAAACATACGCAAAAAAGAAGAAGAAAAAAACTTTATAAGTTCGAATACACTATATATAGTTTATTGGGCTGTTTGTTTTGTTTTTTTTTATTTTTATCTGGCCTTGTGGGATGTTGGGCTGAATCTTAGCCTGGTAATTAGTTAACATTGTAAATATATTTAGGGAAACATAGATTTTTTTTAATCAATGGCCTCGATCGACTCTCAGCTTAATCGAAACTCATTATAAATTTTAATAATTTTAGATTCTCTAGAAGGTGTAATAAAATGAAGAAGAGTTCATAATTATAATTATTATAATTATAATTATTGGGAATAAAATAAGCAGCGAGAAGAGTTAAAAGAAGAACAGGTACGGGAGGGAATAATGGGCCAGGTTGTCAGGGGATAAAATGATGACTCGGTACCTGCAACCAAGGAAAATTCCATTCAAAGGCATTTACCTTTTCTCCTCTTCGTGGGGATTCAAAAAGATGGAAACACAGACGACACAATCATGGATCCATGTTCATGCTTTTCTACGGTTTTATGCATTTTCGTTCTTATATTCAAAGATACATTTACAAACTTTTTTCATGAGAAATGAAGTTAGCAAAGGTGAGTAGCAGACGATATGTATTATTGTATACATGGGCGTTGCAAAGAAGAGCCGAATGTTGAATGTGGGGTCGAAAATGCAATAGTGCATGCACTCGATGGATAATGGCATGAGTACAAAATAAAATGGTTGATGGTGAATGGTGATGATGAATTGCATGCTTTTGCTAAGTTTCTGGCCAGTTATGATGAGCTCATCCTTGCCTCTCGCCGGCCATTCCCTGCACCACTCGTGACTGTGATCCCACCCCCACCCACCCACACGCACAGTCTCTCATTCCATCTTTAAATTCGACCATTATTCATATTCATATTCATATTCATATTATGCAGATCAGATCTAGTTTCCTCACTCTTCTCAGCTTAATCCTTTGTTGGATATTAGTTTGAAATAATACATCTCATTCAATTTACCTCAGAAAAATAACATTTCAATAAATAACATTAAATGACCATTATAAACAAGTTTAATCATCACACCATTCAGACAAGGAAAAATGGTTTATTCATATTGAAAACAACATGATAAATAAATAAATAAATAAATATGTATTGACATCTGAAAGAGGTATGTTTGTTAATAACAAAGAGTGATTAAATTTAAGATATATCATGGTCCCTTCAAATTATCGATAAAACGGTAAATATAATTAGTAATTCAGTGTATTTATCATTATAAAAGTATTGTTGTTGTTGTTTGGCATCTCAAAATTTTGATGTTATTATTTCGGTAAAAAAAAAAATTACCTTTTAAAAATTTCCTGTTAAGTTGTGTTGGGATTTTGGGGTTTATTTGATTATTTCTTGATTGGAGATATGGGGGATTTTAGATTGGGGATCAATAACAAAATTGAATAAAAATTCAATGGAATCAACACACGCACAGAGAGACAAGGCAAACAAAAGTTTCTGAATTTATTTTATTGGATAATGATAGACACTCCAAGAGTGTACACACACAAATATATGGCTAGATACAATGCACTAACTTGTGCATACAATATATTGAATAGATATCAAATATTTTTAGATAAGGGTGAGATAATTTTCTCTACTCCTTACTCTAATTTTTCACAGAATTTTTCTCTCTTTTTTTGTGGAGATTTTCTCTCTCTAAAAACATATGAGATGGATTGCATTTATAGATCATATGTACCCTCTCAATACAATTCTTGGTTTATCTATATACTTTTATTCTATTTAATAGACACATATTTATTTAATAGACATTCCATTTAGACACATATTCTAGATAATTCTATTTTACGTACACATTTAACATAATTATCTTGCCCTTAAATTATACATAATATTATTAATTAATATATTAAAAATATTAATTTTAATAAGATGCGCCATCGAAAATAAACTGGAGTTAGATTGGGCTAATTCGCTGGTTTATTGATCGAGTACGAAAATTTAGGTGACGAAATACCGTTTTATAAGACTTGAAAATGAAATCAATAGATCACAAAATGGTAAATATCAGACTATAATTTTCTGAAGAAAGGAGTTGTTAGTCATAATTGTAAGTTGGTATCACATAAATTGATTAGAGATCACTATTCGTTATTCCTGGTATCTCATCACAAGGATTCCTTTTTTTCTCTTTACAGAAATCAAGACAAACTCGTTTAAAAATTCAAAGTTAAAAGTAGAAGAAGGTTACATCGTGCAATAGGGTTTCCAAATTTGCGAAAACAAATAGCATGATCAGAGAGTTGAGACGAAACCCATCTCTGCATTTTCCATAGTTCGATTAAATGAATCAACAAGTAGAAAGTCCACATGAAACATCCAAATGCAAGCCCACTCTACCTTACGTATACGAGGCAACCTAAAAATAAAAACTGGCGTGTTGGCTTTGTTTTATATAATTATTTATTTATTTATTTATATATCACGTCGTACAAAATCATGCAGATTTACTCATACATACAAATTTTGCAGATTTTCACTGTACACGCCAAAAAATCCGCCGTTCTCTTTGCCTTTTTCTCTCCTCCACTTTTCTCTTCTTTGTCCTTGGGCTGGGCGCTGGGACTTGCCATGTAAAAAAGTAATACAAAGTTAAGTGTATAATTATTAGATTTTAAAGTATTAATTATTAAGGAGTATATGTGGAAAAAGGAAAATAAATACGGAGACCCAAAAAAGAAAAAACGAGCCATCATTTCCAAGTGCAGGAGTAAAGGACGCATTATTCTCTGCTGACCCTATTCCTCTGTTCCTCTATTCCTATTCCTATTCCTATGAGCAATCCTAGTGCTATTGCTATTGCTATTCTTCTTAGGTGGCGACAAAAAGGATTTATTCCGACAATTAATTGCAAACAGGGGCCTAAATACTAAATTGAGAATAATTATGGTTTCTCTTTGTCATCCTGTTATTAACTTATTAACCCCTCTTCTGTACTGTACCTGTACGTACCAGTATGCTCAGAAGCACTCGCTCTCTGAGATCCGTTTTTTTATTTTTTTATTTTTTTACACATTCTTCTTTCTTATACCACACGGTATTGTGTGATTAATTACATTGCATAGATAAATTGACAGTAGTAATAAACGGGTGGTGGTGAGAAGAAAAGCATTATTGGGTGAAGAGAAAATGAAATGTCAGGTAATAAAAGGGTTAAAACGTTTGGTGGTGAAGGTACCGCCCCTATGGCTATTATATCCATTTCAGAATTAGGGTTTAATAGACTCAACTCTCTTACTACTTACTACTTACTAGTCTTTGAATATTGAAGGAGACCAGAAATATGATTTTTTTTTTTTTTTTTTTTTTTTTTTTTGTTTTGTTTTGTCACGAGGAAGTGTAATGAGATTTATTTTTATATCCAACAAATTATCACAACACCGGGGCGCAACCTTTCTTTGGCGCGCATGTCATAGCGCGTTACCAACAAATTCTAATCTTCATCGACATATCACTACGTTTAATCTTTTTTGTCCGCGTTGCTTCAATGAATACGAAAATACTATTCACATGTCCTTCCTATGTCCATCCTCCAAAGTTGTTTGGTTTATCTCACATTTGGGTATTCGAATTGATACTCTAAACGATACTTTCAAGGATATCATATCTACTCTTTGAGCAAATTTAAATACTCTAGCGAATCTTTTGTGGACAATTTGGAAGTGCCGACGTGAGCAAATTTTCAAACATACTTGACGCATCCCAATGATTATCCGTATAGCCGATTCCATACCCAAAGCAAATAATTTTTACGGTGATATCCAATTTCGGTCCAACCCAATACCATCGGAGATGGGTGCGGAATTCCATTGCTGTACCAATGGATCTTGGACGAGTGACACGGCGGGTATCGGTTTTATCGTCAAGCAACACGGTACCACAATCTTCTTTGAAGGTTCGCCAACCTCCTCGAGTTCACCTCTCCGTACCGAAATAGTAGCTTGTCTTCGAGCACTAAGAAAACTACGAACCATGTGTATCTTACAATGCGCTATTTTTTCGGACAATTCGCTTCTCATCCAAGCTATGAATAACCCTCGCCTCGAAATAGATAGGCGAGCCTATATTCACATCCAAGAGTTCCGACGTTTAGCCGAGAAAAACAACGGATGGAATTTTTACTATATCTCACTAGAAAAGAATGTGGAGGCGGACATGCTAGCAAAACGTGCGCGTGTAGAGCAAAGAAGGATTTTAGGGCCCGAATACTCGCCTTAATTAGACGTTATATTTATATGTATAATAGTCGTTAATTATTATGACATGTTTAACTATGCCTATGTAATCAATTACGTTATGTGTCAATGTATATAGTCCCAGGGTATTTTTGCAAAAAAAAATTATTTGTCGCCAGAAAGTGTAATCAAATTGTGCAAATATAATATCCACGAAAAATGAAATTGTGCAAATATGTTATACTTGAATAATAAAAGAAATTTTGATGTATAACATTGGTTTTAAACCAATTTAGAAAAACAATTACAAATGTAGCATTTTCGCCAATCAAATTGACCAAAATAAAATACTTTCGTCAATTGATCTGACGAAAATAAAAAAAAAATGAGAAAAGAGTATTAATAGGTCAAATAACGAGGTATTACACATTTTCTCCTGTTAGGTTGGCGAAATATTTTTTTTCCGGAAGATTCCGCTTGGTCGAGAGAAAACACTTGTCGTCAAGTCCCAAGTGATAAGAAGATAATGTACAGATCAATAAGACACTGACAAATTTTATCGAAAAATCAATTAACAATTAGTCCAGAGTGTAAATTTGACTCTAGAAAAAACAAAACATAAAATAATACAATTATTTTCGTCAAAATATTGGGCGAAAAGAAAAAACCTATTTCGATCAAACCCCGACACTAATTATTTCTCTGACGCTAAAAGTCATTTTCGCGCACTATACTTGCGAAAATAATGTATTTCACCATTTTCCTTTGCCGGACTTGTTTAATAATTTGTAAGCCTGATTAGATGATAAATTGTACTATTAAGCATTTTCGTTAGGCTTGCAGGCGAAAGCACAAGATCTGCAAATTTTCTAAACACAATTGTATTTTTACAAATTCATTTAACGTGAATGTTATACAAAAAAAATAGAAAAAATAACCTCGACAATTTATCAATACATCTCCAATCCGAGTGTTCACTGTAATTCGACGTAAGTTTTGTCAAGAACTTTTTCAGATTTTGTAAATTAATTTGATGCAAACTCTTTTTATTTGTCTAACATACATAACGGACCGAGCATGAATTGTATTTGTCATTCCTAACAAAATATTGCAAACTTGAGCGCAAATTTGATTGCTCTCTATGTCACATTAATTATTCGATCTTAATATTAAAGGCGGATTCTTCAAAAACTCCCTCATTTTTAGATTACTTCAAAATCTTTCTAGAAATTGATTTGAATTTTTGTACCACCTACTAGTGTAATATTTAACTTTCCATCCAAATTATTTTTTTTTTGACCAAAATACCCTCACAATTTATTTTATACTTGAATTTTTTTTATAAACTAATAAATAAATAATATTTTACAATTTAATATTTCATAATATTATATTTTGTTAATTTATTATATAATTATATAATTTATTATTTGATTTTTTATATAAAATTATTTTATGTAAAAAATTAAATTCAATATGAAATAGTATTTATTTAATATAATAATACTTTATATATGTTATAAATAGTAAAATAAAATAGCGAGTGGTAAAGTATTATCATAAATCATTTATAAATATAATAACGTGAATATTTAATTTATTTATGAATTTATGAATTTATCTTTAATAAAAGAAAATCAATAATGATATTTTTATCAAAAAATAGAAATATTGGATGGAATGTTAAAGTTAATTTTTTTAGGGAGAGCAAAAAAATTCAATTCAATTTCTAGGGATTTTTTAAATAATATAAAATTTGGGAGGGTTTTGATAAATCCCACAAAAATTATAAGAGTTTTGAAGAATTCCCCAAAATTAATTTCCTGATCTATAATTTAATGAACTGCCTAATTAATCATTTTGAGATATAAAATAATTAGATTTTTCAACAAGTCATTTTTAAATGTATTACTTAATTCAATTCAGTTTTCAAAGTAGGTAACGTAATATTTCTCTTTCCTTTTGTTTAGAGTCCTTGATGAAGGATCTTTTCATTTAAGTCCATATCTCGCCATTATTAAATTGAAGTTGGTATATAATAATATAAATGTGGATTGAGGGATTCTTCAATTGATTTTGACGTCAAAAGTTCGCGTTTCAACTTTGGGAACAACGCCAAGTAATAAGGCTTATGTATGTGTACTTCGCATTTAAGCAAATTTATTTTACCATTATGTAAACATTTACTGATATATTTTATAAGTAAAATGATATATCATGTTTTATGGGAATTGTGCTCACTCATTTTTGAAGAGTTAAATAATTTTACATAGTTTCGTCATATCCATTAATTACATAAAAAATCATCATTAAGCAATTTTATCTTAGTAATTTTTATTATAAATTCCCGGACGCTTCGTATTAAATGCAATATTGATAATGATTCGTAGCAAAAAAAAAAAAATATTACAAATACGAACAGTGACGGATCCAGGGGGTAGGGGTTGCGAGCGGGAGCTCCCCTCTCCCCAATGAAATCGTAAACCTAGGTAGTATTCATCGAAAATGATGATTTTTGTCGTTTGAAAAGTAATAATTACAGTAAAATTGTATATATTTCATAAAGACTAAATTGTTATAGTGATAAAAAAAAATATTTTGAAAATGGGAAATCTTGAATTCGAATATCTCAAACCACTTATTTTGATTTCTTTATTAGTTCAGCTCTCCTTATAAAATTTAGCGCTCTCTATAAATTGATCATGAATTCGCCCCTGAATACGAACAATGAAATAAATAATCAAAAATATTTTTTTTTTATATCCTAGTATTACACAATATCTCTCTAATTTATTCTCAATTATAGAGATATTTTTGAGTTTTTGGGATAGCACGGAACAAGTGAAATTCTATCCATCGTTTTTCCCATTAATATCAGTAGTGACGAATTTTGAGAGCAAAAATAAAATTACGAGACAAACAAAAAAGAACTACCGAAATAAAATTACAAGGAAGAATCAAACGTAAAAAATTACATTTTTATCCTGTTAAATAAAATTCGATCCTCAATACCACTGTCCAAATATTAACCTGTTTTAATTTGTTCTAATGAAATGAAATAACATTAGGTAAAAACGCAAAAATTGTACAACACAAAACTGAAAAAAATCATACGATTTGGAAGTGGGCGATCCAGTTTGTCAGATTTGAGCAGCCTTTCTTTATCTTCTCTTGTCGCATATTTTATTGACGGAGAAAACTCATTTGCATTGAAATACATTCTTTGTCGTTTTTTACTATATTCTTTATGTCTTGTACTTTTTTGTATTCTTCAATAATATCGTAATTAGACCGTTTATGTCAAATTTTGATTTTTGAATGAATGAATTCGATGATTTCTTTACTTTGTCTTTACATATATAATAATATTCTCGTGTGAAATGTTTATTTAATAAGAATTTTGAATGACTAACTAACTAACATTGTCTATTCAGGTGAATATAATATAAAAATGTCACGTGAGTTTACTAACTTATGTTGACTAAAATCAAGCCATTGAGTATGATAAATTGATAATTAATAGATAAGATAATGTAGTCTCGAATGAATAAAGCAAAATATTGTATGTCTCTCTCTTGACTAATTTAAGTGTCTTTTAAAAAGCATTTTCTTTTCTTTTTATTGATCATATAGGGAAATTTTATCTTGTCCAAAAAAATACTAACGTAGCATCTTTTTGTTTAACGTACTACTTTTTTTCATATTAACTTTTGCAGAATATTATTGGAATATATTTTTGCATATCACAATGGGAAAATATACTCTACCCTCCAAACTCATCACAAAATCCTTGATGAAATAACAAAAAATAACTAAGCGCGTTGATTAGAATTTGTAATTAACACAATTAAATGTTAACAGACACGTTAATTGACACGTCAATAACTTATAATATGTTAATATTAATACATGTTAATTGACGTGTCAATTTAACTAAACGGTCAATTCAATATTCAATCGAATTAATTAATAATATTAATCAATCTACTTAATTTTTCTTGCCGTCTCATAAAAAAAAAATTGAGTTTGAGGGGCATCATATCAAACCCCTATCACTATTGGACCTTGCTGTCTAACACTAAGTTTACTATAGAAGAAGAACATATATCCAAGTAAATTTTCTGAATCTACCATAGGCGTAAAACAAAAGGAAGGGTCTAGATTACCGAATCCAAATATTGGATGTTCATTTTTGATAGGATAATTATACCTTAACCCCTCATTTTCCCACCACATTCTCTATATCACCAATTAACTATTAATTAGTGATTAATTAGCATGCCCATTAACAAAAATACATCCGATTAACAATTAATTGATATTAATTAATAATTATTAATGTATATATAATATGTACTTTTGTTAATTATCATGTTAATTAATCACCAATTAGGAATATAGAGGATGTTGTGGGAAAATATTGGGGTACAGTATATGGCCTCTTTTTAATAGGGTCGACACCACTGTTGTAAAAAACTATGAAAAACGGTGGAAAAACGTTGTTTCGGTGGAAAAACGTTCTGTTTTTTACAAGACGGTTTGAAAAAACGGTCAAACATTTTTTTACCGTGTTCGACCTTTTTTTTTTTTGGGAAAAAACGTTTTGCGGTTCGAAAAAAGACCGTTTTTCACAACAAAAAAATTGAAATTTTGATTATTTACCGTTTTTCAGCCCATTTTTTTTTCCAGCCCAATAAAATTATCATTTTTTTATTTACGGTTGTCCCGAATGATGTTAATGATTTTACTATTTAGTTTATGTTTGGATTTGAGTTTATATTTTGATGTTACGTTTTGTTGGACATTCTTTTTTATGTTACGTTTATGTTAGACATTCGTTTTGATGTTATGTTTTATGTGGGATGTTGTTTATGTTATTTTTTTACTATTAAAAAATTAAATAATTATATATATTTTTGGTTTCATCTATAAAATTTAATTAAATTATTATCGATTTCGGTGACCGTTTTTTCACCGTTTTACGGTCCCCGACCGATCCGTACCGTTTTCCGTATTTTATAACATTGGTCGACACACCTTTTTTTTTTCTGAGAGGAACCCTCAAAATCTCCAATTTTTTCTACATTTTTTAAAATCACTTCATTTTTAGAATACCTCAAGACAGCCTCACTAAATTGGAATTATTTTGTTTACTCTCATGTTTTTTTTTAAGGTAGACAATTTTTTTATTGAACATAGTAAATAAGAATTACAAAATCCAATACAAAAGAAAAGATTACAAGTAAAATAACAAGTAAAGAAAATAAGAAGAATCGTCCAAATATATGGTTAATGATCGTCAACCCCAATTACACCGTACGAAAGAATGCGAAAATAGTAGCCGAACAAAACCTTGACGGTGTTTTAGAGACTCGGTGTCGTCACTTTGTCGTACAACCAAGAAAAGAAGAGGAAAAAACTCGAAAGCCAGTACAAACTATGTCGGAACTACACTCCCATTGAAGAGGTTAGAATCATGCAATTGAACAAAAGACGAGAGGGTGGGGCCGGGGGGGGGGGGGGGGGGGGGGGGGAGTCAAGGCAGGGAATCAGAGGGCATGGAAGAGGGTCGAGCCAGGGGAATTGAAGAGGAAGAGGGTCGAGGCAGGGGAATCGGAGGAATATGTCGATTGGTGGAGTGGATACTGACATAGTTTCATCGTCATATCTCGACACGACATGAGAAATTTGAAAGGACACCACATTGAAGGTTGGGTTTTTGCGAGCCAAGCAATAGAAGATTCACAAATGTGAACTTCTATATGTGTATCCACCGTGAGTTCTAGTCTCTCGGTCACACACGCAACTGCCTAGACGAGATGTGTGTGAACCTGCTTGAATCGTTGATTACGTTCTCTAATGGAGAAAACGATTTTCTCCTATTTTCTCTTTGTCTTTTTTTCCCACTTTTTTTAATAAGTATTAGGCTCAATTAAATTAGTTGAAGGAAAGAGAAACATTCTATTTACCGAAACATTCTATTTACCGTTAATCTAAAATTATATTTTCTTTCATGTCAAAGTTTGAAAATTTCAGTGGTTTAAACATAAACAAAACTATACGATATAGTATACCTACCTAGTAATATAGGATTTCTACTATTAGAGTTTTTATAAAAATAATAATTATTTTAATATTAAAATCCATTATTTTGAATTGTATCTCCACTAAATAAATAAAAAAAATTATGAACGAATTATATTAACATGAATGTTAAAATAAATAGAAAATTCTAGTGAATACATACTTGACGGATTTTCGAAATTAAAGTTTTTAAAATAATATTAATATAACTTATGCAAAAAATCTAATAATGTTTCATATCAAAAAAATTAGAGAATTTTTCAAAAAACCCCTAACTTTTTTAGAAATTATGAAACCTCCCTAATTTTTTAAATTCCCTAAAAAAATCCTATATTTCCTTCCTTCAAAGACCCTCACATTTTAAGATTGCCTCAAAAAATCTCAAACATTTGTTATTTTTTTAAGGATGACCATGACACCCTCGTAGCTTTATTTTATAAATTCCCGTTATTTAATAAAATAGTATATAAAAATAAAAAAATAAAAAAATTGTTAACAAATATCTAACATTGATTTCCAATATATATTATTGTTTATAATCATTTTTCAGTTTTTTTAACATATTTGTACAAACATGTTTTGAAAATAAAAATTGTTGCTAAAATAATATATCTATTACAACGATTTATTCAATTAACTTACTTCAAACTAAAATCAAGTAATTTGAAAATTCTCATGATTGGATATTAATATATATTAACAATTAACAATACTATATAAAAATACGCACAACATATAATAATCTTTTAAAAAGATATAATAATATTTTTCAGAAATATATATTAATTTTAATCTTTTCCAACATATTTGTACTAAATAGTTTTGATAAGAAATATATATTATAATTATTGTTTAAATTAATTTCTATTTTTCTCCATTTATATAAAAATTGATTGGATGAGAGAGAGAATGAACAAATAATATTAAATACTAACAAATTGTTTTATAAAATAACAAAATTGTATAACTTGTAAGTGAAACTTTTTATTTAACAAATTGTTTTATAATCATTGCCACGTGGATATAATATTTAATATCAAGCGTCCGATTTTAATTGTACGATCGGGATTTAAAATATGAAATATAGCATGGATTAAGAAGGTTGTTTAATTACTAATAATTGTTGTAAAATAATAACACATAATATGATCTTCAAAAGATATAGCAATAATTTAATAATTGAGGTTAAATTACATCACAACATCTAATGATTCAAATTAATTGTCACAAACGATCAAATATAAAATTAATGCATAATATGAAACCATGCCACCCAATTTAAAAGTCAATAATCGTGAATAACTATGAAATGTGGATTCACGAAAATTCTCAAAGATCAGTGCAAAATAGAGAATAGATAAAGTAAATTATTAATTGCTAATTTACCAACACCCTTATTTTGGACCCAACTTTGTGCAATTTTCTTATGCCACATCATTATTTTTTCATCACTTTTTGTTAACCATTAGATTATGATATGTGACAAAATTTAGACCATTGATTTTTTATAAACATTTTTCTTTATAGCCATTTAAGTGTCCTTTATTTTACACTATATTTTAAGGATTCTTAAAAAGCCACATCATCATAAATTAATGATGTGAATTATTATTATTGGTTATGTCATGTTAAACTAAGTTTATTCAATTGTTACCATTTCACATAAGATTACATGATGAAATGTGAATGCAATGGAATATGAAAAGTTTATATATGTAATACCTAATAACTTAAAAATTCATCAAACATATTCGTTTTAATTTTCTCTTTTATTTGACATCCATATTAACATAGTTCATACACATCATTTTCCAAAATTTTAATTTGTAAAAATAGAATGTAAAAAATGCAATGCAAAAAATGTTTTTTTACAAAATAAATTTTATTATTTATTTACATAATAGAATTTTAATATTAATTTTTATTTTTAAAAAATATAATCAAACAAATTTAATATTAATCCTTTTAAAAAATAATGGAAATAAAAAAAGTTTATCCATCGAAATAATTTCTTAAATTTATAAACACGTATCAAATAATATAATAATGCTATTTTTAAAAATATAAAATTTTAAAAGATCATATGATATAAAATTATTTATGTTTATGCTGAATTATTTTTTATATTGTTTACTAAATTACTTTCACTATTGAGTTTGATATATTATTTATAATCTTCTTTGCATTTTTAATGAATAACAAATTGTTAGTACTATATAATTAATGATATATTACTACGTATGTTGTATGATTCATTAATTTTATATTTGATAGTGTATGAAATATTGTGAATAACAATAATATAATATTTGTTGTTATGTTTTTTGTTTGTTTGTAAAATCATGTTATATACCTTATATATTATTACTATATAATGACATTAATATAAGTGTTATTATTTGATTAAGAAAATGAAAAAAAAAATCATCAAGAATGTAAAATAATTATAAATCATATACATAATCATAGATAAATTAGTTAAAATAATTATATTATGAAATGGTATTATCAATATTATTATATTTATATGTACTTTGTATTATCATGAAAAATATAATTAATATTCTCGCTGCGTAGCGCGAGTATTCTCCTAGTTAGTAATAACAGAGGACTTTTAAAACCATACATTTGTCAAGAGAAGTATGGAAAATCGAGGGAAATTATTGTAAAAAAATTAATACCATTCACTGTCATGTTTAACCTATACGAGAATAACAAATAATAATGAAACCTAATTTATCAGACATTTGTTTGAATATAAAAAAAGACAATTTTAATCCATAAGTGTTAGTTTTTTTTTTTAAGAATTTTCCATTTTAAAATACATCAGTATATAGTTGGTGGTGTAATTCAGTGTTTGTAAATTGAAAAAAAAAATGTCAAGAGCTGATGATTTTTTTTGTCTATGTATGATTTTTTATGTGGACTTCATTTGTTTCAGTTTCTTGAAATGATTGGGTATTTTTAGTTCTTGAAGGTTTAGGATTACGTACTAAGATAATATTCACATTTTTTAACATAATATATCCACAAACAAGCCACACTTTTTAATTCTTAGTAGTTGTTTGTAAAAATAGTCGCCAAAATAATATTTTTGTCAAAATATGTATTGTCGTTAGTTTTTATTTCAACAACTTGTTTTGTTAACAATAAATGAACATTAAAACTAAATGTTAAAATATTATTATTTTGTAAAAATATTTTCAAAAATATTTATTTATATAACTATCAAATATGAAAATTGAAGGGTATTTTGGTCCAAAAAATAATTAATCTCATCCAAAATTAAAGATAACTTTTGTAAGAGGGTATTGGTTTGAGGAATTTTTTTGGAATTTCTAAAAAAATAATTTTTTTAGAATATCCAAAAAAAACTTAGTGGGTTTTTAAAAAAATTCCCATAAAAAAATAAGAGGGGAATTAACTTGGGGTAAAAAGTCGTAGAAGCATTAATTAGGGTTTGGTCCCATTCTAGCATACCAAGCAAATGCAGGAAGAATTTTCAGAGGCGCAGCCAAGTGACCTCATTTGCTTTGAATCCTCTCCTCCTTACATCCAATTTTGACCATTTCTTTCTTTACAATCTCCCACTTTTATCATCTATGTCCTCATAAACTATTACAATTACAATTACCACACCCATATTTTTGTATACATAACAAATATCATATCATACATGACTATTACTTGTAGTAGAATCTCATATATAAGTAACATATTAGTAGACAAGATGGACCTTTTCTCAAATATACCCTTCTTGTTCAAATAATATAATAATCAATATATCATTCTTCTATTCCTTGTTTATATAAAAAAAGAGTTTCTTCTTCAATGGTGGGGGCAGCTCCAAATTAAACTGATTGATGTGATTTGAAAAGGCCAAGCCAAACTCCTAGTCCTATTATCTAGGGTTTCAGACCGAGCCTTGTTTATATCTCATACATACGTATATATAACTAAATAGTTGACCTCAAGACATGACAATGCTATATCTATATTACTATATATAATAATATACACATTCTTTGACTGTTATGCCATCATTAAATTAATAATGATGTTATTAGACCTTGTATACTTTCTAGAATGGCATACATACATACGTATACTCGTATCTGTATGTATATTCGGCTATACGGCAAGTAGCATGTATAGACTGTACTCAGTGTGTCTGTATTTAGTTGTACAGTTCGTATTAAAAGAATGGGCAGGAAAATTGGCAAGAAAATCGCGTGTTCAGAGATTCTATAGCCGTTCTCTTGCGTAAACATGGATCTTCTCCCTATACCTAAGAAATGCAGATACAACTTTTTAGGGGTATATCTGATATTTTGAGACTATCAAGGATGCAAAAGGATACATGTTAAATTATCTCTATCTTGAGATAGAGTCAAAAGGCTGTGCCCCACTGCCATAATAATAATAATTTTGTCAAGGACCAGGAAATAGGAATTTTTCCTACTTTTTCCAGTCCCATATATTCGAGCATTTCAGCGAGTTAGGAAATTACATTTGTCTCCTTTCCTTTAGTCTACTTTTTTTCTTTTTTTCCATATTTTTTGCTCTCTATTTTTTGTAGTCAATACAATACAATACACTCCTGCTTTTGTTTTCTCTCTCTACACTCTACAGGCATTTAATTCTACTCATAATGACTTGTTCTCGTGACATGTTGCTTTAATCCGAGACACTTCCAACGATATATAGAGGACCCATGAAACAAAGAGTTTACATTAGAACAAGCTTGCATATACAGTGTCTTGTGAGAGATTGTTAGAGAAAACCTAAACAAAGAGACTTAGTTAGAGAGAGAGAGAGAGAGAGAGAGAAGACCTAGGTTGATTGTTAGTGTTTAGTTCAAGGAATTAATTCCTAGAAAACGGTTTTTCAGCAGCGGAATTAAAGAGAAAATAAGGGAAAGAAAATGGGGAATTGCGGGAGAAACGGAGCGGTGAGGCCGTATATCCGGTCGAAGATTCCTCGACTTCGATGGACGCCGGATCTCCACCATTGCTTCATTCACGCCATCGAAAGACTCGGAGGCCAGAACAGTATGTTTGCACTCTTTATTGTTTAGTTTGGTTACTTATCTTATTTTCCATCTCAATTTGCATATTTTAGACGATTTGTTGGTATGAATATATGCTCTGTTAATTGTTTCTTCTTTTTTTGTATTTCTGACTTATGTAATAATAAAATTGCAGAGGCCACACCTAAGCTAATTCTCCAATTAATGGATGTGAAAGGCCTTACAATTTCTCATGTCAAGAGCCATCTTCAGGTTTTATTTTTTTTTTATTTTTTTTAAAAACAAAAACTCCTAAACATCAACTATTACTCTCTTTTAGAAGTATGTTGTTAACAAACGATTTTGTGGTGTCAAACAGATGTATAGAAGCATGAGAAATGATGTCGGCAGGAAAGGTAATTAAATTAATTAAGCCACTTTTTTTTTTATTATTATGGCCATTTTCATGCCTTTATTCACTGTTTTATTTTCAACAAACTGTATATATATAGTATACTCATCATTGTAAATCATGAAAAGCATCTTAATTAATCAATTAATTATAGGAAGAATGATGATCCATTTTCAACTTTCTTAGATACTACTTAAAGCTAACCCCCTTTATGAATACAAGTTACTATAATCTGTATCATGATTATTAGTGGATCCTCTACTTTTAGTTAACTCCCTTTTGGTGATTATTATGATTACAGAGGTAGAAGAAAGGAAGGAAGGGTGGTATGAATCCTCCAATCATGGCACGAGTGATGAGTTAGAAAATGGAAATGGTCCATGCCCTTCTTTCAAGTCCACAATGGATTTCTTGCCACAAGCTATTTTGTACTCTCAAATGAAAAGGTCAGTCTATAAAGTAGAACCAGCTTTGTAATCTATCTATCTAAGAGTAGTAGTATCATACAAAAGGAGACAAACCCACACATACATATATTACATTTCTTTTTCCTACTTTTCGGATACCAAACCAGCTTTATCTTTACACATGGAGCAAGTTCTTGAAAGTAGGAATATATTATGTAGACGTGACAATGACTACATTTGCAACAACGTGTATACATTCCAAAATTATGTGGACTTGTAAAAGTTATATTACCAAAGATGGCCCAATATATTATTATTCAAAGTTAGGTTCAATATCAATGCATTTTATCATTCTTTTATTTTACTAATAATTAATCTAATGAATGATCTTGGTCAATATATGAATAAATTTTTGGATTTGAAATATAGGGCTAGGGTTGAGGCAGGAATAATGAACTCAAAAGGAGAAGAAGAAAGGATGAGCAGAAGCAGAGGCAGAGTAGTGACCTCTAATCAAAACGAGTACATGAGCATTGACGAGGATTGCATGAGTGGGGAGAAGAAGAGAATAAAGGAAAAGGAGAAGCTCGAAATTGCACCATTAAATCTCCATATCTTGGCCTGTTTGGGGGAAGAATCTGACACTTTTAAGGTACCATTTCAAATTCAAAGAAACTTTCTTTTTTGCATCCTCTCAAGCCTCTCTTTTTTCCTGCAAAGCTTTCTCTTTCTCTTTCTCTTTCTCTTTCTCTTTGTCTTTGCTTGTACTTTGTATATCCCTAATTGATGGTATTTTTGCATTTTCATCCAGGATTCTGTAGGCATCTTTGTCTTTTTTCCTTTATTTTACAAGTAGAAGCATCTTATCTTTATCCAATATTACATTTATATTCTATTTAACATTTTATAAATGCAGGCTAATAATCTAAATGGGTTGTATTTACCAACCTTAAAGGAGGAGATTTCATTAAAAAAGGAGACCAAGGGTGATGATTGTTCTTTATCTTTATCACTAGCTTTGGATCCGAATCGACAAGACCAAATTTATCAAATTTCGTCGAGCAGCGAAATTAGTAGTGTTGATTTTTCTTCGTCTATGCAAAGCCGCAATGGTTGTTCGGGATTTTCGAATTATCGCGGAGTAGTTAACTTGGATCTTTCGATGTCCATTTGTGGTTCTTAGTTAGAAATTTGATGAGATATATTGTAAATTTTGTTCTCTATTTGTGGATTTTTCAATGTGCTTTTAGAAGTATGAATTAAAACTGTTCTAGTCACTAAATAGTTATTAGCTAAACTATGTGCTCTTTTCTATTAAAAGTATACTCTCTTGAACTTTGGAATATGAATTAAATTTTGGATTCATATTTGTAATTAGTCATGAATGATACTAAGAAAAAATGTTATAATATGGCCAAATCAAAAGAACTTGAAAATTTCTCATGAATTATTGTTTGATAAATTTATATGGTGATGGCCATGGGTCTCAACTGCATTTTCAAAGGCTTGGACTCTGGGATTAAGACGTTTTAGTGACAAATACATTCCTTACTGTTTAGGGGGTTAATATTGCAATAAAATTAAGGATATCAGATAATGAGAATAATTTCCCTAGATAAGAGGCAAATCATTGATATCATTTATTTATTTTCAACAAATTGAATAAAGAAATTTGCAATATTCAAACATTCATTCACAAGAGAAATGACTTTTTCGGCCAGTCTTATTTTGGATGTATATTTTTTAACAAAAATATACAAAAATGCTACAGACCCAAACATAAGCAATCCCGAAGAGAATATTTATATTGTAAACTAAAAAATCATACAGCGGGACTTACAATATTATTGCTATATAAGGCCATTCGGTATTATTTCTGTGAACAAATTCTGGATCTGTAGCATTTTTGCAAAAATATATCTTTTAAAAAAAAGTCTTTTTTTGTAATATTTTGTTTTGCATATTTTAGATACAATATATATTATTTCGTTGGGTGCAATGTCTTTTTATGATATGTATTCTTTAAAGAACAATTAGGGGTGTAAACGGTTCGGATCCGATTCGGATAGTGGTCATATCAGATCCGTATATATATTCATTTTTTCGATACGAAACAACCCGTATCCGGATACAATTTGGATATTGAACGGATACGGATGCTATTCGAATATTGCCGGATACTAATTCTTTTCGGATAATTAAAACATATATTTGATACGTAACATTACTATTTATTTTAGCTTTCACATTAAAATAAAATAAAAATAAATATTGAAATAATAGCAAATAGTACATCATATTTTTTCAAAATTATAAAAAACGAGTACCATTTTTTTATTGTTATTCATATCCAAATAGTATTCGAATTCGGATCCGGATCCGGATAATATATTGAATACTGAATTCGGATCCGGGTCGAATTCGGATAATTTTATTCGGATTTGAATATTTAATCGGATTCGGTTCGGATCGGTTCGGATAATATCCGAACCGTTTACACCTCTAAGTACAATACATGCGTGATTTATATCTTTTGTCATATATTGTTTGGAATAATAAATATACATTTTCGATATATGATATATCTTTTTAGATGTGTCGGAAATATTTTTAATTACAATATATATATGTGATTTATAATGTTTTCAGCACTCCGAAACCCCTATTTTAACCAAAATGTGCCAAGGCAAAACACATGATTAAAAAAAACACTTTAAAAAATAGACGAGCGAATGCTTTTTGTGGGCACCATCCAATATAACTTCCGTTTTCAAATTTAAGTAGTTGTTTTTATACTATTCAAATTAATATTTATACATTTCAACTCCATATTTATACTTTTTTACAATGAAAAATATATAAATAACAATAGATTTTTAACCTTTAACTTTCCATCCAAATTATTTGTTTGGACCAAAATACCCTCACAATTAATTTTATAAACTAATAAATAAATAATATTTTACAAATTAATATTTCAGAATATTATATTATGTTATTTAATATTATTCTATAATTTATTATTTAATTTTTTATATAAAATTATTTTTTGTAAAAAATAAAAAATTTAATATGAAATAATATTTTATATATGTTATAAATAGTAAAATAAATTAGCGAGTTGTAAAATTTTATCATAAACCTTTTTTAAATATAATAACGTGAATAATTAATTTATTTATGTATTTATTAATTTATCTTTAATAAAAGAAAGATTATTTTTTCAAAAAATAGAAAAATTGGATGAAATGTCAAAGTTAATGTTTTTAGAGGGGTAAAAAAAATCAATTTAATTTCTCCAAATAATATAAAAGTTGGGAGGGTTTCGATAAATCCAAAAAAAACTTAAGGGGTTTTTGAAGAATATCCCCAAATTAAATTCCTGATCTATAATTTAATGAACTGCCTAATTAATCATTTTGAGATATAAACTCATTAGATTTTTCAACAAGTCATTTTTAATTTATTACTTAATTCAATTCAATTCAATTTTCAAGGTAGGATCTTTCCTTTTGTTTAGAGTCCTTGATGAAGGGTCTTTACATTTAAATCCATATCTCACTATTATTAAATATATAAATAAGAACAAATTTTCATACATAGTATAAAAAGTATAAATAACAAATATTTACATATCTTTGATCTATAATCTAGAAAAATTATAAATAATAATATAAATATATAAATAATAGTAATGGTAAAAGTGTATAACAATTATTTACAACATATCTTTTCCATAGTATAGAAAAAATATAAAAAATATAAATAACAACCGATTTTTAATCCGCAGTATAGTAAATGATATAAATAATAATACGAAAATATAAATAACAACACATCTATAATTCATTATATAAATAACAACACATCTATAATTCATTATATATATATATATATATAAAAGAATCCAAGGATCAAAATATACTATTGAAATAAGAAATATATATTATTGTTTTTAGCAAAATATAATGTTGAAAATATATTGTTTTATTCTTAATTTTAGTCATTTAACATGTCGGATTCAGTAGCATATTTTGTTAATTTGAATAATATATTTTGCTAATTTCATTAGTATATTTTGCCTGCGTGGATTCTTTTTGGATTCTTTTTTTTTATTCTCCTTAGCAAATATATATATATATATATATATATATATATATATATATATTAAAAATGCATAAATAACAACATAAATTATATCCATTGAATAGAAAAAATAGAAAATAATTGAAAAATATAATTATTAATAATAACGGTAACAACAAATCTTTTATCCATTGTATAGAAAAATATATAAAATAATATAAAAAATATATAAATAAAAAATGAAATGCAGCGAGTACTTGCGTAGGGCTAGTGTAGGACGAGAAGAGACCGGACAAACGGACAGTGAACAACTCCGAAAATTCTGGAGCTCATTTCTCTGGGTAGTGGGCAACGAACGATCATTGGGCGTTCATTTTAGTGAAATGCGAAAACGTTTCTCATTTTTTTTAATATAAGTATGCATTTATTAAAATAGCTACACATTTTTCTTAAAGGTATTCTTAGAAAAACCTTAATTTTTTGGGTGAAAAAAACCCATAACTTTTGGGATATTAAAAAAAAAATCCAATCAAAGTTTCATTTAAAAAAAAAATCTATCAGGGTTTAACTTAGACATCACACGGTATAAACATATTTTTTTAAAAACAAAGTTTCCTTAATTTTTTTTTTTAAAACAGTACATAAAAACGTAAAATAAAACGAAAATAAAAAACCTATAACTAGCGACAAATAGTCTTTCACAGGAAACAAAGTCAAAAGGAATAATTATGCAAATTTATGCCCCCAATTTGAAATGATTGACGAGGTTGTAGTGACTTGTAAATAAAATGGAACAACGAAAAAGTAAACATTTTAATTGAAAGTCAATCAAAAGAATTATGAAATATTCTTCACAATTTTTAATATAGTTATCTAAGGTGTACAAATGTCAATCAACTTGTGCCTCACTATTGACTTGTTCATGTGTATGATGTAACGAGCTATTTATTAGAATTAGAATTAGAATTAGAATAGTCTATGAAAATGAGACTATGTCTTAATTATTAGTTTCGACATTTTACCCAATTTTAATTTTGTTCAACTGAATTTTAGCAAAATAAGTTGGATTTGGGGAATATATAGTTTGATTTTGATGTTCGATAAAATATTTGGCACATAATTATTGGTTGAATAAGATCTTGTATTTGCAAATATAAATCTATGTATTTCGTAATCAAAATCGCATAGTTTCGCATAGTTTATTTCGAATCCATACAAAACAATTCATATAAACGAATATCTGAAATCAAACATACCGAGAATGCCATTTTAGTTTGTAGTTGAATTCAATTGCCAATTTGGAAATTAAAATCTTTGACACATTAAAAGTACACGAGAGATTCATAACCGTAATAACTGCTTCATGGAATATATCCACTACCATTTAGTTCCAAGATAATTCAGTATTTTTCCATGTTTGAAATTGTGTAATAAAACCAACAAATACCCAATTTAATATATTATTCCAGTACAATTTTTCAAATAATGGGGGCAAAATATCCCAACAACACAACACAGTTCAAAGGTACACGCGGAACAATATGACTCTGAAATTTCAACACGATCCTTTGCTACAACGTCACGAAACTATTCATGAATAACGATCATCAATAAAGTTAAAGACACAATTGAAAGATACCCATCATCACATCACATCTCTTTCTAATTAATAAATATCGAAAGGGTCTTTCTGCAAAATTACTAAAACAAAACAAGTACCTCAAATATTATTTCGTTGGTTTCGAATCGGCTTGAAGCGATTTAACAGATAGACGAGATTTTGTAGAAACAAGTTCAAATGGAAGTACAGAAACTCCCACCACCGGTGACCCGTTGGGTAACCCTAATATATGTAATAACTCCACCAGTACAACCACCTAAAATTAAAAAAATTATAATTAAAAGAGAAATAATAATAACAAGTTTTATTTTTTTTATTTTGGGCAATTTACATGAGGAGATTTGAGATCCACAACACAGTTTTTAGCTACGGAACAAATTGCACTTCCAACAACTCTAAAACAATTTTCTCTCTCCATTAATCCTGATTTATTCTCATTTATTTCAGATTTATTTTCTTCACCGCCTCTCCTGTTATATCCCACTGCAAACTAAAACAAACACGTAAAATCAAACTATTAACGTTAACATAAAAATATATTTTTTGTCATTAGAATTATGGAATATAGAGATACCTTGATTGGCTCGTCATCTAGTTTGTTGTTCGTGTTTTCTAAATATTGTTTGAATAATTTCGAAACAATTGAATTTAATTCCTTTTCTGAGAGAACGCAGGTTTCCTGAATTGGAAATATTCGATGGCACCATCTGTAAATATATCGATAAATAATAATGGATTATAATTTCAGAAATAATGTATATGGAAATGTAACTAATTGACCGACCTTATTGATTTTGATTTCTGAGAATTTAGAGAGAGAAAGAGGTCTGATAATATTTGAACGACTTTATCGTGAAACTTGTTATCTTGAAACGAGAAGAGAATTAAACCTCTTCTAGAGAGTTTAACAATAGAGAGATTCGAATTATTTGCATATTTGTTCGTCTCGTTATTTTCTGAGATTTCAGGAGATAATTTTTGCTTCTCTGTGTCGACAGTTGAATCACAAGATTCTAAGGCGTTTATATACTGAAATTTTAAATTTAATAAGAAGAATTTTAGTAATCATGCAGTTGCAGATATTATTGGTATTGAAATTGAAATTGACATTGAAAATCGATGATATAACCTCTTGAAGAAATGAAATGGCTTCCTTAGTGGCACTTTTCATTCGTTCTGAAAAAGAAAACATGATATCTATAGTTAAAAAACAACGAAATTGAAAGAAGTATTTAGTTGAGAGAGATGAATTAACCCATTGGGCAGGTGATGAGGAATCCAGAGCGGGATTTCTGAAGAAAAGACGATGAAGCGTTATAATCAAATCTAGGTAGATTGATCACCGCCGCATGCTGCTCCCAAGGTGTCATCGATCCGCCTCGTGTCGCATCCCCTTCCTTTTCATCCGACTTGCAAGGGTTTTCTACTCTCTCCTCCGCCATTACCGACTACGAAGCTCCCGCACTCTCTCGACCTAACCCCCCCGAGAATTTAATTCCGGAATTTATTGAACTCTAGAATTGAATTCTCGACTTTATCGGGTTGTAATCAAACCCGATAAATGAGCTATTTTGAGCATTTCGGGTATACGGATTCGTATTCCAGTTAGGTTCAAAATCTCGGGTTTAGTAAAGGAAATCAGTGACTTGTCTTGTCATCTCTAAAAATATGAAGGAAAATCTAGCATTCGGCAGGAATCGCCTGGTCAAGCACCGGCACTACCGTACGAATCGCGGTGGCGAGAGACGCTGGTGGATCTCTCTTCTCTTCTTTCTCGCCGGTTCTCTTCTATTCACGAGTTTCTACGGAGCCAGATGGTTGATCGCGCCATTTAGGAGTTCCGTTGACATTATCAATCTGGTTAGTATTTACCGCAATGACTCCAATTTCAACTTCTTTTTTTCTTATTTGAGATTATGAGTAAATAGCTTCTGCTTTGATTTTTTTTTTTTTTTTTTTGTTTTGGAAAGAAGGCTATCCAATTGAACTAAATATAAGTTCTAATTCTCGATGAAATTTAATTTCTTTTGTATTTTACTGAACTGGGGATCCCCATTCTAATTCTTGGTAGGACAATGAGAATGCGAGACTTAGCAGAGTTCTCAAGGAGGCGTCGACGAAGGACAAAACCGTAATTTTAACCACAGTAAATGCGGCGGGGGCTGAACCAGGTTCAGTGATTGATTTGTTCATGGAGAGTTTTCAAACAGGAGAAACAACAATTGGTCTCCTAAATCATTTAATAATCGTTTCTTTCGACATGGAGGCACACAAGAGATGCTTGAAAATACACAAACATTGTTTCGCTCTCATCACAGAAGGAATCGACTTTTCAGAGGAGAAGAAGTTCATGACGAAAGGATATTTAAGGATGATGTGGCGAAGGATTGATTTTTTCACGGTCGTTCTTGAAAAAGGCTACAACTTTATTTTCTCGGTAAGTTACTTCTTAATTTTTTCTTCTTTTGTCGATTCATAAAAATTGGAGGTGGTCTGGCGGGTCGGATTGGGTTCGGGTCATTTCGGTTTACGGGTTAACAGGTCACAGGTCAATTGATTTTCGGATCTTTCGGGTTTCGTGAAGTTTGTCATTCGGGTTCCGAAACATTTGATTTTCGGGTCATTCAAGTTCCGTGATATTTGAGTCATTCCTGCCACGGGTCATTCGCATTACGGATCGTTCGGATGACAGGTCATTCAGGTTTCAGTTCATTCTGTTTTGGGTGATTGACTTTTTCAACATTTTTTTGTACGGGTTCGAGCGGGTCGGGTCGTTTTATCGGCGGGTCACATTTTGCCATCTCTATTAAAAAATGAATTTTGATGATATTTTCATATGTTTTAGGATGCAGATATAATGTGGTTTAGGAATCCATTTCCGTATTTTTACCCTGATTCCAATTTCCAAATTTCTTGCGACAATTTTATAGGCAATTCCACAGATTTACAGAACTTCCCGAATGGAGGTTTTGGCTATGTAAAATCTAATAGCAAAACCGTACAATTCTACAAATTTTGGTACTTGTCTCGATTAAAATATCCTGGATATAATGACCAAGACGTGCTTAATTTCATAAAATACGACCCTTTGATTTCAAAAATTGGATTGGAAATTAGGTTTTTGGACACGGTTTATTTTGGGGGAATTTGTGAGCCGAGTAGAGATTTTGATAAAGTTTGTACTATGCATGCAAATTGTTGCATTGGATTGAAAAGTAAATTAAATGATTTGAGGGTTATAATTGAAGATTGGAGGATGTATGTTTCTTTACCATCTGTATTGAAAAGCTTTAGTATTTATTCATGGAGGGTACCACAAAATTGTAGGTAAGATGAAAATCTTTTTTTTGCTTAATTTGTTCTTTGATTTTATTTGAGATCTATTTTTTTTGCTTACTTAAAAAGTTTTATTTTTTTGCAGCCTTGATTTGGTGAACCAACAAAGTGATACATATTAAATACCGTAAACTTATTTAGCTTGCTACGTCTTCGGATCTGTGCAGAGTTAAGGAGCCAAAAAAACTTCGTAGTTATTATTTTTTGTCACTTGATTTTGACATTTTTCTGTAATATTGTTGGTGTATTTGGTTAGTAAGTTTGCCCGAATTGTTGTAAATTTTAGTTTGTTAAAATGAGGTACTAAGTTGTTTATATTACGAACAAGTCTATTGTTCTTTGGTGCTGATACTGTAAGTCGAGGTCAACCAAGTAGTAGCACGAGGCTCGGAATAGGTAATTATGTCATGCTTCGAACAACACGAGGAGCACAACCACCAATCAAAATTATTTTGGAGACCAAAGAAGCCAAAAAGAAGGTTGATTTAGCTAATTTGAAGTGGTTGATTGGTACGGGAATGGCTCTTAATATGATTAACAATATCGTGGACCGAATTTGTATGATGTTTGTGGTTATTTCCTTGAGCAAAATGTTCAAGAAATAAAGAACTATTTTGAAAGGTTTCGTGATATTTGGATGGAGACCGGTTGTACGATGATGGCTGATGACTAATCTTGATCAAAAGAGAAGAATTACAATTGATTTTTGGTGCAATGCCCCGAGGGAACCCTTTTTTGCGAAATACGTTGGCTCACACAGAGAGACTACGAAAATGTTATTCAAATGATCTAAAACATTTCTGGAATATGTTGGTAAGTTTATAAGACCTACATATTTTGCAACTAGTTTATTGTATTAATTGTCGCTATTTGCACAACATTGTCGACGCCAACATATTCCGCGACTACCTTGAATAGTTTTAACTTTTTAATAACGTTTCCGCAGTTTTGGAAATCTCTGTCGCATCAAAGGATTTCAAGAAAACTGTCCCTTTGAGCATTGCACCAAAACTTTAATTAGGGAAAATAATCGTTGTACAAACTACATCGAAAATAGCTAAATCAACCATATCTTTCCATATATCACGGAACCGTTGTACAAACTTCTTTCTTTTTGAGAAAATAATCGCGAACGTCATAAAATTCGGTCCACAATAGCCAAGTACATAACTAGCTATTGCATCCTATATTGGCAGATAATATTTAAAGCTAAAAATATTAAAAGTCACTCCAACATCAATCAACTACTTCGAAATAGCTAAATCAACCTTCTCTTTGGCTTCTTTGGTTTGCAAAACAATTTTGATTGATGGTTGAGGCCCCGTGTTATTCTCGGCATGAAATAATCACTTACGCCAAATTTTCCGTATCTCTGGTTTTTTACCCTTTTTTCTATCCTTGCCTTGCTACCAGTAGGTTGACCTTGATTTGCAATTCCTATTCCATTGGAGCTAGAAGGTGCTGGTAAATCGACAACTTCTTGAACTTCATTGTTTTCTTCATTGAAAAGCCCATTCTCTCTTTTCCTTTTGCGTGCAATCAATCGTGTCTGAAAACAATATTTACATCCACCTTTTTACACGGTCCACAACTACCGACCGCGTGCGCAAGCTAGATGCTTCTTGAACCGGTGCAATGTCTCCAAGCCGGGTCTTTATTGCCTCTTGTTGATGGTTGCATTGATGCATTTTCATCGGTATTGGTATTGATTGCCGACATGATCCTTTATTAGGCAGTCCTACGAGAAAAAAAGACAATTAAGAAACACTAATTCGTGGAGAAATTAAGAATGGGTGTGTCATGGAGGTCTTGTCTCCTGGAGATTAATTATACATATATTGAATTTGGACTAAAACTAATTTTGAGATTACGTATACATATACTAATTAATTCGTGGAGAAATTAAGACAAATAAATTGCTTGAAAAAATCATATCGCAGTTTTTTTAAGGAGAAAAGAAGTGGATATGAATGCAAGAAATATAACAGATTTCTAACAAATCACTTTTGGTCACCATATACTGAACGAAGATTTAAAAAAACAAAACCACTTTTAATCAAATCCAAACATAAAAAAATAATTTGGACTAAAGACAAAGAGAAAAAAGGTTGAAATTGCTTACAGATCAAAAGCCAAGACTAATCCTCCGAACTCTAAACCAAATTCTATGGTTGTTGCTTTTTTCCCTGTTAGATTTCCAATTGGTACCGATTAGTTATTTAACACAAATATTATTTGAAGCATGCAAAGAAATATCTCGAGAAATTGCAATAAATATCTTTGATAGATTTTTATTTTCAGTTAGTTGTTAACTTAATACATAATTAATATTTATTCGAATTCGTAATTTTGAATAAATTTTAGTGAATATTTAATTATATATTTTAATTATCACGTTAATTAAATATAATTGTTCTATAATGGAGAATTCGGCGGGTACATTTTGGAAGGGAATTGCGAAAAAGGAAACAAGAAAAGGCGAGTAATGAAACTGCGTCAGGCGCTGTTTCGTTCAGCGCAAAAGACAATTTCCAAATATTGTTCCATGCATGGTCTTTTTTGTATAAAGTTCACAAACTTGGTTACGAACAATAAATTTCCAAGAAAATAATGGAGCCACAAATTGGAAATTTTGTGCTTGATTGAAAAAAAAGAAGGCAAGAGAGAATAAATTGTATTCTCACATGATTCTTATCGATCGAATGCAGGAAAAAAAAATCTAAAAACAACCGGGTTGGATTTAATGTCGGTCCGATTCACAGTTTTTAAGAAAAACAGGCCGGTTCAATAACTTTGGACCGGTTTATTTGTTGTTTCGATATTATAAATAGACCAAATCAGAAATGGGTCCAAATCTGATTTCTTCTGGTCCGATTGCCCGGGCCGGATTTACTAACAATGATAAATTTTTAATAGTGTTAAATTTTTGTTAAGTAAGGATATACATGTAATTTGTTATTGAGATCCTCACTTCTTCGATTTTCGAAAAAGCTCTCTCTAAACAAATTTTTTTTTAAAAAATGATTTAAACTTAATTTTTAATAGTGTTAAATTTTCGTTGTACCAAACTATTCTTTTATTTTTGTAATATTTGATTTTAATAAATTAGGTTCAATATTTTTTATTTTAAAAAAAATCATAAATATTTAGTAATAATTTAATTATATTTTAGTTCATATATTTACAAAACCATACATTATTGGACATATAGTTTACTGAGAAATTTTTTAAAAATATCCTAACTTTTTTGGATATTTAAAAAAACACCTATTGTTTTGGAAACTCCAAAAAAAATTCTCAAACCAAACTTTAGTTTTCAAGTACCCCCTATAAGAGTTAACTTTAATTTTGGATGAGATTAATTATTTTTGGACCAAAATACCCTTCAATTTTTATATTTGATACATGAAAAAACTATTTTCGGTTATATTTTATTAATTTTAAAATATTTCATAAATATTTTGAACACATAATAATTTAAAAAAAAATAAGTATTATATCCTATAGTTATATGATTTTTATATTCATTTATTAATTTTTCAAGAAAAGCTAACACAAGTAGCAATAAAATAAATAACAATATTAAGAAAGCAGACTTGAAAATATTTAAAAAATAAAAGATCATGAAATTAAAAATATATATATAAAAAGAATGAAAATAAAACTAACTTTTAAAAGATATTTTTCTACCAATATAATTTGAAAGTTTTATTTTAATATTGTTATTTATTTTATTATTATTTGATGTTAAAGATTTTTCTTGACAAAAATAATAAATGAATATTAAAATCATATAACTATAACCTATAATAATTATTTTTTGAAATTATTATGTGTTAAAAATATTTATGATTTTTTTAAAATTAATAAAATATTACGAAAAATTGTTTTTGTAACTATAAAATATTAAAATTGAAGGATATTTTGGTCCAAAAAATAATTAACCTCATCCAAAGTTAAAGTTAACTTAATACGTAATTAATAATTGTTAGAATTCGTAAATTTGAATAAATTTTACTGAATATTTAATTATATATCTTAATTATCAACATAATTGAACGTAATAACTAAATAATGGATAATTCGGCGGGTACATTTTGGAGTAGAATAAATTTTTTATATATTTTTTTCAATCCGTGTCACGTGTTGATATTAAAAAAAAAAAAAAAATTATTGTACTCCAAAATGTACCCGCCGAATTATCTATTATATAGTTATTACGTTCAATTATGTTGACAATTAAGATATATAATTAAATATTCTATAAAATTTATTCAAATTTACGAATTCGAACCATTATTAATTACGTATTAAGTTAACAGCTAACATGTACTGCTTATCATTTTAATTAAATATACGAACCGAAATTATCCACATTTTATCATAATATTTATATGTTCTAATTAGTATATTTAATTAAAATAATAACCATTACATATTAGCTGCTAACTTAATACATAATTAATATTCGTTCGAATTCTTAAATTTGAATAAATTTTATTGAATATTTAATTATATTTTTTAATTATCACATTAATTAAATATAATAATTCAAATAATGGAGAATTCGGCAGGTGCATTTTGGAGGGGATTAATTATTTTTCTTGAAGTCTGACGGATTTGAAAAAAAGGCGATGTTTGGTTCATCGCCTTTGTTTACCCACCTTAATTACTCCCGTAAAAAAAGGCGCTGAATGATAGCTCGCCTGGCGACGTATGGAACTTCGCAAAAGACAAATTTGGAATTATGTTCAAAACTTGTTTATTTCGTGAATTTTTTTTTCCAAACTTGGTTAGAACAGTAAAATTCCCGAAAATATATTGATAGAATATATATGTTTAAACATCTAGTTTTTTATTTTCCTTCCATTTCATGTATTTATTTTTAATAATTTCAAGATATTTTATTCTTTAAATATTCGCAAGGTATTATTTTAATATTGTCTTTCATCTTATTATTAAATTATGTTAGTTTTTGAGTAAAAAAAATATAAAAGTCATAATATAATGTATGAAATATTAAAATTATATGAATATAACTTGTAATAATGATTATTTTTGAATTATTAAATGCTACAAAAAATGTAGGAATTTTTTTAAATTAAAAAATAACAATTTACTTTAATTACTATACGTAAATTTAGGGGGGGGGGGGGGATTTTACAATATTAAAAATAATTAGTGTTTTTTTGGAATTTTTTCATATTTAATTGAGATCAAAAAATGAATGAATTTGGTCCACAATGGACCAAAGTTCAAGTAATTTTTATTTTTGTTGGTTTATATAAACCATGTTCAAATGAATAATTAATTAATTTAGACATTTTGATCATGATCTAATGGCCCATATTAACTTGATGATGTGGCATGAAAGAAATACAGTTTCGGATCAACCGTAAAAGTGTACACGTGGATGAACGAATGTAAGCGTACATTTGGAGCCATAACTTTTAGTAAGAAAATCCGATTTGAATGGTTCAAATTGGGTTAGATAGATAATTAGATTATCTATAACCTTCATATAGAAATATATATTATATGAACGAAGTATCAGTGTCGTTTATGTGAAATACCGAAAGGGTGCAATAGTATGACATACAGTTAGTAAAACAGTCATAAATTTTGCATACGAAATCCAATTGGACTGGGCTAAATTTGGTTTTGTAGATAATTAGATTATCTACAACTTTTATGTTAGGTGATTTTCTGTCAGAGAAATTTATCAATTTCGTCTGGACAGAATACTGACCAGGTTCATGCAGTTTTCTGTGTGAAAGGGTGTATATTGGATATACATGCCTTTTGGCTAATCCTAATCCTATTAGATATAAATATGATACTTTCTCTCTCCTCACTATGCAATTCTACAGAATTATTCTGCTTAATACACAAGAGAAAAAGAGCAAATTCAGATTTGATCTTTCGTGAGTTAAAAGGTGCGAAGAGAGAGAAATCGAGAAAAAGAGTTTCTCGAGGAATAGAGAATCGATTAGATCGAGCAAGTTCGCCGGTGCATCGTCTAGGCAGGTGCATCCGCGGCCGACGTCTTACGAATCACCGTGGATACAAGTAGAGGAGTGACGTTTGTGACTCTTCGATTGTGATCAACTCCAGTAAGAAAGACGGTGGAAACGCTTGGATGCACGAGGACGAAGTCGAGTGAACCGGCGTAGCAAACGATTGGTGAAGGACGCGTGGTGTGGGACGCGCGGATTGTCACCAACGTGACTGGAAATAGAAGGCGGCGATCAACCCTTCGTGTGCCATCAATTTGGCACTGGTATAGATCTATCCTTCTATTCGCATCGTACCCTCGAAGTCATGGCGTGATCTCGGGAATCGGAGAATCGGACCGGGCCTTCATTCCGTTGCGCGGGCCCGGGGTCGAGGATATTTTCCAACATGGCATTCTATAGAAGCAAGAATTTTGTTAGAATTATACATAAGATATATTAATTAATTAATTATTATATTAGTTAAATAAAAAAAAATATCTTGAAACATATATAAAAAATGAATGCACATTAAAATAAGTTGTTGTCTTTTTAAAAAAATATATATTTTGTTGGTGCTGAATTTTTCATCATTATTTAATTTTTATTATCTGATATTAGTTTTTAAAGAAAATATATAACAAATGAAATATTAAAATTATATAATTATTATTGCATGTTTCCATTTTACAAAAATAATAAAAAATAACAATTTTTTTTAATAAAATTAAATAATATAAGAATAGAGAAATATTTTAGTCCAAAAAATATTGAACACCGTACAAAGAGATAAGGTATTTAAATTTTTTTGGAGATATATTATGGAGTATTCAAGAAAGAGGAGTTCTTTTGTAATATTGAAAAAAATTAGGAGTTTTTTTTATTTTTAGAATTCCTATATTAATGAGCAATTTCTTGTACGCCGAATCGATTCGGGCTATGGACAACTCGATATTTAAAATTCCGGTTATACACAAATCTCTGATTCCAAATCTCGGGTTTAATGAACGAAATCAACACTGAACTTCCCTTTCGTCGTCACCTCTAACAGTGATGAAGGAAAATCTAGCATTAACAGTGAATCGCCCGGCCAAGTACCGGCACCACCGTGCGAATCGCGGTGGTGAGAGACGCTTGTGGATCCCATTTCTCTTCTTTCTCGCCTTTTCTTTTCTGTTCGCTAGTTTCTACGGAGCCGGTTGGTTGATCGCGCCATTTGGGAGTTCCATTGGTATTATCAATCTGGTTAGTGTTTACTGCAAGAACTTGAATTTCAACCTTTTCCATCTTATTTTTTGAGATTAATGAGTAAATGGGTTCCCCTTCTGTATCTTGGTAGGATAATGAGGATGCAAGACTCAGCAGAGTTCTAAAGGAAGCATCGACAAAGGACAAAACTGTAATTTTAACCACACTGAATGTGGCATGGGCTGAACCAGGTTCAGTGATTGATTTGTTCATCGAGAGTTTTCGAACAGGAGAGAGAACAATTGGTCTACTAAATCATTTAGTAATCGTTTCATTTGACATGGAGGCACAAAAGAGGTGCTTGAAAATACACAAACATTGTTTTTCTCTTATCACAGAAGGAATCGACTTTTCAGAGGAGAAGATTTTCATGACGAAAGGATATTTAAGGATGATGTGGCGAAGGATTGATTTTTTCAGGGATGTTCTTGAAAAAGGCTACAACTTTATTTTCTCGGTAAGTTAAGTTACTACTTAATTATTGTTTTTTTCTCTGTGGATTCTTAAAAATTGAATTTTGATGATATCTTCGTATGTTCTAGGATGCAGATATAATGTGGTTCAGGAATCCATCTCCATATTTTTACCCTGATTCGGATTTCCAAATTTCTTGCGACCATTTTACAGGCAATTCCACAGATTTAACGAACATACCAAATGGAGGATTTGGGTATGTAAGATCGAATAAAAAAACCATACAATTCTACAAATTTTGGTACTTATCTCGATTAAAATATCCTGGATATCATGATCAAGACGTGCTTAATTTCATAAAACACGACACTTTAATTTCAGAAATTGGGTTGGAAATTAGGTTTTTGAGCACAGTTTATTTTGGGGGAATTTGTGAGCCGAGTAGAGATTTTGGTAAAGTTTGTACCATGCATGCAAATTGTTGCCTTGGATTGAAAAGTAAATTAAATGATTTGAGGGTTATAGTTGACGATTGGAGGATTTATGTTTCTTTACCGCCTAGGTTGAAAAGCTTTAGTATTTATTCATGGAGGGTACCACAAAATTGTAGGTAAGATTGAAAATCTTTTTTTAGCACGGTTTTTTTTTAATTTGTTCTTTGATTTGATTTTATTTTATTTGAGACATGTTTATTTGGTTATTTGAATCAAGTATTTTTTATTTATTTTTGCAGCCTTGATTTGGTGAACCGACAGAGAGATACATTCGATAGAATGAGTTAAATTGGAGATGGCGGGGTTCTGTGTGGATTTTTGCGTAATGGACCTCTAAAAAAGTTCTTTTTTCAAACCATTTTGTATATGATGTGTAGCTTGTACCTGTTATAGTTTATATTGACCAAATATAATACAGAGACAAATTAAGAAAATAAAAGAGCGAATTACGGTTAGACTCATTCCGTCGCCACTACCATCTCTCGACGATTTCCTTTCCCTCTCTCCGATTAAGTATAATGAAAATAGAGTTGTAAATGAATATCGATATTTCAGATAATATTATCACTGTCCTAATAAAAAACAATTTTATCACATCAAATGAGAAAAACACAGCATTGTACAATAAAAATTGCGAAATTACGGTTTAAGCAGTATGGCCACTATATTGTGTAAAATAGCGTGCGATTGCGGTTTGGATATCGTTAATTAGCCTTCGCGTTGTATAAGAAAATTATAGCCCTTGTTCCGAGTTTTACAGAAAGTTGTAGATTGTCCAATTTGGAGTTAGTATTCAGAAGTAATATTATTTTGTCTAGCCTTCGCGTTGTATTGGAAATAATATTATTTTGTCAAGATATTTTCAGGAATATTTTTTATATCGTTGTTTATTTTTTTTATTTAGTTATAGTTTTGTCCGAGAAAATATACAATAAATAAAGTATTAAAATTATGTATATGATATATAATTTTTTAAAATTAGTATATGTTAAAAAATATTTATGAAATTTTCTAAATTAATAAAATAATACAAAAAAGGTTTAATAAAATTAAATATGAAAATAGAGAGGTATTTTGGTCTAAAAAAATTATAGCACTATGAAATATCTTTATAGGAGGTAATTGAAAATGAAACCTTGTTTGTAGGGGATTTTGGAGTTTCCCAAAAGTTGGGATTCATTTTACAAATTCAAGAAAAAATAGGAGGAAATTTTCCTTTAAAAAATTGGTATATTAATATATAAAAATAAATTAATACTTATAGATAAAAGCCGAGATATATTTCTAGCAAAATCTGAGAAATAGAATCTCCTGGTTCTGAGATCTTGAATTCTGAACAAATGAAAAGGTTCAAATCAAGGTTTCCCAGCAAAACCCCGATTTGAAATTACGGTCATATTTATATTAGCAGGAGGGCTAATTTGCAAAACCAACCCCGAAACGAAACCCTCCTAAAACCCTTTCCTTCTCGCCGCCATTAATCATGGCTTCTTCTATCTCGTCGAAGAAGGCAAAGAAGGCGATGAAGACAAAGAAGACATCCATTGACGACGTGAGAAGGCTCGGGAATGAGCTCCTCTCCAGTCGGACGCACCTCAACAACCTTCCAGTGCTCCTCTCTTTCATCTCCCCTTCCGCACCGTCCGTTGATTTCGCACTCGAATCAATTATCTCTCTCCAGTCGTTCTTCTCGCCTCTTATCTCCGAGATGAAATCATCTGGAGATGATGACAAGGATCCCGAGGCTGTTTTCAAATCCTGGCTCAAAGATCGTTTTGACGAGTTTGTCACTTCACTTGTTGAGATGGCAGTCTCAACTCAGACTGACGATGCTCTTGTGGTGAGTTTTCTGTAATTAATCCTCAATGGATCCTTAATCATTAATTTAGCCTCAAATCGATCATTATTTGTGCAATTGCACAAACCAAGCCAGAAAAAAAGAACAATTGAAAGCTGTAATTTCGTTTCTGATAAAATTAATCAAGTTTATCCATGTTAGGAAGTTGCTTTGGATGCAATTATGGAATTTGTTAAGCTTGGAAAAGATGGGAGTTTTCAGGCTTCTATATACAACAAGCTTCTCAAGAACATTGTAAATTTATCTCATTAACTTTTCTCAAATTATTCAATTGAAATTTATTATTAATCCATCTTTTTTTTACTGTTATATGTAGTTAAATACATCATCTCCAATCGATAGCTTAACAAGTTTGCTCGAATCAAAATATTTTAAGTACACAGATGTGCGGTACGTTATTAAATTTTGTAATACTTCGATTTATTAGGGTTCAATAGTAATTCCTTTTAAAATGTTTTATTTGTTTTTTAGTTATTTTACATATATAAACGTGGAGAAAATCGCCAAGGGTATTAATGAAACAAACCTGACAGGTGATTGATTAATTGTCCTTTTTATCTTTATATGCTTATTTTATATCACGATATATTATTTCGTCTAACAGAGAGTACAAATCCTGATTCAGATAATTCTGAAGACCAATTGAAATTAAGGTATATATATATACCTTCTCTTTTATAGTATAGTTTTAACTATGTTATTTATTTATTTATATATTTTTTTTGTTTCACAGAAACGAGGTCATCATTCGCCACTTGAACACGATTTTATCAAGCTTTCCTCCTTTGAATTTCAGCAAAGAACCAATTTATGATATGTGGAGTCAACAAGGTATTTAATATTTTTGTAATTTCTGCTATAATACATATATACATTATTTTTAAATTACCATCTTATTTTTTGTTTGTAGGGATTTCTTCCAAAGAGGGAAATAATTCTTCAAGTATAATCACAAAAAAACTAAAATTAAAATTCACCAAGGCATGGCTCGCCTTCCTCAAGCTTCCTCTTCCTCTCGACATATACAAAGAGGTATTCACATTTTACCCCTCAAATATATATGTTTTTTAATTATACTAAACTAATATAAAAATTGACATCTAGGTCCTCGCGACGCTACACCAAAACGTGATTCCGAACTTATCAAACCCAGCAATCTTATGGTAACACATTTATTAATTTCTTGATCCAAATCTATTTTAATTTTAACATAATTTTATCGAAATCAAAGTGATTTCTTTACTAGATCGTACGATATTGGAGGCGTAATAAGCGTAATGGCATTAAGTGGGTTATTCATCTTGATGACTCAGCATGGATTAGAATACCCGAATTTTTACGGGAAACTTTACGCTTTGTTAACCCCCTCGGTTTTCCTCGCCAAACATCGCTCCATCTTCTTCCAAGTATGTCATATACATCATTAATTAATTAAAAAAAATATTTAATTTAATTTTTTTTTTATATTTTTGGGCAGTTGTTGGATGGGTGTTTGAAGAGTTCGTATTTGCCGGCGTATTTGGCAGCGGCATTTACGAAGAAACTGAGTAGATTGACGCTCAATGTTTCGCCAGCTGGCGCGATTATTATCATTGCTTTGATTCATAATTTGTTGCGACGACACCCTTCTATTAATTTCCTTGTTCATCAGGTCCCTCTTTCTCTCTCTTGTCGTGATGTTTTACCATATTTAATTTAATTTATTTTATTTTATTTAATGATCAGGATTTGGGGGATGAGACTAAAGCTGATAATAACGATGATGTAGACGAGTCTAATAAGAAGTCTAAACAAAATAAGAAAAAGCTCGGTATCGATCCGTTTAATTATGACGAAAAGGACCCTGCAAAATCTAATGCTCTGAGTGAGTAAAATATATGTTTTATTTGTTAAATTTTATTCGTTTACTAAGAATAGAATATTGTAGGAAGTTCATTATGGGAAATCGATACACTACGCCACCATTACTCCCCTGCTGTATCTCGGTAAAATATAAATATATCTTTTTAATGGGCTTTGTTAATTTTTAATTTTTTTCTTGCCTTTATTTAGGTTTGTTGCGTCTTTAGAGAATGATCTTACTATAAGATCCAAAACCACGGAAATGAAAATTTCGGATTTCAGTTCCGGCTCTTATGCTACTGTTTTCAAAGACGAGGTATGAATCATGATGATCCTAGAAAGGTATATGTGTGAATTTTTCTAATTTATTTTTTTAATTTTTAGATACGAAGAAGGATAAAGCAAGTTCCTCTAGCGTTCTACAGCGGTACACCGACGACTTTATTTTCGGAAGCTGATTTTCCGGGATGGACATTCCAGAGCCAGACAGAGGACGAGAAACCAGGAAATGAAATCCAGGAAAAGAAATCTGGGGGAAATGATGATGATAATGGTTTGAATGCAAAGAGACAACGGGTTGAGGCATGAGTAAGTTAACTCTAGTTCAAGAAATGGTCTTTTTTTAATGCATGATGATTATTTATTGATGTTGTTGTGTCTACTATTTATTTATTTATTTATCAATGAGATATTTTGTATTGAGATACTAAAGAATTGAAGAAATTTTTATTGTTTAACTTGGAAGATGGGGATGTCACCATGTCAGACTCAGAGCCAAGGATATAATATTACTGACAAGATTACAATTACAATTATTTTGAAAATTATACGATAATTTTGTTGCATGTTTTTCACATGGTTGTGGCGACTACGTAGGTAGGTTGGAAAAACATCAAAAGAAAATTTGTAGACAAATTTTTTTTTTTTGAGTTTTAAAAAATGAAATGGTTGTTAATTATTGCCAACAATTAACATTGATGGTGACCAAACTGGCCCACAGTGCAAGCAGCCAGAAAATGACATCCAAAGAATCCAGATCCGAGGTGCTTCTCACAACATAAATATCTCTTTGGTTTTCGTCTCTGTTCGCACTCTCACCACAATATTGTCTGCCTCTAGTACATAAATATCACGTGCAAGTCATGCTTTCTTTTTCAGAGTCGCTGAGTCACTGCATTTAGCAGCCTTTTCTTTTCGAACGTGGATAAAAAATTGTACGAGGATTTTTGTTTTAAACAATACCAAATGGTCGTGTTATTGGTACATATTTTTTTTATTTTGATGAGATTTGAATTCATAACCTATGATTTTATTGTATCAAACATTCAACCATTAGGATATGAGACTATTGACAATTAAAAATTGATGAACATAAACATGTCCGAATCAAATAGATTCGAAACTTAAATGATCTTGAAAAATAATTCATGATCCGAGCTCAAATGACCTGCTGAATGAATGAAACACTTCTACCTATAAACTATTCTCTCTTCAAAATGATCAATCGTGAGCAACCTTTAAAAAGGCATCACGACTATCCAAATTAAATGTACGATTCATGATCATTACCTACCAAATAGATTATAACTTAGTCTTTTTGTTCTAAGATATATGTTAATTACAGTCGTGTATAATATGTCATCTTTGAATAAGATCAACTTATTTTCCTGATATCAAATTATGACTAAACTAAACAAAAATATATTAACTAACCGTTTATTAATTTCTTTGAGCATGACCATGCATTTGCTTCATTCTCATTCATTATCTCCCTTAATGGAGAGGAACAAATCTCATTTTAGTATATACACACTAATGAACTTTGCAATATCTGTTACGACAAAGTAAGATCATATTTAGAGTACATAGATCTATATTCTATATACATGAATCTTATGATAACTTATGTTACAAACTTGTTATATTATTCGTTATGAGAATCAATAATGACATATAACATGTATATTCTCTCGTAGATCTGGATGGACGCGGCAGATTTGGAAGCGACAGACTGGTACCCAGCTTTTTTGAAGGCAATAACATATCATCGTATTCTTTTTTGAAGGCAATAACATGTATTCTTTTTTGAAGGTCGCAACAATAGTTTGTTGGACGTGTCGGCACATATGGAAGGCCACGGCAGTGAGTGTCGGCATATTTGGAAGGCCACAACAGTGAGTAGCGAGCGAAGGCATAGATATCTTTAAGGCGAAGACGCGAGCGCGCGAATCTGACAACGAAGTTCAAAGCGAACACGTGCAGGGAACTAGGCGGCCGGCTATCGGCAGCTCAATTAGGATTTGTTACAACTCTACTTAGGGTTTTCTTTTCTTAGTTTTTGCGGGCCATATGAACCATAGAAAATAGGTCTTACATGTACTTTTTTTCTTTTGAAAATGTACCCCTCTCCTCTTTTTATTATTTAATACATCCTAAGATGGATAAACCCCTTAATTCAAGAAAATATGTATATTCTCCAATGTTTTAAATAACGTATAGCGGCGCGTAGCGTTTTGCCGTTTAATTTAGCGGTCAGCGTAAAACGGCGATATAGCGCTGCTTCACCATCGCAACGGTCTTTGATCAAAATTATTATTTTTATAATACTAAAATATGCATATAAATATAACTTAGCAGCAAAATATTGTTAATGAAATTATATTTAATGTTTCTTTATACCAACCTCTCAAAATAACATAAATAAAAAATCCATCTATGAGAAAATATATTATTATTATTATAATTATAATTATTATAATAATAATAATAATTTATTACTATTGTTTTTATTATTATTTTAATGTTATTTTAATAATACTAATAATTGTGGTTGTTGTTATTATTATCTAATTCTTAGTATAATAATAATAATAATAATAATAATAATAATAATAATAATAATAATAATAATAATTATTATTATTATAATAATAATAATTATTATTATTATTTCATAACAATAGTTATTATTACTATTACTATTATTATTATTATTATTATTATTATTATTATTATTATTATTATTATTATTATTATTTATTAACAATTATTATTATTATTATTATTATTATTATTATTATTATTATTATTATTATTATTATTATTATTATTATTATTATTATTATTATTATTATTAGTATATGTACTATTACTATTCTTATTACAATCATTATTTTATAGTTATTATTATTATTATTATTATTATTATTATTATTTATTAATATTATTTTGAACTTATTATAATAATACCACTACTAGAAAACGGTTTTTCAGCGGCGGGTCAAAACTATCACCGGCGGTACCCTCACTGATAATATTTTCAGTGGCGGCACCGCCCTTGAAAAAAAAACCCCCACTGAAAGTTCATTTTCACCGGCGGTACCGCCACTGAAAATTAATACCCCCACTGAATAATTCACTTTCACCGGCGGTACCGCCCTTGAAAGTTCGAACTTGTCAGAATCGGTCACTTTTAGCGGCGGTACCGCCCTTGCAATGAAAACCCCCACTGAAGATATTTACTATCACCGGCGGTACCGCCACTGAAAATTTATACCCCCACAGAATAATAAACTTTCACCGGCGGTACCGCCCTTGAAAGTACGAACATGTCCGGTACGCTAAATTTTAGCGGCGGTACCGCCCTTGAAAAGAAAACCCCCACTGAAGATTACCACATTCACCGGCGGTACCGCCCCTGCAAATAAACACCCCCACTGAAGATTACCACATTCACCGGCGGTACCGCCCCTAAAAATAAAACACCCCCACTGAAGATTATCACATTCACCGGCGGTACCGCCGCTAAAAATAAAACACCCCCACTGAAACATTTATCGCCGGCGGTACCGCCGCTAAAACCAAATCACCCCCACTGAACAAAGTTACTTTCACCGGCGGTACCGCCACTAAAACCAAAACACCCCCACTGAAAATCACAAAATAGTAAATAATAATATTAATAATCATAATAAAATTAATTCAGTCCCGTAAGTCCTCCTCACATTCGGGTCGCTTTGCGACTCATTTCGATTCCAATCTCGATGAATTGAATCTTCTTAAGAGACAATTAATATTAAAACCATAATCATCATCATATTTTGATAATAATAATTCCAATCATCATATTTTGATAATCGTAATAGTAATATTAGTAATAATCGTAAAAATTATAATGGTAATTAATATTATTAAAAGGTATTGATCTAACACTCGATTCTACATATTCACTTGAAGTCTTGTCTACCGTAATAATCATAATTAGAATCATAGTAAGGAAAATCATAATCATAATAATTATAATCATCATATTTTAATAATAATAATTAATATTAATCATAATAATGTAATATTATTATTATTGTTATTAGGCAATTTACTTGGTCGAATAATCCTTATTTTCGAACTTTCTCCAAATTTTTCAGATGTGTAAATCGCTATTAATCATATCGATATGATTATTATTAATAATAATAATAATCCTCATCATCATATTTTCATAATAATAATTAATACTAATCATAATATCGGTTCTACATTTTCGCTAGAAGCTTTGTCTAATAATAATAATAATGTTAATCTTAATAATTATACTAATGATATAACTTATCACCGGCGGTTAGTACAATTACCGCCGCTGAAAGTCTTCAATGGCATGTAATAACGTTGATTATTTTATGTTTTTCACCGGCGGGATCACTTATACCGCCGCTGATAGTTCGTGTTCACCGGCGGGGTCTCTTATACCGCCGCTGATAGTTAGTTTTTCACCGGCAGGGTCACTTATACCGCCGCTGATAGTTAGTTTTTCACCGGCGGGGTCACTTATACCGCCGCTGATAGTTAGTTTTCACCGGCGGGGTCACTTATACCGCCGCTGATATTCTTATTAGTTTTAAGTTCTTGCAGCCTTTCACACGAACACAAAACCCTATCTCGCAGTCGAGTCGTCGTTCTGGCTCTCTCTCTCTCTGAAGCGAATCGAGTCGTCCTTCTTCTTCTTCGCTGAAGTCAGGGGCCTTACGCGTCCTTCTTCTTCTTCGCTGAAAACCTTTACCGGGGGTACCGCCGGTGATGCTCTTTTTTAGCGGCGGCTTATCTGTGGCGGTTTATCAGCGGCGGTCCACCGCCGGTGATAGTATCAGCGGCGGTATTGGTGATTTTCAGCGGCGGTATACCACCACCGGTGATAGTGCTGTTTCTAGTAGTGTACTAATAATAGTTGTTGTTATTATTATCTTATTCCTAGTATAATTATTATTGTCATCATCATCATTATTATTATTATTCTTACTATTATTATTGTTATAATTGTAATTATAATTATTATTACTTAATAACTATAATTATTATTATTGGATAATTATTATAATTATGATAATTATTATGATTATTATGATTATTATGATTATTATTTCTACATAAATAAATTGCATTGCAATCTTTGTAACCATGTTATAGTACCGCTACGGCCGCTATATTTGTACGTTTCATGCTATAGCAGTCCGTTATAGCGTTGCAGCGGAATAAAACGTTGCATACCTAAATTCCGAAACGATGCAGCGTTTACCTTCAGAAATCCGCTATAGCGCCGCTATTTAAAACATTGATATTCTCATATTATGATCGATACAATATATGTTTTCTAATATAAACTTATGTTTCATACTTGATAACTAATATCTATGATGAGATCTCGTTTATAATCGGCGGCTGCTTGGAGCTCCTCGAAGAGCGGAAACTCGAGGCGATTCTGGGGTGGAGGCAAACCCTAGCCGCCGCCTCCACCCCCTCCTCTCTCAAGCCTTCTTCGACCCAGCTTCTGGAAGCCCTTTGCGAGGCGAACGGAGATCCGAGATCCGAGAGCTTCTGGACCGCGGCGACGGACGAAAACGACGCGAGCGAGCGACATCGCCTCGAAAGAACGACACAGAAACGGAGCGGCGCGGCACCAGAAGTACGAGCGACTGCTCAGGCGAACGGAGCGGCGCGGCGACTTGATGAATGTGGCGGCGCTGGTAATGCACGGTTCAGTCTTGCTCCGGTCTTCGTTAAAGGGATTTTCTATGTAGTTCAATTTTTGTTCCGTGAGGATCCATCATGGGGCCGATCAGGATTCGATCCAGTAGAGCTTCACCCCTTTGTGAAGGTTCTTCTATGCGGAGAGCATGTGGAGATGGAGCTGATCCAGCAAATCTCTCTCTTCATACTCCATAACAAAATTGCAGGAATTCAGTGTTGGTTAATTCTAACCTAGAGGGGGGTAAATTTGGCAATCTAACTTACACTTAGTTTAGATTTAAACCTAATTTACGGTGCGGAATAAATAATAATTTAGATGATAAAGATGATACCGTACAAACACTATGACACAAGATGTTTGTTTACGAAGTTCGGTAGGTGGTTGCTTTGTAGCTTTAACTCACCCTTTACTCGCTTAATTGACCGACTCAATTATTTGCGAGTACCTACGTCTCCGGGAATGCCTTGTGCCTCTTTTTGGCTTTCGATTGACTTCCAACTCAACTCGATTACAAGGATTTGCCTAGATCGATTTACACGCTTCTATCGATCTATAGCTTAGGCTCTTTACAATTTGTTGCACTAGCCTATTACACTTTTTCACTAATCGAGCTACAACGTGATCGGTCACGTGAGTGGGATACGATTAGTGGAGAATATCGAAAGTAGATCAACGATCTAAAGAGGTTTCTCAAGCTATCAATGGATATAGATAATCACAGCTTAGGGTTTCTCTCTTTTTAGGTTTGAATGTTTTAAAAATGAAGGAGTGGAAGAGAGAGACCCATGAAGGATTCTATTTATACTCTCTATAGAAATCCTTCAGAAAACTTGAAGTGCGTTCGAACGCATAAAGTCCGTTCAGAACGCACTTGTAGTTTGCACTAGCCGTTTCAAAATAACGTGCAAGTACATCTTGGGTCCGTTCGTAACGGACTCAATTATACATAGCATTTTGCGTTCACAGGAACAAGAGTCCGTTCAACGCACTGAAAAGTGGGTGAACGGATTCCAGGTTGTCCGTTCGAACGCACATGTGTGTTCGTTCGAACGCACACATCCCTGTGACATTTTTCGTTCACAGGAAGGATTGTCCGTTCAACGCACTCAGAAGGTGGGTGAACGGATTCTAATTGTCCGTTCGAACGGACATGATTGTTCGTTCGAACGCACACATCCCTGTGACACGTTTGGTTCTAATCAAGGTTTAATAGTTTTGATATGTGGCAAGTCCGTTCTGAACGGACTTTGAGTTCGTTCAGAACGCACTTCCTGCTTGACTGAACTCTTTGTTATTTTGAACATGATTTTACTTGAGTTCTACTAGGTTTGTACCTATGGTTTATTTGTGGCGTATCCCACTCACGGAAGGCTTCAACATCTTGATTCTTGATGTATTCCAATGGCCTTCCTCGTGTTCTTCTTTTCTTGTTTATCTTGAGACTTCATGTCCTGATTCTTGATGTAATCCAATGAAGTCCTCCTTCACAAGTCCTCCTTCATCTTTGTATCGTACCTATGTTATCCTGCACTTTTCTGGATGTATACATTAGTAATGACAGTGTTTTGAAATAATCAAACTATTAGGAAATTTGAACCAACAAACTCCCCCTTTTGATTAATTTCAAAACACTGTCGGTTTGGAGAGTTTCACCATTTAGTTGAGAACTTTCCGTACGATCGTTTCTCCCCCATTTTGAAAGAGATCAAAAGGGTCAAGGAGACTTCACCAACGGAAGGCTCCCCCTAAATGCGAGCTCCCCCTCAAAGAATGAATTGATGAATGTATGAGCTCGTAAATATGATCAAATTCTTTTGTTTTGAAAAAAAATCTTTTCTCATTTGATATTTTTTAAGAAAATGAAACAGTTTTTGTGTGTGCGTTCCGAACGGAAAAAGTAATGCGTTCGAACGCACTTGCATCTGGACTGATAGGTTATATAAAAATCAAAAAATAGATGCAACAGTTGATAATACTCAGACTGACACTAAATCAAATTTATGCAGTTCAGGGCATGACACATGCCGATACAAACACACACATAACATACGCTGTTCAGCGATACAAACCCAACAAACTCAATTTCTCACACACATGCACGTCATATAAAAACAAACACGACAACACAACACACTTATGACACCGCCGGTGATTACATCTCGTTGGGACCGGGGTAAGGGTTCGGGTCGGGATGATAGCTTGGACCGGACGCAAAGAAGTCGTCGACGTTGAATGTTCCCGAATGGGACTCCGACGGATTCGCGGTGGGATGAGATGGAGGAGGAGGATTGTCTTGTTCTCGAGGTTCCGGATAGGCCCCGAAACGGTTTTCAAGATGACCGTAAAGGTCGGAAAATTGACGTTCTACTCTCTCGAGCATCCTTGTCTCGGAAACTTGCATGCCCTCTCGAATTTCATTTCGAATCCCTCGTTCATGTCGCTCCATACGCTTATTCATTGCCTCTAATAACGACGTTATGTGAGCGAACCGCCTTTCGTCCCTTTCCATCGGGTCGTTCGAACTTCTTACACTTTCCCTCCCCTCACGTGTTCGAGCCTGGTTTTCACTGCCCTGGTCGGATGGAGCGTCACTCTCCAACCAACGGGTAGGATTTGGAGGAAGGTGGAACGCTCCCTCTTCATCTGGGTGATCGATAATCCATTCATGAGCTTGTGCTGAATACCGAAACCTTTGACGCAGAAGGTTTAATTTTGACGCGAGGTTGATCGGTGGTTCAGGTCGGAAATCCCAATCTTCCACCGGGATCGAGACTCCTTGGAGGTTCAACATTCGAGCGATCAACGTTCCGTATGGTAATGATGCATTCCTTATGTTCATGGCGCTTTCCATGTGGCTTAATATGAGATAAGGCACATGGATGGGTAGTTGGTCCTCGTACCACATGCGATATAAAAACAAGATATTTCGATCTTCGAGGTTTGCTCTCAATTTTGCAACAGGAGCGAGAATGTTATTACCAATTATCCAGACGAATCTTTCAGGAGCGGCCAGGTGTGACACTGCTGATTGTGATGCGTATCTATTCGTGACCACTTTCTTCATGGTTTCGAACCCTTCGGTTTCAATTTTCCCCCAGCGGTCGTTGTACACCTTCTCTCCATCATCTTTGAGCCCGAACAAGTCGCACAAATTCTGCACCGAGATTACGACTTCCTCACCGAGAATAAAAGAGGTTATCTTATCTTGGGCATGATCGAAAGTGGCGTTTGCATAGAATAGCCGAGTGATGATCTCATACGACCTCTCGTTGAGACGCGCAAGGTTTGCAAATCCCCATTTTCGCTCGATTTCCTCGATCTTGTCGGAAAGAATAGAACAATTTCGTGGAAACTCGTAATAGTAAGATTTTGAGAGGGGTCTCCTTACCACAACGCTATTGAAGAGGAGTCCGGTTTCCGGATTTCGAAAGAGATAATCGTTATTCGGATTGGTGAAATCGTAATCTGCTTGCATTCGTGCGCTGTGATTAGGCCTGTTGGCTGGCGTGCCCCTCTTCATGCGGACAATCGATGGAGGCGGTGGTATTTCTTGAGCTTTCGAGCTTTCTCCTGTTCTCTTCTTTTCCTTGGATTTCCCTTTTGATATGAGGCTTCGATTTGCATCCATGAAATCAAGCTTTTGAGAGAGAAGAGAAGGAGTTTTTGAACGAGAAGATAAGGGCAAGGGTTTGAAGAATGTAAATCGTGTCCCTTTAAGTCTCTTCGTACGAGAAGATTAACCATAGCGTCCATTGATGAGGGTCGGTTGCATGCAGATGGAGAGTAAATACGACGAGTCCGTTCGAACGGACATTCATGTGCGTTCGAACGTACACGCTTCTGGGTAAAAGGCGCCATTGTTTGGGTTTGAGTTGCAGGTGAGAGGTCTTTGAGTTCGTTCGAACGCACTTGCAACAGTTGGGACAGGCGCCATAATATGAAATGCCGTCGTAATCATACATTTCATCTGTCCGTTCAGAACGCACTGTTTGTTCGTTTGAACGGACTTGAGTCTGGAAGGATGGCATTTGTTAACTTCATTTGTCCGTTCCGAACGCACTCGTTTGTTCGTTCGAACGGACTTGAGTCTGGAAGGATGGTATTTGTTGACTTCATTTGTCCGTTCCGAACGCACTCTTTTGTTCGTTCGAATGGACTAGATACTGAGCTGAGACCCGGATTTATTGACCCAAAACACTGACCCTAGTTCAACAACTCTATTTGTACTTATGATTATACAGTTATTATGCAACTACATGAGACTAGACCCAATATGCTGAATTTTAATTCTTGAGAGATAACATACCTAGCTTTAGTCGTAGATCGGAGAAAGGAGCAAATGGTAACGGTTTTGTGAAGATGTCGGCAATTTGATTTTGAGTCTCTATCCATTCGAGTTTAACATCGCCTTTTTCCACGTGATCCCGAATGAAGTGGTGACGTATGTCGATATGCTTGGTTCGTGAATGGTGGACAGGGTTTCTCGAGATGCATATTGCGCTATTGTTGTCGCACAATATGGGGATTTTACGGAAGTTCAAACCGTAGTCTCCGAGGGTTTGGTTCAACCACAGTAATTGAGCACAACAGCTTCCTGCGGCTACATACTCGGCTTCGGCCGTCGATAAGGCTACCGAGTGTTGTTTACGACTTGACCATGATACAAGTAAACCTCCCAAAAATTGGCATGTACCGCTCGTGCTTTTTCGATCAACTCGGGATCCGGCAAAATCCGCATCAGTGTATCCTACTAGGTTTAGGTTCCCACTATGCCCGTACCATATCCCAAGTTCAATTGTACCTTTTAAATAACGAAATATGCGTTTTACGGCCGTGTAATGTGATACCTTGGGGTTAGCTTGAAATCGAGCGCACAAGCATACGGCGAACATGATGTCGGAACGACTCGCCGTTAGATAAAGAAGGCTCCCGATCATTCCTCTATAGGACGTAATGTCGAACGATTCGCCCTCTTCATCCGCATCCAATTTTGATTCCTTTGCCATTGGAGTGTCACTCGTTTTAGTTTGGTCCAACTCGAATCTCTTTAATAATTCGCGAGTGTACTTTGATTGGTTGACGAAAATTCCTTCACTTGATTGTGTGACTTGAAGACCCAAGAAGAATTTTAACTCTCCCATCATACTCATGGCAAATTCACTGTGCATAAGAATAGAGAATTCTTCGGCAAGAGCCGCATCACTTGATCCAAAAATAATATCATCTACGTAAATTTGAACAAGTAAAATGGATACTCCCTTTTTACGTGTGAAGAGGGTGGTGTCGATTATACCTCTCACGAAACCATTTGAGGTGAGAAATGAGGATAGTCGATCGTACCATGCTCGTGGGGCTTGTTTCAATCCGTATAGGGCTTTTGAGAGTTTGCACACGTAATCGGGGAATTTAGGATCCTTAAATCCCGGTGGTTGCTCAACGTAGACTTCTTCTTCGATTTCACCATTGAGAAATGCACTCTTGACGTCCATTTGAAATAGTGTAAACCCCTCAATAGCGGCGTAAGCTAGGAGGAGTCGTATCGCTTCTAGACGAGCCACTGGAGCAAAGGTTTCTTCGAAATCGATCCCTTCTCGTTGTTTAAATCCTTGAGCGACGAGTCTCGCCTTGTTTCGTACCACGTTTCCATGTTCATCAAGTTTATTTCGAAAGATCCATCGAGTCCCAATGATCGAACGATTCATGGGTTTTGGAACCAACATCCAAACTTGATTTCTTTCAAATTGTTCCAATTCTTCTTGCATTGCGATAATCCAATCTTCGTCTAGATTGGCTTCCTTGAAGGATTTTGGCTCGGTGTGAGAAAGATATGCGCAATGAGCTACGTAGTTGTGGACACGAGACCGAGTTCGTACACCTTCTCGGGGATCTCCAACAACGTTTGTGAGAGGATGGTGGGGTACTTCTCGGAGAACCTCGGGGATTTGGTAAGGAGTTTCACTCTCTTCTTCCTCTTCCTCCTGTTCTTCCTCTTCTGGAGGATCATTGTTTTCTCTCTGAGGTTCATCAAGAGTTATGTCGATGTGTTGATATTCCGGCTCGGCTTGTTTTCTCGGTGATTTAGCAATTGTTTCCGTGACTTCACCTACATTTAAGCTACCTTTCTCGGCTTCCTTTTTAGTTTCATCAAAATGTACGTGAACGGATTCACATACGACTCGTGTTGATCGTATGCAAACTCGGTATGCTTTACTTGTACATGAGTAACCGACAAATATTCCTTCAATGGATTTTGGATCGAGTTTGTCTCGATTACTCAATTCATCCAAGATATAGCATTTGCATCCAAATACTCTCATGTAAGAGACATTTGGATTTCCCCCATACCATAGCTCATATGGCGTCTTCTTCAAAATAGGCCTTAAGCTAACCCTATTCACCACATGACATGCGGTGTTAGTGGCTTCGGCCCAAAGGTATTTTGGAGAAGGATGCTCACTTAGCATGGTACGGGCAAGTTCAATTAAAGTTCGATTTTTACGTTCAACCACACCATTTTGTTGAGGTGTGCGAGGAGCCGAAAATTCGCGTATATATCCCTTTTTATGACAAAATTCATCAAATTTTGTATTTCGAAATTCACCTCCATTGTCACTTCGAATGGTGACAATTGAGGTGCCTTTTTCATTTTCAACGAGAGTACAAAATTTGATGAAGTTGTCACACGTTTCACTTTTATGAAGTAAATAATGTATCCAGGTGAAACGCGAATAATCATCCACAATAACAAACATATACCTTTTATTACCTATGCTTGTAACGCTCATTGGTCCGCAAAGATCAAGATGGATGAGTTGAAGAGGTCGATTCGTGGTGACCATATTCTTTGATTTGAACCCGGATGATCTAGTGTGCTTACCTTTTTCACACGCATCGCATAATCCTTCTAGTTCAAGTTTATGTGCGGGAAGTCCTCTAACTAATTGCTTTTTGGACAACCTATGTATAGTTTTCATGCAAATGTGACCTAACCGTCAAATGCCAAAATCGATAACTTCTAAGAGAAGTAATCCGAATCAACTCTCGGACTATTTTGTGAAGAGTACCACACCCACAAATAAGCCCACCGTAGCATTTTGTAACTAAAGTGCGTTCTGAACGGACTTTATGCGTTCGAACGCACTTCAAGTTTTCTGAAGGATTTCTATAGAGAGTATAAATAGAATCCTTCATGGGTCTCTCTCTTCCACTCCTTCATTTTTAAAACATTCAAACCTAAAAAGAGAGAAACCCTAAGCTGTGATTATCTATATCCATTGATAGCTTGAGAAACCTCTTTAGATCGTTGATCTACTTTCGATATTCTCCACTAATCGTATCCCACTCACGTGACCGATCACGTTGTAGCTCGATTAGTGAAAAAGTGTAATAGGCTAGTGCAACAAATTGTAAAGAGCCTAAGCTATAGATCGATAGAAGCGTGTAAATCGATCTAGGCAAATCCTTGTAATCGAGTTGAGTTGGAAGTCAATCGAAAGCCAAAAAGAGGCACAAGGCATTCCCGGAGACGTAGGTACTCGCAAATAATTGAGTCGGTCAATTAAGCGAGTAAAGGGTGAGTTAAAGCTACAAAGCAACCACCTACCGAACTTCGTAAACAAACATCTTGTGTCATAGTGTTTGTACGGTATCATCTTTATCATATAAATTATTATTTATTCCGCACCGTAAATTAGGTTTAAATCTAAACTAAGTGTAAGTTAGATTGCCAAATTTACCCCCCTCTAGGTTAGAATTAACCAACATTCAGGAATTCAGGCGACTGCTGAGGCGATTCGCGAATTACGAGCGGAAAAGGAAAAGGAAAAAGGGCAGCAACTGGCTGCTGCAGGCTGCGCGGGCGATTCGCGAAGTAGGAAAAGGAAAAAGGGCAGAAGTTGGCTGCTACAGGCTGCGCTATGATTCGCGAAGGACGAGCGGAAAAGGAAAAAGGGCAGCAGCTGGCTGCTGCAGGCTGCGCGGCGATTCGCGAAGTAGGAAAAGGAAAAAAGGCAGCAGCTGGCTGCTGCAGGCTGCGCGGCGAGGCGACGGTAGGAAAGGGAGAAAAGGGGCCACCGCAACGGGAGCTTGGAACCCTAGCAAGGCGACGACGGACCGAGGCCACCGCGACGACGGCAAAGGCGACAGCGACGCGCGACGGTGACAGCCCCTGGCGGAGATCCGAGGACGACAGCCCCGGCGACAACCCGAGGGCGACAGCCCCTGGTGGAGATCCGAGAGCGACGGGCACAGCCCCGGCGACAATCCGACGGCGACAGCGACAGCGAGGGCGCGACAGGCTGCGACAGCGAGGGCGACGGTTCTGCGACAAGGAAAAGGGTGACAGCTCCGACGAGGTCGATAATGGAGACGAACCGATCGTCTAAGGATGGCCGAAAGCATCATCTCGGTCTGTATCTTACTTTTGCAATTGTAATTTACTTTTGCGCTAAATTACTTTTTTACATTGATCATGTAAAATCGTATCCAATGTATTAAACTATGCTTTAATATATTAAAAGAGGCTTCGCCTCTTTGGTTTTCAAAAAAAAAAACTAATATCTATGATTATTAAAACATAATCATCAGTTATTCGAACATATTAGTGTACATATATAGCTTATTATCTTAAGTATGTTTGTCATCACAAATATGTTTGAACAATGTTATTCTAAACTAGCTATAACCCCGCGCAATTGCGCGGTGCCGTTGATTTGTTTTTTTTTTATGATTTGTGCTTTTTCTGTATTTATTTTTCGGCAGCGTTGTATTGGCCAGTGATTCGATTTGTGTGGTGTTGTGAAATTTTCAAACTGAGAAGGACCGAAATGTAATTTTTCAAACCGAAAAGGACCAAAATGTAAATTAAAAAGGACCAAAATGTGAATTAATTTTTTTTTTCGAATTAAAATGTGTAAATAAAAAAGGATCAAGATGTAAATATGAAGTACCAAAATGTAATATTTTAAACTTGAAAGGACCAAAACAAAAATAAAAATGACCAAAATATAGTTTTTTCAACTAAAAAGGACCAAAATATAATAAAAAAGGACCAATATGTAAATTAAAAATTTTCTTACAAAGAGGCCCCTATACCAAAATGTATTTTTTTAAACTTGAAGGACCAAAATGTAAATAAAAAAGGACCAAAGTGTAATTTTTCGAAACAAAAAAAACCAAAATATAAATAAAAAAGAACCAAAATATAAATATAAATTTTATTTTTTACAAAAAGGCCCCTGATGACGTGGCTCAACGAGGAGCCAGGAAAAATATAGAATTATACTAATTAAAATATCTGCAACTATGGGTCACCGTGTTCAATCCACCTCCTCCGGCTTGGTGCATCGAGGAATTAACCAAAATTGCGAGCTCCTTCGGAATCCTAATTAATCACGGACCACTCGTCAACCTTACCACTATGGAATCCCTCGACATTCTTGTCGGCATTACCGAAGGAACTCCCACCCCTACCGAAATCGAATATACGCACGGTGGAGTAACTTGGCTGCTTAATTGCACTGAGAAAGAGAAACTTCACGACCCGCTCCTCTTTTTCAATCCACCCAACCCGGAACCGCCTACTGAAATTTACGACGATATCCAAACTAAACTGCAAGATGAGGTCGAGAGAGGACTGATTGCACAGGAAATTGAAGAAGCAAACCGAAGAAAGCTACATGAGGCGATCTCGGTTCAGGATGTAATCAGCGACGGCTCCGCCAACTTCTCGGAGAAAGATCAAAACCAAGAATGGAAGGAGAAAGTTTCGGTGGACAAAGATTGGCTACACCAACTATGGAGATTAGCGGTCCAAGGACTAAAATCTAACCCGACGGCATCGCCACTACTAATAGGCGAATTAGGACGAAAATCTCTGAGGGATGCGGGCATCATCCGGCAACTCTTAGAAGACGAGATGAAGGAGGGCTACACGCAACTCTTGCCGAGCACCACTGCCACACCACCGGCAATTCAACATGACTCGAAACAATCCGACCCGAAAGAACGAAGGATCCAACCCGCAAAGATCCTGGAGATTGAGTTACCAAGTACGACACAACAATCCGGCTCAACAATCCTAAAGGATCCAAACCCGAAGACGCGGAGGATACTCGCGTCAACAATAGAGGAATCGATGGCAGACCCGAAGGAGCCCATAAAAACGATAGCGACTTCGGTCAAGGATGACGAAGATATTAACATCTCTTTATCCTTAATTAAAAAACGGCTAAAAAAACAAAAGCAAAAAAAAATGTCAACAATTTTTGAGCAACAAGGGACCTCTAAGGAAGAGGAAAAACGAAAAAAAAACGAAAAAAAAATTTCAAAAAAAAACGCTTCTGACCAGGGGGTATTTGGCGCAAGGAAAAAAAAAATTTCCGAAAAAAAATTAAATTACATGAAATTAAAAGAGAAAATAATGGTGAAAAGGAAAAATGTAAAACCGCGGGCTAAATCGCTAATTAAAAAATTAGAAGCAGAGAAAATTAAGAAAAAACCGCTAGATCAAAAAACAATACATGACATTCAAAAGGCTCTAGGGATTGAATCTAGTGACACCCTTGTTTTAGAGGAGCGAGAAGCGAAACATAACCAAAATACCCAAATAAAAACAAATAAACGATAAAAGGAAAAGTAACAAAATAACGACAAAACTAGACAAATTCTTATTCCTAGCGAAAAAGGAAAAAATAAATAAAAGGAAAAGAGAAATTAAGATTAGGCTTCGATTATCCTCACTATCGACTTATCCTACCTCTATTTTGAAGCAAGGAAATAAAATGGCAAACCGCGAAGCCGAGGAAGATTTGGAGGTAGGAGAAGACGAGGTAGGAAACGAGGCAGAACAAAAGGACGAGGTCCACAAGGATAAAGAAGATGTATCTCTCTATTTAAGGAATCGAACTTTGTTTAATTATGTGTAAGAACTTAAAGATTATGTCTTGGAATGTACGTGGATTAGGATTGAAAGAAAAATGTAATATGGTTAAGGACTCAATTAGGAATGCCAAACCAAATATTATTTGCATCCAAGAAACGAAATGGGCCAACCCCAATCCTTTCCAACATAAAAATGTTTTAACCGCGCGTCATGGCAACGTCCTATTCAAAAATGCGCAAGGATCAAAGGGAGGGCTCATGATTGCTTGGGACAACAAAGTATCCATGATCGAGCACTTCCACACCCGATCGTGCTTGAACATCGTCTTTACAAAAGATGATGGAGGAAAATTCCTCCTCTCAAATACATATGGCCCGGCTTCCACATCACCAAGGGAAAAACTAGAATATATTCAAGAAATAGAGGAAATAAATAAGGAATTAAATCTACCATGGATAATCATTGGAGATTTCAACCTCATTAGATCGAGGGAAGACACGACCTCGACCAACTTCAACACAACAATGGCTTTGCGGTTCAATGAGGCAATTAATGCGGCCGATCTAACCGAAATCCCCTTAAGGGGAAGGAAGTTCACATGGTCTAATAAAAGGGAGATGCCAACGCTAGCTCGCCTCGATAGAGCTTTCATCTCGGAACATCTCATCGTACAAAACGTGACGATCACTCTCGAAGATCTACCAATGACCACCTCGGACCACGCTCCAATAATCCTAAAAATCCAAAATACCCGAATTGAGACAACAAATCTCTTTAGATTCGAAAGAGCATGGCTCAAATACGGAGAATTAAATGAGCTGTTAACCGAATGTTGGCAAGATTCGTCATCAACAAATGACATTGGAATTAAAATATTCCAAAAATGTCTCAACAAATCGAGAAAAAAAATAAAGGAATGGGCTAAAGGCAAATTCAAATCATCCGACACCATTCATGAGGATTGTACCCTTATCATCAAAATTCTCGACCTTGCCGAGGAGGAGCGGGACTTATCATTCGATGAATTACGGTTGAGAATCGCGACAAAGGAAAAATTATTTGAAATAGTCAATAGAAAAGAGGCTATGTGGCAACAAAGATCGTCTTGTACGTGGCTCAAGCTAGGAGATGCTAACACCAAATATTTTCACGCAATAGCCTCGGCAAGGAATAAAGGAAATAAAATAACGGCAATAAAAATAGAAGATGAAATAATCTACGATCCTAACCGGATTCAATTGGAATTCGACAATTACTACGAAAACATCCTTGCCATGGCCCCGCTCGTCCCCCTAACCCATAACATGCGGATACTACTACCAACCGAACCAAACACCACGACATCATTGTTGAGCCTAGCGGACCCCTTCACCGAAGCGGAAATCCAAGGGACCATCATGAACATGAAAAAAGGAAAATCGGTGGGACCCGAAGGATTCCCAATTGAATTCTATCAAAAATTCTTCAATTTGATAAAACCTAACCTACTAGGCTTATTCGACGAATTTTACAATCATACCTTGAATCTCGACACCATCAACAATGCAACCATCTCTCTAATTCCAAAAAAAGAGGATGCCATAGAAAGAAAAGATTATCGGCCAATTAGTGTAATCAACACGATAGGAAAAATATTCTCAAAGACGCTAGCAACGAGGCTACAACCGAAAATGGAAAACCTAATTCATCGTGACCAAGCCGCCTTCATAAAAAATAGGTCGATCGGCGAAGTCTTCCTTTCGGCGCGAGAATTGCTTTGTGCGGCACATAAAAGGAAAATTCCGATGATCATGCTCAAAATAGACTTTTTCAAGGCTTTCGACACAATTTCGTGGGACTATGCGCAAAACCTTTTAGAGGCCCGCGATTTCCCGTCAAAGTGGGTTACATGGATAAAAGATCTATTTACCTCGGCTTCTTCGAGGATTAAAATTAATGGAAATTTAGGGAAAAAATTCAAACACAAGCGAGGTGTAAGACAAGGCGATCCCTTATCTCCGATGCTATTCGATTTGGTGGCCGACTCGCTTCAAGCTTTTATCCAAAACACGAGCCACCTAATGGCATCACCGGTCAAATTTGCTACTAGGGCGCTACAATACGCCGACGATACTATTCTATTTGTAGAAGCGCACCCGACCAACCTTAAGGTACTAACCTACGCTCTAAACCTCTTCCAACGGGTCTCGGGTCTCGCGATTAATTGGGACAAAACCGCCTTTGTGCCGATAGCGGTACCGGAAGATTTACACGGGACACTGGAAAGGTTACTAAATTGTACGAAAACATCGCTACCGATATTGTACCTTGGCATGCCCCTAAACACCAAAAAACCAAGGAAAATCGACTACATCCCTCTAATAAAAAAAATGCAATCAAGACTCTCCGGATGGAAAGGAAAGTGTCTCTCTTTAGGGGGCCGATTAGTCCTCGCGAAGTCGGTCCTCAATGCGGTACCAACATATTTCATGCAATGCTTCCGCCTTCCCAAATGGCTATTTAAGGAAATAAATAAAATTACAAGAAAATTTCTTTGGAAGGGAGATCAAGAATGTCTTGGTGGACATTGTCTAATTAATTGGGATAAGGTATGTTTACCGAAGGAAAATGGAGGTTTAGGGATGCTAAACCTAGAAACCCACAACACCGCTTTATTACTAAAATGGATATGGAAAATTTGCCAAAATAATCAAGGAATGTGGGCGTCCACCATACGAGATATTTACGGAGTCGGGAATGCATCCGAGTTACAAAATTTATTGAACAACCACTCCTCCTACTTCGTCAAAGACCTCTTCTCCCTTCTCCCTCAATTCCGAATTGCATACGATCTCGAGCCGTCAACTAACCAACAATCATGGATGGGCAAACCGAACACCTTCTCCACCTCCGCAATATACAAACTACTCATAAACCCCGGCTTGTTGAGCAAATGGAATACCATCCTATGGAAAACAAAAGCTCCGATAAAGACTAGATTCTTCGCGTGGTTAGCTCTAAACGAGAGGATTCTAACGGGAGACATCTTAAGGAAAAGAAATTGGCCCCACGAGACGACTTGCAAAAATTGCAACAACGTCGAAGAATCGGCAATCCACCTACTTGTAAATTGTCCTTACGCAAGAAGGGTTTGGCAAGGGGTTAAGACCATCATCGGGTTCCCGTTCGTGACCCGAGATACAATACCGAATTTTTGGCTTGACGCCCGAGCTAACAAGTCCAAGGAAGAAAAGGAGATCCTCGACACATATTTTGTAGCCACGATTTGGGGTATTTGGAAAGAACGAAACAACCGGATTTTCAACCAACAAAGGACACCACCGGCCTCGACAATAGCAAGGATCAACCACGAAGCAAAGGAATGGAAACTCCTCTTCTAGCTGAGAAACATATCTCTACCTCAAGGCTTCTCAATCTTCTTAATCTTTTAGGTTTTGGTAATAACGTTTATTACCTAGGAAATGTTTTTTATTTATTTTTTGGTCGCTAGACTAGGTTTTTTTTTACATGATTATGTAAAATTAAAACGATGTATTAAACTTGCATTAATATATCAAAAAGAAGCTCCGCTTCTTTATTTTCAAAAAAAAAAAAAAATATCTGCAACATTGCCATAAAAATTAACGTCACTCTATTTGTCTGATTTCCTATTAAAAAACGTGCACATTATTTTCCGAGTTCTTCTGCTTTCCATGAATTCTTTACCACAAAAATATCATAAAATTCGAGTCATTGAGGTCCCACAGAATGACCTCAACCAGGAGAAACAATCTCGGATTTTGGTGTTCGAAAGGAACCGAACATGTCTTTTTTGATGCTTCCTCTCCTGTGCTGTGACCCTTGTCGGTTTCAAATCAAAACCCTTCTTCTTTCCCCAAATTTCATGTGAGTTTTCTTTTCTCTTTTTTTTATTCAATTCCTTTGCTTCAATTTGGGACACTTTGATTCTTTGAATGTTGTTTGTACCACCTCTTTGTTTGAGATATCATTTTCTTGTTTCCACTCTTTGCTTGACTCTATTTTGGCAAAAATGTGAATAATTCATCAAGTCCTTTCCTTTTCATAACTTTTCCTTATTTTGTTCTCTAATGGATAAGTTACCTCTACATATTTTTTCTAGTTTACCCCTAAATTATGGGATTCTCTTGCCGCCTTCAGTTGAAAATTCGCTTTCAAATCCATAAAACCGTACTATGAGAAACACTCAAATGCTTAATCTCAGCATGAGGGTGCCATATGAAACCGCTCTATTTTTGAGCACATTTATTTGCATAATTTCTTCTGGATTGAGTACAAATTCAAGACCCAAGATAGTGAATATTGGAGCTCTCTTCTCATCGAACTCTACAATTGGGAGAGTCGCAAAGGTCGCTATTTCGTCCGCAGTGAGCGATATTAATAAGGACTCGAGTATCCTTAACGGTACTGAGTTAGTGGTACAGATGCAAGACTCGAATTGCAGTGGATTTGTCGGCATAATTGAAGGTACTCACTCCTCTCATCTTCTTGTTCCGGTACCGGCCAGAGTTGGTTGTGTACCAATTGAGTCTGTTCTTTTCTAAATTTTTTTTTGGTTTTGTTCATTGAACATATTGTTATCTTTTTTCCCATCTCAGCATTGGAATTCATGGAGAGAGATATTTTGGCAATAATTGGACCTCAATCCTCTGCAATTGCTCATATAATTTCACAAGTTTCAAACGAATTCAAAGTTCCTCTGTTAAGCTTCGCAGCAACGGACCCCACCTTATCTTCTCTCGAATATCCTTTTCTAATTCAAACCTCACAAAGCGACTTGTTTCAAATGGAGGCAATAGCTGAAGTGATCGAATATTATAATTGGATGCAAGTAATAGCCATTTACATCGACAATGATTTTGGTAGAAATGGGATTGTTTCTTTGGGAGATAAACTCAATGAAAGGCAATGTCAAATCTCTTATAAAGGAGCAATTCGACCCGGATCCAGTAATGGAGACATAATGGATTTGTTAGTCAAAGTGGCCTTAATGGAGTCTAGAGTCATAGTTTTACATGTTGATCCGAGTTTTGGAATGAATGTTTTTTCGATTGCTAAGTATTTAGGAATGATGTCAAATGGATATGTTTGGATCGCTTCGGATTGGTTGGTTTCTTATTTGGATTCGGTACGAAATTTGGATAAGGGGTTAATGGATTCAATTCAAGGGGTCCTTGCCTTGCGCCAACACAGTGCGAACTCCAAAAAGAAGCAGGATTTCGTCTCTAATTGGGCCAAATTGGTTGAGAAAGAGAAAAATGGAGTGAAATTTGGACTTAATAGTTATGGATTATATGCGTATGATACAGTTTGGTTAATTGCACATGCACTTAATAATTATCTCAATAATGGAGGAAATATTTCTTTTTCTGACGACCCAAACTTGCCCAAATCAAATAATAAACAATCATTACATCTAAATGCAATGAATATATTTAATGGAGGACAATCATTGCTTAACAATATCTTGCAAGTCAATTTTACAGGGATAACTGGACAGGTCCAGTTTGATTCGGAAAAACATTTAATGAACCCATCGTATGAAATAATCAACATAATCGGGACCGGGTCACGGGTTATCGGGTTTTGGTCAAACTACTCGGGGTTATCTGTTATCTCCCCCGAAACCCTCTATAAAAATCCTCCAAATAATATGTTGTCAAATCAAAAATTGAAAAACGTAGTAATTTGGCCGGGCGAAACGGTAATTAAACCTCGAGGCTGGGTTTTTGCGAATAATGGGAGAGAGTTGAGAATTGGAGTTCCGAATAGAGTGAGTTATAAGGAATTCGTTTCCTTGGTACGAAGTACCGGTACGGTGAGTGGGTACTGTACAGATGTATTTGTCGCAGCTGTGAGTTTATTACCTTATCCTGTTTCTTATAGATTTATACCGTATGGAAATGGGAAAGAGAATCCGAATTATAATGACCTCGTCCAAAAAATCGTCTCAAACGTGAGTTTACAATAAATTTTTTTGTAAATTTTGTTGATTTTTGTGACATTTTTGTGTGTTTTTGGTTTCTAGGAATTTGATGGAGTAGTAGGGGACATTGCAATCGTTTCAAATAGGACGAGAATTGTGGATTTTACTCAGCCTTTTATTGGATCTGGATTGGTTGTTTTGGTACCATTAAAGAGACACGAACCAAATGAATGGGCATTTTTGCAACCATTCACGCTTGAAATGTGGTTCATTACGGGTATATTTTTTCTTATAATTGGTTCGGTCGTGCGGATTTTGGAGCATCGGATTAATGACGATTTCCGTGGCCCCCCAAAGAAGCAATTCATCACCATATTTTGGTACACGAAACAAATATAATTAATCACCGTATTTTCTCATCTTAGCTATGATAATTATTATAACAACAATTATGTCTTTTTCTTTTCAGGTTTGGATTCTCCACTCTATTCTTCTCCCATAGTAAATCCAAATCTCACTCTTCAATAAACATCATAATTTTTTTTTGTAACAAATCTTAAATTAACAACCTTCTTTCTTTATTTTCTTCAGGAGAAAACACGTTAAGCATACTTGGCCGAGCAGTCGTACTAATATGGCTCTTCGTGGTACTAATAATCAAATCAAGCTACACCGCGTCTCTATCCTCAATCCTCACCGTCCAACAACTCTCATCTCCGATCAAAGGAATCGGCACCCTGAGATCTTCCGACGATCCAATCGGGTTCCAAGTGGGCTCGTTCACCGAGAATTATTTAGTGGAAGAATTGGGGATTTCAAAGTCGAGATTAAAGGCTTTGGGTACTCTCGAAGAGTACGAGAGAGCACTCGAACTCGGCCCAAATAATGGAGGTGTTGCGGCCATTGTGGATGAACGGACTTATATCGACGTGTTTTTGGCTACTCACTGCAAGTTCTCTGTTGTTGGTAGCGAGTTCACTAAAAGTGGTTGGGGATTTGTAAGTTGTTGATCACTAAAACTATTTATATTATTAGTTTCTAAGTTTTATCCCTATATAGGCTTTCCCTCGAGGCTCGCCACTTGCTGTAGACCTATCAACCGCAATTCTGACATTGTCAGAAAATGGAGATCTCCAGCGAATAACGAATGAGTGGTTAACAAGATCTACATCATGTAGTTCGGACACGGATCAAACAATAGAGTCGCATCAGCTCCAACTCAGGAGCTTCTCTGGTTTATTTCTCATTTGTGGTACAGCTTGCTTCTTGGCTCTCCTTATATATATCTCTATCATGGTGTACAAGTTTTATACGCATACGCGAGTTGAAGAATGTGAACACGTGTCTAGTTCTCGTGGGAGTTCAGACTCCAGGTCTAAGCGGAATCTACAGGCCTTCTTGTCGTTTGTAGATCATATGGATGACTCTGCTATGACTACTATGAATTGATGTGTAATGGAGGATTATAATTGTAATTAAGTGAGGTTAGGTAAAAGGAGTTAAGTAGGGTAGTTACGGGTCTCTCATTATCAGAGACCCATATCATTGTAATTAATTAATCAAATATTATTACAATCATTTAATCTATTTAGATAATTGTGTTCAAACTAGAATTGTCCAAAAGCAATCAATCTTTCGAATCTATTATGGTATCAGTGTAAAATTCACTCTGAATTTCAAGTTTCTCGAATGAATTTCAAGAAAAGAGTTCAAGATGTATTGAAAATTAATGTTTTTTAATATATTAATTAATTATATTATGTGTAATTTAGGGGCAGGATAACATTCAAAGTATTTGTGTGTGAATGAGAAATGTCTCTTGAATAAATATGTGTATTAAATATAATAGAAATATCTAGAATAGATGCGAGTTTAGGGGGATGTATATTAGTTCCTATTTAAAGAAACTTGTACCGTACGAAATTGATGAGAGAAAAATTAATAAAAAAAAATTCAGAGGGCTTAGCCCCGACTCTCTCTCTCTCCATTCCCTCTCGTGTGTATACTGTAGCAATATACATAGCAATGTACAATTGTTTATCTTTTGATATTAATCCCCTATTAATCCCCCAAATACTTGTTTAATTTAGACCTAGAGGGAGGGTGAATAGGAAGTCCTAAGGTCCAATTTTCGCGGTAATGAAATACAATTACAATTTGGTGCGGAAGCGTAAATAAATTAGAGAAAAAAATACAATACCGAAACAAATAACACGCGATATTTGTTTACGGAGTTCGGTAGGTGGTTGGTTTGTAGCTTTAACTCACCGGCTACTTGCTCAATCGACCGACTCGATTGATTGCAAGTACCTACGTCTCCGGGGTTGTCTTGCGTCTTTTCGGCTTTCGATTGAATACCCAACTCAAACAATTACAAGGTTTGCCTAGATAGATTTACACGAATTTATCGATCTATGGCGGGATTTACAATTAGTAACTAGCCTATTACACTTTACTACTGACGAACTAGTCGTGATCGGTCATGCAAGTTGGGAATCGTTGAGTAGTGGATTCGAAAGTGGATCTAATAATCTCCAATATGGTTTGGAAATATAAGCTCAAGATTTTCGCTAAGTTTCTCTCTTTTAGTTTGCTCTTTGAATTTGTGGAAGAGTCGGAGAGAGAAACCTAAGAGGGGAACTATTTATATAACACATAGTCCATTCATAACTTAAATTTTCTGTGCAGTGCGTCATGACGCAAGGAATGGTGCGTCACGACGCACAGACTGTGGAACTAGCCGTTAAGCTGGTGTTTATTCAAAAACTCTTGTGTTCCGTCATAACGCACACGAACGTGCGTCATGACGGCATCATGTGTACTTGAGGGTTCGTTCTAATCATTGAATGGTTCGTTGTAACGAACCTTATATTGTGATACTTACTCACTTGGTCCGTCATGACGCATGGTCAGTGCGTCATGACGTACTGTACAACTCAAGTCACATTTTCTCTTAGGTGCGTCATGACGGTGATTGTAGTGCGTCATGACGCACTGTAAGATAAAACTAAGTACACATTTATGTGCGTCATGACTGTGCTTATTGTGCGTCATGACGCACCATGACTCAAGGCAGTTTTTACTTTGGTTTTATTATTTTGAATATTTCCAACTTATTTTCTTGAGTTTAATTATTCCAAAGGCAATTTTAGGGATACCTATTGGATATTTGAGGTGATGGTTTGATATCCCAACTTGCGGAATCTTCAACTTGATCTTCGATGTGTTGATTCTTTATTTCCTTTGATCGCCCCTGTGCGTCTTGCTTCATATTTTGATCCTTTTGCGGGCTACGTTCTTTATCTCTATAATTGTCACTTACGCAAATTGATTAGTAGTATCGACATTATTTTGAGATAATCAAATCCTAGAAAATTTGAACCAACAATACTCTCCAATCAAGAAATAATTCAAATCAATCCCAAAATTTCAACAAATTGGTATCAGAGTGATGGTTATCGGATTTTGTAGAAGTCGGAGAAGGAGATCACCAAGACAACCAAGGAGGTTACGTATTTGGGCTCCCACAAATTTCACAACTCATTTCCGATTTATCGAGTTTACTAAAAATTTGGAGTAGGAGAAACCCATGACAACCCAAGACGGTGTGTTCGGGTTCCCACAAGTTTCGCAAATGAATTTCAATGGAAGAAAATACAATTTTTGGAGTATTACGACGATAATTATTTCAATCTTGCACAGTCTATGGAAAATAATACAAGAAGGAGAAATTATCGATGTTATGGGGATCATTTTGATGAAAGAAGACGATTCGAAAAAAAAACGATTCGACAAAAAAAAAACGATTCGAAGAAAAAAACGATTCGAAAAAAGACGATTCGGAAAAAAGATGATTCGGAAAAAGACGTGTTTAAAGAAAAAAAGAAAATAGATGAGCGTGACGAAAAAATCACGGGGGAGTATCGACAACAACAAAAAAAAAATAACGAAAAAATATATTAAGGGGGAGTATTGAAAATTAATATTTTTTAATATATATTAATTAATAATATTATGTGTAATTTAGGGGCAGGATAATATTCAATCTATTTGTGTGTGAATAGGAGATGTCTATTAAATAGAATAAAAATATCTAGAATAGATGGGGATGTTTATGGGGATGTATATTAGTTCTTATTTAAAGAAACTTGTATTGTACGAAATTGATGAGAGAAAAATTAATAAAAAAAAATTCAGAGGGCTTAGCCCCGACTCTCTCTCCATACCCTCTCGTGTGTACACTGTAGCAATATACATAGCAATATACAGCTATTTATCTTTTGATATTAATCTCCCAAATATTCTCCAATCAAGAAATAATTCAAATCAATCCCAAAATTCCAACAAGATTAGCCTCAGATAATCTTGCGAGGGTCAAGGATCATCCAGGTTTTCCAAGAAGAGAGTCAAGAACCATCTCGAGTCCAGAAATTCCCAAGTCAGAGTCCAATCAAGCCGAGCCCTACTCATCACAGTTTCCTCGTGCTCAAATCGATCTCTGACGGGCATTCCGGAGCAAGATCAGAGTTCTTCATTTCTCCTCGCAACCTCTATCACCTCCAAGCTTCATCACTGGCATCAAGAGTCGAAATCGTACCTCAATCTTCAATCTTCGTACCAGTAAGAATCTTTCACCTTGTTTTTTAACGATTCTTGCTAAATTTGACTACGAATTCATCAGTTCTTGCTATCTGGTACATTCTCAGAAGTGAATTCAGTTCAATTTCCCTCACTTCTCCTCCCATACATCAATTATTTTACAAGTACCAACTATCATGACTCAATTTAGCCTGAAACCCATTGATTGTTACTCAATTGGGCCTGAAAACAAACCAATTTGGTGTCGAATTCGATCACGGGTGACAAAATTGTGACTTTCACAAACCAAATCACTACAAAATTCAATGGAACGAACTATTGGGTATGGAGTTCACAAATCAGAACCCTAATTGTGGGTTACGGACTCACAGACCATCTCGAAGGCATCGATCAACCTTCAAAAACAATCACATACTCGAACATAGTCAAAGCAAACCTTGCCTATCTCAAATGGCTACAACAAGACATGTTTCTACTTGGTTGGTTACATTCGACCATGAACGAGGCTTGCATAACCCAAATTCTCAATTGCGAGTCGACATCCAATGCATGGGAAACACTTTGAACCCGGAAATGAAATCCAGGAAAAGAAATCTGGGGGAAATGATGATGATGATGGTTTGAATGCAAAGAGGCAACGTGTTGAGGCATGAGTAAGTTAACTCTAGTTCAAGAAATGGTCTTTATTTATGCATGTTATATACTATTTATTGATGTTGTCGTGTCTACTACTATTTATTTATTTATTTATTTATCAATGAGAGATATTTTGTATTGAGATACTAAAAAATTGAAGAAAATTTTGTTGTTTAACTTGGAAGATGATCACTGAAAAGATCCGATTCGTTCTCACATGACAAAAGTATACAATTATTTTGAGAAATATACATTATTTTAGTTGCATGTTTTTCACAGGGAAAATGACTTGTTGAATATATAAAAAAAAAAAAAAAAAAAAAAAAATAGATTTGCTTTTTTTGAAAAAACCTGAATTGAAAAGAGCGGGAGAGGAGGCGACCGCGGAGGCGAAAGAAACCCTAGCCGCGGCGAAAACTCGGAGGGAAACCGCGGCGACTGTGGGGTGGAGGCAAACCCTAGCCGCCGCCTCCACTCCCTCCTCTCTCACGCCAGCTCTTCGAGAACCTTTTGCGAGGCGAACGGCGCGACGACGACGGGAGGAAAACCGAGGCGAGCGGGAGGAAAACCGACGAAATCCGAGGCGAGCGGGAGGAAAACCGAGACGACGGGAGGAAAACCGCCGGGAGGAAGTCCGACGACAGGAGGCAAACCCTAGCCAGTGGTGTAGGCGACGGGCGATTTCGTGGGTGACGGGCGACTGGACGTGATCGTGGGTGACGGGCGACTGGACAGCTAGCGAGGGACTGGAGATTTCGTGGCGATTTCGTGGCGAGGGGCGATTTCGTGGCGAGGGCCTGGAGGTGACAGCTAGCGAGGACGGCGAGGCGAGGCCGACAGCTCCTGATGGAGATCCGACATCCGACGGCGACAGCGACGGCGACCGCGACAGCGACAGCAAGGGCGAGGCGGAGATCCGACAGCGAGGCGGAGATCTGACAACGGAGATCCGGCAGCGACAGCGACAGCGAGGCGGAGATCCGACAACGACAGCGGCAGCCAGGCGGAGATCAGATGGCGACAGCGACGGGCGAGTCGGGGTATGTCGGGGGGCAGTGAAAGGAAAAAGCGGGAAAGGAAAAAGGAAAAATCGTGGAGACGAACCGTTTGTCTAAGGATGGCCGAAAACATAATTTTTCGGTTTGTATCTTATTTTTGCAATTGTATTTTACTTTTGCGTTAAACTACTTTTTTACATTTATCATGTAAAATCGTACCAATGTATTAAACTTTGCTTTAATATATTAAAAGAGGCTTCGCCTCTTTAGTTTTTCAAAAAAAAAAAAAAAAAAAAAAAATATATATATATATATATATATATATATATATATATATATATATATATATATATATATATATATATATAAAAAAAGAAAAATATGACTTGTTGAATAAAATCTGAATATAGTAGTGGCAACTAGGTAGGTAGGTTAAAAAAAGATCAAAAGAAAATTAGTATAGACTAATTATTTTTTTAGTTTGAAAAAATCAAATGGTTGGTAATTATTGGCAACAATTAACATTGATTGTGACTAAACTGGCGCACAGTGCAAGCAGCCAGAAATTGAGGATCCATGGAATCCAGATGCGAGGTGCTTCTCACAACATGATCTCTTTGCTTTTCGTCTCTATTCACACTCACCACACAATTAGTATATTGTCATTGCATTTGGCAGCCTTTTCTTTTTTAACATGGGTAAAAAAATATCAAATTTTTTTTTTTATACATATAACAAGCAGTTGCTTGCCATTACCTGTGCTTATTTTTTTTTTATGGAGATTCACGTCCATAAATTCTTTAACATATAATTTCATTGTATCAAATACTCAACCAACTAGGTTATGAGAATATTATCATACATTTGTTCAATAAATTCGAAGGTTACTTGATCCGAGAATGTAAGAAATTAATGATCAGAAACATGTCCGCCGAATCCAATAGATCCGAAAATTAAATTGCAAAATAATTCATGATCCCAGCTCAAATGACCAGCTGAATAATGAAACTTTTCTACCTATAAACTCTTCTCTCTTCAAAATTATCAATCATGAGCAGCAACCTTTACAAAAACATCGTGACTATCCAAATTAAATATACGATTCACAATCGGTACCTACCAAATAAATTATAACTTAGTGTTTTTGTTCTAAGATATATGTTTTGATTACAGTCGTGTATAAAATATCATTCTTGAATAAGATCAACTTATTTTCCTGATATTAAATTATGACCGAACTAAAATGTGAAACTGAAATGTGAAAATATCTGCAACATTGCCATAAAAGATGACGCCATTTTATTTGTCTGATTTCCTATTTCCTATAAAATAAAAAATGTGCACATTATTTTCCGAGTTGTTCTACTTTCCATGACAAATGCTTTAGCACAAAAATATCGAAAAATCCGAGTCATCGAGGTCCCACATAATGCCCTCAAATTCTCAACCAGGAGAAACAATATCCTCCGATGCTTCTCCTCTCCTGTCGTCACTCGTCGGTCGTCTGTGACCTTTCATATGCCTCTTGCCACCCACCACCCATATTTCTCTCGCCAATTCCATGGGAGCCTCATCTTCTCTCCTTCAAGGGTGAAGAGAGTGGTTGGTTGGTTGGTTCCCTTGTCGGTTTCAAATCAAATCCTTCTTCTTTCCCCAAACTTCATGTGAGTTCTTTTCTCTTTTTTCAAATCAAATCCTCTTTCTTTGGATATCATTTTCATGTTTCCACTCTTTGCTCGACTCTATTTTGACAAAATGTGAATAATTCATCAAGTCCTTTCCTTTTCATAACTTTTCCTTATTTTGTTCTCTAATGGATATATTATCTCTACAGATTTTTTTCTAGTTTATCCCTAAATTATGGGATTATTCGCATTCAAAACCATAAAACCATACTGTGAGAAAGACTCAAATGTTTAATCTAAGCATGAGGGTGCCATATGAAACCGTTCTCTTTTTGGGCACATTTATTTGCATAATTTCTTCTGGATTGAGTACAAACTTCACTTCAAGACCCAAGATAGTGAATATTGGAGCTCTCTTCTCATCGAACTCTACAATTGGGAGAGTCGCAAAGGTCGCTATTTCGTCCGCAGTGAGCGATATTAATAAAGACTCGAGTATCCTTAACGGTACTGAGTTAGTGGTACAGATGCAAGACTCGAATTGCAGTGGATTTGTCGGCATAATTGAAGGTACTCCCTCCTCTCATCTTCTTGTTCCCGTACCGGCCAGAGTTGGTTGTGTACCAATCGAGTCTGTTCTTTTCTAAATTTTTTTTTGGTTTTGTTCATTTAACATACGGTCATCTTTTTTCCCATCTCAGCATTAGAATTCATGGAGAGAGATATTTTGGCAATAATTGGACCTCAATCCTCTGAAATTGCTCATATAATTTCACAAGTTTCAAACGAACTCAAAGTTCCTCTCTTAAGCTTCGCAGCAACGGACCCCACCTTATCTTCTCTCGAGTATCCTTTTCTAATTCAAACCTCACAAAGCGACTTGTTTCAAATGGAGGCAATAGCTCAATTAATCGAATATTATAATTGGAATCAAGTAATAGCCATTTACATCGACAATGATTTTGGTAGAAATGGGATTGTTTCTTTGGGAGATAAACTCAATGAAAGGCAATGTCAAATCTCTTATAAAGGAGCAATTCGACCCGGATCCAGTAATGGAGACATAATGGATTTGTTAGTCAAAGTGGCCTTAATGGAGTCTAGAGTCATAGTTTTACATGTCGATCCGAGATTTGGGATGAATGTTTTTTCGATTGCTAACTATTTAGGAATGATGTCAAATGGATATGTTTGGATCGCTTCGGATTGGTTGGTTTCTTATTTGGATTCGGTACGAAATTTGGATAACGGGTTAATGGATTCAATTCAAGGGGTCCTTGCCTTGCGCCAACACACTGCAAACTCGAAAAAGAAGCAGGATTTCGTCTCTAATTGGGCCAAATTGGTTGAGAAAGAGAAAAATGGAGTGAAATTTGGACTTAATAGTTATGGATTATATGCGTATGATACAGTTTGGTTAATTGCACATGCACTTAATAATTATTTCAATAATGGAGGAAATATTTCTTTTTCTGACGACCCAAACTTGCCCAAATCAAATAATAAACAATCATTACATCTAAATGCAATGAATATATTTAATGGAGGACAATCATTGCTTAACAATATCTTGCAAGTCAATTTTACCGGGATAACTGGACAGGTCCAGTTTGATTCGGAAAAACATTTAATGAACCCATCTTATGAAATAATCAACATAATCGGGACCGGGTCACGGGTTATCGGGTTTTGGTCAAACTACTCTGGATTATCTATTATCTCCCCCGAAATCCTCTATAAAAATCCTCCAAATAATATGTGGTCAAATCAAAAATTGAAAAACGCAGTAATTTGGCCGGGCGAAACGGTAATTAAACCTCGAGGTTGGGTTTTTGCAAATAATGGGAGAGAGTTGAGAATTGGAGTCCCGAATAGAGTGAGTTATAAGGAATTCGTTTCCTTGGTACGAAGTACCGGTACGGTGAGTGGGTACTGTATAGATGTATTTATCGCAGCTGTGAGTTTACTGCCTTATCCTGTTTCTTATAGATTTATACCGTATGGAAATGGGAAAGAGAATCCGCATTATTTTGACTTAGTCCAAAAAGTCGCCTCAAACGTGAGTATATAATAATTTATTTTTTGTAAACTTTATTGATTTTTGTAACATTTTTGTGTGTTTTTGTTGTTGTTAGGAATTTGATGGAGCAGTCGGGGACATTGCAATCGTTTCAAATAGGACGAGAATTGTGGATTTTACTCAGCCTTTTATTGGATCCGGATTGGTTGTTTTGGTACCATTAAAGAGACACGAACCAAATGAATGGGCATTTTTGCAACCATTCACGCTTGAAATGTGGTTCATAACGGGTATATTTTTTCTTATAATTGGTTCGGTCGTGTGGATTTTGGAGCATCGAATTAATGACGACTTTCGTGGCCCCCCTAAGAAGCAATTCATCACCATATTTTGGTACACGAAACAAATATAATTAATCACCGTATTTTCTCATCTTAGCTATGATAAATATTATAACCACAATTAGATCTTTCTTTTCAGGTTTGGATTCTCCACCCTATTCTTCTCCCATAGTAAGTCCAAACATTCTTAAAAAAAATTCTAACAAATCTTAAATTTACATAACAACCCTTTTTCTTTATTTTCTTCAGGAGAAAACACCTTAAGCATACTTGGCCGAGCAGTCCTACTAATATGGCTCTTCGTGGTACTAATAATCCAATCAAGCTACACCGCGTCTCTAACCTCAATCCTCACCGTCCAACAACTCTCATCTCCGATCCAAGGAATTGACAGCCTCAGATCTTCCGACGATCCAATCGGGTTCCAAGTGGGCTCTTTCACGGAGAATTATTTAGTGCAAGAAATGGGGATTTCCAAGTCGAGATTAAAGGCTTTGGGTACTCTCGAAGAGTACGAGAGAGCACTCGAACTCGGCCCGAATAATGGAGGCGTTGCGGCCATTGTGGATGAACGGCCTTATATCGACGTGTTTTTGGCTACTCAGTGCAAGTTCTCTGTTGTTGGTAGCGAGTTCACCAAAAGTGGTTGGGGATTTGTAAGTTGTTGATCACTAAAAAAAACTATTTATATTATTAGTTTCTAAGTTTCTAACCCTATATAGGCTTTCCCTCGAGACTCGCCACTGGCCGTAGACCTGTCAACAGCAATTCTGACATTGTCAGAAAATGGAGATCTCCAGAAAATAACGAATAAGTGGTTAACGAGATCTACGTCATGTAGTTCGGACACGGATCAAACAATAGAGTCGGATCAGCTCCAACTCAGGAGCTTTTCTGGTTTATTTCTCATATGTGGTATAGCTTGCTTCTTGGCTCTCCTTATATATTTCTCTATCATGGTGTATAAGTTTTATACGTATACGCGAGTTGAAGAATGTGATCACGTGTCTAGTTCTCGTGGGAGTTCAGACTCCAGGTCTAAGCGGAATCTACAGGCCTTCATGTCGTTCGTAGATAATATGGATGACTCTGCTATGACTACTATGAATACATGTGAAAATATCTTGAGTAATGGCCCTAATGGGATTCATGTTTGAAAATGAAAATATCTTTTTCCTCTCTTATTGATAATTGATAATTGTGTATATGTAGATTCAGGAAGTAATTATATTGTAGAAATATATACATTTGATTATTGAATTTCTCAATCTTCTGAATTATAATAAAAGATTTAGGTTAAAATCCACATGAAGATGGTTGACCAAACTGTGAATGCAAAAGCAGCCACTAAATATGTCCATAGAAATATCACAGAGCACTCTTCTTGAGCCACATTAAATAGTTGAGCCATTGTACCTGCATTATTCATTTCAACCATACAATTTACTAATATTTGCATATTTATGTTCAAATTAAATATATAATCATTATTATGATGAGATGTATACCGATACTCATCGCCGGTGGGAGCGCGAACTGGATGAGTAGAACAAAATGGTAGAGTGGAGAATGAGGTAAGAAGCCGAGTCGCGCTGCAGCCTTGACCACACCAATTCCGCATATTGGGAGTACTACATAACGTACCGATATTATCGCTAAAATCGCGAGTGGCCTTACATGCATTCTGCGAAGCCCTGAAAAATATTCATACGAAAGAGATAAGAAATCTGATTTGAATGGCATTAATTACACAAAGATATGGTAATTATTACTATTAAAAATTTAATTAGTGTGTTTGAAAAACATAATATATGTGCTGGTCAACTCTCTCTATAAGAGTGCTTATAATAAATGATTGTGTCTTCCCGATTACCTAAGTAATAAATGAAATGATATTAAATAATTCACAACAATATACCATTGCTAAATTACTTATCTAAATAAGCAAATGAAGAAATATATTTGTACCTTGAGTTAGGTTTCCTCCGAGTATGAGAGTAACACAAGGAATGGCGCCATCTCTGTATAAAATTAGCAATTACTTACCAAACAATAAAAAAAATATATTAAGGAGAAAATAATTGGTAATTTACCCTAATAAAATTATTGAATCTTGGATGGCTCTAAGAGGCGCATTATCTCCTATAAGAAGTTTCTTCAAGAAAGGAATTGCACCGATGACGAAACCGAGTATCTGAGTATAATTCAATATATATTTATATACAGTTAGCTCATTATGATGAATACTAGAATACTATTAGTACGTATTATAATCACATTTTTTATATGAATACTAGAATACCGCAGCTACGGTTGGTGGTGTAAATAACTCCTCGATTATTCGATGAATTGTTTCCTTCAAATTTTCCTTTATTCTTTCAATGAATTCTATATTCTTCTTTTCCAAATTTGCACCAGATAAAAGTGGCACAATCTGTTAAGCAAATTAAAATAATGTGGTTAATCATGTTATTAACAGGAAAAATGAAAAATTTCAGCTACATATTGTGCTCTTTAAATTTTGATTAAAAATTTAGCATACCAGTTTGTGTTTGCTGTCTTCGTTGATTAATTTGGATGAAGGCAAGCATAAAGACTCTTGATCAGTGTCATTTTCATCATCTTCATGATGGATTTCAAATTTATCGCTATCAACACATGATTTTTCATAAATTATAGCCGATTTCTTTATAAGATTGTAAGTATGGGTCCATATAAAGAAGCCTCCCAGCTACATATTAAATTGAAAATACAAGAATAAGCATGAATTCTTTATCAAGAATTAATAACCGAAGAACACTTGGTAAAAACAAAAATAATTTGTTTCAAAAAAAGAAAAGACAAAAATAATTAAAACGATCACTAAGATTTAGCAGAGACTAATTTCTTACAGCCATAGAGAAGGAAACATAAGCTAGGCCAAGAGATTTACAATTACTTTCACTTCCAAATGGATTGCCATTTTCACCGCATATGGCCGGTACCACTATTATAGGGAGATTTCCCAAATTACCTACATTAAATTAATTTCTACATAAATCTTTTTCAAAGATTTCACACAAAGATGAAAGAACCTTGTAAACATTTCGAAACATATATTTACCGGCCGAACAACTAGCAATTATAAGTCCTTCTAGATGGCGTTCTGGTTGCAAAATCTTCACAGCGACCCACCCGAGAATGCCTCCAAGCAAGAAAGTTATTCCGATATTAACCGGCATAAACCACCTTAATTAAGACAGTAATACAAGTCGTTAGGTTAATCGTCTCGGGCTAATCATGTCAATGTTATGTATGCTTAACAATTAGTTAAGTACCAGGAAATCATCTCGTGAAATGTGACCGTCTTTGCAAGGCTCGAAAAACATAGTGCTGGCGCAAACACCATAAATACAATCTAACAATTATTCGAAAGTTACTCAAACATTGTCAAGAGAGGAACTCAAATATTATTAAGATGGGTATAGTTGGATTACCTTGTTGATGTACTTGCGTGCATCGGCAGAGAGAATGTTGTCGTATGAAGCGAGAAAGGCTCCGAGGAGGCCAATGAGGAGGACTTCTAACACCGGCACCGAAGCCACCATAAACAAAGAGAAGAACTCCATTTTTACACTATTTTTGTTCTTCAATTCTCTGGACTATTATCGATGGTTGAAAGGTGCAAAAGGTTAATTGGTGTTTAAGTCCGAGTAAACACAAATGTATAAACTACCAAGCAATTTGAATATTATAAATGTTCATTGCTCGAACGGTCCAGAGAATTTCACTGAAAATTAGCTCCCTGTATATTTTTAAATTCAAAATAAAGTATGCAATTTGTGTAACACGTGGTCGGATGTTGATTATATAGATAGTTTACCTTTTATGTTCATCTCTTATATACAATTCATTGAGTTTTCGCTACGTGTCCATATATTATCATGTCAAATTTTCAAACTCATTCTTGCCATCAAATTTATTCACTAAAAAATGTGAAGGGTTCATTTATGGCATGAGTATACTTAGTATGTGAAATCAACAATATTAGGGCATGTTTGGGTGACCGTATTATAAATTACATGAAGTAAATTAACTTACCGCAAGTCGATTTTCGGAATTGTGTTTCAAGTTGTAATGTTTGGATTCACGAAAATGAAACTACAGGATTATATAGTTTTATGTTTGAGAAATGAGAAACATTATCGAAACAAAATATAAGAAATGGAATCAGATAATTAATCAAAGATAATCCAACCATTATCAAAACATTATCAATAATTCAGCAAAAATGTCAGAACTGAAGTCTTAACATCTTCCAAAAAATCAATATATACCTAACATTTTGGAAAAAAAAAATTACACTAAATATCCAAGCCGAAGCGAAGCAATGGTATTTTCTATTATTCCTTTAAACCACGCAAAAAAACATATATTCATTCATTCCAGTTCATGTACGATTACGCTGCTACGGTAACTTCGGAACTGACCCTCCAGTAGCTCTTATTTGTTGCTCGACCTACAATTATTACAATCAGCCAAATTACACTAAAAATCAATATATATTGCCGATTTAATATCTGGCTGGAATGTTAATTGTCAATACCCGAATCAAATTTTGCATCTTCGCTTTGAACAAGAAGAGCTCTCTTTCGAGTTGTTCCAAGAAATACAAAGACCTGCATTTAAAATTAACGAAATTATCATAGCTACCAAAATAAAATAATTACATAAATAAAATTTTGTATTGAAATGCTGAAGTAACCGACCCTTGGACGTCGCGGGCCTTGCATTTTCCAAGGAAGTCTGTGCAGACGTTCGTAATATTCCTCGCACCAAAGCTGCGCGGAAAATAAGGTCTAAATCAAAATGTATTCTTACTTATGTAGTGTTTTGGTTTATTTTTCTCATGTGTTAATCTATTCCAAGAGTTTTCATGCATTCAAATGTTCAATAAATAAAAATATTCACATGAATTCTCAAATAACCTCCTAATATTTTTTGAATTTTTAAAAATCTCTTCACCGCTTAGATACTCCAAAAGATCCCTTCCAAAAAGATTTCAATTTCATTTACTCCTCCACAGGAATTAAACTTAACATTTAATTGTGTTAATATTTTCTATGTTTAATTTTATTAAAACTTTTTTTGTATTTTTTATTATAATCTCCATAAATAATTTCAACATATATTAGTTTAAAAAAATTATATATTATATACATAATTTTAATTTTTTATGTATTACATATTGTCATAAAAACTAGCATTAAATACAAAAAAATAAACAACGACATAAAAAATATTTCTGAAAATAGCTTGGCAAAATAGTATTATTTTAGCATCTCGTTTTAATTTTCAATAACTGTTAATAAAAAATAGTTGCTAAAATAATATTACCTACCAAAATATTTATTTCCGCTAGTTTTAGTTTGGTTTCAACAACTAGTTTTGTTAAGAATGAATGAACATTAAAACTAGCTGGTAAAATATTATTTTGCTAATATATTTTTAGAAATATTTTTTTTGTATCGTTGTTTATATTTTTTATTATGCAATGTTAGTTTTGTATGCCAAAATAAGTAATAGATGAAATATTAGAATTATATATATAACATATAGTTTTTTTTTTTTTTTTTTTTTGAAGGAGGAATCCGCTAGGCTAGACTCCATTTGGCTCGCGGTAACGTGGTCCATATGGAAAGAGCGCAACGCACGATTATTCCGCTCGGTATCCAAACTCCCATCATACATTGCGCGGCAAGCGATAGACCAAGCAACACAATGGACAAGAATAGGACGTTAAGGGAATTTAGATATCTATCTAGGTTTCTTTTCTTAGTTCTTTTTTTTTCCACGAGCTTCTCCACAAAGAGTTAGCTCACGTTTGTAAATATTTTTTATATATAAATCCTTAGGATGGCATTGCCTCCTAATTCAAAAAAAAAACATATAGTTTTTTTGAATAAGTATAAGCTAAAAAATATTTAAGGAGATATTTAAATTAATATAAATTAAATATGAAAATGCGGATGGGTATTTTGGTCCAAAAAAAATTAACACCATCAAATGTTAATTTTAACTGTATAAATGAAAATGAGATTTTGTTTGGAGGGGATTGTGAGTATCCAGGGAATTTTTTTAATTTGAAAAAAATAGGAGATTATTTGAGAATTCTCCAATGAGTTAATAACAAAAATATCAGTATTTGTTTGAATGGTTAGAATTGTCCTTGCATTGATTTGAGAACAAAATACATATACAAATTGAGGATATATTTGTTAAGAAATGGGCCCTATATCTAATTTTTTTCTTTCTTTCTAGATATACTGAAATTTAAAGTGCAACAATTTGATCGAAAAAAGAACAATTGAGTAAAACAAACATACCTCTCACTGTTGATCGACAGATCTTGCAAGAGTCGATACATACTGCCGAAATCTACTAGCACCACTTCATTCCTTCAAACAACCAAAAACAAAATATTATAAATACAGATTGTATTATATGAGAGAGAGAGGGAGAGAGGGAGAGAGAGAGAGAGAGGGAGGGAGGGAGAGAGAGAGAGAGAGAGAGAGAGAGAGAGAGAGAGAGAGAGAGGAGGGAGGGGGGAGGGAGGGAGAGAGAGAGAGAGAGAGAGAGAGAGAGAGAGAGAGAGAGAGAGGGGGGGGAGAGAGAGAGAGAGAGAGAGAGAGAGAGAGAGAGAGAGAGAGAGAGAGAGAGAGAGAGAGAGAGAGAGAGGAGGGGAGGGAGGGAGGGAGGGAGGGAGGGAGGGAGAGAGGAGGGGGAGGGAGGGAGGGAGGGAGAGAGAGAGAGAGAGAGAGAGGGAGGGACGGGGACAAAGAATTGCTCGCAGTTCCTTGATCAAAACATCGTGGTCGATGAACAAGGAAGCAAATGATCAAAAAAGATCCTTTCATCTGCTAGATGGAGTTCCTTGAATCGTACTATATCCAAATCCAAACTGCCCTTTATGATCAAAGTACAAAAAAATCATAACAAAATTTACAAAAAGAATAAAATCGATTGACAAAATCATGTTGCAATAATATACCTGGAAAAAGGAAGTTGCGAGGAGGTGAATAAAATATTCGCACAATGCTTTTAAGTCGTCTGTCGACTGATCGACACTCATTTCCTTCCTCTGATTACCACCCCTTCTCCGGCCAACCGATACCTCTAGGCATTTTTTCCTTCTCGGGAAATTAAAGGATTTGATGTTGATTAAGGGTAGTTATGTATTGGGAAAATATACTTGTCCCCTCTAAATATACTTGTGTATTTACAGGCTAAACGTTTAGTCATGCATTTTTTTTTCTTTAATTAGTCAAGTGGAGAAAAGCCTGATTTCACTTAAAAAAAACTGAAGTTGAAAGTAAAGAAGCCAACCATTCTTTTTTGTAGAAGTTGTTTTCTCACAGTATTATTTTATTTTAGAAAAATGTTGGATACTCCTATTAGTATTCTACACCACAATTTTTGATGACGTAAACATGATTTAACACCTTAATTTTTAACAAATTAATTTATAGTTTGACATTTTAATGAAATGTTAAATCATAAATTATGGTATTAAACCATAAATTAAGATGTAAAATCAAATTTTAAAAATCACGACACGAGACATACATTTTTTATTTGCAATTTTTATTCTAATTAATAATGGTCCATCTCAGTTAGTAATGGTCCACAATTTTGAACTGGAAGAGGAAGAATACAGAAGCATGCATTATTGTTCTCCTTTTAAAGAGTGGATGTTTTTGAACTCTCACATTGAGCCACCTCATCTTTGACTTTCTATCACACATATTAATATTTATATAATTTCTATATTTATTTTATGATTTTATTATATCCATTAATGTATATCATGTATCCATTAATTTATATCATGTTTTACCCATTTAACCATTTAATAATTTATTTTATGATCTTTATATCATGTTCTACCTTAATTATATTAATATTGTTCTCCCTTTAAAGAGTGCATGTTTTTGAGCTCTCACATTGAGCCACCTCATCTTTGACTTTCTATCAGACATATTAATATTTATATAATTTCCATATTTATTTTATGATTTGATTATATCCATTAATTTATATCATGTTTTACCCATTTGACCATTTAATAATTTATTTTATGATCTTTATATCATGTTCTACCTTAATTATATAAGCATTTTTTTTTAAAATACTCCGTAATTGAAGACTAACACCGAAGATATCTTAATTGAATTTTTTGAATACTAAAAATATTCTTAACACACACAACTAACACCTTCAAAAAATACTCCGAAAATTTCATAATGAACACACACAAATTTTAATTTTTTCGAAAGTTTCTTAAAATTGCAAAAACAAACGTTTAACACCTTCAAAAAATTCAATTAAGATATTTTTTAAAAAAAGTTACAATTGAAGTGTAACACAAGCAAAATACTTAATTTTCATGTCGAACTCAAAATACTCCGTAATTGAAGACTAACACACACACATTTTAATTTTTTCAAAAAATTCATAAAAATGCAAAAACTGAAGTCTAACACCTTCAAAAAATTCAATTAAGATATTTTTTCAAAACTTGTTCAAATTAAAGTATAACACAAGAAAAATACTCAATGTTCTTGTCGAACTCAAAATACTCCGTAATTGAAGACTAACACACACAAATTTCAATTTTTTCAAAACTTTATTAAAAATGCAAACACGGAAATCTAACACCTTCAAAAAATTCAATTCTGATATTTTCTAAAAAAATGTTAAAACTGAAGTGTAATACAAACAAAATACTTAATTTTCCATGTCGTACTAAAAAATACTCCGTAATGGAAGACTAACACACACAAATTTTAACTTTTTCAAAAAATTCTTATAAATGAAGAATAGAAGTCTAACACCTTGAGAAAATTCAATTTTCATATTTTTTAAAAAAATGTTAAAATTGAAGTATAACACAAGCAAAATACTCAATTTTTTAGTCGTACTCAAAATAATCCGCAATTAAAGACTAACACTCACAAATTTCAATTTTTTCAAAAATTGCTTAAAAATGCAAAAACTGAAGTCTAACACCTTAAAAAAAATTCAATTAAGATATATATTTTTTAAAATGTTAAATCTAAGTGAAACACAAACAAAATATTCAATTTTCATGTCGTACTCAAAATACTCCGCAATTGAAGACTAACACACGCAAATTTAAATTTTTTTCAAAAATTTCATAGAAACGCAAATACTGAAGTCTAATACCTTCAAAAAATTCAATGAAGATATTTTTTCAAAACTTGTTCAAATCGAAGTATAAAACAAGCAAAATACTCAATTTTCTTGTCGTACTCAAAATACTCAGTAATTGAAGACTAACACACACAAATTTCAATTTTTTGAAAAATTTCATAAAAATGCAAAAACTGAAGTCTAACACCTTCAAACAATTCAATTATGATAGTTTTTTCAAAAAATGTTAAAATTGAAGTGTAACACAAACAAAGTATTCAATTTTCATGTCGTACTCAAAATACTCCGTAATTGAAGACTAACACACACAAATTTAAATTTTTTCAAAAATTTCTTAAAAATGTAAAAACTGAAGTCTAACACATTAAAAAAATTCAATTAAGATATTCTTTTTCAGAAATGTTAAAATTGAAGTGTAACAAAAACAAAATATTTAATTTTAATGTAGTACTAAAAATACTCCGTAATTGAAGACTAACACACACAAATTTCAATTTTTTCAAAAATTTCTTAAAAATGCAAAAACTGAAGTCTAACACCTTCAAAAAATTCAATCAAGATATTTTTTCAAAACTTGTTCAAATTGAAGTATAACACAAGCAAAATACTCGATTTTCTTGTCGTATTCGAAATACTCCGTAATTGAAAACTAACGCACACAAATTTATATTTTTCAAAAATTTCTTGAAAATGCAAAAACTGAAGTCTACCTTCAAAAAATTAAATTAAATTAAGATATTTAAAAAAAAAATGTTAAAATTGAAGTGTGACACAAATAAAATATTCAATTTTCATTTCGTACTCAAAATACTCCGTAATTGAAGACTAACACACACAAATTTAATTTTTTCAAAAATTTATTAAAAATGCAAAAACTGAAGTCTAACTTCAAAAAATTCAATTAAGATATTTTTTTCAAAAATGTTAAAATTGAACTGTAACAAAAACAAAATATTCAATTTTCATGACGAACTAAAAATACTCCTTAATTGAAGACTAACACACAAAAATTTCATAAAAATTCAAAAACTGAAGTCTAACACCTTCAAAAAATTCAATTAAGATATTTTTATAAAAATTGCTAAAATTGAAATATAACACAAGCAAAATACTCAATTTTCTTGCCGTACTCAAAATACTCCGTAATTGAAGACTTACACACACAAATTTTAATTTTTTCAAAACCTTCTAAAAAATGCAAACCAGAAATCTAACGCCTTCAAAAAAATTAAATTCTTATATTTTCTAAACAAATGTCAAAATTAAAGTGTAATACAATCAAAATACTTAATTTCCATGTCGTACTCAAAATACTCCGTAATGGAAGACCAACACAATGAAATTTCAATTTTTTTCAAAAATATCTTAAAAATGCAAAAACTGAAGTCTAACAACTTCAAAAAATGTAATTAAGATATTTTTAAAAAATTCTTAAAATTTAAGTGTAACACAAGCAAAATACTCAATTTTCATGTCGAACTCAAAATACTCCGTAATTGAATACTAACACACACAAATTTCATAAAAATGCAAAAACAAAAGTCTAACACCTTCAAAAAATTCAATTATGATATTTTTTCAAAAAATGTTAAAATTGAAGTGTAACACAAACAAAATATTCAATTTTCATGTCGTACTCAAAATACTCCATAATTGAAGACTAACACACACAAATTTCAATTTTTCAAAAAATTTCTTAAAAATGAAAAAACTGAAGTCTAACACCTTCAAAAAATTCAGTTAAGATATTTTTTCAAAACTTGTTCCAATTGAAGTATAACACAAGCATAAAACTCGATTTTCTTGTCGTATTCGAAATACTACGTAATTGAAAAGTAATACATACAAATTTATATTTTTAAAATTTTTCTTAAAAATGCAAAAACTGAAGTCTAACACCTTCAAAAAATTAAATTAAGATATTTTTAAAACAAATGTTAAAATTGAAGTGTGACACAAATAAAATATTCAATTATCAGGTCGTACTCAAAATACTTCGTAATTGAAGACTAACACACACAAATTTAAATTTTTTCAAAAACATCTTAAAAATGCAAAAACTGAAGGCTAACACCTTCAAAAATTCAATTAAGATATTTTTTTCAAAAAAGTTAAAATTGAACTGTAACAAAAACAAAATATTCAATTTTCATGACGAACTGAAAATACTCCGTAATTGAAGACTAACACACAAAAATTTCAATGTTTTCAAAAATATCATAAAAATGCAAAAACTGAAGTCTAACACCTTCAAAAAATTCAATTAAGATATTTTTTCAAAACTTGTTCAAATTGAAGTATAACACACGCAAAATACTCAATTTTCATGTCGTACTCAAAATACTCCGTAATTGAAGACCAACACACAAAAATTTCAATTTTTTTAAATGTTTTTTCTTAGAAATGCTAAAACTGAAGTCTAACACCTTAAAAAAAAATTCAATTAAGATATTTTTTCAAACATTGCTCCAATAGAAGTATAACACAAGCAAAATACTCAATTTTCTTGTCGTACTCAAAATACTCGGTAATTGAAAACTAACACACGCAAATTTCAATTTTTTTAAAAATTTCTTAAAAATGCAAAAACTGAAGTCTAACACCTTCAAAAAATTCAATTAAGATATTTTTTAAAAAAATGGTAAAATTGATATATGACACAAGCAATATACTCAATTTTCTTGTCGTACTCGAAATACTCCGTAATTGAAGACTAACACACACAAATTTTAATTTTTTCAAAACTTTCTTAAAAATGCAAACCCGAAGTCTAACACCTTCAAAAAATTAAATTCATATATTTTCTAAAATAATGTCAAAATTGAAGTGTAATACAATAAAAATACTTAATTTCCATGTCGTACTCAAAATACTCCGTAATGGAAGACCAACACACAGAAATTTCAATTTTCTTCTAAAATATCTTAAAAATGCAAAACTGAAGTCAAACAACTTCAAAAAATGTAATTAAGATATTTTTAAAAAATTCTTAAAATTTAAGTGTAACACAAGAAAAATACTCAATTTTCATGTCATACTCAAAATACTCCGTAATTGAAGACTAACACACACAAATTTCAATTTTTTGAAAAATTTCATAAAAATGCAAAAACAAAAGTCTGACACCTTCAAAAAATTCAATTATGATATTTTTTTTCAAAAAATGTTAAAATTGAAGCGTAACACAATAAAAATACTTAATTTTCATGTCGTACTCAAAATAATCCGTAATTGAAGGCTAACACACACAAATTTCAATTTCTTCAAAACGTTCTTAAAAATGCACAAACTGAAGTCTAACACCTTCAAAAAACTCAATTATGAAATTTTTTAAAAAAATGTTAGAATTGAAGTATAACACAAGCAAAATACTCAATTTTCTTGTCGTACTCAAAATACTCCGTAATTGAAGACTAACACACACAAATTTCAATTTTTTCAAAAATTTCTTAAAAATGCAAAAACTGAAGTCCAACACCTTCAAAAAATTAAATTAAGATATTTCTTTTAAAAATGTTCAAATTGAAGTGTAACACAAATAAAATATTCAATTTTCATGTCATGCTCAAAATACTCCGTAATTGAAGACTAACACACACAAATTTCAATTTTTTAAAAAATTTCATAAAAATGCAAAAACTGAATTGTAACCCCATCAAAAAATTCAATTAAGGTATTTTTTAAAAAATTGTTAAAATTAAAGTGTAACACAAGAAAAATACACAATTTTCATGTCGTACTCAAAATACACTATAATTGAAGACTAACATACACAAATTTTAATTTTTTTAAAAATTTCTTAAAAATGCAAAAACTGAATTCTAACACATTCAAAAAATTCAATTATGAAATTTTTTTAAAAAATGTTAAAATTGAAGTATAACACAAGAAAAATACTCAATTTTCGTGTCTTACTCAAAATACTTCGTAATTGAAGACTAACACACACAACTTTCAATTTTTTCGAAAACAACTTAAAAATGCAAAAAATGAAGTCTAACACTGATAACACGTAAAATAGGTCGTTTAAAAGTGTAAATTCAATCTCACGAGTTAATCAAAACAATTTATAAACAACTACTAGAATAGGCTAAGTAGAGGTTCGTTCCAAGGAAATTTTGCGTATAATCGAAATTGCAATTCAAGAATTATTTCTACTGATCCAGAGACTTTGAAATTTTGTCACAATCATTATCTAAAGTTCACAAAGTACTGATCAGAATTTCACTTTCAAAAATACAAGTTTCGAATTTATAAAGATGTTTGATCACAAGGGTATTTTAGGCATTAAATGTTTTTCACAAAATTATAGATCACAAATCAAGATCTAAAATTTGATACAAAGATTCACAATTTGATACTGAGAGAGAGGACAGAAGAATTTCACAGTTTCGATATTTCAGTAAAAAGTAATGATCTAATTACAAATAAGCCCCTGGTGAGATCACGAAAAGGTCCAGAAAGTTTTTATTGAGAATCAGTTTTCAAAAATTCATATCAAAACGAAATTTATCTCAAATAATTTGAATCAAAATTCTAAATCAAGCATGCGATAAGATCTAAAATCTCAAGTGAATTTTGGAATTTAAACAGATACAGAATTGATTCAACAAGCAGGGAAAAATTGTCCAGATCTAAAGTTTTTATCAATTTTACAGTTTAGTCCCTAACACAATGATTTTCTAAAATCCACAACAAATAGAAAATTGCAGGAAATGGAATGATTCAAAATATTTATTAATCTACAGATCCAGATCTAAACAGTGATATTGAGAAAGAATTACTTTTGACTTTTCTTCTATTTTAAATCGAATTATCAAAACAGCACAGAAAATTGAGTATATCACAAAGAAAAAAATAGGAAAATTACGAAATAAAATCCACAAAAATTCTACAAATTGTATCTTATCATATATAACAGATCTACAATCAAAGTTTATTCGAATCTAATATTTCCCTAATTAAAATGCAAAAAATGTAAAAGAGAGTACCGAAAAAGATGAGAATTGAGTCCAAGAATGGATCTTGGAGAGGTCCTCGAGCCTTCACGCTTTGAGAGGAGGTGAGAGGACGAGGAGAACAACTTCCTTGAGCTTGAGAGAGGGAGGAAAAGATCCTCGGAGCGGCCTCGAAAACCGTGCGGGGACACGATCTTCTCGGCAAAATGGCTCGACGACGAGCGAGAGGAGCTTGAGAGCTTCTTAACAATGGAGGGGGAAGAGGCTAATACCTTACCTTCCCCCTAGAATAGAGGGTTGACCAATGGGGACCAAGGGTGATTTGAGAGAAAGGTTTTGAGTGTCTTTTATAGGAGAAAAGAGGGGGAAATAATTCGAAAAATCCAGATCTGATGTTGCAACTTGCATGGGTAGGTAGAACAATTTGCAACGAATCCAACGGTCCAAGTTTCATCCAATTCGGACATAGGACTAGGGAGAAAACCCCAAAATACCCCTGAAGATATTCCTCCAAGATCCAGATTAAATCCCTTTTAATTCAACCAAAATTCTGCTCGAAAATTAGATTATCTCCATTTAACACAAAACCGGAGAGAGAGAGAGTAGATTATGGGCTTTTAAATGCTTCTTCAGAGCCTTGTAATGGAGGTATCCATCAAAAATTAAATGGAGAAAAGTACTAACCGGATAAAACAAAAATCTGTTGAAGTCATATGCTATTCCCGATTTTCTGCTGATACGATCATGTGGCCGATCGTGCCATGGCACGGTTAGAGAGTGGAGAAAAGGTCGCAGCGCGGGATGCACAAGATCCATGCCACAGAGAATCCATACTGTACATCATAGCAATGATTGTTTGTCAGTTAATCATTAACTAATCATTGCTGTACTTTTCGGTATCCGAGGTTTAGGGATTTCCTGTGTCGACGACTCTGTAGTTCTCTGTGTAGCGGATCTGCGTTTGGAGAACACAACGGGTCACTGCATGCGAGCTACATTATTTAGGTTCGTACGAGATCTGACAGCGGTCAGAAGCTTTTTCAACGGTGTCAGGGATCCGGTGTGGATGATCATGTGTAGCTTTCGTGTGACGGGTTGAGTGAGAAGAGAAATTCGACTCGCTACATAAATCGCTACAAAATCCTTAGCTGATTTACTTGGATTTTCTGTATGGATTCACGTGCTTGCTTTGGAGTCGTGGGTCAGTGGATAGAGTAACGACTGACTTGTTTCAAGGGCTATGAGGTTCGGCTTGCCACAGAATATCCAGTAAGCATAATTCTCGTCTGTCTATGGGTTTCTTCATGAAATGAGTCACTTTTGACCCGTTTGACTTTAAAGCTCGATTTCTCTCACATGCTTCCGTCAAATATCATCATATGATATATCAAATTGATCGGCACGACGAGACGAATCCATCTACATTCCTGGTTTTGCGATATTCTGCACTTTTCACCTGAAATAATACAAAAACACATCTTAAAGTATTTTATCTCAATAATTTGGAATTATGAATATTTGGTATACTTTAATCATATTTATGTGTTTAAATTCTATATTTTGCGCATGTAAAAAGTGATGAAAAATCCCCTTATCAAACACCTTCGAAAAATTCAATTAAGATATTTTTTAAATAAATATTAAAATTGAAGGGTAACACAAACAAAATATTCAATCTTCATGTCGTGCTCAAAATACTCCGTAATTGAAGACTAACACACACAAATTTCAATTTTTTAAAAAATATCCTAAAAATACAAAAACTAAAGTCTTACGCCTTCAAAAAATTTAATTAATTCATTTTTTTAGAAAATGTTAAAATTGAAGCGTAACACAAGAAAAATACACAATTTTCAGGTGGTACTCAAAATACTCCGTAATTTAAGACTGACACACACAAATTTCAATTTTTTACAAAACTTCTTAAAAATGCAAAAATAGAAGTCTAGCACCTTCAAAAAAATTCAATTATGATATTTTTTCAAAAAAAATGCTCAAATTGAAGTGTAACACAAGCAAAATACACAAGTTTCAGTTCGTACTCAAAATACTCCGTAATTGAAGGCTAACACACACGAATTTCAATTTCTTCAAAACGTTCTTAAAAATGCACAAACTGAAGTCTAACACCTTCAAAAAATTCAATTATGAAATTTTTTAAAAAAATGTTAAAATTGAAGTATAACACAAGCAAAATACTCAATTTTCTTGTCGTCCTCAAAATACTCCGTAATTGAAGACTAACACACACAAATTTCAATTTTTTCAAAAATTTCTTAAAAATGCAAAAACTGAAGTCCAACACCTTCAAAAAATTCAATTAAGATATTTCTTTTAAAAATGTTAAAATTGAAGTGTAACACAAACAAAATATTCAATTTTCATGTCATGCTCAAAATACTCCGTAATTGAAGACTAACACACACAAATTTCAATTTTTTTTAAAATTTCTTAAAAATGCAAAAACTGAATTCTAACACCTACAAAAAATTCAATTTAGGTATTTTTTAAAAAATTGTTAAAATTAAAGTGTAACACAAGAAAAATACACAATTTTCATGTCGTACTCAAAATACACCATAATTGAAGACTAACATACACAAATTTTAATTTTTTTAAAAATTTCTTAAAAATGCAAAAACTGAATTCTAACACATTCAAAAAATTCAATTATGAAATTTTTTTAAAAAATGTTAAAATTGAAGTATAACACAAGAAAAATACTCAATTTTCGTGTCTTACTCAAAATACTCCGTAATTGAAGACTAACACACACAACTTTCAATTTTTTCGAAAACAACTTAAAAATGCAAAAAATGAAGTCTAACACCTTCGAAAAATTCAATTAAGATATTTTTTAAATAAATATTAAAATTGAAGGGTAACACAAACAAAATATTCAATCTTCATGTCGTGCTCAAAATACTCCGTAATTGAAGACTAACACACACAAATTTCAATTTTTTAAAAAATATCCTAAAAATACAAAAACTAAAGTCTTACGCCTTCAAAAAATTTAATCAATTCATTTTTTTAGAAAATGTTAAAATTGAAGCGTAACACAAGAAAAATACACAATTTTCAGGTGGTACTCAAAATACTCCGTAATTTAAGACTGACACACACAAATTTCAATTTTTTACAAAACTTCTTAAAAATGCAAAAACAGAAGTCTAGCACCTTCAAAAAAATTCAATTATGATATTTTTTCAAAAAAAATGCTCAAATTGAAGTGTAACACAAGCAAAATACACAAGTTTCAGTTCGTACTCAAAATACTCCGTAATTGAAGGCTAACACACACGAATTTCAATTTCTTCAAAACGTTCTTAAAAATGCACAAACTGAAGTCTAACACCTTCAAAAAATTCAATTATGAAATTTTTTAAAAAAATGTTAAAATTGAAGTATAACACAAGCAAAATACTCAATTTTCTTGTCGTCCTCAAAATACTCCGTAATTGAAGACTAACACACACAAATTTCAATTGTTTCAAAAATTTCTTAAAAATGCAAAAACTGAAGTCCAACACCTTCAAAAAATTCAATTAAGATATTTCTTTTAAAAATGTTAAAATTGAAGTGTAACACAAACAAAATATTCAATTTTCATGTCATGCTCAAAATACTCCGTAATTGAAGACTAACACGCACAAATTTCAATTTTTTTAAAATTTTCTTAAAAATGCAAAAACTGAATTCTAACACCTTCAAAAAATTCAATTAAGGTATTTTTTAAAAAATTGTTAAATTAAAGTGTAACACAAGAAAAATACACAATTTTCATGTCGTACTCAAAATACACCATAATTGAAGACTAACATACACAAATTTTAATTTTTTTAAAAATTTCTTAAAAATGCAAAAACTGAATTCTAACACATTCAAAAAATTCAATTATGAAATTTTTTTAAAAAATGTTAAAATTGAAGTATAACACAAGAAAAATACTCAATTTTCGTGTCTTACTCAAAATACTCCGTAATTGAAGACTAACACACACAACTTTCAATTTTTTCGAAAACAACTTAAAAATGCAAAAAATGAAGTCTAACACCTTCGAAAAATTCAATTAAGATATTTTTTAAATAAATATTAAAATTGAAGGGTAACACAAACAAAATATTCAATCTTCATGTCGCGCTTAAAATACTCCGTAATTGAAGACTAACACACACAAATTTCAATTTTTTTAAAAATTTCCTAAAAATACAAAAACTAAAGACTTACGCCTTCAAAAAATTTAATTAAGACATTTATTTAGAAAATGTTAAAATTGAAGCGTAACACAAGAAAAATAAACAATTTTCAGGTGGTACTCAAAATACTCCGCAATAGAAGATTAACACACACAAATTTCAATTTTTTCCAAAACTTCTTAAAAATGCAAAAAAAGAAGTCTAACACCTTCAAAAAATTCAATTATGATATTTTTTCAAAAAAAATGTTAAAATTGAAGTGTAACACAAGCAAAATACACAAGTTTCAGGTCTTACTCAAAATAATCCGTAATTGAAGGCTAACACACACAAATTTCAATTTCTTCAAAACGTTCTTAAAAATGCACAAACTGAAGTCTAACACCTTCAAAAAACTCAATTATGAAATTTTTTAAAAAAATGTTAAAATTGAAGTATAACACAAGCAAAATACTCAATTTTCTTGTCGTACTCAAAATACTCCGTAATTGAAGACTAACACACACAAATTTCAATTTTTTCAAAAATTTCTTAAAAATGCAAAAACTGAAGTCCAACACCTTCAAAAAATTAAATTAAGATATTTCTTTTAAAAATGTTCAAATTGAAGTGTAACACAAATAAAATATTCAATTTTCATGTCATGCTCAAAATACTCCGTAATTGAAGACTAACACACACAAATTTCAATTTTTTAAAAAATTTCATAAAAATGCAAAAACTGAATTGTAACCCCATCAAAAAATTCAATTAAGGTATTTTTTAAAAAATTGTTAAAATTGAAGTGTAACACAAGAAAAATACACAATTTTCACGTCGTACTCAAAATACACCATAATTGAAGACTAACATACACAAATTTTAATTTTTTTAAAAATTTCTTAAAAATGCAAAAACTGAATTCTAACACATTCAAAAAATTCAATTATGAAATTTTTTTAAAAAATGTTAAAATTGAAGTATAACACAAGAAAAATACTCAATTTTCGTGTCTTACTCAAAATACTCCGTAATTGAAGACTAACACACACAACTTTCAATTTTTTCGAAAACAACTTAAAAATGCAAAAAATGAAGTCTAACACCTTCGAAAAATTCAATTAAGATATTTTTTAAATAAATATTAAAATTGAAGGGTAACACAAACAAAATATTCAATCTTCATGTCGTGCTCAAAATACTCCGTAATTGAAGACTAACACACACAAATTTCAATTTTTTAAAAAATATCCTAAAAATACAAAAACTAAAGTCTTACGCCTTCAAAAAATTTAATTAATTCATTTTTTTAGAAAATGTTAAAATTGAAGCGTAACACAAGAAAAATACACAATTTTCAGGTGGTACTCAAAATACTCCGTAATTTAAGACTGACACACACAAATTTCAATTTTTTACAAAACTTCTTAAAAATGCAAAAACAGAAGTCTAGCACCTTCAAAAAAATTCAATTATGATATTTTTTCAAAAAAAATGCTCAAATTGAAGTGTAACACAAGCAAAATACACAAGTTTCAGTTCGTACTCAAAATACTCCGTAATTGAAGGCTAACACACGAATTTCAATTTCTTCAAAACGTTCTTAAAAATGCACAAACTGAAGTCTAACACCTTCAAAAAATTCAATTATGAAATTTTTTTAAAAAATGTTAAAATTGAAGTATAACACAAGCAAAATACTCAATTTTCTTGTCGTCCTCAAAATACTCCGTAATTGAAGACTAACACACACAAATTTCAATTTTTTCAAAAATTTCTTAAAAATGCAAAAACTGATGTCCAACACCTTCAAAAAATTCAATTAAGATATTTCTTTTAAAAATGTTAAAATTGAAGTGTAACACAAACAAAATATTCAATTATCATGTCATGCTCAAAATACTCCGTAATTGAAGACTAACACACACAAATTTCAATTTTTTTTAAAATTTCTTAAAAATGCAAAAACTGAATTGTAACACCTTAAAAAAATTCAATTAAGGTATTTTTTAAAAAATTGTTAAAATTAAAGTGTAACACAAGAAAAATACACAATTTTCATGTCGTACTCAAAATACACCATAATTGAAGACTAACATACATAAATTTTAATTTTTTTAAAAATTTCTTAAAAATGCAAAAACTGAATTCTAACACATTCAAAAAATTCAATTATGAAATTTTTTTAAAAAATGTTAAAATTGAAGTATAACACAAGAAAAATACTCAATTTTCGTGTATTACTCAAAATACTCCGTAATTGAAGACTAACACACACAAATTTCAATTTTTTAAAAAATATCCAAAAAATACAAAAACTAAAGTCTTACGCCTTCAAAAAATTTAATTAATTCATTTTTTTAGAAAATGTTAAAATTGAAGCGTAACACAAGAAAAATACACAATTTTCAGGTGGTACTCAAAATACTCCGTAATTTAAGACTGACACACACAAATTTCAATTTTTTACAAAACTTCTTAAAAATGCATAAACAGAAGTCTAGCACCTTCAAAAAAATTCAATTATGATATTTTTTCAAAAAAAATGCTCAAATTGAAGTGTAACACAAGCAAAATACACAAGTTTCAGTTCGTACTCAAAATACTCCGTAATTGAAGGCTAACACACACGAATTTCAATTTCTTCAAAACGTTCTTAAAAATGCACAAACTGAAGTCTAACACCTTCAAAAAATTCAATTATGAAATTTTTTAAAAAAATGTTAAAATTGAAGTATAACACAAGCAAAATACTCAATTTTCTTGTCGTCCTCAAAATACTCCGTAATTGAAGACTAACACACACAAATTTCAATTTTTTCAAAAATTTCTTAAAAATGCAAAAACTGAAGTCCAACACCTTCAAAAAATTCAATTAAGATATTTCTTTTAAAAATGTTAAAATTGAAGTGTAACACAAACAAAATATTCAATTATCATGTCATGCTCAAAATACTCCGTAATTGAAGACTAACACACAAAAATTTCAATTTTTTTTAAAATTTCTTAAAAATGCAAAAACTGAATTCTAACACCTTCAAAAAATTCAATTAAGGTATTTTTTAAAAAATTGTTAAAATTAAAGTGTAACACAAGAAAAATACACAATTTTCATGTCGTACTCAAAATACACCATAATTGAAGACTAACATACACAAATTTTAATTTTTTTAAAAATTTCTTAAAAATGCAAAAACTGAATTCTAACACATTCAAAAAATTCAATTATGAAATTTTTTTAAAAAATGTTAAAATTGAAGTATAACACAAGAAAAATACTCAATTTTCGTGTCTTACTCAAAATACTCCGTAATTGAAGACTAACACTCACAAATTTCAATTTTTTCAAAAATTTCTTAAAAATGCAAAAACTGAAGTCCAACACCTTCAAAAAATTCAATTAAGATATTTCTTTTAAAAATGTTCAAATTGAAGTGTAACACAAACAAAATAATCAATTTTCATGTCATGCTCAAAATACTCCGTAATTGAAGACTAACACACACAAATTTCAATTTTTTTGAAAATTTCTTAAAAATTCAAAAACTGAATTCTAACACCTTCATAAAATTCAATTAAGGTATTTTTTAAAAAATTGTTAAAATTAAAGTGTAACACAAACAAAATATTCAATCTTCATGTCTTACTCAAAATACTCCGTAATTGAAGACTAACACACACAACTTTCAATTTTTTAAAAAATATCCTAAAAATACAAAAACTAAAGTCTTACGCCTTCAAAAAATTTAATTAAGTCATTTTTTTAGAAAATGTTAAAATTGAAGCGTAACACAAGAAAAATACACCTTCAATTATGGTGTATTTTAAAATTTTCTTAAAAATGTAAAAACTGAATTCTAACACCTTCAAAAAATTCAATTAAGGTATTTTTTAAAAAAATTCTTAAAATTAAAGTGTAACACAAGAAAAATACACAATTTTCATGTCGTACTTAAAATACACCATAATTGAAGACTAACATACACAAATTTCAATTTTTTCCAAAATTTCTTAAAAATGCAAAAACAGAAGTCTAGCACCTTCAAAAAAATTCAATTATGATATTTTTTCAAAAAAAATGCACAAATTGAAGTGTAACACAAGCAAAATACACAAGTTTCAGGTCGTACTCAAAATACTCCGTAATTGAAGGCTAACATACACGAATTTCAATTTCTTCAAAACGTTCTTAAAAATGCACAAACTGAAGTCTAACACCTTCAAAAAATTCAATTATGAAATTTTTTAAAAAAATGTTAAAATTGAAGTATAACACAAGCAAAATACTCAATTTTCTTGTCGTCCTCAAAATACACCGTAATTGAAGACTAACACACACAAATTTCAATTTTTTCAAAAATTTCTTAAAAATGCAAAAACTGAAGTCCAACACCTTCAAAAAATTCAATTAAGATATTTCTTTTAAAAATGTTAAATTTGAAGTGTAACACAAACAAAATATTCAATTTTCATGTCATGCTCAAAATACTCCGTAATTGAAGACTAACACGCACAAATTTCAATTTTTTTTAAATTTTCTTAAAAATGCAAAAACTGAATTCTAACACCTTCAAAAAATTCAATTAAGGTATTTTTTAAAAAATTGTTAAAATTAAAGTGTAACACAAGAAAAATACACAATTTTCATGTCGTACTCAAAATACACCATAATTGAAGACTAGCATACACAAATTTTAATTTTTTTAAAAATTACTTAAAAATGCAAAAACTGAATTCTAACACATTCAAAAAATTCAATTATGAAATTTTTTTAAAAAATGTTAAAATTGAAGTATAACACAAGAAAAATACTCAATTTTCTTGTCTTACTCAAAATACTCCGTAATTGAAGACTAACACACACAACTTTCAATTTTTTCGAAAACAACTTAAAAATGCAAAAAATGAAGTCTAACACCTACGAAAAATTCAATTAAGATATTTTTTAAATAAATATTAAAATTGAAGTGTAACACAAACAAAATATTCAATCTTCATGTCGCGCTCAAAATACTCCGTAATTGAAGACTAACACACACAAATTTCAATTTTTTTTAAAATTTCCTAAAAATACAAAAACTAAAGTCTTACGCCTTCAAAAAATTTAATTAAGACATTTTTTTAGAAAATGTTAAAATTGAAGCGTAACACAAGAAAAATACACAATTTTCAGGTGGTACTCAAAATACTCCGCAATTGAAGATTAACACACACAAATTTCAATATTTTCCAAAATTTCTTAAAAATGCAAAAACAGAAGTCTAACACCTTCAAAAAATTCAATTATGATATTTTTTCAAAAAAAATGTTAAAATTGAAGTGTAACACAAGCAAAATACACAAGTTTCAGGTCGTACTCAAAATACTTTGTGATTGAAGGCTAACACACACAAATTTCAATTTCTTCAAAACGTTCTTAAAAATGCACAAACTGAAGTCTAACACCATCAAAAAAACTCAATTATGAAATTTTTTAAAAAAATGTTAAAATTGAAGTATAACACAAGCAAAATACTCAATTTTCTTGTCGTACTCAAAATACCCCGTAATTGAAGACTAACACACACAAATTTCAATTTTTTCAAAAATTTCTTAAAAATGCAAAAACTGAAGTCCAACACCTTCAAAAAATTAAATTAAGATATTTCTTTTAAAAATGTTCAAATTGAAGTGTAACACAAACAAAATATTCAATTTTCATGTCATGCTCAAAATACTCCGTAATTGAAAACTAACACACACAAATTTCAATTTTTTAAAAAATTTCATAAAAATGCAAAAACTGAATTCTAACCCCTTCAAAAAATTCAATTAAGGTATTTTTTAAAAAATTGTTAAAATTAAAGTGTAACACAAGAAAAATACACAATTTTCTTGTCGTACTCAAAATACACCATAATTGAAGACTAACATACACAAATTTTAATTTTTTTAAAAATTTCATAAAAATGCAAAAACTGAATTCTAACACTTTCAAAAAATTCAATTATGAAATTTTTTTAAAAAATGTTAAAATTGAAGTATAACACAAGAAAAATACTCAATTTTCGTGTCTTACTCAAAATACTCCGTAATTGAAGACTAACACACACAACTTTCAATTTTTTCGAAAACAACTTAAAAATGCAAAAAATGAAGTCTAACACCTTCGAAAAATTCAATTAAGATATTTTTTAAATAAATATTAAAATTGAAGGGTAACACAAACAAAATATTCAATCTTCATGTCGTGCTCAAAATACTCCGTAATTGAAGACTAACACACACAAATTTCAATTTTTTAAAAAATATCCTAAAAATACAAAAACTAAAGTCTTACGCCTTCAAAAAATTTAATTAATTCATTTTTTTAGAAAATGTTAAAATTGAAGCGTAACACAAGAAAAACACACAATTTTCAGGTGGTACTCAAAATACTCCGTAATTTAAGACTGACACACACAAATTTCAATTTTTTACAAAACTTCTTAAAAATGCAAAAACAGAAGTCTAGCACCTTCAAAAAAATTCAATTATGATATTTTTTCAAAAAAAAATGCTCAAATTGAAGTGTAACACAAGCAAAATACACAAGTTTCAGTTCGTACTCAAAATACTCCGTAATTGAAGGCTAACACACACGAATTTCAATTTCTTCAAAACGTTCTTAAAAATGCACAAACTGAAGTCTAACACCTTCAAAAAATTCAATTATGAAATTTTTTAAAAAAATGTTATAATTGAAGTATAACACAAGCAAAATACTCAATTTTCTTGTCGTCCTCAAAATACTCCGTAATTGAAGACTAACACACACAAATTTCAATTGTTTCAAAAATTTCTTAAAAATGCAAAAACTGAAGTTCAACACCTTCAAAAAATTCAATTAAGATATTTCTTTTAAAAATGTTAAAATTGAAGTGTAACACAAACAAAATATTCAATTTTCATGTCATGCTCAAAATACTCCGTAATTGAAGACTAACACGCACAAATTTCAATTTTTTTAAAATTTTCTTAAAAATGCAAAAACTGAATTCTAACACCTTCAAAAAATTCAATTAAGGTATTTTTTAAAAAATTGTTAAATTAAAGTGTAACACAAGAAAAATACACAATTTTCATGTCGTACTCAAAATACACCATAATTGAAGACTAACAAACACAAATTTTAATTTTTTTAAAAATTTCTTAAAAATGCAAAAACTGAATTCTAACACATTCAAAAAATTCAATTATGAAATTTTTTTTAAAAATGTTAAAATTGAAGTATAACACAAGAAAAATACTCAATTTTCTTGTCTTACTCAAAATACTCCGTAATTGAAGACTAACACACACAACTTTCAATTTTTTCGAAAACAACTTAAAAATGCAAAAAATGAAGTCTAACACCTTCGAAAAATTCAATTAAGATATTTTTTAAATAAATATTAAAATTGAAGTGTAACACAAACAAAATATTCAATCTTCATGTCGCGCTCAAAATACTCCGTAATTGAAGACTAACACACACAAATTTCAATTTTTTTAAAAATTTCCTAAAAATACAAAAACTAAAGTCTTACGCCTTCAAAAAATTTAATTAAGACATTTTTTTAGAAAATGTTAAAATTGAAGCGTAACACAAGAAAAATACACAATTTTCAGGTGGTACTCAAAATACTCCGCAATTGAAGATTAACACACACAAATTTCAATTTTTTCCAAAATTTCTTAAAAATGCAAAAAAAGAAGTCTAACACCTTCAAAAAATTCAATTATGATATTTTTTCAAAAAAAATGTTAAAATTGAAGTGTAACACAAGCAAAATACACAAGTTTCAGGTCTTACTCAAAATAATCCGTAATTGAAGGCTAACACACACAAATTTCAATTTCTTCAAAACGTTCTTAAAAATGCACAAACTGAAGTCTAACACCTTCAAAAAACTCAATTATGAAATTTTTTAAAAAAATGTTAAAATTGAAGTATAACACAAGCAAAATACTCAATTTTCTTGTCGTACTCAAAATACTCCGTAATTGAAGACTAACACACACAAATTTCAATTTTTTCAAAAATTTCTTAAAAATGCAAAAACTGAAGTCCAACACCTTCAAAAAATTAAATTAAGATATTTCTTTTAAAAATGTTCAAATTGAAGTGTAACACAAATAAAATATTCAATTTTCATGTCATGCTCAAAATACTCCGTAATTGAAGACTAACACACACAAATTTCAATTTTTTAAAAAATTTCATAAAAATGCAAAAACTGAATTGTAACCCCATCAAAAAATTCAATTAAGGTATTTTTAAAAAATTGTTAAAATTAAAGTGTAACACAAGAAAAATACACAATTTTCATGTCGTACTCAAAATACACCATAATTGAAGACTAACATACACAAATTTTAATTTTTTTAAAAATTTCTTAAAAATGCAAAAACTGAATTCTAACACATTCAAAAAATTCAATTATGAAATTTTTTTAAAGAATGTTAAAATTGAAGTATAACACAAGAAAAATACTCAATTTTCGTGTCTTACTCAAAATACTCCGTAATTGAAGACTAACACACACAACTTTCAATTTTTTCGAAAACAACTTAAAAATGCAAAAAATTAAGTCTAGCACCTTCGAAAAATTCAATTAAGATATTTTTTAAATAAATATTAAAATTGAAGGGTAACACAAACAAAATATTTAATCTTCATGTCGTGCTCAAAATACTCCGTAATTGAAGACTAACACACACAAATTTCAATTTTTTAAAAAATTTCCTAAAAATACTAAAACTAAAGTCTTACGCCTTCAAAAAATTTACTTAAGACATTTTTTTAGAAAATATTAAAATTGAAGCGTAACAAAAGAAAAATACACAATTTTCAGGTGGTACTCAAAATACTCCGTAATTTAAGACTGACACACACAAATTTCAATTTTTTACAAAATTTCTTAAAAATGCAAAAACAGAAGTCTAACACCTTCAAAAAAATTCAATTATGATATTTTTTTAAAAAAAATGCTCAAATTTAAGTGTAAGACAACCAAAATACACAAGTTTCAGGTCGTACTCAAAATACTCCCTAATTGAAGGCTAACACACACAAATTTCAATTTCTTCAAAACGTTCTTAAAAATGCACAAACTGAAGTCTAACACATTCAAAAAATTCAATTATGATTTTTTTTTTAAAATGTTAAAATTGAAGTATAACACAAGCAAAATACTCAATTTTCTTGTCGTACTCAAAATACTCCGTAATTGAAGACTAACACACACAAATTTCAATTTTTTCAAAAATTTCTTAAAAATGCAAAAACTGAAGTCCAACACCTTCAAAAAATTCAATTAAGATAGTTCTTTTAAAAATGTTAAAATTGAAGTGTAACACAAACAAAATAATTAATTTTCATGTCATGCTCAAAATACTCCGTAATTGAAGACTAACACACACAAATTTCAATTTTTTTGAAAATTTCTTAAAAATTCAAAAACTGAATTCTAACATCTTCAAAAAATTCAATTAAGGTATTTTTTAAAAAATTGTTAAAATTAAAGTGTAACACAAACAAAATATTCAATCTTCATGTCTTACTCAAAATACTCCGTAATTGAAGACTAACACACACAACTTTCAATTTTTTAAAAAATATCCTAAAAATACAAAAACTAAAGTCTTACGCCTTCAAAAAATTTAATTAAGTCATTTTTTTAGAAAATGTTAAAATTGAAGCGTAACACAAGAAAAATACATAATTTTCAGGTGGTACTCAAAATACTCCGTAGTTGAAGACTGACACACACAAATTTCAATTTTTTCCAAAATTTCTTAAAAATGCAAAAACAGAAGTCTAACACCTTCAAAAAAATTCAATTATGATATTTTTTCAAAAAAAATGCTCAAATTTAAGTGTAAGACAACCAAAATACACAAGTTTCAGGTCGTACTCAAAATACTCCGTAATTGAAGGCTAACACACACAAATTTCAATTTCTTCAAAACGTTCTTAAAAATGCACAAACTGAAGTCTAACACCTTCAAAAAATTCAATTATGAAATTTTTTTAAAAAATGTTAAAATTGAAGTATAACACAAGCAAAATACTCAATTTTCTTGTCGTCCTCAAAATACTCCGTAATTGAAGACTAACACACACAAATTTCATTTTTTTCAAAACTTTCTTAAAAATGCAAAACCTGAAGTCCAACACCTTCAAAAAATTCAATTAAGATATTTCTTTTAAAAATGTTAAATTTGAAGTGTAACACAAACAAAATATTCAATTTTCATGTCATGCTCAAAATACTCCGTAATTGAAGACTAAAACGCACAAATTTAAATTTTTTTAAAATTTTCTTAAAAATGCAAAAACTGAATTCTAACACCTTCAAAAAATTCAAATAAGGTATTTTTTAAAAAAATTCTTAAAATTAAAGTGTAACACAAGAAAAATACACAATTTTCATGTCGTACTTAAAATACACCATAATTGAAGACTAACATACACAAATTTCAATTTTTTCCAAAATTTCTTAAAAATGCAAAAACAGAATTCTAGCACCTTCAAAAAAATTCAATTATGATATTTTTTCAAAAAAAATGCTCAAATTGAAGTGTAACACAAGCAAAATACACAAGTTTCAGGTCGTACTCAAAATACTCCGTAATTGAAGGCTAACACACACGAATTTCAATTTCTTCAAAACCTTCTTAAAAATGCACAAACTAAAGTCTAACACCTTCAAAAAATTCAATTATGAAATTTTTTAAAAAAATGTTAAAATTGAAGTATAACACAAGCAAAATACTCAATTTTCTTGTCGTCCTCAAAATACACCGTAATTGAAGACTAACACACACAAATTTCAATTTTTTAAAAAATTTCTTAAAAATGCAAAAACTGAAGTCCAACACCTTCAAAAAATTCAATTAAGATATTTCTTTTAAAAATGTTAAAATTGAAGTGTAACACAAGAAAAATACACAATTTTCAGGTGGTACTCAAAATACTCCGTAATTGAAGACTAACACGCACAAATTTCAATTTTTTTTAAATTTTCTTAAAAATGCAAAAACTGAATTCTAACACCTTCAAAAAATTCAATTAAGGTATTTTTTAAAAAATTGTTAAAATTAAAGTGTAACACAAGAAAAATACACAATTTTCATGTCGTACTCAAAATACACCATAATTGAAGACTAGCATACACAAATTTTAATTTTTTTAAAAATTTCTTAAAAATGCAAAAACTGAATTCTAACACATTCAAAAAATTCAATTATGAAATTTTTTTAAAAAATGTTAAAATTGAAGTATAACACAAGAAAAATACTCAATTTTCTTGTCTTACTCAAAATACTCCGTAATTGAAGACTAACACACAGAACTTTCAATTTTTTCGAAAACAACTTAAAAATGCAAAAAATGAAGTCTAACACCTTCGAAAAATTCAATTAAGATATTTTTTAAATAAATATTAAAATTGAAGTGTAACACAAACAAAATATTCAATCTTCATGTCGCGCTCAAAATACTCCGTAATTGAAGACTAACACACACAAATTTCAATTTTTTTAAAAATTTCCTAAAAATACAAAAACTAAAGTCTTACGCCTTCAAAAAATTTAATTAAGACATTTTTTTAGAAAATGTTAAAATTGAAGCGTAACACAAGAAAAATACACAATTTTCAGGTGGTACTCAAAATACTCCGCAATTGAAGATTAACACACACAAATTTCAATTTTTTCCAAAATTTCTTAAAAATGCAAAAAAAGAAGTCTAACACCTTCAAAAAATTCAATTATGATATTTTTTCAAAAAAAATGTTAAAATTGAAGTGTAACACAAGCAAAATACACAAGTTTCAGGTCTTACTCAAAATAATCCGTAATTGAAGGCTAACACACACAAATTTCAATTTCTTCAAAACGTTCTTAAAAATGCACAAACTGAAGTCTAACACCTTCAAAAAACTCAATTATGAAATTTTTTAAAAAAATGTTAAAATTGAAGTATAACACAAGCAAAATACTCAATTTTCTTGTCGTACTCAAAATACTCCGTAATTGAAGACTAACACACACAAATTTCAATTTTTTCAAAAATTTCTTAAAAATGCAAAAACTGAAGTCCAACACCTTCAAAAAATTAAATTAAGATATTTCTTTTAAAAATGTTCAAATTGAAGTGTAATACAAACAAAATATTCAATTTTCATGTCATGCTCAAAATACTCCGTAATTGAAGACTAACACACACAAATTTCAATTTTTTAAAAAATTTCATAAAAATGCAAAAACTGAATTCTAACCCCTTCAAAAAATTCAATTAAGGTATTTTTTAAAAAATTGTTAAAATTAAAGTGTAACACAAGAAAAATACACAATTTTCTTGTCGTACTCAAAATACACCATAATTGAAGACTAACATACACAAATTTTAATTTTTTTAAAAATTTCTTAAAAATGCAAAAACTGAATTCTAACACTTTCAAAAAATTCAATTATGAAATTTTTTTTAAAAATGTTAAAATTGAAGTATAACACAAGAAAAATACTCATTTTTCGTGTCTTACTCAAAATACTCCGTAATTGAAGACTAACACACACAACTTTCAGTTATTTCAAAAACAACATAAAAATGCAAAAAATGAAGTCTAACACCTTCAAAAAATTCAATTAAGATATTTTTTAAAAAAATATTAAAATTTAAGTGTAACACAAACAAAATATTCAATCTTCATGTCATGCTCAAAATACTCCGTAATTGAAGACTAAGACAAACAAATTTCAATTTTTTTAAAAATTTCCTAAAAATACAAAAACTAAAGTCTTACGCCTTCAAAAAATTTACTTAAGACATTTTTTTAGAAAATATTAAAATTGAAGCGTAACACAAGAAAAATACACAATTTTCAGGTGGTACTCAAAATACTCCGTAATTGAAGACTAACACACACAAATTTCAATTTTTTCCAAAATTTCTTAAAAATGCAAAAAAAGAAGTCTAACACCTTCAAAAAATTCAATTATGATATTTTTTCAAAAAAAATGTTAAAATTGAAGTGTAACACAAGCAAAATACACAAGTTTCAGGTCTTACTCAAAATAATCCGTAATTGAAGGCTAACACACACAAATTTCAATTTCTTCAAAACGTTCTTAAAAATGCACAAACTGAAGTCTAACACCTTCAAAAAACTCAATTATGAAATTTTTTAAAAAAATGTTAAAATTGAAGTATAACACAAGCAAAATACTCAATTTTCTTGTCGTACTCAAAATACTCCGTAATTGAAGACTAACACACACAAATTTCAATTTTTTCAAAAATTTCTTAAAAATGCAAAAACTGAAGTCCAACACCTTCAAAAAATTAAATTAAGATATTTCTTTTAAAAATGTTCAAATTGAAGTGTAATACAAACAAAATATTCAATTTTCATGTCATGCTCAAAATACTCCGTAATTGAAGACTAACACAAACAAATTTCAATTTTTTTAAAACTTTCTTAAAAATGCAAAAACTGAATTCTAACACCTTCAAAAAATTCAATTAAGGTATTTTTTAAAAAATTGTGAAAATTAAACTGTAACACATGAAAAAGACACAATTTTCATGTCGTACTCAAAATAAACCATAATTGAAGACTAACATACACAAATTTTAATTTTTTTTAAAATTTCTTAAAAATGCAAAAACTGAATTCTAACACTTTCAAAAAATTCAATTACGAAATTTTTTTTAAAAATGTTAAAATTGAAGTATAACACAAGAAAAATACTCAATTTTCGTGTCTTACTCAAAATACTCCGTAATTGAAGACTAACACACACAACCTTCAATTTTTTCAAAAACAACTTAAAAATGCAAAAAATGAAATCTAACACCTTCAAAAAATTCAATTAAGATATTTTTTAAAAAAATATTAAAATTGAAGTGTAACACAAACAAAATATTCAATCTTCATGTCGTGCTCAAAATACTCCGTAATTGAAGACGTACACACAAATTTCAATTTTTTAAAAAATTTCTTAAAAATACAAAAACTAAAGTCTTACGCCTTCAAAAAATTTAATTAAGACATTTTTTTAGAAAATGTTAAAAATGAAGGGTAACACAAGAAAAATACACAATTTTCGGGTCGTACTCAAAATACTCCGTAATTTAAGACTAACACACACAAATTTCAATTTTTTCCAATATTTCTTAAAAATGCAAAAACAGAAGTCTAACACCTTCAAAAAAATCAATTATGATATTTTTTCAAAAAAAAAGTTAAAATTGAAGTGTAACACAAGCAAAATACACAAGTTTCAGGTCGTACTCAAAATACTCCGTAATTGAAGGCTAACACACATAAATTTCAATTTCTTCAAAACGTTCTTTAAAATGCACAAACTGAAGTCTAACACCTTCAAAAAATTCAATTATGAAATTTTTTAAAAAAATGTTAAAATTGAAGTATAACACAAGCAAAATACTCAATTTTCTTGTCGTACTCAAAATACTCCGTAATTGAAGACTAACACACACAAATTTCAATTTTTTCCAAAATTTCTTAAAATGCAAAAACAGAAGTCTAACACCTTCAAAAAGAAATAACTGAATTCTAACACTTTCAAAAAATTCAATTTTGATCTTTTTTTAAAAAATGTTAAAATTGAAGTATAACTGAAGAAAAATACTCAATTTTCGTGTCTTACTCAAAATAATCCATAATTGAAGATTAACATACACAAATTTCAATATTTTCCAAAACGTCTTAAAAATTCAAAAAATTAAGTCCAACACCTTCAAAAAATGTTAAAATTGAAGTATAACACAAGCAAAATACTCAATTTTCTTGTCGTACCAAAAATACTCCGTAATTGAAGACTAACACACACTTATTTCAATTTTTTCATAAATTTCTTAATAATGCAAAAACTGCAGTCTAACACCTTCAAAAAATTCAATTATCATATTTCTTTTAAAAATGTAAAAATTGAAGTGTAATACAAACAAAATATTCAATTTTCATGTCATGCTCAAAATACTCCGTAATTGAAGACTAACACACACAAATTTCAATTTTTTTAAAAATTTCTTAAAAATGCAAAAACTGAATTCAAACACCTTCAAAAAATTCAATTAAGATATTTTTTAAAAAATTGTTAAAATTAAAGTGTAACACAAGAAAAAGACACAATTTTCATGTTGTACTCAAAATACACCATAATTGAAGACTAACTTGCACAAATTTTAATTATTTTTAAAATTTCTTAAAAATGCAAAAACTGAACTCTAACACTTTCAAAAAAATTCAATTATGAAATTTTTTTTAAAAATGTTAAAATTTAAGTATAACACAAGACAAATACTCAATTTTCGTGTCCTACTCAAAATACTCCGTAATTGAAGACTAACACACACAAATTTCAATTTTTTAAAAAACTTCTTAAAAATGCAAAAAATGAAGTCTTACGCCTTCAAAAAATTTAATTAAGATATTTTTTTAAAAAATATTAAAATTAAAGTGTAACACAAACAAAATATTCAATCTTCATGTCGTGCTCAAAATACTCCGTAATTGAAGACTAACACACACAAATTTCAATTTTTTAAAAATTTTCTTAAACATACAAAAACTAAAGTCTTACGCCTTCAAAAAAATTAATTAAGATATTTTTTTTTAATGTTAAAATTGAAGTGTAAAACAAGAAAAATACAATATTTTCAGGTCGTACTCGAAATACTCCGTAATTGAAGACTAACACACACAAATTTCAATTTTTTCCAAAATTTCTTAAAAATAAAAAAACAGAAGTCTAACACCTTCAAAAAATTCAATTATGATATTTTTTTTAAAAAAATGTTAAAATTGAAGTGTAGCACAAGCAAAATACACAAGTTTCAGGTCATACTCAAAATACTCCGTAATTGAAGGCTAACACGCTCAAATTTCAATTTCTTCAAAACGTTCTTAAAAGTGCACAAACTGAAGTCTAACACCTATTAAAAATTCAATTATGAATTTTTTTTTAAAAAGGTTAAAATTGAAGTATAACACAAGCAAAATACTCAATTTTCTTGTCGTACCAAAAATACTCCGTAATTGAAGACTAACACACACTTATTTCAATTTTTTCAAAAAACTCTTAAAAATGCAAAAATTGCAGTCTAACACCTTCAAAAAATTCAATTATGATATTTCCTTTAAAAATGTTAAAATTGAAGTGTAACACAATCAAAATATTCAATTTTCATGTCATGCTCAAAATACTCCGTAATTGAAGACTAACACACACAAATTTCAATTTTTTAAAAATTTCTTAAAAATGCAAAAACTGATTTCTAATACTTTCAAAAAATTCAATTATGAAATTTTATAAAAAAATGTTAAAATTGAAGTATAACACAAGCTAGATACTCAATTTCCATGTTGTACTCATATACTCCTTAATTGAGGACTAACACACAACAATTTCAATTTTTTTCCAAAATTTCTTAAAAATTCAATTATGATATTTTTTCAAAAAAATGTAAAATTGAAGTGTAACACAAGCAAAATACACAATTTTCATGTCGTACTCAAAATACTCCGTAATTGAAGACTAACAAACACCAATTTCAATTTTTTCCAAAATTTCTTAAAAATGCAAAAACAGAAGTCTAACACCTTCAAAAAATTCAATTATTAAATTTTTAAAAATAATGTTCGAATTGAAGTATAACACAAGCTAAATTCTCAATTTTAATGTCGTACTCAAAATACTCCGTAATTGAAGACTAACACACACCAATTTCAATATTTTCCAAAATTTCTTAAAAATGTGAAAACGGAAGTCTAACACCTTCAAAAAATTCCTTTTTTATCAAAAAAATTGTTAAAATTGAAGTGTAACACAAGCAAAATACACAAGTTTCAGGTCGTAATCAAAATACTCCTTAATTGAAGACTAACACACACAAATTTCAATTTCTTCAAAACGTTCTTAAATATGCAAAAACTGAAGTGTAACACCTTCAAAAAATTCAATTATGATATTTTTTTCAAAAAAATGTTAAAATTGAAGTGTAACACAAGCAAAATACACAATTTTCATGTCGTACTCAAAATACTCCGTAATTGAAGACTAACACACACAAATTTCAATTTTTTCGAAACTTTCTCAAAAATGCAAAAACTGAAGTCTAACACTTTCCAAAAATTCAATTATGAAATTTTTTTTTAAAATGTTCGAATTGAAGTATAACACTAGGTAAATACTCAATTTTCATGACGTACTCAAAATACTCCGTAATTGAAGACTAACACACACCAATTTCAATATTTTACAAAATTTCTTAAAAATGCAAAAACAGAAGTCTAACACCTTTAAAAAAATGTTAAAATTGAACTGTAACACAAGCATAATACACAAGTTTCAGGTCGTACTCAAAATACTCCGTAATTGTAGACTAACACACACAAATTTCAATTTCTTCAAAACGTTCTTAAATATGCAAAAACTGAAGTCTAACACCTTCAAAAAATTCAATTATGAAATTTTTTTAAAAAATGTTAAAATTGAAGTATAAGACAAGCAAAATACTCAATTTCCGTGTCGTACTCAGATACTCCTTAATTGAAGACTAACACCCACAAATTTCAATTTTTTCCAAAATTTCTTAAAATGCAAAAACAGAAGGCTAACACCTTCAAAAAAATCAATTATGATATTTTTTTCAAAAAAATATTAAAATTGAAGTGTAACACAAGCAAAATACACAATTTTCATGTCGTACTAAAAATACTCCGTAATTGAAGACTACCACTCACAAATTTTAATTTTTTCCAAAATTTCTTAAAAATGCAAAAACAGAAGTCTAACACCTTCAAAAAATTCAAATAAGATATTTTTTTTAAAAATATTAAAATTGAAGTGTAACACAAACAAAATATTCAATCTTCATGTCGTGCTCAAAATACTCCGTAATTGAAGACTAACACACACAAATTTCAATTTTTTAAGAAATTTCTTAAAAATACAAAAATTGAAGTCGTACGCTTTCAAAAAAATTAATTAAGACATTTTTTTTTAAAATGTTAAAATTGAAGTGTTACACAAGAAAAATACACAATTTTCAGGTCGTACTCAAAATACTCCGTAATAGAAGACTAACGATCACAAATTTCAAATTTTTCAAAATAATTTTAAAAATTTAAAAACTGAAGTCTAACACCTTCAAAAAATTCCATAATGAAATTATTTTAAAAAAAAATTTAAATTGAAGTATAACACAATCAAAATACACAATTTTCATGTCGTACTCAAAATACTCCGTAATTGAAGACTGACACGCATAAATTTCAATTTTTAAAAACATTTCATAAAAATGCAAAAACTGAATTCTAATACCTTCAAAAAATTCAATTAAGATATTTTTTTTAAATATTGTTAAAATTTAAGTGAAACACATGAAAAATACACAATTTTCATGTCGTACTCGAAATACTCCGTAATTGAAGACTAACACACACAAATTTCAATTTCTTCGAAACGTTCTTAAAAATGCAAAAACTGAAGTCTAACACCTTCCATGTCGTACTCAAATTTCAATTTCAATTTATATGATTTTTTTATAAAAAATGTTACTATTGAAGTATAAGACAAGCAAAATACTCAATTTCCATGTCGTACTCAAATACTCCTTAATTGAAGACTAACACACACAAATTACAATATTTTCCAAAATTTCTTAAAATGCAAAAACAGAAGGCTAACACCTTCAAAAAATTCAATTATGATATTTTTTTTTTAAAAAAGTTAAAATTGAATTGTAACACAAACAAAATACACAATTTTCATGTCATACTCAAAATACTCCGTAACTATAGACTAACAGACACAAATTTCAATTTTTTTAAAATTTCTTAAAAATGCAAAAACTGAATTCTAACACTTTCAAAAAATTCAATTATCGAATTTTTAAAAAAAATGCTAAAATTGAAGTTTAACACAAGAAAAATACACAATTTTCATGTCGTACTCAAAATACTCCGTAATTGAAAACTAACACACGCAAATTTGAATTTTTTTAAAAAAATCTTAAAAATGCAATAACTGAAGTCTAACACTTTCAAAAAAATTAATTATGAAATTTTTTTTAAAAATATTAAAATTGAATTATAACACCAGCAAAATACTCAATGTCCATGTCGTACCCAAATACTTCTTATTAGAAGACTAACACACACAAATTTTAATTTTTTCCAAAATTTCTTAAAAATGCAAAAACAGAAGTCTAACACCTTCAAAAAATTCAATTATGATATTTTTTTCAAAAAAATGTTAAAATTGAAGTGTAACACAAGCAAAATACACAATTTTCATGTCGTACTCAAAATACTCCGTAATTGAAAACTAACACACACAAATTTCAATTTATTCGAAACTTTCTCAAAAATGCAAAAACTGAAGTCTAAAACCTTTCAAAAAATTAATTACGAAAGTTTTTAAAAAATGTTAAAATTGAATTATAACACAATCCAAATACACAATTTTCATGTCGTACTCAAAATACTCCGTAATTGAAGACTAACACACACAAATTTCAATTTTTTCCAAAATTTCTTAATAATGCAAAAACAGAAGTCTAACACCTTCAAAAAATTCAATTATGATATTTTTTCAAAAAAAATGTTAAAATTGAAGTGTAACACAAGCAAAATATACAAGTTTCAGGTCGTACTCAAAATACTCTGTAATTGAAGACTAACACACACAAATTTCAATTTCTTCAAAACGTTCTTAAAAATGCAAAAACTGAAGTCTAACACCTTCAAAAAATTCAATTACGAATTTTTTTTAAAAAGTGTTAAAATTGAAGTATAACAAAAGCAAATACTCAATTTTCTTATCGTATTCAAAATACTCCGTAATTGAAGACTACACACACAAATTTCAATTTTTTCAAAAACTTCTTAAAAATGCCAAAACTAAAGTCTAACACATTCAAAAAATTAAATTAAGATATTTTTTTTTAAATGTTAAAATTGAAGTGTAACACAAACAAAATATTCAATTTTCATGCCCTTCTCAAAATACTCCGCAATTGATGACTAACACACACTAATTTCAATTTTTTAAAAATTTCTTAAAAAAGCAAAAAACTGAATTCTAAAACCTTCAAAAAATTCAATTAAGACATTATTTTAAAAATTGTTAAAATTTAAGAGTAACACAAGAAAAAAAACACAATGTCCATGTCGTACTCAAAATACTCCATAATCGAAAACTAACAAACGCAAATTTGAATTTTTAAAAATATTCTTAAAACCGCAAAAACCGAATTCTGACACTTTCAAAAAATTCAGTTATGAAATTTTTTTTAAAAATGTTAAAATTGAAGTGTAACAAAAGCAACATACACAATTTTCATGTCGTACTCAAAATACTCCGTAATTGAAGACTAATACACACAAATTTCAATTTTTTCCAAAATTTCTTAGAAATGCAAAAACAGAAGTCTAACACCTTCAAAAAATTCAATTATGATATTTTTTCAGAAACAATGTTAAAATTGAAGTGTAACACAAGCAAAATACACAAGTTTCAGGTCGTACTCAAAATACTCCGTAATTGCTAACACAACCAAATTTTAATTTCATCAAAACGATCTTAAAATTGCAAAAACCGAAGTCTAACACCTTCAAAAAATTCAATTATGAAATTTTTTTTTAAAATGTTAAAATTGAAGTATAACACAAGCAAAATACTCAATTTTCTTGTCGTACTCAAAATACTCCGCAATTGTAGACTACATACACAAATTTCAATTTTTTAAAAAATTTCTTAAAAATGCAAAAACTAAAGTGTAACACCTTCAAAAAATTCAATTAAGATATTTTTTTTTAAAATGTTAAAATTGAAGTGTAACACAAACAAAATATTCAACTTTCATGCCCTGCTCAAAATACTCCGCAATTGAAGACTAACACACACAAATTTCAATTTTTTAAAAAATTTCTTAAAAAAATCAAAAACTGAATTCTAACACCTTCAAAAAATTCAATTGAGACATTTTTTAAAAAATTGTTAAAATTTAAGTGTAACACAAGAAAAATACACAATTTTCATGTCGTACTCAAAATACTCCATAATCGAAAACTAACACACGCAAATTTTAATTTTTTTAAAATATTCTTAAAAATGCAAAAACAGAATTCTAACACTTTCAAAAAATTAAATTATGAAATTTTTTCAAAAAATGTTAAAATTGAAGTGTAACACAAGCAAAATACACAATTTTCATGTCGTACTCAAAATACTCCGTAATTGAATACTAACACACACAAATTTTAATTTTTTCGAAACTTTCTCAAAAATTCAAAAACAGAAGTCTAACACCTTCAAAAAATTCAATTATCATATTTTTTCAAAAATAATGCTAAAATTGAAGTGTAACACAAGCCAAATACATAACTTTCAGGTCGTACTCAAAATACTCCGTAATTGAAGACTAACACACACAAATTTCAATTTCTTCAAAACGTTCTTAAAAATGCAAAACCTGAAGTCTAACACCTTCAAAAAATTCAATTATGAAATTTTTTAAAAAAATGTTAAAATTGAAGTATAACACGAGCAAAATACTCAATTTCCATGTCTTACTCAAATACACCTGAATTGAAGACTAACACACACAAATTTCAATTTTTTCCAAAATTTTTGAAAAATGAAAAAACAGAAGTCTAACACCTTCAAAAAAATTAATTATGATTTTTTTTTCAAAAAAATATTAAAATTGAAGTGTAACACAAGGAAAATACACAATTTCCATGTCGTACTCAAAATACTCCGTAATTGAAGACTAACACTCACGAATTTCAATTTTTTCCAAAATTTCTTAAAAATGCAAAAACTGAAGTCTAACACCTTCAAAAAATTAAATTATGATATTTTTTCAAAACATGGTCAAATTGAAGTGTAACACAAGCAATATACACAAGTTTCTGGTCATACTCAAAGTACTCCGTGATTGAAGACTAACACACACAAATTTCAATTTTTTCAAAACTTTCTTTAAAATGCAAAAACTGAAGTCTAACACCTTAAAAAAATTCAATTAAGATATTTTTTAAAAAAATGTTAAATTTGAAGTGTAACACAAACAAAATATTCAATTTTCATGTCGTACACAAAATACTCCGTAATTGAAGACTAACACACATAAATTTCAATTTTTTCCAAAAATTTTTAAAAATGCAAAAACAGAAGTCTAACACCTTCAAAAAATTCAATTATGATAGTTTTTCAAAACTTGGTCAAATTGAAGTGTAACACAAGCAATATACACAAGTTTCAGGTCGTACTCAAAGTACTCCGTGATTGAAGACTAACACACACAAATTTTAATTTTTTCAAAACTTTCTTTAAAATGCAAAAACTGAAGTCCAACACCTTAAAAAAATTCAATTAAGATATTTTTTAAAAAAAATGTTAAATTTGAAGTGTAACACAAACAAAATATTCAATTTTCATGTCGTACTCAAAATACTCCGTAATTGAAGACTAACACACACAAATTTCAATTTTTTCAAAAACTTCTTAAAAATGCGAAAACAGAAGTCTAATACCTTCAAAAAATTCAATAATGAAATTTTTTTTAAAATATTAAAATTTAAGTATAACACAATTTTCATGTCGTACTCAAAATACTCCGTAATTTAAGACTAACACACATAAATTTCAATTTTTCCAAAACTTTCGTAATAATGAAAGAACTGAAGTCTAACAACTTCAAAAAATTCAATTAAGATATTTTTTTTTAATGTTAAAATTTAAGTGTAACACTCGCAAAATACTCAATTTTCATGTCGTAATGAAAATACTACGTAATTGAAAACTAACACACACAAATTTCATTTTTTTCAAAACTTTCTTAAAAATGCAAAAACTGAAGTCTAACACCTTAAAAAAATTCAATTAAGATATTCTTTAACAAAATGTTAAATTTGAAGTGTAACACAAACAAAATATTCAATTTTCATGTCGTACTCAAAATACTCCATAATTGAAGACTAACACACACAAATTTCAATTTTTTCAAAAACTTCTTAAAAATGCAAAAACAGAAGTCTAATACCTTCAAAAAATTCAATAATGAAATATTTTTTTTTAAATGTTAAAATTGAAGTATAACACTATCAAATTACACAATTTTCATGTCGTACTCAAAATACTCCGTAATTGAAAACTAACCCACATAAATTTCAATTTTTTCAATACTTTCGTAAAAATGCAAAAATTAAAGTCTAACAACTTCAAAAAATTCAATTGAGATATTTTTTTTTTAAATGTTAAAATTTAAGTGTAACACTCGCAAAATACTCAATTTTCATGTCGTACTAAAAATACTCCGTAATTGAAAACTAACATACACAAATTTCAATTTTTTCGAAAATTTCTTAAAAATCAAAAACTGAAGTCTAACACCTTCAAAAAATTCAACTAAGATATTTTTTTCAAAAATGTTAAAATTGAATTGTAACTAAACCAAAATATTCAATTTTCACGTCATACTCAAAATACTCCGTAATTGAAGACTAACACACATAAATTTCAATTTTTTCAAAACTTTCGTAAAAATGCAAAAACTGAAGTGTAACATCTTCAAAAAATTCAATTATGATATTTTTTTTTAACTTGTTCAAATTGAAGTATAACACAAGCAAAATACTCAATTTTCTTGTCGTACTCAAAATACTCCGTAATTGAAGACTAACACTCAAAAATTTTAATTTTTTCAAAAATTTCTTAAAAATTCAAAAATAGAAGTCTAACACCTTAAAAAAAATTCAATTAGGTTATTTTTTAAAAATTGCTAAAATTGAAGTATAACACAGGCAAAATACACAATTTTCATGTCGTGCTCAAAATACTCCGTAATTGAAGACTAACACACAAATTTCAATTTTTTTTAAAATTTCTTAAAAATGGAAAAACAGAAGTCTTAACACCTTCAAAAAATTCTATTAAGATATTTTTTAAAAAATTGCTAAAATTGAAATATGACACAAGCAAAATACTCAATCTTCTTAATTTGTTTTAATGAAGAACAAGTGGGTCGGACAAATAAAACACTTGACAATATAGCTGGGCTTAACGCGCCTGGCCCGAGCAATCAATGTATACCAGTGTTCTAAATATCACTGATATGTACTGGTATGTCGGTTTCATATCTCTAATCGGTGTATGTCCGTTACGATATGTCCCACATCGGTTGAGTGAATTGGTCGACCGATATATGGACCGATATATGGATTGATATGGACCGAAAAGCTATTTTTAATAAGAATACGATCTAGATGCTTTTACTTGGACGAATAAATGATCGTATTCTTATTTCGAAACGTTTTCTTACTCTCAATCTTATCCCGCAAGCTAAAGACCTCCTCATGGTAACCTCGGACCATGTTCCTATCTCGTTTCTCCTTCTAAATGAGGAACGAAAAAGGAGCCGAATTTTATTTTTTGAGCGTTTTTGGTTGAAGTTCGAGGAAACCTCCCTCCTAATTCAAGAGCACTGGAAATGCACGTACACCAGGGCATGTGGGGCCAAGAGCTACACCATCAAGCTTACCAACACCTTACACGCACTAAAAGTTTGGGCCGAACAAACTTTCTCCGGCTCCTCCACTTATCTCCACTGTACCAAACTTTCCCTTCAACACCTCGACAGAGCTGAGGAGTCAAGGACACTCTCTGACCAAGAGTCCATGTTCCGAATCCATTTGCGCGAGGATATTTATCTCCTGAACTCCATTAAAGAAGCCAAATGGCATCAACATTCGTCAAGCGTCTGACTCAACACATTATGTGGCAAGTTGTCGTGAGCCAATTAGATATCTCAATTGTAAACAATTGGGACATATAAAAACAAATTGCCACAAAAACCAATTACAGCAAAATCCAGAGACCATTTATACAAGACAACCAACAATTTCAAATTATACACAGTTCTAATCGGCAACATATCACGAAAATGGGACACGTGTCCCTTTTTTTTCTTTAATTTTCAATTGAAAATTTTATATTCTTCTCCAAATTTTATCCAGACATGCTATATGTTCTGAGTTAATATATTTAATTAACATGATAACTAACACATGTTAGCTATTAATTTAATACGTAATTGACGTTATTTCGAATTTATAAATTTGAATCAATATTAATGAATATTTAATGATATGTTCTGATTATCACGTTAATTAAATACAATAACACAAATATGGAGAATACGGCTGGTACATTTTAGAGTCATAAAATTTTATATTTATTTCCACGCGTGAACTGATATTCAAAAAAAATTACTTTACTCAAAAATGTATCCGCCGTATTCTCCATATTTGTGTTATTGCATTTAATTAATGTGATAATTAGATCATATCATTAAATATTCATTAATATTGATTTAAATTTATGAATTCGAACTAATGTTAATTACGTTTTAAATAAATAGCTAACATGTGTTAGTTATCATGTTAATTAAATATATTAACTAGAACATAGAGCAAAACCCGCGCAACCATAACATGCTATATGTTCTAAGTTAATTTATTTAATTAACATGATAACTGACACATGTTAGCTATTAATTTAATACGTAATTAACATTAGTTCGAATTCATAAATGTAAATCAATATTAATGAATTTTTAACGAAGTGATCCAATTATCACGTTAATTAAATGTAATAGTACAAATATGGAGAATATGGCGGCGGGTACATTTTGGAGTAAAGTAAAAAAAATTTTAATATCAATGTTACGCGTGAAAAAAAAATTATGAAGCTCGAAAATGTATCAGCCGTATTCTCCATATTTGTGCTATTGCATTTAATTAACGTGATAATTAGAATATATCATTAGATATTCATTAATATTTATTCAAATTTATAAATTCGAACTAATGTTAATTACGTATTAAATTAATAACTAACATGTGTTAGTTATCATGTTAATTAAATATATTAACTTAGAACATAGAGCAAATCCCGCGCAATCGCGCGCGCACAACGCTAGTTATAACCTAAACCCAAATCAACAAGACATTTCTACCATGCAAAACCAGAAATCCCAAAACCTAATCAACAAACAAATCCAACCCTATTAAAATTACCATTAGATAAGAAGGGGGTCCCAACCATGGATACTTAACAAATACGAATGAACGAAGGAAAATGAAATCTTAATTCTGCACAATTGGTAATCAATTTAAAAGGTGTACCTTTATGTTATTGCAATCTTATGGATCTAGGTAGAATAGTATCTTCATTTGGCACCCTTATCTCCATTGGTTCATACAAGCTATCAATTTCATTACTAGACCTCACTTTAACCATTCAAACTATCGTACAAACTCAAATTCCAACCTCGATCCTAATCATTGATCAAAACCAACAAACTGTCAGTTCAAACTAAGGAGAATTTGGCTGATAATTCTACGTATTTGATATAACATAATAATCCTGCCTCAATTGGGCATCAACGGCCTTCAGGGGAATATAAGTCATCGAGTTTTTTTCTCCGAACGCGTCAGATGCACCATGATTCAAATTGTTACCGGAAACAATGTGAAGAAGGGAATTTTTTTATATATAGCATCCAAAAATCTCCAATTTGCAAAACTAGCATCGGTATGTTTGAATTTACGGATCTATCATTTCGCCGAACATTTTTGGAAAAAAAAACATTACTTTCCCTAGAGAATGTTGCCCCGGTTTATTACACCCATTAAAATCGTTCTTAAAAGCGATTTTGCAATTCCAATAAGAAAATTTAACACGGTTTAAACCGGTTTAGCCAAATTGTGAATTTTTTTAAAAAAATGTTACGGCGATTGTACCTCACAAGTAACATTAATATCTTGACCACTACAATCTCGACCCTTAACTATTTTAAAACCGGTTTTACAATTTTTTTTGGAATTTTGATTTTTTCAGTTTAATGTTACAACGGTTTACAAAACCGGTTTTGCAATTTTTTAACATATTTTTTTTTCAGAATAATATAACAACGGTTTGTAAAACTTGGTTTAACATTTTTCTAGAAAAGTTAATTTTTTTCAGAATAACATAAAAGTGGTTTTTAAAACCGGTTTAAAAAATTTTGGAGATGTGAAGAGAGTACTCGATTGTACTCGATTATACATGTTCATTTTTTCATCATGTCATATATCAAGTTATAGGACAATATATGAAAGACAACAATATCGACCAATCTTTGGTATTTAGTTTTAGTCAAGTGGTAGTTAATTATTATAAAGAAAGTCATACCAGCAACAAAAGCAGTGTCCTATATAGTATATAGTACAAATCAGTACATTTTTTTTGCCAAATGAAATGAAAATTTGTAGTACAAAATTGTTGAACTTCTACTAAAAAAATGTGATTTTGAACCTAGTTTTTATTATTAAACGGAGTCGGATCGGGGAATTTTGAAATCTTATCCCTAGTATTCTGAATGCCGAAATTTAATGTTTCATTTTTATATACAACAATACTCAAACCTCCATGTTGCAAAAAAAATTTCAATTAACATGAATAAAGAGAGAGATAATCACAACACACCACAGTAAATCCTAAAATTGGCCAAATTTAATTCATCATTTATATAAATAGTTGTGTTCAAATTGATGCCACCTAGTTGCGAAACTGCAATTAGCAAGTTCTTAAAAATACAAAAAAAAAATACAGTAAATAATGTCGTAAAATTTGTAGTCAGATTTGATCGGATTACTGGGACATGCTTCTTCATATTCGAGGATTGAAGCAATTTGAAAGTTAATCTATCTGAAATGCAATCTTACGAGGCTTGACACGAAGAGAAAGGAGATGGGAAGAGCCAGAAAGGCGATTAGTGAAGGGGGAGGATGGTTCCATTGGGAAAGCAAGAAGAACAACACCAACTTCACCCCCTACAGGAGACAGAATCTTCCTCCTCAGTCCCATCAATGGGGCCATAACTTCCCACCAGCGACCAAAAACCACAAGCAACCCCAGGGGCCCACCCAGCGACCCACCACACCAAGGCCTCACATGTTCACACAAGCACACAGTAAACCGACTACAAGCCCCATCATTACCCCTGCATTGCTTTCACAAGTTCCGTTCACCCCCCAAATCACTTCTTCATTGCTTCCAACCCCAACTCTCTCCTCTCTCACCATGGCAGCAAACAAGAAACGTCCCATTTCGCCTGAAGCTCCATCCAACCCGACGGTACGCCAAAAGACCTCTCACTGGCCTCCTAATGCAAAGGACCCATTCTGGAAAGACAGGTGCTATTGTTGTTTTGAAAAGGGCCACCTAACCAAAGTTTGCACAAATCCTCGCAAATGCGGTCATTGTCAGTCCGTCTCCCACATGGCAAGAAACTGCCCAGTCAAGCCTGCTCCCTCTCCACCACGAGACCAGCCGTCACAACAAAAACCAACGCAAGTCTTCGTTTACGACTCGCTAGAACCCCAGGGGATATTAGGAGATGCCGACCTCCCGAGTAATCGACCGGAGATGCTCACATGCCACATCAAACGCACCAAATCACACCAGGATGAAATCGCGAGGTTGAAACAAGGGATAGTTTTCGATGGTTTCCATGTTCAAAATCATAATCTCTTCACACTAAGGCTCCTACTCAACCAGGTTCGGCGCTGGAATGAATCGTTCGAGCTCGTTTTCCTCGGCCGAGATCGTTACCTAATGTTACTGCCGGAAACGTTGAACCGTGAGCTCTTCATTAAAAATGAACTTGGCTCCATTCGCAAGGCTCATTTCTTAATCTTTCCTTGGGAAATCTCAATCGGTGCAACTATCGAAGAATATTCGTATCGCTGTTGGATTGATCTGGTCAATCTCCCTCCACCCGCATGGAAGGTTGAGGAACTCCACTCTCTTTTCATGCCTTTTGGAGTTGTCCTTAATCATGGGCCGCTAACAAACCTCTCCACCATGGAAACGCTTCGGGTGGTTTTCGCGACATCGGACCTCGAATTCGTCCCGAAAGCGTTAGGTTATCGTCTTGGCTCCACTACTCACAAGGTTCCCATCAACTTCCTCAGTCGAGTAGAAGAGCCACTACGCTACTATGTACCACCGGACCCGTCACCATCACAAGAAGACTATGATATGGTGGTCATAGATATCATAAAAGAAGAAGAGGCATTGGATCGCCAAGCAAATCACAAGTCGTCATCTCTTTCGGATAATTTCACCGGAGATAACATTGACTCGCCTTCGGATGCCCCACCTCGGAAACAACTCAACCCCTCAAGTGTCGGTCTGGACATGAGGTGGCTGCAACAGGTATGGGCCTTAATTCCAAATTCCATAGGTAAAACCATGCTTGCTGAAAAATTTGGGCTGCCCCCGACCACCAGCGACATCCCCACTACACCAATCGAAACATCCACATCCAGGTCAGGCGAACACCAAATCACGACCGAAAAGCCCCTGCCGATGCCCGTGGTCACTCCGTTGCTGATGTGGCACGACGCTGACGTGGAGGAGCACGTGGCAAGGTTGGTGTCAATAGGCACGGATGAGGTGGGCATACCGCCTGGCAAAAACGGTACGAGACGAGAAAAGGCAGTACGAGGCCCTACGGGTAGCCCCCCTGCAGAGGGTGGACAGGCCTTGTGTCAGACGGATCCTGAGAGAGAAGACTACCCTAACGAGGCATCTCACGCCATGCTTGAAAGAGAAAGAAAAGGAAAGGTTGTATTAATGGGAGATGGACAGACCTCTAAAAAAGGAAGTGATCCCTCCGGTAAAAGTAAATTTCCTCTCTCCTCATTAATTACCATACAGGCTGCCCCCCCCTTTGAAATTTTTTCCTAAAACTTATAAAAGAATATTGAGGCATATCCCATCAGCCTCGATTTTAACTGGGCCAACCAAAAATACTACAAAAAACCCTCCTAGGCGCTCGGCCCGCGATAGAAAATCTGTCATTTTTGCAGATGGAGCCTCCCCCAAACCCATGCTTAAAAAATCACGGCCCAGGATTAGGAACCAGAATAAAGAAAAAAGAAAGGCCCAAAGGACTGAGATAATAAAATTACTGCAACAGGAGGCCTCCTACCCTACCCCCCTCTCGACTGAGGCGATCCAACAAATCAAGCTCCTATGTGGACTCAATCCGACCACACCCTATGAGCAGCCCCTGTCTTTAATTTCGAACAACTTTACTGAAATTATTGCCAATCAAAACAAATTAAATTCTAATTCTAATCCTATATCTCTCCCTAACACTCTCTCAAATGTAGCTACTACTAATGAGAATATCGATGATAATGATGAGGAAACACAAGAAGCAAGTAGTAAAGAAGATTCCGAGAACAACATCGATGATGATGAGGAATACGATGATGGGTTGGATCTGGTTGATTATGGCCGGTATGGAGATGATTGAGATCCCTAGGGGTCTTGAATCATGCTTTCTTGTTATCCTTCTTACTCTTTCGAAGTTTTTTGTTTTAAATGATTTTTAACTCATGTAAGATTTTGTCGTGGAACGTGCGCGGTCTTGGAAGCAATGAGAAATGCAAAGTTGTCAAGGATACCACACTTGGCTCCGGTTGCAACATCATTTGCTTTCAAGAATCGAAACTTGTAGCTCCTACTATTTTTGATGTTAAAAAAACTTGCTCTTCTTCTTTCTCAAATTATGTTTTCAAAAATTCTTGCGGTTCCAAGGGTGGTATTATCACTGCTTGGAAAAACTCTTTTGATCTTATTCACTCTTATGAAGGAGAATACTATCTCAACACTACTCTAAAAAGTCAGGATGGTTTCATTTTCAACTTGACAAACGTGTATGGACCTGCCTCAAATAGTCAAAAAGAATCATTTCTTGAGGAACTCAAAAACATAAATTTAAATCCTCAAATTCCTTGGATTATGATGGGTGACTTTAATATTATTAGAAACCACGAGGAATCCTCGAGCTCATCTCCAAATCTCGCTTTCACCCCCCTTTTCAATGAAGTTCTAAACGAACTCGAACTTGTCGAAGTCCCTCTAAGAGGGAGGGATTTCACTTGGTCGAACAAACGTTTTCTTCCCACTCTATCGAAGTTGGATAGGGTTCTCATCTCACACCACTTTCTCTCTCTAAATCTCATCGCTCATGCCAACGACTTACCCATGGTAACCTCCGACCACATCCCTCTAGTTTTTACCCTCTCCACAAATGAAATAAAACCGAAGAGGAGGCTCAAATTTGAGAGGTTTTGGCTCAAATTTGAGGAGTGCAACAACATAACTGAAGGAAGTTGGACATGTTCGTATCGGGGGACTTGTGGTGCTAAGAGCTATTTGATGAAGATGAACAATGTGCTCCGCGCTCTTAGGAGATGGGCCGAAGAGAAATTCGCATCAACCTCCTCTCTTCTCCAAACGACAAAAATCTTCATACAATCTCTGGACTCGGCGGAAGACAAGCGAGCCCTAACAGAGGAGGAATTCAAATTACGTATCCTTCTCAGACAACAAGTGTACTCCCTCTCCGCCATTCACGAGGCAAAATGGCAACAAAGATCGTCGTGTGTTTGGCTTAAACTTGGTGATAATAACACGAAATTTTTTCATGCGTTGGCCTCCTCTCGACGTATGCGAAATCATATTTCTCAACTCTCAACCAACTCAACCGAGGGCACTGTCACTGTCTCAACGACAAGTCAGATTTTGGAGGCGTTCACTTCTTATTACAAGCTGCAACTAGGCCAGCCAGCAGGGGACTCTTCCTCTATCGTAGAAGTTGCGCGACTTTATCCTACTCGTCTTGAATCTCTAGCCGAATTGGATGTTGCTTTCTCCGAAGAAGAAATCCTCCAAACAATCACGGCCTTTAAGAAAGGTAAAGCCTCCGGTCCGGACGGTATACCAACCGAGTTCTATCAAAACTTTTGGTCAATCATCAAATTGGATGTTCTCCAAATGGTAAATGAATTCTATACGAACACCCTCGACTTGTGGCGTATCAATAAGGCTATCATTTCCTTGATCCCGAAAAAAGAAGCCGCCTCACAAATAGAGGATTTCCGACCAATAAGCATTATAAATACGCCAATAAAGCTTATCACGAAACTACTCGCCTCAAGATTACAACCTTTTCTACATCCTCTTATAGATCGTAATCAAACGGCATTTATCAAGGATCGGTCCATAATTGACACTTTCATAGCAACACGAGAAATTCTTTCGCACTATCACAAATTGAAGGTACCTCTCGTTATGCTAAAAGTGGATTTCTCCAAAGCTTTCGATAGTGTCGCGTGGCCTTTTCTCCTAAAACTCCTAAAGGCACGAGGTTTCTCCGACCTATGGATTAGTTGGCTTAATAACCTCCTCAAATCCTCAAGTTCGGCCATTCGAGTAAATGGAACCGAGGGGGATTTCTTTTTCCATCAAAACGGCCTTCGCCAAGGCGACCCCCTTTCCCCGATGCTCTTCAATATAGTGGTCGATGTCCTCCAAAGATTTCTAGTAAACTTGTCCCCTCTCTTCACCGGAAATGCAATTCTAGCACCTAAAGCCCTCCAATTCGCCGATGACACAATCATTTTCGTAGAGGCTACTCCAAACAATCTCAAAATTTTGGCTCAAGCTCTTGATCTTTTTTCCCAAACGACAGGGCTCTCCATCAACAAGCACAAAAGCGCTTTCGTACCGATAGCCGTACCAGAAGAATTTCACGAACGAATATCGAACATCCTCGGTTGCCCGAAACGAGCCCTACCGATCAAATACCTAGGACTTCCGCTCACAATCAAGAAACCGAGACGTATTCTTTTCCTCCCACTGCTACAAAAAATGCGGACTCGTTTAGCTTCTTGGAAAGGACGGATGCTATCAACGGGTGGCCGCTTAACACTTGTGCAATCCGTGCTAAATGCAATACCAACATATTTCATGCAAGTGTTTCAACTACCGGCCAACATTGTACATCAAATGGAGTCATTGATGCGCAATTTCCTGTGGCGAGGCGATAAGAATTGTTTGGGGGGACACTGCTTGATAAATTGGCAACGCGTATGCATGCCAAAGCGCAATGGGGGCCTCGGTCTTCTCCATATCGCAACCCAAAATAAAGCCCTTTTAATCAAATCTCTCCAGAAAATTGATGCACAACCACTTTCTCTCTGGTCAGAAGCCATTACAGACTTGTACGGCATACACAACACCACTGACCTCACCCAGGTCAACCCGAGGGGCCTCTCTTTCTTCTTGCAGGATTTAATCAAATGTCTCCCATTCTACCGCGCCTCAATTCGCTCACTCGATCCAGACTCCTCCATCACCTGGAACTGGACGAACAATGGAGAGTTCTCCACCGCATCGGCTTACAGAATCTTACGAGATCCCGGGATTACATCAAGTTGGAATACAACCCTGTGGAAATGCAAAGCTCCGACAAAAGTCCGCTTTTTTGCATGGCTGGCACTACACGACCGTATTCTGACTGGGGCCAATTTGGAGAAACGGGGATGGCCGCACATGGAAGGCTGTGTCCTATGTGCACAAGCTCGAGAAGACACTAACCATCTCCTAGTAACATGTCCTTATTCTACCCGAGTATGGAACCAGCTCCTGTCCGAACTGTCCCTGACAACGGAGGATGATTTTCTCTTGTTATGGCAGAAGAATACCATAAAAGGGAACAAAGAACATAACAGAAGGTGGAGCTGCACATGGTTAGCCGCTGCGTGGCATTTGTGGAAGGAACGCAATAGAAGGGTGTTCTCAGCACAAGCCACTTCCATCGCAAATCTGCTGACGATGATTAAAACTGATGCGTACCAGTGGTACCACCACTGCTAAGGAGCAAGTTTTATTCGGCAACACAAGGAGTAGCCTAGGCTAATTAATTGCTTAATCTTTTTCACAGTGTGGTTGTTTCTGTATCTCGATGATGTATTGTAATTAAACTCTTTTTATTTTTTAATATATCGAGTGACGGCTATTGCCTCCTCCTTCAAAAAAAAAAAAAAAGTTAATCTATCTAATAGACTTCACTTAATTTAATAGAAGTACAGGCTAGTACATTTTTCTTTCCAAATGAAATAAAACTTGTACTACGACATTTCTGTATGTCTATTAAAGAATTGCAATATTTTACGCGCACACGTTTCCTAGTGTCGAGAAAGTTGTCCTTACGAAAACCCCACCTTGGAATTGTCTATGTTTGATTCTTAAATGAAGCATTGTTGAAATCAGTATTTTCATATTAAATCATTGGTTTTCTAAATGCTGAAATTTAATATAAAACTAAAAGGTTTATGTAAATTAGCTGAAATCCAAGGTTATTAAAAGATAAAACACATCCATTTGTCACCATTTTCTTAAAAATAAAGGAATTGCTTGCTACTGTCGCAGAGATGCAGAGCTCAGATCTTCTGCATTTAATTACATTTGTTATGTCTTAGTCTAATTATCAAACTCAATTGCATTCCAATTAGATGCATATAAATCCATCATTATCAAATGAAACACAACCTAGTTTGTTCTGGCAAATTTATATATTCTTCGTCTCAACTCGAGGCCTATCAAGTGGCACGAGAAAATGTTGGTTCTTTCTTTCCTTTCTCTTTTGAATTTGTATATTGAATACTAAATTCAAGCACCGCAACGTAACCTGAAGCCGATAGGCAGCGTGTGGCATGCCTGCAGTTGACTTTACCAATATCTCATTTTCTCTCATGGAAAAAATAATTAGAAGAAAAATTAACTACTTATAAATGGTGCAAGTATGTACCATTGGCTTTTGGGGAGTGAAAAAGGTCATAAATCTAATCTTTAGATGAACGAATGCCGTGGAGCATGCCATGCCATCAACCCTGCACCAGTATAAAATGGCGTACCATTCGAAAGCTAAAGCACAAAAAAAATCAGGAGATAATTAATTAAAATGGAGGGTGCCTCTTCATCGTCACCGCCTTCTACAATTTCTGCTGATGGCCGTAACAAAGCGGCTTTGCTGATTCTGAAAGCAATGGAGATATTTCTTTTGCTGGTGTTTGTTGGATGGATTTTGGTATGGTTTATAGCGCCTACCAGTAAATACAGATTTAAGTGGTCCGTCAAGCTCGATGCCGATACCGCCTCCACATACTTGGGAGATCAAGGTTAATTACTTTGTTTTTTTGTAAGATGATAGTATTTACTTTTAATAATTGAGAATAGTATTAATTAAATAATTAATAATTACTTCATCTTATCATGATTCAGGAACTACCATTTTGATCTATGCGTTGCCAATATTTTTTATCTCCGTTGTTGGCTGTTTTTACCTGGACTTGCTGAACAAAAATGGAAATATGGAAAGGTATTTTTTTCGTTTTTAATTTGCTTGTCTGAGAGACCATTTACCCTGGCCCAAGATTTGAACACAAAACCTATATATCCTAATTAAGACAATTAATTAACATAATAATTATCACGTGCTGGTTAATTGAATATGTTCATTGGGATATAGACATAGAGGGTGTTGTGTTGAATTTCAGGTGATATACTACCTCAAAAAAAAAAAAAAATTATTTAATGTTTTATTTTTTACAGACACAGAGCTAAATTGAATTCTAATTCACGTTTGGCTGCTTGGAAGAGGCCCTTGTTGGTGAATGGACCTTTAGGGGTGGTATCAGGAATCGAGTTTGCATTTATCCTCATGTTTGTAGCAATGTTGATATGGTGCTTATGGATCTATTTGCAAGTTGGCTTCGCGCACTTAATGATGTATCCTACTCCGGGTAAAATGTATGGATCTATTTGCAAGTTCTAACTAGTTTCAAATTCGATCCATGCTGTTAACCAATTGGCGCGAATGTGTGCAGGTGGCAAGTTAAGTTCCGCAGCGTGTCATTACGTTTAGGTTACGTTGGTAACATATGTTCAGCTTTTCTATTCTTCCCCGTGACTAGATGCTCGTCGCTTCTACCACTCATTGGCCTTACGTCTGAGTCGAGCATCAAGTACCACATATGGCTAGGTCATATTGTAATGGTACTATTTACCGGCCACGGTCTTGGATTTGCCATTTACTGGGCAATGACTAACCAACTTCATGAGGTGATTTAAATTTAATTTGATCAGATGATATATTAGGGTCTGGTCATTGGGAACATGCATGTTAACTTTGAACTCGATTTCAGATGGCAAAGTGGGACAACACGTGGGTTTCGAATGTGGCCGGAGAAATAGCGATTGTCGCAGGTTTGATCATGTGGGCCACCACCTTTCCTCGGATTAGACGCAAAATGTTCGAGCTATTCTATTACACACACAACCTCTATGCTATTTTTCTCATATTCTACTTGCTCCATCTGGGCATTGCTATCTTCTGCATGATTCTCCCAGGTGTCTTTCTCTTCATGATTGACCGTTACTTGCGCTTCCTGCAATCACGAACCAAAGTCCGTCTAGTCTCAGCCCGTCTTTTGCCATCCGAAGGAATTGAACTCAATTTCTCCAAAGACCCAGGTGAGAAATATTTATTAACTAGTCCATTATTACATTCACCCCAGCTAAATGCTTGGTTATATATGTGCAGGATTTATCTATAACGCATTAAGCACGGTGTTCATCAATGTTCCGAGTGTTTCTCTTCTGCAATGGCATCCCTTCACAGTAACGTCAAGCAGTCGCTTGGAACCAGAGAGGTTAAGTGTCATCATAAAGAAAGAAGGAAGGTGGACTCAGAAGCTATACACGGTTCTCTCATCGCCGAATGCCCTTGACCGACTTGATGTCTCCGTCGAAGGGCCCTACAGCCCTCCCTCCTCCAACTTCTTGAGGCTAGTTTACAGTATTACAATATTAATTGCAACCATATTTATATATCTCTCCAAATGCTATAATTAATTACTATTGTAATTAATTACATAACTTTAGGTACGAGTCGTTGGTAATGGTGAGTGGAGGAAGCGGAATCACCCCATTCATCTCAATAATACGCGAGTTCATCCACAGAAGCAACACTCTCAATATCCAAACCCCAAATCTCTTACTTATTTGTGCCTTCAAAAATACAATGGATCTCACAATGCTTGATCTCTTATTACCAATATCCGGCAATGTCTCCCACCTCTCTCTTTTGAACATGCGCATAGAGGTCTATATAACTAGAGAAAATGAAGCTCCGATTAGTGATTCGCAAAAACTGATCCATACAATTTGCTTCAAGCCCAGCCAATCAGATGTACCCATTTCTCCCGTGTTGGGCTCAAACGGTTGGCTTTCCTTAGCTGCCATAATATCCTCTTCTTTTGTTGCTTTTCTTATCTTGATCGGAATCCTACAACGCTTCTATATCTACCCCATAGACAAGAACACAAATCTTGTCTATTCTACTGGTTCGAGAGCCACTTTGAATTTGTTGTTCTTGTGTATTTGCATTGCGGTTGCATCAAGTGTGGTGTTTTTGAGAAACAAGAGGAAGAGCTCACACGTCTCTCGACAAATTCAGAGTGTGATGCACGAGTTAGCAACTCCAATTGCTTCTCCTAGTTCATGGTTTTGTAGTGACAAAGAGATTGAGAGCTTACCTCAAGAATCGCTTGTTAAGGCTACAAGTGTGCACTACGGCAAAAGACCCAACATCAAGAGTACGTACTCGCACTTAAATCATTATGTTTATATATTATGTCTGCATTGAGATAGTTTGGTTTGATTAAACTAATTAAATAATGCAGAAATTCTACTCGAAATTGATGATGCAAATGTTGGAGTAATGGCAAGTGGGCCCACCGGGATGCGGCATGAAGCTGCCCTTGTCTGCGGATCCGGATTGGCTAATAATCTTCACTACGAATCAATCAGCTTCAATTGGTGATCCATTGATTTGTATATATTTGTGTGATTGGATTGGATTTTCTCGTAAATATACAGTACGTATTCGGCATGATGTGTAAAATGCTATGGATCAAGTCCTGGCATTATCTTATGATTTAATTTGATTTGCTTTCAAAATATGGTTGTAATTATATATAGTGGGGCTTGTGAAATAATGAAAAAAATGCTCCTGATTTTAACTGGACCTCGTACATCACACCATACCAGAGAAACATGTATAAAAATATCATGCAAAGCCCATAAAATAGTTACTTTGTGTTCCTCCAATTTGTGGAACCAAATTGAAAACAATTGAGCAAATACACAAAACTAGATTGGTTCTCGCCTCATTAAAGAACTAATCCATATCTACAAAACCAAAACTTGAAAAGATCAAGCTCCGCAAAAACTAAAAAAACTAAAAAACTAAAACTAAATCAAACCAGTAAATATTAACCTGACGAGTAAAGGCTCAGATTATATTCCTTCGAGCATTCCATCTAAACTCTCATTACATGACAATGATACAAATGGATCAGACTAAAGAGCACAATTCACTAACTTACTGCCAAGAAATTCACAATATTTACCTCCATTAATTCACACACGAAGAATTTGAAGCCTGTTAGCAAAGACGATGGCAACCCAATCAGGCTGACTCGAGGACCACTGGAGCTGCTCTATCTCCGCCCCAGCTGTGTAGGCCAGTATAGGGTCGAGTCCCCCCTCTGACGCACCGGCGGTCACAGTCTGTTGTGCCCCATTGGATCCACCCCCTCCCATTGACGAGAGGTCCCAAATGAGCGCCTGCGAGTCATCTCCTGCTGTGCATATGTGGCACGAACTGTGTGGCGCCCATGCAATCGAGTTCACACTTGCTTGATGTCTTTGTAGCTCTACTACCGGCAATGTTGGGTAACGAATGTCTAAAACTACCACCTTTGGACTATCCATTATGATTGTCGCCATGTACCTTAAAAAAATTAATTCAAATTAATCAATAAGGACACGCTGAAAAGTACCATGATTAGGCGTACCTTGGGTCCTGCTTGTTCCAGCCAAGACGAACCAATGGCGTGTCAGGTGGGTCGGCAGACTCGTATATTATCGTCGAGTGTTCTTTGTCCCTTAGGTCGAAAACCCGTACCGACCCATCAGCGGAGACTGAAGCAAAGACACCCACTCCGCCCCATGCAATGTCATGCACTTCCTTGTCATGGGCAATTAGTTGCGTGTCTACCACTTCTCTGTCAATATCCCAAATCGTGCATGTGGTGTCCATCGAAGACGTGCCGATTCGTCTAGGTTCAGCCTCGTTCCAGTCAAACGAGGTCAAGGGGCCACAAAACTCGGAATTACGGTTTCCATTCAAGAGAGATTTCAGCTCGACAGAGTCGTCGTTAATGCGCCATATGCGAAGGAAATCTGCTGAAGTGGCGAGGAGGTCAGGCCGGGTACATTCTCGGTCCGGTATGAATATTGCTTTGGTTGGAGGGTAAGGATGCTCGAAGGAGAGATTTGGGTCGGACCGAATTTCTCCAGTCGAATCGTCTAACTGGACGATCTCAACGCGATTTGGGTACTGCTCCATGAGGCTGGCAATGGCGAGGCGGTACCTCTTGTCGCGCCGGACGCTCCAGTTCATGGCGTAGATGTGCCATGGTGCTTCGTAAGTGTAGATCTCGGATCTCTTTTGCTGTTCTTCTGACCCCTCACCGTCGATCCCGCAGCTTCCTGTGCCGGCCATCGTTGCCGATTAGGGTTAGGGGTTAGAGATAGGATGGGGTTTGCAATTCTCTCGGATTGTGATTTTGTAATTGGAGAGTATTTTTGGTACTTGATTGGTTTAATTAACTTTCAACTATTTTTTTCTTTCTTGTCTTCTCTATTAATTTATCCAATTTTGCAGGTTTGCTCTCTTGACAAAGTGCGGATGACAAATAAATTAACTACTGGATAAAGTTTTAAAAAGTTTTTAACCCTCAAAATCCAAAAAAAAGAATTGAGTATGTAAGAGTTAGAAAATCATACAACGATGGAAAATAAGAATATAACTAGGGCTGCAAAATCGAGCTCGAGCAAGCTGTGTCATGCTTAAGCATAATAATAAATCGAACGTACAACACAAAACACAAAATAATAGAATTTGAAATTGAAATTATTAATTTGTCTTTCTTAGTTGATTTTTTTAGACTTGAGTTGTAACCAGATTTGAAACTTAATTATGATAAAATTATTTAATTTTTTAAATCAAGCTCAATTTTGTTTCGAGCTTAATATGAGCGAGCTGAGTCCGGCTCAAACTCGGCTCGATAAGCATTCGAGCTAGTTCGGCTCGGCTCGATTAATTTCGAGTTAATATCAAACGAACTATTATCGAATTATTATCAAGTCGAGCTCGAGCGAGCCACGAGCCACGGACCACGAGCTAAAGTTGCAGTCCTAAATATAACGATAGATTATAAATTTATAATATTTAGGGATAACTAAAAAAAATTAAGAAATATGTGAGAGGGCACAACAAAAGAGTAATTACCCAAAAAGAATTAGATGGGTATTTATAGGGCATGGTTGATTTGTTCAATTTTGGTGTATTTTTATTTATGAATTCATCGTAGAGCTAGTAAATTCATATCATAAGATAAATCTAACTTTAAACATGTTGTCTTTTCGTCATTTGGCCAAGTCGTGTGTTATTGTTTGTGTGGCTAAATAATTCCCCCACGGACCTCTCTTTCTTCTAAGAAATCCCGAAAAAATAAACCAAGAAAAAACACAAAACAGAGCCTGAGAAAATCCTAGCGCTCGACGCAGCTGGCGACGAAGACGAAACGGAGCCTGAGAAAACTCTATCGCTCGACGTTGCTGGCGACGCAACTGGCGATGAACAGAAGAAGTGCAAAGAACAACGTTGCTGGTGGCGACGCTACCGGCCAACAAGTGGCGATTGCAAACCTTAGGCGGGAACAAGTGGTCATGCTTAGCCATTCTTAGCCACGATGAATGCAAAGCGATGACGGAAAAGGTGGCGATTTCATCGTGATTTCCACTCGATTGCAGCATGTATTTCGTGTTTTATCGTTTTTTTTTTCACAGTTTTTTAGGTGGTAAATTCTGCAATTATGGTTTTGAATTCGATTTTCAGAAAATGTCCAATTAGGATTGTTACATTAAGCGGAAGAATGGTTATCATTACATTCTAAACCTTTATTTATCAGATAATTGATTGGTTATTACTTTAATTACCAATTTATTTAACATTGACAATCACATTGATTGTTTACAGAAGAAAAAAAAAGTCGGTTAAACTCAAACCAAAAATTCATGCTAATGCTAAACCGTCAAAGGTGGATCTTTGTGCAACGGAGCCAGCTCAACCATGAAAGTTATGTATTTATTTGCTCAGGGACGGATCGTTATAGGAGCTGGGAGGGGCTTTGACTTTCTAAGATTTTTGCCGAACTGTGTATAAAGCGAATGATTCAGAGTATTTTATCAGTATAATAGTGTAAATTCTACTATTTTTCTTCCCCAAAATATTTTTTTGCAGTGTAATTTCAGTAAATATTTTTTTTTGCCCACTCCCAAGAAACTTTGTCAATATCAACTACTGACACGTTTGATTTGGTGGATTATGGTGGATTGTATTTGGATATTCAAGATTTCAAATATAATTCATTGTTTGATTTGGTATATTTTGATGAAATCATACATTTGAGGATGGATATTGGAATACACAAAAAAATTGGTATTCCGAATACATGAAGATGTTATATCCATGTATTTCATTATAAAACTATTTCTTCAAATTATATGCATACAAAATAATTATATTATATTATACAATAGCTATAGAGAGATCGAAGAGATAGCAATGGAGAATAAAATGGAGTGTGATAGCTATAGTCTAGAGAGAGGCTCGGTCAACGATCGACAGAGCTGCAGAGAAGAGGAATGGCGATGGATCCCGATAGAAGGAAATTGAACTTGCTGAGTGAGATGATTGAGAAAGACGGTTGAGTGATTGCAGAATAGCCATTAAGGCGGCTAGATCTGACTTCTGAGGTTATGGAAGATATGGTGAATGAATAATGATAGTGGAGAAGAAGGAAATGGTAATAAGAAATATTATTGGGCTATCGGATCGTGGTTAATGGGCTATTGCAATTCCAGGTTGATTTGGTTACGGTATTGGAGGTTTAGTTTAGTTTTTATGTGGTTTTTTCATGTAATATGGTTTTGAGGGTATGTAAAGTCTTGTAAAGAACTATATTTGTTGATGAAATACATAACATGTTTAGGATGTGGGACAATCATTGTAGTGCAATTCAATAAAAATATACTATCATTGTAGTGCAATTTAATATAATATACAATACAATATACAATAATATAATATAAAATAATATAACGTAACGTAATGTAATATAATAAAATAAAATAATATAATATAATATAATTCAAATCCTTTATTTATTTTCTCTCTTTCCTTGTCTTATTCAATTTTATCCTCTCAAAAGAAACATAGATTAATTAACAAATGATTGTGAAATGATTATAAAAAAAAAATACTTGATGGGCCTTTATTGTAAAATATCGAAAATGATTGGTGGAGTTCATGTCACAGTTGATTCGAAAAAATATATATATATCAAATCTTGATTTATTGAGAACTGTCATATATTCATTATCAAGCTATGCAACTCCTAATACAAAAATATAAGATTAAACAAAAAATAAATTTCCAAAAATCCATTGTTTGAATGATGAAATGGATGATATATATTTAGAAAATATTTTCGAGAATGCAATTTACGCAAAATAATAGAACACGTTTATACAATAATCCAATCACCACGGCCAACCAAAACCAAGTTTCATTACGCTCCTAATTACATGTGCACCAGAATATGCACCGAAAAAAAAGAAGCATATTTCCGGTGAATACATTAATTATTTTATAATCAAGCAACACTATATTTCATAACATTACCGCAGAATTTTTTAAAATAGGCAACTCAAATTGAAGTAGAAGCTGTCAAGGTCCGTTGCTTATTACCGAGGAGAATCACAATAACAGTCACGTCATCGTGATACTTTCTTCTCCTTCCAGCCGGTATATTCGTGAGTTCTTCTTTAGTAAAACCTGAAAATATCAAGAATATCCTTCAGTACAAAGCATACATTTGGCATTCCTACACCAAACTTACCTGCTTTTTCGGCAGCCTTGAAGACAAGTTGGTCGATGAGAAATTTAGCGGGGTCGCTAAAAGGAGTGTCTTTGATGAAATCATGAACCAGAGTCACAACCTCCTCATTTGTGAAGAAATCAAATAGACCGTCACTACCCAACACAATAAACAAGTCATGGTCCGACACGTTGTGGATCAACGTGTGTGGATTCGTGTGCACGTACGGAGGACTGATTAGATTCCTTACGCGCAGAATGCCCATCAGTGCATCATTGAACATTCTCTAAAATCAACAAAATAAAACATTAAATTTACAGTTTATAAATTTAACCTGAAAATATTTCGTTACCTTTTTAAGGTAGCCAACTCCAATAGCACGAGTAACTTTAAGCTTCCCTTTAATTTTACCAAAGCTAACAACATGAGGGTCATCAATATGCTCCCCCAAAAGCTTTTTACACTCGAACTCATCGTCAACATTATGTGTCTCGGTCAATTGAACGGCTCTCAACGCACCATCATTATTATCGACCGTCGCAAGCACGGCTCTACTGTCGCCCAAATTAAGCACGTACAAATCGGACCCGTGAAGAAGCACAATCAACGCACAAGACCCAACCGACACCAAATCGGGCCTCTCCTCCATCTCCTTCTCCACCATGCACAAAAAGTCATTCTCTGCTTGTTCCAGCGCACTCACAAGACAACCCACGACCCCGCTCCGAAAGCTTTTAAAAGCTTCTTCGGATAATTCATCATCTTCCTCGGGCATGTTTATAGTGAGGGTCAATCCGCTTTGAACCCCACTTTGCTTCGAATTTTGTTGTTGTTTAATGCGAACCTCCAACGAGTAGAGATAGTACGCTATGTTGTCGTACAGAGTACCAGCTAGAAAATCGGCAGCATCGCGTCCGTTGAATCCATCGTAAATACCGCAGAATAAAAACCCGTTTTTCTCTGAGCAAACTGCTTGGACCCGGTCTTCGCCGGCTGCTCCTCCTGCAGTGTGCACGTCGATGGAATTGAGAAAATTCGAAGAATTCTCCCTTTCGATATCCGTAGGCGGACTGTTTAAGGATCTCCAGGGGCTATTTCGACTAATTTCAAATAGACCCCCGTCATTGTTGGTAATTTCGGAAGGGCTGTTTCTAGAAGGGGAGGAAACTAAGAGGAGGTCGAGTCGGGATAAAGAGGGGGAAGAGATGAGTCTTCTGAAGGAATTGGGGGAGTCTAATTCGGGGAGAATTTCGTCAGCGATGAGTCCGTTGCATATGTTTGTGTTTGCGAGAGTGAAATTCGCGCTTATGGCTGCTCCGGAGAGGCAAGTGAAGGAACTACTGGTACGCAAAATTCTTGTTGTTGAGGATTCGAAGGAGTGAAGGGAGTCAGAGGAGGAGGAGGTGTTTTGTTGAGTGTCGCATTGATACTCGAAACTCACGGTCAGGTCAGTGGTGCTTTCTTTGAGGTTTTGAAACTCCCCCATTTGTGATCGAAGAACGTAAATCAAGACAACTTGTACCTTTTATACTTGAATGCAAAGTCAAACCAGGCCTTCAAATGAAGAAAATTATGGAAATCAATACAGATTAAACAAAAAACATAACTAAATTCAAGCTATTCAATTCAGAAGCCCAATCACACTGTTCAGATATTCAATTCAAGCTACTCGTAAGTCATAGCATCCCCCCCCCCCCCCAAAATACGAAATGAGCAATTCCATTCCCCCCTTAGTCGAATTAAGTCTGAACAGTTAAAATTCGAGTCTGAATTTACTTGAATCAACCCAATACAATCACCACGCCTTAACCCGGCTCATTTCCCCTCTTTTTCATGTCAAAACAAAATAAATTGATAGAAAATTCAAACAAATCAAAATAATTACCGATGAATCCATGTATTTAAAGAGCCAACGGAGCGAGCATATCACTTAAGCTCCCCTTCGAGATCTCCTCACTAAACAGGATCTGAACCGGCACGACACGACACAAAAGTGAGAAAACTCTGAATCTAAACTAGGATTTCGATCCCAAACAATTCCCAGTGAATTGAAAGAAGAGTAGCACAGGGAAGAAGGAGACTGGAGAGGTGTGGTGTGGTGCGATGGATTTAGTATTTTAGATAGGCCAGTTGCCATTAATATATACAATATATACAAAGATGAGGTAGGAAAATCTAATCTATTAATATCATTTAAAATTTTAATTTTTGTTAGTCGGACATTCAACATGTACTTTGTTTCTTAATTGCATTAATATATCATTTCATACTACGTCATTATGAAGATTATTTATAAATTAGATATTTAATTAGCCAAAGTTACTAATTTTGGGGTTTACTTTTGATGTGACTGGATGGGAAAGGAGGCTATTTTGGATTTTTCTGAGGAACAAAAGAACATTTCGGTTTCTTTTTCTTTTTTTCTAGGTTTTTAATTTTTTGTTACGAAGAAAATGATAGTAATCAATTTATTATTGAGGATGACATTTGATTAACTTATAATTCGATACTTGACCTTGAGATTTGTACATTAATGTATGTAGAAAGGGCCCCTTTATTACCAAAAATTATAAATAAACCACTTTATTCTTCAGAAAACTTTTTCATTCTATATTTGGCTTGTAGTTGTAGAACATGATTTCGCAGAATAAGCATTAGCTTTTTATTTCTTTATAACTAGTATTTGTTCGGAGAAGAGTTATTTAAACAATGCAAAAAGGCAAGTAAAAGATATCTTTGTTATTTCAACAATGCATAAATATATGTACTCAAATTTATGGGAAAAATCAATAGAAAATATAATAACATAACAATGTGCATATTTTTTTCGAAATCTTAACGTCTAGTATATGTTAAGATCCGCCACTGATTAAATATAATAACATAACAAAGCAAGAGGTGACGAATACAATAAATATATAAACAATATATACAAAGAATAAAATAACTCAAAACCATAAACAAATACGCCAGTAAATAATAATACAACAAATCATTTATCTATACGAGTATATATCTATGTATGCAAGTAATAAAACCTTTTCTAATTCCAACAACAATACAAATTACGGGACAACGAAAGCACATCCCATGCCAATACGGCGCAATTATGAAAACCTAAAATAACCAATGCTTCTTCTTCGGCTTATATGCCACTGGAAAAACTGCAAAAGACCCCCAATATTTAAAAGAAATTAATTAATAAATAAAAAAAGCGAATAAGATTACTGACCTCTTGCGTCGTACAAGGAGTTGTAGTGAACTTCACACCAGAAGCTTAGCCATAGCTCTGCGAATTAATAATAATTAATTAATTAAAAATACTAATATTAATAACCTAAGTTAGTCAATTCGCGAATAGTTCGCGAATAATACACGAATTATACGAATTTTGAAAAATACGCGAACTTCGCGTATCCAATTCAGTGATTCGGAAATATTCGCGAATTTTATGGCCAAAAAATATTCGGCCGATTTTTGCCGAATTCAGTGATTTTTTGCCGAATTTTTCAAATTGAGAATTTTTAATTGTTTTTGTGTCTTGTAATTTCTAAGTTACATGAGTCATATCATGATCTAAGTTAGTCAATTCGCGAATAGTTTACGATTAATACACGAATTATACGAATTTTGAAAAATACGCGAACTTCGCGGTATTATATTTTGCCGAATTTTTTGAACCGAATTTTTAATAAAAAACGTATTATACACGAACCTATACGAATACGAATATTACCCGTTCACGTTTTTTAGGTCTGAATTTTTTGCCGTATGGAAAAACGCACTATCCGAATTATACACGAACGTATCCCGTATCGTATTATTGCCGTATCCCGAATGACTGACTATGTTAATAACTACAGTTACCTTTTTGAGGAGCTTGAGACTGTGGAATTATTTGGATAAAACATGTGTCCCTGAACGATGTCAGAAGACATATCTTCGCTGCAAACTGAAATTAAAAATTTCAAATCAATCTTAAATTAGTTAAATCAAAACAAAATAAATAAATAAAATTAATTTATATATTGTACCTTGTCTGCCGCGGCTTGCAAGGTAACATGGTCTCCCCATTCACCAGCTCTGCGCAAAAGATTAAACAAATCATTATAAAAAAAAGGCAAAATTTCATACGTACCCCTACAAAACCCCACAATTTCACGCATACCCCTGCAAAAACATGAAATATCATGAATACCCCTACAAAACTACTAAAATTTCACATATCCCCTTTTTGTTAGATTTCGATTAACTATTCCTTAAAATTACCGCTAATTGGTGTTTTTTCGATTTTTCCAATATAAATATTATTTCATATTTACATAGGGAGTAAAATCGGAAAAACAAAAATTAGGTGATAATCTGAACGAATAGCTAACCAAAATCTAATAAAAAGGGCATCCATGAAATTTTAGTAGTTTTGTAGGGATATTCATGATATTTCACGTTTTGCAGGGGTATACGTGAAATTATGGGATTTTGTAAGGATACATATGAAATTTGGCCTAAAAAAATGAGTCATAAATGTGCTTTTGCAATTTAGGATAACACCTGGATTTTTTTGCAAAAAAAAAGAACAATTAAAAAAGATAAAATATATTTACTTGGACATTTTCTTGCAGTATTGCTTGTATCTCATCGGTACATACCCTTCGTAAGAAGAACGAAACTCTTTCAGCTAAATCACGAGGAAAAAAAAATAAATAATTCAATATACAAACGAAAAAAGATTATATATATTAAATAGAATTACCTGATTTACAATTTCCTTGCGTACGTGTTTGTGATGTTCGGGCGATCGAAATAACTGGTCTGACAAGGCACGAAACTATTAACGAAAAAATAAAGACGCTTGTGAATATTAAATCCTAAATAAGTTGAAAATAAAATCAAAATTAATTAATTAATTAATTGGACCTGACAATTTCCATCTCCGGCAACTTTTACTTCGCATAATCCATATGCATTCAATCTGACACCAAATTTGTAAATTAAAATCGTTAGAATAATCAATTATTCATATTAAATTGGTTTCGATTAGTACCTGTAGAAAAGACGCTCATGGTCGAAACTGGCATCGCTAAAAGTGGGAATGGATGTGTTTATGCGAGGCACGTGCTGCAAAAATTAGTAAAAAAATCACATTAATAGATATTCGAATCGAATTTTTGTGAACTTAGAAAGAGAGAAAATTACAGGAATGGACGAGAGATTGGCGAGGCGTTTCGCGACGGCATTATCTAAACTGGCGTACTCTTCGGAGAGGACAATTGCGATCATTTTATCGTCATCGGTGGTTTCGGTGTGCTGGCTGCTCAGAGACGTTGAACTAGACGAGGCACCCTCGTCGAATTGATTCGTGTGCGACATCATTCTTGTATTTCACCTAATTTAATTTAATTGTATAAAGCACAAACTCGGCCACTTTCTACAGAAGCCAATCAAATCGACAGAGCTTTCTCAATTCAAACAACGAAATTAAACAAACTGTATATCAATAACAGCACAATTGAAAGTCCTGATCGCAAATATATCATCAATTCGACCTTATATGAATCTATTGATCACGAAATTGAGAGTACCAATAAATCAACAGTGGAATTGGCAAACAAAACACTTGTTGGATCCTTCCAAAAAAGGAGATGGTAATTGTAAAGTAGATAATGTTCCTTACCTTTCGGGTGGATAGCAATAGTAGCTCCTTTTCTCGGACCGTGAAGAGAAGAACGAAAGAGAGAACGAACGCGTTGGGGACTCGAGGTGGAGAAAGGGGGGAGAAGGAAGGGTCTGATCTTCTGTGGCAAAAAATAAAGGGTTATTATATCCATTAGTGGTTAATTTTATTCAAAGGTAATATAAAATTATACTAATATATAATATATAATATTATGTAGAGTGCACCTAAATAGCTGGTACAACTTATCCTTATTTTTTTTGCTTGTAATTTTTTTTTTACCCTCAGATTCGTATTGAGATCTGTGCAGATATTTAAGATTACGCGCTTCCGTCAAAAATTAAACTCCCATCATTCAGTATTGCTTCTGTTATCTTCTTTTCCGTTTAACAGCGAAATCGGAAATTGAACTTTCCCTATTCCTCTTCGAAGCTTTTTTCTCTTCTCATACGGACAAGAAAACTAATTTCTCGAAGAAAGATTCTCTAAAAAATGGTACCAATTGGAAGCATTTCGCTAGCTGAAAAGAAGAATTGTTCGGAATTAATCTCTAGAAATGCCCAAAATTGATGAAAATACTTGAATTGCCTCTTGTCTAATTGAAACGAAAGTTCAGAAAGAATCCCTCTCTGTCTGGTAATTTCTGAGGATAACTGAGAGGAGATGAAGAGGGAGAAGAGATTTGATGTTGTTTCTCTCAAAAATTACAAGTATGCGCAATATTTTGGCTAAATTGTGACCGGAGTCTCCTTCTCAAAAATTTACTATGATTTTCGATACAGATTCTAATTTTGGATGCTTCTTCCGTGTTCTACTTTGTTCTTCGTAAGTTGATTCTTCATTTTGTTTGGTAAAATTTCATACATATCCCTATAGAATGTCAAAATATCACAATAGTTTTCTTTCTTTTTTGTTGTACTAATAGATTTCATCTTTTTTATTTGTAACAGGAAACTACATTGCACAATACTCAGGTTGTCTCGTTCAATTTTGTGCATAGGTTACATTTTTAAATTTGAATTGCTTGAAAGAGTTCAAACACAAATTGTTGATGGTTATTTCTCAAGAAAAAAAACAAATTGTTGATGGTTATTTCTCAAGAAAAAAAACAAATTGTTGATGGTTATGTGATATGTTATTTGTTATGGTATTGATTAGTCCCTGAATTTATTTGCATATTTATCCCTGACATTTTTAAACTGGTACCAATTTTTTTGTACGATATGATTTCAGTATGAATTAAATTAAATTCTAATTTAACCTGAATATAATTTTCATGAGTTGCGAGTGAAAAAAAAATGTAGTATCAGTACAAGCCATTGTGATCGAGCAAGAAACAAGAAACGTTCGCAATTCCGAAGAAGAGTCTGAAGAGAATTCAGTACAAGCCATTTTGAATGATATTATATTTTTTGAACATCAAATGATAAATAATTGTTATATATTTTTGTGATTGGTACCACTTGATTGTACTATACCGTATCAGTAATTAGGTTTTCTTTGGTAGTGTTTCATTCTCAAATTAATTAATAATTAATAATATTTATAAAGTTAGGAAAATTCTCCTTCTCTGATTGCTTCACGTCACCTCTTTGTTTTGAGGCATTAGATGGTCCAATCCATCCATCACTGGCGGACTCAAAGTACTCAAATCTGAGAGAAAATAAAGTTAAAAACAAATAAATAAATTAGATACTAAAAAGCTCAAATAGAGGATGAAAATATCGAGGATTGAATTCAAAACCTCAAGTTGAGAGGATATATGATGAGATTTCATTTCCTGCTTGTGCTAGGGCAACAAGTTTCACAAAACAAATAAATAAGTAGATATTTTGTGATTGAAGTTGATGATTATTGATATTTGAAATTGGATTACCTGCATGGATTTTATAAATTCACTGAAACCAAGGTAGCCATGTCTTTTTGAATCTGCAATAGCCAATAGCCCATACCTTCATAATCCATAAAAAAAGTTAATTTGAAAATTAGCAATACAAAAGTACTGCAAAAACTTCATATTTATGAAATAAAATCATCACGAAAGCTCAGATTCATTGATACTGGATACATACAAGTAATAGTGATAAATAAATAAATAAATAGAAGTACTAAATCATACCTGATTTGATAAAATGATTCAAGCTGTGGATGATATGCTTGGTTACGATGTACCCGAGCTATTGAAGAACTTTAGAAACCCTTACGAGTGATTATGCAAAATTGTCCTTATTTTCGAGCTGGAAGAGAGGTTGAATTTTTTTTGGAATTATTCTTTGATTTGCTTCTTGTTATGTTGCATCCTATTCAATATGCTTTGAATACTATTCGGATATATCCTTTTGGATGCATTAATATTCTGTAGTTTGAAGACATTTTATATTTTTGGTATTATGTGTATGTATATACAAGTTAGGGAACATATTACTGGATTTTATTTCTTGTTAATTAGATTTTGTGAATTGGTTCGTGAATTTGTTTATTTTTTTCTTGGGAAATTTTACTTTGCTCCTAGATTTCAACTCGCAGCCAAAAACGAAGTTTTAGTGCCGTTTGTACTGAACGCTGCCAAAAAGAAGTGCCGTTTACAGTTTGTTGCTGCCAAAAATGAAGTTTTAGTGCCGTTTTTCTTTTCTGCTGCCAAAAACGAAGTTTTAAAGACCTTTAGAATGTCGCTGCCAAAAAGAAGTTTTAGTGCCGTTTATATTTATCGCTGCCAAAGATAAGTTTTAGTGCCTTTTAAAAGTTGTCGCTGCCAAATATCAAGTATTAGTGCCTTTTGAAATTTGTCGCTGCCAAAGATCAAGGATTAGTGTCGTTTACAATTTGCCGTTTCTTTTCTGGCTGCCAAAAATATGTTTTAGCGCCGTTTACTATTTGTCGATGTAAAGGTAAAGATTAGTGCTGTTTACGACAAGTGGCTGCAAACAATGAAGCACTAGTGCCGTTTACAAAAAGTCGCAGCAAACAATGAAGAATTAGTGCCTTTTACAACAGTCGGTGCAATTTATCGCTGCCAAAAAAGATGTTTTAGTGTCGTTTACTATTTGTAGCTGCCAATAGGTGAAGATTTAGTGCTGTTTACAACAAGTCGCTGCAACAATGAAGCTTTAGTGCTGTTTACACAAAGTCGCTGCAGAACATGAAGAATTAGTGCCGTTTAACCCAAGTCGGTGTCAGAGATAAAGTTTTAGTGCCTGTTACAATTTGTCGCTGCCAAAGATGATGATTTGTGCATTTTCTGTTTTTGGCTGCCAAAAACAAAAGTTTGCGCCGTTTATATTGTTCGTTGCCGAAGATGAAGTTTTAGTGTCATTTTCTAATAATCGCTGCCAAAACTAAGTTTAGTGCCGTTTACAGTGGGTCGCTACCAAAAGATAAATCTTTAGTGGCATTTACAACAATTCGCTGCCAGTAATGAAATATCAGGGTCATTTCTATGGGTAGCTGCCAAAAAAGTATGCTTTAGTGCCTTTTACGACATTTCGATGCCAATAATGAAGTATTAGTGCCGTTTATAAAAGGTCGCTGCCAAGATGAAGTTATAGTACCTTCTTTCTTAGCTGCCAAAAGGTGAAGCTTTAGTGCCCTTCACAATTTGTCGCTGCCAAAGATGAAGTTTTGATGCCGTTTTCAAATGGTCGCTGCAAATGTTGAAGTTTTAGTGGCATTTACGGTTCGTCGTTGCCAAAGATGATGTTTTGGTGCCATTTTCTTTTTTCAGCTGCCATAGTTTATGTGCGGTTAATATTGGTGCCTGCCAAAGATGAAGTATTCGTGCCATTGTCTTTTTTTTTCTGCAAGAAACAAAGTTTTAGTGCCTTATATTGGTCGTTGCGAAAAGATGAATCTTTAGTGCCTTTCACAATTTGTAGCTATCAAAGATTAAGATTTAGTGTCTTTTCTATTGGTCGCTGCCAAAAGATGAAGATAAAGTGCAGTTTCTATTTTTCGCTGCCAAAAACGATGTTTTAGTTGCCTTTTACTATGGGTAGCTGCAAAAAGATTAAGATTTAGTGCTGTTTACGACAAGTCGCTACCAATAATGAAGAATTATTGCCATTTACCACAGGTCGCTGACAAAGATGAAGGTTTAGTGTTCACGATTTGACGATGCCAAAGATGAAGTTTTAGTGCCATTTTCTGTTTTCCGTTGCCAAGATGAATTTTAGTAATAAAAAATGCATGCCGTGTTTAAATGGTACAAGTATGAAATAATAATGGCTGGTTTGGGGCAAATTAGCCGTATCAGGTCGTAAAAACCAAATAATTGAACCTCAATGCAGTCAAAATAACCTTGTTCAGTTGACCTACAATAACCAAATTCAACCAATGTTACTTAATTCGCAACCCTAACCAAAGTGGTACCACAACCTAACCTGACTGGCACACAGACCAAAAGAATAATAAAATTGAACCTCAATTCAGCCCTAAATAATAAAATTGAACCTCAATTCTGGTCCATTAAGTAAAATTCGAGCTTAAAATAGTCTTTAAATGGAGAAATTTCTTACCAACAGTAACAGTAAGATGGTACAATGACAGCGCCCACAATTTCAATTACCTAGAGAGTTCAAGACTTCCGTTGAGGGTTAGAGTCACCAGGTTCCGCGTCGAAGTATCGAGGCCGGGTCGCCAGAGAGCTGGACGCGGCGCCAGGTTCCAGACGTTGCCAAAGAGGAGAGGAGAGAGTCGCTAGGTTAACCATGCCGAGAGAGATTCCGAGAGAGAGGAAGAATGGTATCCAACGAAGAGAGAAAGAGAGGGAGAATGATTCAATTCAGGGGAAGCGCGTGTAATTTTTGGGTTAATCTCATCTCGCCATCAACTAGATGAACGGTTCACATGATAAAGTCCAATATGGGCGAGTCCAATATTGATGTCAAGGAATCCTCCGTATATTGAGGGGGGGGGGGGGGGGGGGGGAGGGGGAGGCTAACCTACTTAATTAAGTATCAATGATTTGATACTTAATATTTTTTAATCATTGAATTTGTATTGAAATTTGTGCATTTAATGATGTGCACAAAATTTCATGATCATCATGAAAAAACACAAATTTCAATGCAAATTCAATGGTTAAAAAGCATTAAGTACCAAATCATTGATACTTAATTAAGTAGGTTAGCCTCTCATATATATATATATATATATATATATATATATATATATATATATCATCTTTCTTCGACATAATTGAACTAAACAGTTTTCAAACAATTATATAATATAATAATGATTGTTTACAATAATTTTTATTTTGCCATCATTTATTACAAAATATCCTAAACAATAAAATTATGATTTGTATTTAAAAACCTCCCGGATTTTAATAATAACATATACACATTACCAATATTATGTAATATATAAAATATATAATTACTTTTCATAAATATATATTAATTTTGACCATAATTTTTATATATTTTAATATATTTGTACAAAATAGTCTCGAACACAAATTATTTTACAAATACTTTTAATTTTTCATCATTTATTAAAAAAAACACTACGAATTAAAAGATGTGGATAAAATGATAATTTCTTAAAACATAACACAAGGTTAGGTAATTTTTCAAATTTTCATAAAAGTCAGGGATGCTTATAAAGAAGCAAACAAAATATAATATATTTTCGAGAATCTAAAGAATTAAGAGTTTTTTCATAATTTAGAAAAGTTTAGAGCCTTTTTGAAAAATTTCTCCAAATGCAAACATGACATTTATCCTCTCTAAAATCTTAAACATCGTAACTGAACTATGATAAACTTGACAAAATTTGAACACCAAATTTTCAATTTTAATACTTTTGAGTTTTGATATTTCTTGAAGTTTGCAAAAGGTAAAGGAACATTTCTGACAGTGACAGTGACAGTGACCCTCTCTTGAAAAAAAATTCAGAAAAATGATCATGTTTTCTAAAATATTTTAAATCTAATCCAAACTGAATTTTAAAAATCCGGTACCAATTAATTTTTAAAACCAGTTCAATTAATTAAGTTAATCAATCTTAATCCAATATATTTTACAAATTGATGATGAAGGAACCATGGCTATTTCATGAATAGTGAAGAGATCTCCCGTTTTGGAGAACTTCTGGTGCTCGTTTACAAGAGTTGGTGAAATTGGCGGCATCGCATTGGCCAAGGTGTCGGGCGAATGCGTTCATATGAAAAAACTTGATTTGGTGAACAATTTTTTCGGTTCCAAGGCTTGATCGGTGTTGAGTAAATCCGATTTTAAATGCATTGAAATCCATACAAGGGTTAGAAGTTCTTGAAATTGCTGGAAACGGAAACGGACTGACTTTGGTCACATTGCTCGATACCTCAAAAAGCCTAAAAAAGTTAGGATTGGCCGACAACAAATTTGTTGATTTATATTGTATGCAACGAATAATATTTTTTGTTTTTTTGATTATCCTCCAATATCATATGTATTCAATCTTAATCTTTACCACTACAATTATATTATTTAACAGCTGTACTTTTAAAAAGAAGGCCAAAAACAAAAACATAAATAGACTATCGCAAATGTAATGAAAATGAATATCGGTAGCAGGAGAAAGGTATGTGAGCATACAAAATGTGTGCATTTTCATTAAATTTACATGTAAGTATTAAACACAGTAATCGCATGAACATTTTATTTTCATAAAGCGATGTCCCGAACATCAAATTCAAATTTTGATTGGAGGTTTGTTTAACACCTCCGAAATATGGGTGCTTTCCACCAATAATTTTAGACTGCTCGTGCTTAGAATCCCACACCTAATTAGCATCTGACATGGCATGCATGCGTGCATGCCACATCAACGCCGAGTAATGAAAAAAGAAATGATCTATCGTCGCTATCTGTAATAAAAAAAGGAAAAAAGTTTCTCTCTTTGATTCGCTTTCGACTTCTCGCCGGAGTGAGGGAAAGCTCATTCGTCGAGTTAGACAAGGATGAATCGCTTCTATTTCCTCTATTCTCTCTCAAATCGCTAGAGACATGGAAGGCCTAGGGACATCGCTACCAGCAACTCAACTAATTTTGAGAAATCTAAATATTACTTTAACCCATTGAAAATCTGTAAAATATCAAAAATATTCAAATTGTGAACTTGATGTTAAATTTTTCTCTAATTTATCTTTTTTTTTTTGAATTGTAACTTATAGTTACATGATATATATTAAGCAAATAAATTACATATAATTACATTGCTTAGGAAAAAATAAAAGAAGAAAATAAAATGAAATGAAATAGAAAAATTAAAATTGGGTTCATTGCAACTTGCGCATGACCCAATTAACAACCCTAAAAAAAAAAAATCCTTGCTATGGTTTGTCGCCAACAGTGGCGGCCGCCGCCTTCTTCCTCTTGGTTTTGCGTATTCGTCCGCCGCCGCCGCTAGGTTACCTTTGTACACCGTCGTTATCGATTGTTTTTCTCGGATTGCGGTGCATCTCGATCCATCATCATGGATATAGCCTCGAGATTAGGTATGAAGCTTGGGTATTATCATGGCCGATACGAGCTCTCCACCTTCGTTGCCATGATATTTACCTCTTCTTTGCCGTTGTTGCCGTAGTCAAAGTCGACCTTCTTGTCGTCGTTGCCGTGGCATAAACGATCTTCGTCGTTTTGTTCTTGTTTGGTCGCCAGACGAAGATAGTGGACAATTTCGGAATGTATTCGAAATTCATTCTTTCGGGCAACAGACGACAGACGATCATGGACGTTCGTTTCCGGTGAAGTGCAAAAATATTTCTTATTAGTATTATTTGTATTATCTGGTAAAAAAAAAATATTTGCTAGTATAATGTAAACTAATCAAGAAACATATGCATAGTTATACTTAAATTACTTGTACAAATACTCTAGTGGTTTCAATGAATAAGAGATTGTTCGTTCATGTTTGATTGAAATTAATAAATGGATGATAAACAAGTTTTTTCCATTTATTCTTTTTTGTTCATAACATTATTATTAATAAATGGAGGATAAACATTATATTTGTAACATGCATCGTATTCAATATTTTTTGAAAATTATCATGGCACAATGTTCGTATTGTGTTGGATATTATACTCGTATCTATTTTATTACCGTTCAACATAGCCAAACTATTAATTTTTATTTCATGATTTTGTATTTATAAAAAAATAAATGAACAACAAGGATAATTTAAGAATTTGCTTGAAAAAATGATAACATTTTTTATGTTTTATAAGGTTATGCATGATATTTCTCTTTTTTTTATAATGCAAAATTCCCCTAATTGTGAAAGCGAACAAAAAATTACGAAAATGAAGGCGTAAAACAGGCGTTACTCATGCTTATTACAACATTCCAAAATAAGCCTTGGTTTTCCTTCCCATCCTCCCTTCTCCCCTGCCATCTCTTTTAATACCCAGATCACACCAGCTTCACTTTTCAATCGCCAACTATTCGCTTGGATCGATCGTTCGAAGCTGCTATCTTCCGAATTTCTTTTCTGGATCGAGGTAACTCGATTGATCTCTTTTTTATATTATTTTTCGATGTCAATTCACTCAATTCTACCCTTTAACTGGATATTTTACTAGCGATCTGTTATTTGTTTGTTTTTTTATGTTTTAGAATGATTCTTGTCTGTTTAGATTGAAATTCTTCAGAAATGGGTTTTGTTTTGTTTATTAAGTCTCGATCTGGTCTTATATGTTCAATTTTGTACTTGATTTGCTCTCAATTTGTTGAGAAAGAACGAACAGATGTATAATTGAGTTGATCTATCTTTATGTTTTAACTGTAATTGTGTATAACGTCAGGTCTATATGCTGTGAATTATTACGTCTGTGTTTTTATTGGTTTGATCTTGCAATTGCTGTTTGATTGGTAGGGTTTAATTGAGGCTTCAATTGGAATAAGAAAGCTCATAGCTTTCATACATTTGATCTACTAATCCGTCAAATTGACATAGAATTCCACTACTGATATTCTTGCTGCATTTTGTATTTTTGCATGCATGATTTATTATTATTTTAACAATATAATGTGCCTCAATTTATGGACTTTAATAATAGATATTACTGTGATGCAATTAAGATTTCACGTATATTATTTGTTAATCATACAAAGATATCTTTTTCATGGCTTTTATATGATAGCATTCTAATTCGATTTTTCATAGCTTTTGTGTTAGGGTTTTACTGTTGAGATGTCGAATTCCAATGGATGGTTTAAGGGCATAGTGAAGGCAGTACCTTCTGGGGACTGTCTCGTAATTATGGGAAATGTCAAGGCTGATGTGCCGCTCGAAAGGACCATCACTTTGGCTAACGTCATAACGCCTAAACTGGTATTACTCTATCCTCAAATCCTATTTTGTCCAAGTCTTTGCATGCTTGAATTTATTCGACTTAATGATTTATAGGCCAAGCGTGGTGGAACTGATGAACCGTTTGCATGGGATAGCAGAGAATTTTTGAGAAAGCTGTGTCTTGGAAAGGTAGTTTCCATTTATAATCCAGTCATAACAAATTTTAACATTCATTATTTCTGTATTTTACTCTATTAGGAGGTTGTCTTTAAAGTGGAATACAACGTACCGTCCATTGGACGCGAGTTCGGTACCGTTTTTCTCGGTGATAAGAATGTTGCATCTTTAATCATTGCTGAAGGATGGGCAAAGGTACCCAAGTTTCTATCTTCCCATTCCAATTGATTTTACTCACTGTTTTCTCAATTCTGAACGAGAGATCCCTTTTTTTTGACAGATTAGAGAACCGTACCAGCAAAAGAACGACAAGGAAAAGGCTTCTGAAATCAGTCCTTATTTACCAGAGCAAAGAGCATTGGAAGAAAAAGCAAAGTCGCTGGGCTTGGGCCGTTGGACCACGGTAATCAAATCATTACCATCTCCCCTATTTGTCTTATCTCGATGCAATAAATTAAAAAAAAAATCTTTTTCGATGTTAAAGGAGCTTGGTGCGTCAGAGAAGTCTATAAGAGACATACCTCCATCAGCCATTGGCGACCCAATCAACTTCGATGCGATGGGATTCGTTGCCAGTAACAAGGGCAAGCCAATCGAGGCGATTGTGGAACAAGTCCGTGACGGACACACTCTCCGCGCTTATCTCCTCCCTGATTTCCAATTCGTCCAAGTTTTCGTCTCTGGAGTCCAGGCTCCTTTGATGGGCAAGAGGATTGCGATCGAGACGGTTATTGAGACTGAACCGGTTGTGGAGGGGACCAACGGAGACGCACCTGAAGGAAGTGCGGCAGAACCGTTAAGTGCTGCACAGAGAGTCGTTTCTTCTCTGGCCCAGTCTAGCGAGACTGTCATTGAGCCTTTTGCTAGGGAGGCTAAGCATTTTACTGAAGTTCGTGTCTTGAACCGAGATGTATGTACTCTCTCTCTCTCTCTCGTTCTCTCGCCGAATAACGAATTCATTTAGTGATTGGTGTATATTTGGATTATTTTTAGGTAAGGATTGTGTTGGAAGGTACGGACAAGAACAATAACTTGATAGGTTCGGTGTATTACCCCGACGGTGATACAGCCAAGGACTTGGCTCTTGAACTTGTCAAAAATGTAAGTTAGAAAATTACATATTCCCATTTTATTTGATAAATTCTAATATATGTAATATTGTACAGGGTTTGGGCAAGTACGTGGAATGGAGTGCAAGCATGATGGAGCCGGAGGCAAAGCAAAAGCTCAAATCCGCAGAGCTTCAAGCTAAAAAGGACCGTGTTAAAAGGTGGATCAATTATCTTCCTCCTCCCTCGAACATGAAGCCTATCCACGATCAAAATTTCACCGGCAAAGTGGTGGAGGTGATTAGTGGAGATTGCATAGTGGTAGCGGACGATGAGATTCCTTTTGGGAACCCTACAGCAGAAAGAAGAGTTAATCTTTCTAGCATCAAGGCCCCCAAAATTCGCAACCCTAAGGATCAAAGAGAAGAATTTCTCGGCCGCGAGGCGAAAGAATTTCTACGTACCCGTTTAATTGGCCGTCAGGTACACTTACTACATTCATTTCATTATTACATTTGTATTTTTCATTCGATCTAAACCATGGATTAATTTCCTTGTTTTTAGGTGAACGTATCGATGGAATATTCTAGAAAAATCGAGATCGCAGACGGGTCCGGATCCGTACCAGCCGGTACATCACGAGTCATGGACTTTGGATCAGTGTTGTTGGCAACCCCACCAAAGAACGGAACTGCAGACCAAGCTGGAGGAATCAATGTAGCAGAATTGCTCGTTTCCAATGGTTTAGCAACCGTGATAAGGCACCGCGACTTCGAGGAAAGGTCAAAATACTACGATGCTTTGATGACTGCCGAGTCGAAGGCTTCTAGTGGAAAAAAACCCAAACCTTCTGGCAATGCGGCCCCACACATCAGAGATCTCTCAATGGTTAGTTAGTTAGTTAGTTGGTTAGTTACTTGTCTTTAATTATTTTTTTGTTCGAACTAAATATAAAATCATATTTTTGTTATTAGGGGCCGGCGAAGAAGGCGAGGGATTTCTTGCCGTTTTTGCAGAAGACTAGGAGAATGAACGCAGTGGTTGAATACGTGTTCAGCGGACACCGTTTCAAGCTGTACGTCCCCAAAGAGACTTGCAGTATTTCCTTCTCTCTCTCTGGCGTCAGAGCCCCGAGCAAGAATCTCGCAAAGAAGATCTCCGAGCCTTACTCTGACGAGGCGCTTGCTTTCATGCGGCGCAAGGTTTTGCAACGCGATGTGGAGATTGAGATCGAGACTGTCGATAGGAACGGGACCTTCTTGGGATCTGTGTACGAATCGAAGACTAATGTGGCCATTGCTCTTTTGGAAGAAGGACTTGCTAAGGTACAAACCTCCTTTGGCTCGGAGAGAGTTACCGATGCTTATGTCCTTGCAAGGGCCGAAGAATCTGCCAAGCAGAAGAAATTGCGAGTAAACCCTAAACCCTCTTTTCTTATTTGTCTTGTCTATTCTTTTTGTGTTAAACGCTTTGTTTTGCTTATTTGAAGATTTGGGAGAATTATGTGGAAGGCGAGGAGGCTACCAGTTCTTCATCTCACGATACCAGAAACAAGGAAACACTCAAGGTGCTTAATAAAACATTAATTATACTTTATTCTAATATTCTTTCGAGTCTTAATAACTAAATTTGTTAATTTCGAAAGGTGATTGTGACTGAAGTATTGCCCGAGGGGAAATTCTACGTACAAACCGTGGACGATCAACGCGTATCCGCAATCCAGCAACAACTCGCCGCTTTATCTCTCAAAGAAGCGCCTGTTATCGGTTCTTTCAACCCGCCGAAGGGCAGTATCGTCCTTTCACAATTCACTCTCGATAACTCCTGGAACAGAGCAATGATAGTAAACGGTCCACGAAACGGGGTCCAATCCGCCGACGACCAATTCGAGGTTTTCTACATAGATTATGGGAACCAAGAAACCGTACCGTACAGCCGGTTACATCCCGCGGATCAATCCGTCTCGACCGGACCGGGTTTAGCCCAGCTTTGCAGTCTCGCGTTTATCAAAGTGCCGAGTTTGGAAGACGATTTCGGACAAGAGGCTGCGGAGTACTTGAGCGACCTCACTCTAGCCAGCGGTACGAAAGAGTTCAAGGCTGTGGTTGAAGAAAGGGACAACTCCAGTGGAAAATCCAAGGGTCAAGGCACGGGGAATCTCCTTGCCGTGTCTCTCTTCGTGCCCGAGTCCGAGACGAGCATCAACGCTGCATTACTCGAGGAAGGACTGGCGAGGATTCAGAAGAGACGGTTCGATACTCGCGAGCGAAAGGCTGCGTTGGAGAAACTCGAGGTTTTCCAGGATAAGGCCAAAAAGGAGAGACTTAACATGTGGCAGTATGGTGATGTTCAGTCTGACGACGAGGACTCTGCACGTCCTGCAGGACGCCGCTAGATTGACGAGTCCAAATTTCGTATTTGCGTATTTATGAGATACTAGTCGAAAGATTTTGGCGACGGGGGGTTAAGTTAATTAATAATTTTATCAATTTAGTTTATTCAAATGTTCGATTGAGAAAATTCGTTTTTTTGGGGAAAGTTAATAATGGTTGCAGCTATGTATCTCCGAGAAATAAGGGTGTTGTAGTATTTTGTATTAGTTTCTAAGCTATGAATAAGTTTTGGCAGAAGTGCGAAGTGCGAAGTGCTTTCTTTTCTTGCTTAAAATATATTTCGCAAGGTTTTGGAAAGAATTAGAGTCTACTTATGTTTTGCTTCGACGAGATCGATTTTTAATGAAATGTCGGAGATAAGTTTAGTAGAGATCTAAAATTTATATCTAATTTTTTCATCGATTTTGTAAATAAAAAAAAACATGCATGTTATTTTTCATACAGGATTAATCGGGAGATTTATGTTTACAACAAATAATTTAATATATTACTATTAAAAATCTAATATCGCTAAAAACGTAAATAACGTAGCATACAATTCAAATTACGATAATTCGAACTCCATATACATATACATCATAATTATAAGTCAAAATAATATTCAAAATAAATAATAAACATTCAAAAACAACAAAATAAGTACATCTACCAAATAAACATTCAAATTTGAAATAAAAATAAACTAACTTGAGAAAAATAACAAAATAAGGACATATACCAAATAGACGATCAAATTTGAAATACAAAATAGACTAAATTGTGAATCATGTTGAGCCAAATCGTGTCAAGGTTGTTTAATGCCTAGAAAATATCGATCAAATATTGGACCAGGGTGGATTGACCGGCCAATCGGTTTGGCTGTCATATCGGTAGACTAGACTCGTTAATAGATAATTAATCATAACTTTTACAAATAATGTAGGGGGCAAAAGTATTTTTGCAATGCACTTGTAAAATTATGTGTTGAATGAACATGACTCGAATTTTTTTTTTTCATATTTCATGAGATTGTATATACTTTTTTTTTAATGTTATAGGAGTATACTAATGGTATTTTTATATTTTATAGAAATGTAGAAATTATTTTTATACATTTTTCAGTTAGATTTGTGTTTAGCTTTTCTTTTTGATTCGAGAACATATCTTCATATCTGAACTTGTAAGGACAATCTATATTCTATTTTCATATTTTTACTATTTATTGATTTTTGTTTTTGGGTAATTAATAAATTGATGCACACAAAACGTGCATAAATTCTCACACAAAAAAAAATAAATCAAATATGAGATGGATATATTATTGGTCATGTGTGAAAACAACAGTTTACTAATTCTTGATGTGGGCCAAAATTAATATCTTCCGTTTTCTCAATAATAAGTTTTAAGGAAAATTTTACTTTACTCCCCACAGCTCCTCTCTTCTATTCTCTATGCGTATTTCAAAAAAAATAGTAAGGATAATTAATAACCAAATTAATACACAAAAACGAATTAATCGTTAATTTCAACGTACCAATAAAGATACATGCTAACTAATCATTAACCTATTTTTACATATAATTTATTGTTAATTGAATTACTAATTAATTATTAATCATTGACATCACGATGTCATGTGACAGCATCTAGAATAAACATTATGAATTGTGGGACATAATATATGTCCTCATAAATTAATAACTCATTATACGATGAATCTCATCCGAAGAAGACGACTATGATCTGACAAATTCTTGCAAACGATCTTGTAATATCTAGGAACGTTTATATAAAATATGTGTATTTTTTTTTAATGACACCCAACAATCGATTGCTTGTCGCTATTGATACGTATATGTTTCTCTATAATGTCGATGAGATTCGAACTCATAATATCTACAACATGTGATTTTATTGTGTCAAATACTAAACCAACTGAGATATGAGGTCATTGGCAAACACTCAGTCAAATATGTATATCTTTTAAGGGTGGTTTAATGGGATAATTTTTTTCAAATTATATCCAAATGAATAAGATCATGTGAAAAAATGTTCAATTACTTATTTATGTCATGTTTAAATAAAAAATAAATTATTGTTTGTATAATAAAAACAATAAATTTAATTAGAAAAGTATTCAAAATATATTTTAAAAAGAATTTAACACAAAACTACCCATTTTTTAAATATTCTAAATAACACATTTTTTGCAAATATTTTCAGAGTCACTTCTTTGGGATCTTAGATCTCGTCCCGGGTATTTTTTTTTCGAATTTGAGATAATAATAATAATTTATTTAATATAACATGCATATAGTCCTACACAAATTATGTATATTTTTATAATATATATATGTCAATAATAATTGAATATTTTTGGTACATAATTTAACATAAATAATCTTAACGTGAGTAGCCGAGTAAATGCCTAAGCTTGGTATAAAGGATGTCACAGAAAATCAAACGCGTGTCAGGATATGAGCAGAAACTCAGCTTGGTATATAAATAACGTGGCCATATATCATGCCCCTCAAATTCCCCCACAATTCTCTCACGATACTAATTCATGATTAATTATTGTAATCCAATAATTAGTGTTTTGGATTAACGATTAATTCATAATTATTTATTTTGAAATACTTAGAATTAATCATTAATTAGTATCGATCTTAATTTCATATTAAATTTTTAGTAACCATGAATTAATTATTAATTCACTTTGCTAATTATGAAATTAATTAGTGCGAGGGAATCGTGGGGAAAATGGGAGGGGGGAAGTATAATTGTCCATAAATAATACAACAATGAATTTCCTTTTTTGCTTATTTTATCAATAATCAAACAAAACAGAAATTATAATTTAGTCCACCCATGTCGTAGCAGTTGATTTAGTCGCGCGAAATTTCTTGCAACCTCTAATCTAAATCCTCTTTCTCGCTCCCATTTTGGGACTCGGATAAGCTCTCTCCCTCTCTCTCTCTCTCTCCTTCTCTTTCCTTAAGTACGAAGAGAGTTGGGAAATAGGGAGTTTGGGCGGTGCTGCTGAGTTGACCTGACACGCATTAAATTCGGAGCTAAAAAATGCAAGCACGACCAAGCAAGATTTAAATCAGCTTGAGAAGTACCATTTCCTCTCTGCCTTCGCTTCTTAAAGGTCTTGAAACAAACTCCAAATTGAAATACTTATTTGCTTACTTTGGTAAGTTGGGTCGATTTTTATTTTTACAAATATAGCTAAATGGGCGTTTTTTTGTTAATTTATGTAGGTTTGATTGAAGTTATTTGGAAAAAAATGGCCTTGCTTGCCAGAGAAGGCCGCCATAGGCAACGGTACGATGCTCAGAATTATCGGCTCGTTGCAGGGTATTAACTATTAATATTAAGCGCGTTATATTTCTGTTCTTAATTAGATACTTCTCTGTGATTTTGTATGTTTTGGTTGTATGATCAAAATCAATTCTTAGCTTGATTTGATTTTTTTTTGAACTAATTAAGTATTTGAGTTATATTTCTGTTCTAATGCGAGCGAATATTTACAAATTACAGATGCATACCATATAGGCTAAAGGAAGGAAAGAGTTGCAATCTAGAAGTACTTATGATTTCTACTGCTAATAGAGACGACCTTGTTTTCCCTAAGGTATACGAGGACAATTAAAATAAATTCTAGTTCTAAGGAGAATATTAGATTTTATTTTTCTTAATTAAATGACAAATGATTAAAATTTATATGTACAGGGTGGATGGGAGAATGATGAGACTATTTATGAAGCTGCATGTCGCGAGACCTTAGAAGAAGCCGGCATAAAAGGAATTATTAATGTAATAATCTCTCTTTAACTAATTTTTTTTTCTAGTACCAAAACAAAACAATATTTTATTGCAGTTTTATAAGGAACCCTTAATTAGGAATGGGAAGTGATGAAAGTATATCTTGATTTACATTATATATAAATTATTTTATTCTTTTATTAAAGTGGCACTTGTGTTATTCAAAAGGATTTAGGTCATTCACATATACAAAAATGTAGATACTTACTAAATGCATTAAAATTGTTCATAATTTGTACAACTACAATTAATGAAAATGATCAACTCTTTTGTAGATGAAAATATTGACTTAAAACAGCTGCCGCTTTGGAAATCTAAAAATGAAATGAAGAGTTGACTTTTCAAATAAAATAAAATAAAATTTGATAAAAATAAGAATAAATATCAGTAAACTAAAAAAACAATGTCTTTGTTTATCACCTTGTTTAGTGAGAAATTTCTGTTAATTTTGTTACTCTATTTAAATATCTATAACTTAACTGTTACAGGCTGTTAAGACTCAAGTTTAATAGAAAGAATTAAGAAGAAATTAAGCAAGAGATCCAATAAAAACTTAAGATATAGGTCATTAATATTACATAGACCAGTATGAGTAATGAGGGTTTGATCTCCCTTATTATTTCTTGAAAATAATAATATAAACATAATAATTTCTCATGATATGTACTAATTATTTTATATACAAAAGAGAACTTGATGTTTTTCAAATTATTATTAACAACTTGGTAGTATTTTTTATTCTGTTGAATAAGATAATTGTGGGATTCAAAATATATATAATTAACTACGGTTGAAGTAATTAATCAATATTAGTGACTACTTAAATGCTTGTTTTAAGCTTTAAAAATACATGATTAAAAACTTTTTCTCAAAACATATATGATTGAAATCTTTATGCAGTGAAAGTGAAATTTTCGCTTCAGTAAGGACTTAAATTAATTCTAAATTTTGCAAGGGAAACAAAGTGTTTGACTTTAGCCTTAATTTCTTATTCATATGTAGCTTACATAAACAGTTGTTTAAAAATTTGAAGAAGGAAAAAAAATAGTTGACCTTATTTTTTCTTCATATAATTAATGAGAACGGCCTTAATTAATTGTGTGCTTCATTGAGGTATGCATGCTTAAATATAAAATTAACTACAACCGTTTGCACATGCTGATGAAATAGCTTGGTAATCAAATTAATACGTGAGGTATTTGAGACTGGTCGTAAATAAATGCGTGGTTGTACATGTTATTGAGCCTAATTCACATCGATTAAATTGTCTAGTTAAACAAAATAACAAATTAATTACAGAGAACACATGTATGATTTCACATTTTTTTTTGTTTTATCAGGAAAAAAGTTTAGGAGAATGGGTGTTTAAGAGCAAGAGTAGCGAGATAAATTGCAGTCGAACCGGTGCATGCAAAGGCCAAGTATTTGCCTTGCAGGTTACTGAAGAACTCGATTCCTGGCCCGAGCAATCAACTCATGAACGGAGATGGGTCAGCATTATTTTCTTTTAATTCATCTTTTCTTTTTTCAAATTATACGGCTTAGATATTCTTTTATAAATAAACAGGTACCAGTGATGGATGCATACGGTTTGTGTCGGTACCAGTGGATGAGGGAAGCGCTCAACTCATTCCTGGGACAACTTTCCGGGCAAAATATAACTCTGTCCGTTACAAATAATAGTAAGAGTACTTCTGATATCGCTACGACAACCGAAACGCAAGAATTGACACCTTCTCAAGATCTAACCATGTGTATAATTCAATTACCTACTACAACTGAGAGGGCAATTGCTTTGTGCTAATTCCTCCTCGTAATTAATTTCCATTGTGTTTGTAATGTTTATAAAGTACATTTTGCTAGTTTCTTGTGTCGGGGCTCCTAGTAAATTCGATCGGTCGAAATAACCAAGGAATGCAAGGTGGGGCTCGAGCCTCAAACTCGACGAGATCCAATTCTGTCCCTGTTACCCAGGAGTTCCTGCCAGTTATTCATTTATTTATTTATTTATTTATTTATTAGACCTTGCATGGTCAGAAAAAAATTGTGTATCGTGAACTTTGGCCTTTTTTTTATCAAAAAAAAAAAGTCTTGGCCCTTTTTTGGGGAACTGGATTCCGTTTGTGTGGCCATGTGATATGTTTGCTCAGTTCTGAAGTCTGGACTGTGTGTGGACCTTGTTGGTTGGACTGTGTGTGGGCCGGTGGGTCTCATTATTTACTTGAGTTTCTGTTTAATTTTTTTTCTTTTATATTATTTTATTTATATAATATAATATAACATAACATTATGTAAATAATGTTATATAATATAATATTATGTTATATTATATTTCGTGTTTTGTTAATGGTTGCAGTACCAACATAATTATTGACAGTAACTTGTTTGGAGAATATCAATAAATTTCGGAATCCATGTCGTCCTCCGGTAGCTACAATAGTTTTCTTGATCGGCATCGCAATATCTCTTTGGTTAGATACTGGAGTCACAATACCTACTGATAAGTCCTTAACTTATAAATCTATTTCAAATGGAATCAAAAGTATGTGGATATCTAATTTAACATGACATAATATAATATAAAATTACATTGTATTATTATAAAATTATAATAATAATAAATAATATGCATTATATTATAGTATAATATACTATGATATAATAAAATATAATATAACATAATATAAATTTACAATTTTCATTACAAAAATCTAAATCTTACAAAAATTATTTAATAATATACTAGTTATGGTGATCATTTCATCTTAATAAAATGTTGCTTTCAATAATTTCTAGAAAATACCTACAAAAAATGCTTAGCAAACACCTAAGTATTAAGGCGAGTTTTCAAAGTAACCAATTGTTTAAATTTTATTTAGATAATAACCAACTTTTTGGATTAATTTGGGAAATAACCAAATGCAGGATCTCGGAACCTGTCACTGTCCAAATAGGCGAGCAAAACCGCTAAAAAATTAATAATACAAACCAACTCAGTTCAATGTTAATTAAAGATTAATTGAAGGAATAAAAAAAATAGAGGAGGGAGAGAGCGGGATCTAAAACCTCGTATGACGGTATATGAAACTCCGCCCTTGACACGACGCGGCGTCTCAGTTCTGAAAAAGTTAATATTCGACGAGATTTGAGGCCCGCCCCAGATCTGAGAAAATTCCGCCCATTTCTTCCGTGTTTTTTCTTTCTTCTTCCCCTTTCCCCTTTCCCCTTTCCCCTTTTCTTCTTCTTCTTCTTCTTGCACACGAGTGAGTGTTTGGAAGCACGATTTTTGCCCCTTTTTTTTCTTCTCATTTTCGTCTACTCGGAGAGTGTTTGGAGGCTACTTGAAGAAACTTTTGAGAAAACACTCTAATTTTCCTTGCAACCAAGGTAACCATATATATTTTTTGAACAAATTATTATAGTTTTAGAGTTTACATTTAAAGACAACAATGATAAATGAATGTAATTTAGGTTCTATTTACAGTAACAATTTAGATAAGTGAGTGTATTTAGATTCAATTGAGGGTAATAATTTAGGATAATAAATTAAGTAAGTAAGTGTAAATTAGGCACATTTTAGAGTGATAATTTAGGTTAAATTAGAGCTTTGGATGAAATTTAGGATAATAATTTCATGTTATAATTTAGAAAGCTAGATATAGTATGTAGGATAACTTTAGTATTAATTATTTATAATTTAGGGTATCATTTTACAATTTAAATATTGTATTTAGGGTATTATTTTATAATAAGTTAGTACAATCTAATGTATGTAAACTAATCAACATAATATTTGGGATATATTTTGAAAATTTATGATAAATAATGTAGTATTTGAGATAATTAATATAGTATTTTCAAAATTACAATAGAATATATTTTGAGGGTTTGCATGTTCAATAGATAAAAAGAAGTAGTTTAAAAATATAACGTTAAAAAACATATGGAGTGCAAAATGGAAGGCGCGACCTTTTGTATGTATTGTGATGGTAGTTTTAACATGAATGATAATATATGGAAGGCGCGACCTATTTTGGTTATGTGGCAACTAATGGCAACATGTGCGAATTAAAATGTCCAACAATTTGTTTCTTGCTGAAGAAAGAACTATCGTCTCATAAAAACAACTTATGGACATGATTTAAATATATTTATGTGGCGTCTTATCGACATTTTATTACAGTCGTTGGCAAAGGGAAACTTTGTGGTGGCGGTTCTCCCGGCCGTCCACAATACCCATATTTCTTCCTAAGGCTTTTCCCGATCATAGACACTAACTCATTGACAAAAAAATGACAATACAACGATCGAGGAATTGCTGACAGAATATTGCCTACGGCCAAACGTCCATGTTACTTTTTTAAGGACGGTTTTAAGGAGTATTGCATGCAATCTTGGATGTCCATGTTACCTTAATTTATTGTAGTGATAGACCCGTTGGATTATACATTGTTCTTCAAAAACCCCCTAACTTTTTTGGAAATCATGAAAAAACCCCACCTTTTTTAATTTCCTAAAAAATCCCCTATATGTGTGGTTTCCTCCAAAACTCCCTAACATTTTTAGATTCCCTCAAAAACCCCTCTATCTTTTTTGTTATGATTTTGAAGATTACCATTATATCCTTTCCCATAATTTTATTTGATAAATATCCATAATTTAATAAATAATAATTATATATTAAAATACAAAAAATAAATAATACATAGATATTAAAATATTATAATAAATAATAAATAAATATTAAAATATTATTACAAATAATACATAGATATTGAAATATTATAATAAAGAATACATAGATATTAAAATACTAATAATTGTTGAAAATGACATTTTAATATCAATGTATTATTTATTATAATATTTTAATATTATGTATTATTTATTTTTTTATAATAGTTTAATATATATTTATTATTATTAAATTATAGAGATTTATAAAATAAAATTATGGGGGTATAATGGTCATATTTTAAAATATAACAAAAAGATAGGGATTTTTTTAGGGAATCTAAAAAAGTTAGGGGGGGGGTTTTGGAAGAAACAAAAAATATAGGGGTTTTTGGGAGAATCTAAAAAAGATAGGAGGTTTTCTAAAAAGGAAAGAGATTTTTCAAAATTTGTAGAAAAGTTAGGCGTTTTTTGAAGAATTCCCCTTATACATATTAATAGATAAATGCAAGAATTGGTAACACTCCATTATCCTTAAACAAAAATTGATGATTAATTAAATGTTTAATTTTTGTGACATACAATAATTTAATAATTAAAATCATCTTGATGAAGTGATAGAAGAAATTGTCTAAAAGTGAAGGGGGTTAATAAAAAATAGCAATAATTATCAAAATTATTGTTTTTTATTTATATTATGTAATAAATTAATTAATGTGTGGATAATGAACAATGTGTAGATAAGAATCGGTGTGTAAGGAGTTTTGAAAGGTTGTGCATGTAATACCTACATGATAAATTATAAAGATGAATTATTTTATATGTTGTAAATCAGGAGATTACAAAGTGATCGTAAATTATGAGATTATAGAGTGCTCCAAAAATAAATAAGAAATAAAGAGGGGAGATGAGGAACAAATAACGTTCTTGTCCATAATTTTGTACTTCGCTGAAATGCATTTCAAATAGTCATATGTTGCCCATTCCACGGAGAATTTCACTCCAGATGCATCCCGGAATTGTCCACTGTCCGTTGTCTGGTGTCTTTTTGCCACACGCTCGCTCTACCTTCTCTTATAAAAAATTTATATGTATTTTATACCTTTTTCTACACTATGTGAATAAAAAATACATTGTTATTTATATTGTTTTTATAATTATTTAATCTTTCTATGTTATTTTATTCTTTTTTATATTTTGTGGATTATATATATGTTATTATTTATACATCCTTACTATACTTTTTTACAGTTATTAATATCTTTGTACTATACATTTTTTATATTTTTTTCACTATGATTTATATATTTTTCTATACTTGGGAATAAAAATATGTTGTTATTTTATACATTTTTACTATACTTTTTATATTATGAATTAATGATCTGTTGTTTATTTATATTTTTGTATTATTATTTATACTTTTTTCTATTTTTTCTATATATGGTACTAAAGATTTTTTGTTATTTATATTTTTTTAGTATACTATAGATTAAATATATGTTGTTATTAATATTTTTTACTATTATTTGTACCTTTTCAATGATATGAAAATGATATGTTGTTATTTATAATTTTTTCTTTGTAAAAATGTATAAATACGAAGGTGACTTGTTTAAAAACAATTACCTAAATATTTTTGTCTTTTTCTATACTATGGATAAAATAGAACTCTGTTGTAATTTATATATTTTTTTGTTGTAAAAAGTTATAAATAGGAATTATAAATGTATAAATATGAAGTTTAAAAGTATCGAAACGGCTACTTAAATTTACAGGTGAAAGTTATATTAGACGATGCCCGAATATACTTGGAGAAAGAGAAAATGTACTTGGTCCCCCAAACTCATCCCAAGGCCCTTGATCAGGTGGCAATAAATGATTATATGGGTTGATTAGTCCATCTAATGAACTCAATTAATTGTTAATTGACACGTTAATAAATTATATTAATACATATTAATTGACGTGTCAATTCAATTAAACGGTAAATTAAATCGTTAATCGAATCAATTACAAATACTAATCAATCCACCTGACTATCATTTGCCAGAGGCTATTTTTTATGTTATGGGGGCTGAATATATAATCCCACGAAGAAACTTATAATGAGAAAAATAAAAAGCAGGTATCTTGATATTCATCTCCCAAAAAATATCCCCCAACTTTTGTCTCATAAATCAGCACAAATCAAATTTTAAATCCCAAGAATAACACCAATAAAGAAGACAATGAGTTAATTCTAACAATTGAGATACTATTTCAGCGCCAGCAGAAAGCCTGCCGACTTAGTGATTTACAATTACGTTTTGATTTGAACATCCATTTTACATGCAGATCATATCCCAAAAACCCACCACACCGCAGTCCACGGCGGGCGCCATTAATAAAAGAAAAAAGATAAACAAGTAAGATAAATCAAAACAAAGCAAGAAAGATCTTAGCCTCCCATGCTCTTAAAATCCTCAGAAGAAGAAGGAAGAAGAGGAACCGCCAAGCTGAAAACCATCCATGGTCGCATCGTCGACAGTAGGCATTGGCCCGAAGAGAGGGCTGTGCACATAGCCTTCGTCAAAAAACATCCCGTGTTGCGAAGGCGATGAGTTTTGATATGCGTCAAACTCGCCTGCATCGCACCACGTAGAGTTCTCCTGATACGCACCCATATCTTCATTCTGGTATTGATATTGCTGAAACTGGTACTGGTTATCGTTGTTCATGTGCGGGTTCACTTGAGCTTGTGCAATGGCTGCTACAGGGTCCATCACCTCCTGTGGCTCTTCTTGTGGTAAGTTGGTTTGCGTTGGATGAGATGAATAGTACGGTGAAGGAAGGTCAGGGGAGAGGAAAGGGGTAACAGAAGAGCCGGGAGGAAGGTCCGGGTATGCGAAGTTGGTGCGTGCACGCGATCCACGGAGGGAGCGGGCCGCACGGTCATAGGCAACGGCAGCCTCTTCGGCTGTGTCGAAGGTACCGAGCCAATGACGCTCTTTTGTAGCGGGGTCTCTTATCTCAGCTGCATAGCGGCCCCAAGGTCTGCGCCTGACACCGAGGTACTTTGTAGGATTAGGATTACTACCTGTCACGATTAATTACTACTTGTCAATTACCATGTTATGTTCATATATACAAAATCAAATCAGAATAATTACAAGGGAAAGTGACTAGCTAGCTTTGTTGAGGGAGTAACTAACAAACCTGCATTTTTGTCCTGTTGCTGCGGTTGACTGCGACGCTTCGACTTCTTCGAGTCGGAAGAGGAAGACGATGATGAAAAGAAGTAGGAGAAATCCATGTTGTGTGTTTGAAAAAGAAGAGAGGAGGGAGTTGTTTGCATGAAAGTTAGTTCGGTGATCAAGGCTTATATATATAGCTAGGGTTTGGATTCTTTAGAAAAAGGGGGAATTTTCAAATGATTAGGTATGATTAGAGATCATTTTAATTAATGCAATTTTGCTTTGTTTAGTGCTTTTGAATTTTGATTCTGTATGGTGGTGAAGTTCGAGGGTTTGTTTTGGGGTTGGAGGTTAAAATAAAATTATGTGGATTATTATTGTTGTTTATTCCTGAATAACGAGATGATCAATTTAGATTGGTAATTTATAGTTATCAAAATGAAATAAAAGGGGGAAACGTAACTTAGACAATAAGTAATGTAGTGTCTACGTATAGCATGTTCTAAAAAAGTATTAATAATAATATATGAAATCATAGTTAATAGCAGTATCTATCTATATCGCGGCCAAATCTTCACTCATGTATAATTAATTAGTAGCAGGTGGGAAATAATCATAATCATAATGATGATGAGTACCTATATATATTCATATATTATTTTATATTCAAGACCTGGGTCAAGGTCAGAATAGAAGCACATGCACCCTGGCACTACCATCAACTAATTTTATGGTTTTTTATTTTTATTTTTGTGTCAAATTGAATGTTTTTTAACTAACAACTAACTATATGCATGATTAGATTTCTTAACTAACCGTCCAAAATTGCATCGTTTGTTAACTAACCGTCCATACTTATTTATTCTTTTGGCAAATCGTAAACTTTGACCATAACATAACCTAATTAATGGAATTAATTGAAGCCCTTAACCGTACTAATACGACAATATTGTCTACCTACTATACTGGGTCAAGTTATGGAAAATATGCTATAATTATATATTATATAATCATATCATATACATATAAACGGTATATTACTCGTTGCATGTGGTTTACTACAACAGTGCCCTAATCATGCATGTTATCTTTTTCTTTTCTAACATTGTCAATAGTAATATTGTAGTATCTAGACCAGATACGTGGGGATATGAGTATGACCGATTTATCTTTAATTCAATTTCAACAAGTTGCTTATTCATAATGCTTTGTTCAAGCATATATAGTAAGCATCTTAATTACTAGGCAATTTCCTGTAAAGGTGGTCCATTTCGCTAAATGAACAAATTTAATCACAGAAATGATTGGTGGTACAATTGTGCATATCAAGTGTCATCGTGAGAAAGGAAGAAGCTAATGAGTGATGCAATGATGGCATCTTTTTAATTTGGATTAATTTGGACGGATTCCTATGATTGAACTCTCATGGGATGGAAAAGAAAATAAAGTAGGGGGGCTTCTTAAAATAAAAAATAAAAATAATGATGTATATCTCCCCTATATCTCAAGATGATAGGGCAAACAAATTAAATCGTACAAATTTAACATATTAATACAAGACTCCTGAGTAAGAATTTATGACTATATCTAATATTTTTTAATTAAAAATAAGAAATGTTGAATATATCTTTCCCCTCACAAAATGAATTAACAACTTAACTTTTAATATTTTAATTCATTCAAGTCACTTAATAAAAATTGTAAAGAAGAATTATAACGAACATACATCCATACTCATAAAAATATATAAAAGAAGAGTTAAAGGAACAGAAAAAAAGGGAGAACCCAAATAGAAGAGAGAAAATCCAAGTGCATGCATAATTGAGGAGCATGTGCAATTCCTTTTCCTTTCGTTGACAAATATTTTGTTAATTTCTAGCCGATGTGAATCAAAGCTTGGCACATGAACTAAAAGGCCGTTCAACCTTGTATCATACGCCAATAATCATAGATTCAGTGTACAAAATAAAAAAATAATTAAAAAAAGGCTAAAGTAATCTCTCATCTTTTTAAATTCATTTCGTTTCATGTTTGTTAGTTTTTCTTATGAATAATCTTTATAAAAATAGAGAGACTCTGAGAATCCATTTGAAGGAAATAATGGAAATGCTAACCACAAGAGCATCGTTGACAACAACACTTCTCATCCTCACGTAATTTGGACAATTTGGAAGGAGAGAAACAACCGTATATCCCAACGTAAAGGAAGAATGCACGACCTCCTAATTTCATGCATACAAAATTTGATACATCAATGGAAGAGTTATTGTTGAGTCTAGGCTATAGGGTCGAGCCGATTAATTATATTTATATGGCTAGATTTCTTATGAGAAGTAGAAATGGTGTTTATATGTACTTTGTGTAACACTCTGTTTGATTTTGTTCAATGAAAATTGATTTGGATCGAGCGCGCATCGCGCTCGCCGATCTTTCAAAAAAAATTTGAGGAAGCAAGCCAATTGTACATCTAGCATAATCTCGGGGGACTTGACTATTACAAATCCATAAATCCATAACATAATAATGAGATATTCACAATGTTTTTAAAAACGGACCGGGCCGGACATCAACCCAGTCGAATTTCGGGTCACTGGTTCACTGGTCGGACTGGTGGGTGAATCGTTTCACTTTCTCGTTTGAAAATGCAAAAAAATCATCATATTTAATAGTATAAACTGCAAATATCATGAATCAAAACTTTAGATATTTCAATCCAATTATTCAACCATAAAAAATTATGGGAGTTCTCTCATACCTCTTTGTTCTTATTATGATACATTCTTTTCAGAGGTATATTGAGTAATTATAAATTAATGGGTATTTAAGCTAATTTAGCAAGTGCATTTATCAATGAATAGTAGGACGAATAAAAAAATTGTATTGTTCCATTCAAGAAAAAATATTTATAAAAAATAAATTTAATGATACACCCTTCTAAATATATATTCAATTTTTTTTTAAAAATGTGTATGATAGAACTTCTCAAAAAATTATTACAAGGGCGTACAAGATAATTAAATGGGCATAAAAGATAATTACAAGGATACAAAAGATAATTACACGGGAATAAAAAATAATTACAAGTGTATAAATGTTATTTGTGAAATACAAGGGTATAAATGATATTTTGCAGGGACATAAAATTTATTTACACGGGTACAAATGAGGATGTCGTATATTTATATTACACGGTGTAAATTGTATTTTGCGATTATGAGGGCATACATGAAATTTACAAGGGTAAAATCGCAAAAATCACAAATGGGAAAAAGTTCACGGTGAAAAAAAGAAAAGGAAAAAAAGCCGGACGGTTATCTTGTCCGGTCTAATCCTGTTTTTTCTATTATATCGGCCGGTTTAATCCTAATTTGGCCGGTTCATGTGCATACTCGATCCATTGACTGAACCAACCCATTTTTACATCGGGTATGTTTGTTTGGTTGAACCGACCAGTCCGGTCCTATTTTAAACAATTGATTTTCACAAAAAATTTTGAAAGTATCACAGGAACAAGCCCTGTAGTAAGACGTGGTCCATACAAATTCAAATTATATTTGATTGTTTTGAAACAATGTCGATACTTGTCTAAACATTATTAATAAGAAATAGGTTAAAAATTATCAAGTTAATGCAAGATCAAAGGAATACGAAGAGATTACAAAAAACACACGATGATACGACGAAATAAAAAATAAACGATGTTGAAGATCTCGAAGATTTTCACGAGTTGGGCCATCGCAAAAACTTCAAAAAAATCACCTCGGCATATTTTATTTATCTAAATTAATAAAGCTCAAAATATATTTACAAAAATCTTTAAACTCGAAAAAGTGCAAAATTAAGAACATATGACCTAGTAACACTTTCGTTCATACTGACCGGAAATGTTTTAAATAACATTTTAGAACATATGTTTTCAATAGTATTTCCAGCTATAGCTTCCGTTCGAATAGACTAGACGTTCCGTTCGAACATATTAATATGAACTAAATACTCATATGTTCGGGTGCACTTTCGTTCGAACGAATCATAACAAGTTTTACTTCCGTTTGAACAAATGCATCATTCCATTCAAACGAGAACCTAACGGGTTTCAAAGTTTTTATACATCTAGATGATTTGACATTCCGCTCGAACGGATATATTATTCCGTTCGAATGGAATAAAATGTGAGGGTATCATACTGAAAGAAATATGACTTAAAAATTAACTTGGAAGAATTTATATGTATAGGCAAATCTGCAGTCAGAACTGAGTTCGTTCGAACGAACTCTTTTGTGCGTTCGGAACGAACTAATTCGTGATAGTCAGAGCTGCTGAGTCCATTGGAACGAACTGAGTCCGTTCGGAACGGACTCAGTAGTCTATTTCCTATATATATAGAGTTCTGATTTCATTTTTAAGTTAGCCATTTTGCAACCTAGGGTTTTGAGCCGCCGGGTTTTCTCTCTCATCTTCTTCCACACAAAAGATTAGATCTAGTGAGATTGAGAGGGAGATTCGAGCAAGTTCTTGAGAGAAATGATCGTGACGGCGACTAGAACGGCGTCGACGGTTTCCGATCGGTCGAAATCGAGGTGGATACGGGTAGAGGGATTGCACGAGCGATCCTTGGAGAAGGTTCAACACGCCTAGAGGCATAGCACGAGCACGCTTTGGAGAAAGTTGCCCGATTTGGAGAAGAAGGCATCACGTACTAACTTGTACGAGATAATTCTCCGAAACTCTTCCTTTTTCGATGGTTTTCGGGCGTGATCCCGGTAGAATTAGGTTACGCATGCGTAGCAAACTTCCGCTGCACACTTTGATAAACGTGTGCGTAACCCTACACATACTTCTATAAATACAACTCATAATCCTTTTGATTTGACATTCCGTTCGAAGAAATCTATGATGGAGACACATTATTTGCACCTGTTTAGAAGTAGTAAAATCAAACTAAGTTACAATTAACGTTCAAACACATGGTTAATACATTTAAACGAATACCCACACGTTAAACGTATGACATATGTTTAAACGACTGGCATCAAAACATATAACTTGCGTTTAAACGCATGATCAATTTGTTTAAACGAATACAAAACGTTAAACGTATGCTGACATAATTAAAAGATAATTGAGGTTTTGTGTAACAGGGGCTAAATGAGGTTTTGCACATCCATAATGCGGAATTTACCCACCCCCCTTATTTTGCACCTATCTTTAAGCCTCATCATGAAGCCACATCATCATCTTTATCTTGATTATTAACCTTTAGATTGTGTGATGTGGATTCGTCATATCCATTAATATTATATTTGATCATTTAAGACATGTATTTTGTATAATTATTTTTAAGTATTAATTTGAACCATTAGATGTAGTGATGTGGTTTAATCTCAATCATTAATTTTTTGTTAGATTTTTTGAAGATCATATTTTGTGTAGTCATTTATGTGTTATTATTTTACACTGTATTTTAAGCATTCTTAGAAAGTCACATCATCATACATTAATGATGTGGCATATTATTATTGGTTAGAATCATATTATACCAAGTCTAATCAATTGTTTAACATTTCACATAAGATTACATGATCAAATATGAATGCAATGGAATATGAAAAATTTATATATGAAATTCTAATAATTTAATATGTAATATTATAAAATAATACAACATATATTAGTATTATTTGGAAATATAATTTTATAAACCCATCAAATATATTCATTTTATTTTTCTCTTTATTTTTACATCCATATTAGCATATAGTTCATACATACCATTTTTCATAATTTCAATTTGTAAAGATACTATGTAAGAAAATACAATGCAAAAATATACATATTTACATAATATATTTTTAAGAATTTTATTTGCATAATAGAATTTTTAAGTATTATTATTTATTTTAAAAAAAATTATAGCAATAAAAATCTCATATAATAATAAGTAGATTATATTTGTGTTTTGAATCAAACAAGATTACATGATAAAATGTGAATGCAATGAAATATGAAAATTTTATATATGAAATGCTAATAATTTAATATTTAATGTTATAAAAAATACAACATATATTAGTATTATTTTGGAAATTTAATTTTATAAACCCATCAAATATATTCGTTGTTTTCTCTTTATTTTGACATCCATATTAGCATAGTTCATATATACCTTTTTTCATAATTTCAATTTGTAAAGATATTATGTAACAAAATACAATGCAAAAAAATACATATTTACATAATATATTGTTAATAATTTTATTTGCATAATAGAATTTTTAAGTATTATTATTTATTTTAAAAAAAATTATAACAATAAGAATCTCATATAATACTAAGTAGATTATATTTGTGTTTTTAAACAAACAATTTTTTTGAAAACATAATAGAATTAAAAAAAAAAATTTATCCCTCTAAATAACTTTTTAAAGTTATAAACACCTATCAAATTGTATTGCCATTTTACAAAATGTAGAATAAAAAATTCATATGAAATAAAATAATTGTATTTATGTTTATTATAAATTAAATTTTGATATTATTTATTAAATTACTTCCACTATTAAGTTTTATATTATTTTATATTTTTCATTGCATTTGAATTAATAAAAAATATTACTACTATATAATTAATAATGTGTTATTACATATGTTGTATGATTCATTATTTTAATATTTGATATTGTATGAATTATTGTGAACAATGATATAATATTTGTTGTTACGTTTTTCGTAAATTTATATTATATCTTATTTTAATATATTATTATATAGTGACATTAATATAAGTATTATTATTTGATTAAAAAACTGGAATTTTTTGTTATCATAATGTAAAATAATTGTAAAACATATGAATAATCATAGATAAAGGAATTCAAATTTATATTATATCTTTTTCTAATATTAATCATACAAATATATAATTGTATTACAATGAAAAAACATAATTTACATGCTCGATGCGTAGCGCGAGTATTCTGCTAGTATCTATTTTAAAAACAATAATGCTTAACACATCCTTTATTTTATAACCACCAAAGAGAACACTTAATAAGTTAAGAAACAACATCAAACAAGTTAAACATATAGTTGTATTATTTTAAAAAGAAATAGTTAAACTTTATCGATGGGCCAATGGGCTCGTGAGCCAGTGGTTGCATGTGAGACACAAAAAATCATATGTTGTGAGAAATTATGAGTTCGAGTCTCATTGACATCAATGAATGGGGGACCACCGAGTTTTCTCCATTTACTCATTTTTTTTTTTTTTTAAAACTTCATCGATGGTTTATTGGGTGATTCTTTAAAAAAGAAGTGCTGAATATAACATTATTATTATTTCAAAAAGAAATGCAGTTTAAGGTCGAGTACTAAATCAAATAAAATATTATTAGTCTATAATACTTTAGACCGAAAAGAACCTATTATGCAGTCTCCAATCTTCACCCATGTGACTTCTCTTTGAAAAATCAAGAAAGAAAAAATGGAATTAGGTGAGGTGCTTAATAAAATTAGTTTATTGCTTAAATAAGATATATAGGGATACCGATTCGCATGCCGAATAATTGCTAGCTTTCCGCATGACATGAGTTCCAAAGACTTGCTTGGCAGTTGCAATCATCGTTTTTTTTTTCTGAGTAGATATTAAACCATTATTTATGTTGAATTATATAAAGAACCCTAATTTTTCTGAAAATTTTAAAAAGATCTCACTCTATACTTAAAAAAACTTTTAAGAAGGATTTTATTTTCATTTACTTCTTACGGATTTAAATTTAACATTGGATGATGTTAAATTTCTTTTGATCAAAATATTTATTTGGTTTTCATATTTTATTTTACTTACCATTTTATCTTAAAAGACCTTGAATATTTTTAGGCATTTTTCAAAATAACCATATATAATAAATTAATACCACAAATAATAAGTTTTTCGACAAACTTGAAAAATAAACCAAATACAGGGTTTGGGATCCCGTCACTTTTCCATGAGACGGGATCCAAGAACCACTCGATTTTAAAATTTACTAATCACAATCCAACTTTAATCAAATGTTCGTTAAAATTAATTAACCATAAGATCATGCTCAAAACTAAAAAAAAGAAATTGGGTGGTTCTCACATCCCGCCGATCAACATATCTAACTTACTGGTTCGAACGAATTAAAATATAAATGAAGGAATCCCAAAATCATTCGATTTTTTGCAAAATTATCCACCTAGTGTCCAAATACCAATCTTAAATTCATGAAATCTCAAAATAAAACTTAAAAAAAAAAAACATAAATATTTATCCAAATTAAAAAAAAATTCCACAACATATTAAGAAAACAACATATATAATTCATACAAATTACACAACAAACTCACATTTTAATTATTATTTCTTGGACAACGATCACGTGAACCATCAATACTGTGACCCAATGGGTCTTTGTTTGCATCCATTATGGCGACTATCAAAAGACATCCCAAATAATTTCCATGTAAATTGTGTATAATGTATTTCACCTCTCATTTCATTATCGTACTCAAAATCTACAATTGTACTTGGATCCCTCATATGTAGCATCTTCATATAAAAAAACAATTCGACATATAAATCCTTCCATTTTTCGAAAATAAGAGCGATCACTTTTGAACGAGCTTCCCATGCCATCATATAAGTTATTTCCATCCCATATTTAAAAAAACACTAATCCCTTTATATTTGTTGGATCTGAAGTTAAATCTTGTCGTAAACAAGGTCATATTATTGAACAAATATGTTCCGACATTTAATTCTCAATTATGGGACGGAACACTAAATTAAGGCATGTGTCCTCATGTAAATTTGATTCCTCATACATTTCATACTTTGGGACAATTGCACGGAGTCTCCGTATACATCATTCTTTTACGCAACAAATTTGTCAGTCACTTGTACTCACTTGTACTTTCTTTCCTGCACACGAAACTCTACATAATTTCTAATTGACCATTCTTCGAGCACATGATGTAATTGTTTCTTTGTGGCCAGTTGATGTTTGTGACCATAGAAATGAAGAACCGACGTATTAGCGAAAAAATAAGGTGATTTTGTTCGTTTGAAAAGTAATAAATATGATAAACTTGCATATATTTCATATAGATTAAACTAGTCTAGTGACAAAGTTGATGTTTGTGAGATGGAAGGTCTTGAGTTCAAGACCCGCAAATGGCATATTTTGATTTTCTTTTTATTTCGGCTCCCCCTATAAAATCCGGCCCCCTTATACATCGATCATGGATCCGCCCCTGTGTGGCATACACAAGCTCATGTTATGATTTGTCGGATACCAACTGATAACCCTAGAAATAATGTTGTTTTTATATTTTAGTATTTTTGGAGTAATCAACAAAATTTGTTTTCAACTTTCCTAAGAATAGAATAAGTAAAAGTTCGTTCCTAGGGGTGTTCAAACGGTTTGGTTTATTTGGTTACCGAACCGAACCGATCAATTTTGATTTATTTGGTTCGGTTTAGTGGATTATTTGGTTCGGTTTGATTTAAAATTAGTTTTATTCGGTTTTTATTGATTCGGTTCGGTTTTGTGTTTTTTAAACCGAACAAAACCTGATTAGCAGTCTAAATCTCACTTTAAGCACTTTTGCCCAACCCTATGACGGAAGTTATTTTACTTTCGTCAAGCTAGCTGACGAAAATACTAGATCTGCAAATTGGACAAGTCTGGTGTTAATTTTGCAAATTGAACTTTTGGGATGTTATATATCAAAAAAAAATCTATCCTCTTACATAATATTTCCCAAAACAGAAAAGTTATAAATATTCAAATTTTACTGTACTTTCTAATCTGCGCAATTCTAAAAGACGACAAAGACATAAGAGGGACATATATATGGACCCTGTGAACTTCCACCACAAACCCAGCAAATTTCATCCACAAACAAGCCCGGAGAAAGCAAAGGCAGTAAAATTCAACAACACAACCACAACATTTATAAAACAACAAGAGTTCACACATAAAAGTCGAAACCAATTGTCAAACATACATATAGTGAAGTTCTGAACTGCCAACCCATCCTAAGATAACAAACATATTATTCTTACTAAAACATACTTACGACAAGTCAAAAAAGAAAATAAATACTCTCTCGAGCTAAGCCAGCTCTCAAACAAGACTACTGATAATCCCTTCCAGGCATGTCTCTCCCCGGATATTGGTTGTAAGCACCACCACCACGACCATCGCCTTCTCCATAACCACCCTGTCGACCCTGCTCAAAGTTCCCATTGCCACCACCCATCTGAGGCCCTCCCCTTCCACCTTGGTAATGGTTCCTCTCAGGCTGGTTACCACCACCTCCCTGATAATTCCCACCCCCTTGATATCCTCCACCACCCTGATACGCACCAGGTCCATTGTTAACACCGCCACCTTGATAACCATTTCCCTGATCTACATTCGGGTTTCCATACCCCTGCTGACGAGGCGGTCCTTGATAAGCAGGTCTACGGTCGTAACCCTGTTGCAGATTGGGTGGAGGCATTTGTTGGTTCGGGTAACCACCTGGAGGAGCTCCACCGTCGCGGTACGTGCCAGGCATACCACCCTGGTACGCACTGGGTGGAGGCGGCCCTCCTCCCATGCTGGGTGGAGGCGGCACGTGTGGTGGTGGCATGTTATTGAAGTTATTTGTGGCGGGTGTAGGTGGAGCGGTCATGTCTCTGGGAGGTGCGTTGTTGAAACCGGATGGGGGAGGAAGAGGGGAGGGGTTTTGATAGGTTTGCATGTTTTCGCGTCTCCGCTCGAAGTTCCTTGATCGGTCAAAGTTGCGGGGACGGTCGTTGCGTCTCGACCTCTCGTTCGCGCGTGCATTGTTGCGTAGCCACTCATCGTGGTATTTCGGGTCGTATGGTACCGCCTCCCCGTTTATGAACGGTTCCCCTGAAAAAATCAGACTCTCATGTCAAGCTTTCAATATTTTAGATGATTCCTGATATTTCTATATTACGTAACAGAAATAAGTAGATGAATAAACAAACCTCCATAATCCTTGTTCCTAACATCCAAGTATGAATCAGGGAGAACCCAACGAACATGTGGCAGCTCTGCGTAATGTAAGTTAATAGACAAAGGAAGTTAGAGAAGGAACCGAATATCTAAGTATAAAATATATAAAAAAATACCCTTAATTTTGTAGGAGAGCTCCTCAGAGACGAGAGCCCCAAAAGCAAAGTAGTGCCGTGTGGACACAGAGTAGATCTTCATCCTTGCTTCTTCTTCACTGCAACACAATATCAACAAAACTCTTATCATTCAATCTCAATTAAATAGAGAGAAACAAACAAAGTGTTAAATAGAATGAAACTAAATCTAAATGTAAAATGGATGAATTATATTACGTTCATTAACATTAACGTAATATAGAACAAAATTGAAGTCAAACTGTATCAAGTACACAATAACTATGTTTAATAGAATAATTCAAATCAATGAATACGACCAGAGTTGGAACTAATTTTAAATGCTTATGTACGCAACAGAAAATATCAGAATCAATGGATGGCATTTCTTATTCGAATTAAATCCTAGGAGATATATATTTCACAAGACAGGATATCTGGTTTGAAAACAACAAAATGCATTAACAATTTACTTCGTGCACAAAAAAAGAATGATCTTGTTCGATAGCTACTTCATATTTGAAGTTCAAGCAAGAAACTGTTGAAGGTAATAAGTTGAGGAAAAGAAATATACCTTCCCACCACCTGTGCAAGGGTCTTAATGTAAGAATCGATGATCTCATCCCTTGTAATATCAGGATTAGCCTGATCACCAGGCGGTGGATCCATGACAATAAGCCAGTGCTCAAAATCACATCCATCTAGAAGAATCGTCTCTTTAGGGGGCCTATTGCTGAAATTAGGGCTCGAATCTCTGAGAGACGAGTTGGTCTGATGGGTCGACATGCAGCGCAGGCTGCCATGACCGGTTATCACCGGTTGCTTGAAAAGAACCAGCTGATCGAACGGGGCAATAAGAGGTCGGAGTCGAATAAGGGGAGAGGTTGAAAAGAACCGAGTGGAGAAGGAACGAGAAGATGCTGGGAGTATAGCAAAGGATGAGACCTTTGAGAGGAGAGCTCGGGTCGCCATGGCCAAACCCTACAAAAACCCTGGCGACTCTATATAGATAAAGATGAGAAGGAATAACCGGACAAACCCTAGCGACTGGATGATGGATGACTGAAGGGGTTTACATTTAAGCGATAGGGTGTTAACGGAGCGGATACGTTTCCGATCCGCATTCATTATTCATTTTCATTTATCATATTAATTTAAGGAAGCCTTATTTCTAGAGTTAATATTTCTGAATCTATGACAACTACATTAAAAATCCCAAAATATTTTTTCTAATTATGAAATGTATTGACAAATTTATGAATCTACTAATTTATTTTTCATATCTTCCAAATTAATGATATATTACAGTGGAATTATTTCGTGTATATCCCTTTGTAAAACAAAAAATATCAAATTTATTCCTCTAAATATATAATATCCCTACAAATCTTGAAGGTATGTTATTTACATTTCGTGCTTCAGTATTATTATTGTTGTTTTGATTTTTTTGATTTCATTCATTTAAATGAAGGTATGTTATTTACATTGATGTTAACTCAAATATAGAGAATATGATGGATCAAGATCAATTTTTAATTATTTACATCATTTTAATTATTTATTTTTAACATATTAATTAAGATTGGTATAGTTAACAAATTAATAGATGAAGGTTTTATCAATGTACATTCCATTATTAGAAAAGGGTATTTTGGGAATTTTAATATAGTTGCTCTAGATTAAGAAATAACGCTTCCCTTATTTAATTATAAATATTACTTAATAGGAAATAAAACAATATAAGAAGTAATATAGTTTACTTTAAAATGTTAATAAGTAATATAGAATGAAAATTTTAATAAGTAATATAGAATTACTACTGTAATAGCACTGTTTTTTTTTTTTCAATACATTCAAGTATCAGTGACAAAAATAAATATAATAATAATGCAAACAAATCACAAAACAATTTTTTTCCAATACATTCGAGTACTAGTGACAAAAATAAAAATAAAAATAAAAATTCCATACATTTGTAATAATAATTAGAAACCAATTTTCTTCTGGTCCAAATCTCCAGACTAGTCTCAACTCGTGTGACCGGATCGTAGGTTAATTCGATAGGTTTTCAGTTTTGTGTTAGACTAGCAATTCGCATAATCCAATTCGACAGAAAGTTGTATATTAATTTTGAAATTCTTGTAATATTTTATTTGAAAAAATGAATAGAATGTCAAAAATGCACTTTGAAAAAATGAATAGAGTGTCAAAAATGCGCGAGTTAACGCGTGGCATTTTCGGAGAATAGATACTTGTGAATGCTGATTCGGTTGACTAGTAAGTAATGAGAATTAAACAAGCAACCCTCTATCCCAACTACGTAATCATATTTTATTTCAATCTTGTTATTGTGTAATGTGCAGGGCCGGCCCAAGGGTTTGAGGAGCCCTAAGCCAAATCATGAACTTACCTCAAATTATTTTATAATGGACCCTAATTTTTGTATAATATACTATGCAATTTATTAAAATGGACCCCAAATTTTCTATAATGGACCCCAAATTTTATGAATTATACTACGTAATTTTTTTTTTGTACCTAGAGCCTGAAGCGGTTGCTTTATTTTTTGTTAATATGGGCCGGCCCTGGTAATGTGTGGTATTATCTTCTTGTTAATTACTTTCTGCGCTATTTATATTATTAGTTAATTAAAAAAACATTTCAAGTTGAATTTAGTAACAGCAGAGTATGGATATAAAATCATTTAATTTACCTATTTATCCAACTTCTCAGTCATTTAGAAACAACAGAGTAAGGTATAAAGTCTAATTTTTTTTTTCTTCTGCAAAGACTTGTCAGTTTGTCTTAATTTCTTTATGATAATAAAAATTTATTTTATTTTATTTTTACTTGTTCTCGCAATTCTTAAATTGTTAAACTAGTTATATATATATATATATATATATATATATATATATATATATATATATATATATATATATATATATATATGAGGGAGGCTAAACTACTTAATTAAGTACCAACATTATGGTACTTAATACTTTTTCACAATTGGATTTACATCGGGATTTGTGTTTTTTCATGATGATCATGAAAGTTTGTACACATGCACAAATCTCAATGCAAATCCAATGGTGAAAAAATATTAAGTACCAAAATATTGGTATTTAATTAAGTAGTTTAGCCTCCCATATATATATATATATATATATATATATATATATATATATATATAATTTGTTACGTATTATGTTTTGATTAATTATGTATTGTAAAATTTACTGACTTTTTGCGCGGGTTATATTAATATTATCGTGGTTTTAAACATGATTGAATGTTATTTGAAAATATTTAGTTCTAAACATTTGTTAATATAAATAATATATGATTCATTTTATTACAATCACATAGTTTAGAAAATAAAATTTCATGCGTTTCCTAACATGCAAGTCAGAATTAGAGAATAAATAAATAAAAATTTCTTGTTCCGTAAATAAATTATAATGTAATTTTCAAAAATTTGTATGCATTGAATATTAAACACAAAATAATCATATTTTGATTTTTCTAAAACACTTAATCTAATACTGAATTAAGAAAATGCTCAAGTTGAATTTTCCAGGTTATCAAAATTTTTTAAAACGTATTGGAAACTAATACTGCACCAGGAATTAAAAGTATATTTTTTTTTCGATAAAATGAATTAAAAGTTTATTAATTTGCAAAAACCATTTGAAAATTTGGCGTCCCATTTGAGGGTCCGCGGAATAACCAAGATCGTCCGATGTAATCGATCGATCAATCTGGCCCGTCGATCTTTAAAAGTGTGATATGATATCAAGCAGATCTCGTCTTCCCAAGCGTCGATATCCTGGCTCCAGTTCATCATTCCTTCCTTCTCCATGTCTCCAAGTAAATCGTCGTAGCAATTGCCAAACCCTAGAAAGATCATCCATTCAGCTGTTTTACTTCCGATCCACTCTGCCGAATTGCCGCTTTTCACGGTTTGCTCTTTTTCTCCCTTTATTCTTTGTTTAGCTTGTATTATTTTTCATTTTTATTCCTTTTTGGGTCGAGAAGTCAGATCGAACAACTGAACAGTATGATGTCGTTGTAATTGGATTTGTTCCTATCTAGTTCGACTTTGTTGCACATTTTTGTGATTTTTAGCTAATTTGATCGGATTAGAAATATGTTTTGAATTTTTTTTAATCTCGGGGATATTAGGTTTTCTTTTACTGTTGTGATTATATATTGAGTTGTTCTGTGAAATCCAGGCTTATTTAGTACCATTTTACTGAAATTTTGAATTAGGCAAACAGTGCTTAGATTTAAAATCTAGAGAGTTATTCTGAAAATCTAATTTCTATATGACAGTATAAAGAGAAGACCTGCAATTGGAATTAGAAAAATGTAAGTTGTTATACTCAGAATTGTTCATTCTATTTACAGGATCATTACTCTTCAACCTACTGAAATAGTAATGCAATTTCCTTGCTTTTCCTTCTAGTTGAAGTAAAAAGAGGAAAGAGGAGACAAAGGGAGGGAAAAGGATAAAGAAAATAAAATGTCATCGGTTAAAATGGAAGGGCCATCAGCACCTGCTTCGCGGCGGGACCCGTACGAGGTACTCTGCGTGTCACGCGAATCGACAGATCAAGAGATCAAGTCTGCTTACAGGAAACTCGCTCTCAAGTACGTCTTTTCCTTTCTAATTACAACTCGTTTCGTCTTTAAACTTGTAATAAATAATACATGTTTCTGAAATAATAAATCCAGGTATCATCCTGATAAAAATACGAGCAATCCAGAAGCATCGGAACTGTTTAAGGAAGTTGCTTATTCGTATAGCATCTTGTCTGATCCCGATAAAAAGAGACAGTTTGATACTGCTGGCTTTGAGGCTCTAGAGAGTGATGGAATGGATATGGAGATTGACCTGTCTAATCTCGGAACTGTTAATACTGTATTTGCCGCACTTTTCAGGTATTCGCTTCTTTTTTTGTTGCTTTTATTTTAAAAATTAATTGATGATTTGTTTGACTTTGTAATGAGCAGTAAGCTTGGAGTTCCAATCAAGACGACCGTTTCTCCTAATGTACTAGAAGAAGCCATGAACGGAACAGTCACCGTCAGACCGCTCCCTCTCGGCTCCGCAGCCAGTGGAAAGGTGCCACCTATCTCAACTCTCGTTATGATATTCTATGATCTGACTTTGGGTATCTTATATAGGTGGAGAAACAAAATGCTCATTTCTTCGGAGTGACGATAAGCGAACAGCAAGCACAGTCTGGCATAGTAATTAGGGCCAGCTCTGCTGCTCAAAGCAAATTCAAGGTAACATCATATTATTTCCGGTCTCTTCTCATATAAATGTGGTTTGACATGTTTGTTACAGCTTCTATACTTTGAGCAAGAATCAAACGGAGGATACGGATTAGCTCTACAGGTAATTCAGTTTACTTTATAAAAAAATAAAGTGAGAAGAGCGATTTGAACTTTGTATTATAGGAAGATAGCCAGAAGACAGGAAAAGTGACCTCTGCTGGGATGTACTTCTTGCATTTCCAAGTTTATCGAGTCGATTCTGCTGTCAATGCTGTACGTACCGCAACCACACCCTCTCTAATTCATCACAAACAATCATTATTTAGTTTTTTTCCTATGAAATGATGCACAGCTAGCAATGGCCAAAGATCCAGAAGCGGCGTTTTTCAAGAGATTGGAAGGTCTCCAGCCTTGCGAAGTGTCGACTCTTAAACCCGGCACTCACATCTTTGCCGTTTATGGTCTGTCAAACTCTTTATCTCTTCGGCATAAATTTATTATAGAATATTGACTTTTTTTTAAATTTATGCCTCCTTCAGGTGATAACTTTTTCAAACCTGCTACGTACGCAATCGAGGCCATGTGTGCAAAATCGTATACAGATACGACGGAGAGACTCAAGGATATAGAAGGTCAGATTTTGGCTAAGAGAAATGATCTCCGCCAATTCGAATCCGAGTACAGGAAGGTCAGTCTTTTTTTAACCTCGTTTTTGCGGGATATAAAAAGAGACTAAACAGTTATTTCGCAGGCATTGGCACGGTTTCAAGAAGTGACGAACAAATACAACGAAGAAAAACAAGCTGTATGTACTTTTCAATTCAGCACTTCCTTTTTTTTTTTTTTTTTTTTTTTTATCGACAATATGAGTTTTTTTATTTTTATTTTATAGGTGGATGAGTTGCTCAAGGAAAGAGACAACATCCACTTGTCATTCACGACAGTGCGTACAATGGTGAATTCCGCGGGTACGAGCGGGGGTTCCGGTAACAGTATACTTCATGGCATGGATGGAAGTCAACCGCAGGAGAGTCCGAGCAGTTCTTTTGACGAAAGTAAATCCAATGGTAAAAAGAAATGGTTCGGTCTCAATCTTAACCGTCGATAAAGTAGTGCAGTGCTTGCCATTCAATTTCATTGTATGTACACATATTCATTCTATATAATCCGGCTTGCATTCGGGTTCTTTTAATTTTTTTGTTCTTCTCTCTTTTTTACATATTTTTGTTGTTGTTGTTGGTTTTAAATCTAGTTTAAGAATTTTTGTACCACAGATTATGTGTTGGCTTTATATATATTTCATATTTGTTTGTTGAAAGCGATTATTATTTCCAAGGAAAATCTAATTAAAGAAAAGAAAACAGCATCACTAGACGTTTAGCCTATAAATACATAACTATATTTAGAGGGAACAAGTATATTTTTCCAATACATTACTACCCCTAATCCACATCACATCCATTAATTTCACGAGACAAAAAAATGCCTAGACCTGTTGGCGGTGGTAATTGGTAATCGGAGAGAGAAAGAATGTCGATGAGTCGACAACTCAGTTGCAAGCATTGTGCGAGAATTTTTGTAACATCCTCGTTACTTCCTTTTGCCAGGTATATTGCAACAAAGTTTCTTTTTGTGCTCCTATTTTCTCCATTGATTTTTTATTTTTTAGATATTGAAAAATATAAGGAACTCCAGCAAGCAAAAGAAAATGTCGTCTTTGAGTTGCTTCAATTGTTCTTGCATCACGAACGTTTGATCGCGAAAATGAGAGCAATTCTTTATCCCTCTACCACTCTCTCCCTCTCTCTTTCTCTCTCGTAATGTGAACATTCATGACTCTCTCTCTCTCTCTCTCTCATATAATATAATATATATTAACAATATTTTGATTTCGATGGTTTGAAGGAATGAAATGACCGTGGTAGATTTCAGAAAGATATATCAAGTCTTGTACAGGATTTGGGTCAACAGTGGGAGGTTTGTTTGTTGGACTCAATTGTTCTCTTTTTGATCAAACTGTTGCACTTAAAATTTCAGTATATCTAGAAAAATAAACAAAAAACACTACATAATTAAGAATAAATTTTGACTTGGACCTTATTTTCCCCGCAGCATTGGTGCGACGAATATTAAAAACACATGCACAGACTTCCTCGGCAAATGCATTGCTTGCGACATCGAAGGGTCGGTTACTTAAGCATTTCAGTACAAATTCTTTTTTTTGAGGACCAGTACAAATTTTTATTGATGTAATCATATTTTTGTAGCTATTGGTAATTTCGTCACTTTTATATGCAGCTGTAAGCATTGCTTGGGACAACTCGAAAGAGAGTTCTGCTCGTTCAAAGAAAATATCCAAACTTTACTTGTGGTAACTGAAAATTAATATTCCTGCCAATTATACAGGCAATGCAACTAGGGAATTTTTCAAAAACCCCCTAATTTTTTTTGGGATTTCTCAAAAACCCCCTAACTTTTAGATTATTTGAAAAACCCCATATAAATTGAGTTTAATTCTTCAAAACCCCCCCTACTAGTGTTATCTTTCATTTCCCATCCAAATTATTTTTTTTGGACCAAAATACCCTCACAATTTATTTTATAATTGAATTTATTCTATAAACTAATAAATAAATAGTATTTTACAATATAATATTTCATAATATTATATGATGATATTTATTATACTATTCTATAATTTATTATATGATTTTTATATAAAATTATTTCGGTCTTGATTCTTGATTCTTTCGAACCGATTAAAAACCGAACCGAATAAACTCAATTCTTATTCGGTTTATTTGGTTAAACCGAATAAGAAACATTATAATTTAAAATAAAAATAAATTTATCAAAAAATTATATTTTATTTATCAAAAAATATAAACACATATTATAAAATAGGGAAATTTTCAAAAAACCCCCTATCTTTTTTGGATATTCTAAAAAACGCCCTATCTTTTTGGAAACTCCAAAAAAACCCCTCTACCAAACTTTTATTTTCAAATACCCCCGTATGGGGTTAAAATTAACTATGGATGGTGTTAAATATTTTTGTATGACCAAAATACCCTTCTTTTTACATATTTAGTAATTAAAATAATATTTTTGTTATTTGTATTAATTTTAAAAAAGTCCTAATTTTTTTTAGCTTATAATAATTTTTAAAAAATAATTATCATATGTTATATTTATATAATTTTAATATTTCCTACATTATATATATTTGACTTTCATATTTTTTTACTGAAAAAATAACATAAAATAATAATAAGATGAACAATAATATTAAAAGAACACCTTGCAAATATTTAAAAATTAAAATATCATGAATCTATTAAAAACATACATAAAAGAAGAACGAAAATAAAAATAAAATTGATGTTTAAAGAAATATTTTTCTATCACTATATTTTCAAGGTTTTTATTTTATTATTATCTGATGTTACTTTTTCATGAATAATAAATGAAATATTAAAATTATACAAACAAAACATTTAATAATTTTATTTTTGTGAAATCATTATATATTAAAAATTATTTATGAATTTTCTTAAAACTAATAAAATTAATGAAAAAATAACAAAAATATACATATGAAAATAGAAGGGTATTTTGGTCAATTTTTTTTTTTAACACCATCCATGGTTAGATTTAACCCCCATAGGGGGGTATTTGAAAATAAAACTTTGGTAGAGGGGGTTTTTTGGAGTTTCCAAAAAGATAGGGGTTTTTTTAGAATATCGAAAAAAGATAGGGGGTTTTTTGAAAATTTCCCTATAAAATATAATTATATTATTTTATAGAATTATAATATCATTTTTTTATAATTTAATATTAACGTATTAAAAAATTCATGAAAAATGAGATGTTATTCGGTCGGTTCGGTTTTAACCGGGTTTCACAACATCAAAAACGAACCAAACCGGATAAACCGGACAATACCATTTTTTGAACCGAACCGAACCAAAAAAACCGAATCGATTAAACCGAATTCGACCGGTTCGATTCGGTATCCTAATAAACCAAACTATTTGAACATCCCTAATAAAAACTGTAGAGAAAACAAGACTGAAATTAAAGTGACATCTTAAATTGTGGAAATAAAATAACAAGATATACCGGGCCTTTGAAGAAACTACGGCACGAAGGCCCAATCAAACACCCGTAATGTAACTCCACTTACTCGAGCTCTCAGTCTCAAACTCACGCTCTCAGTCCCAACCATACGTTGATGGGGAAGGCTATCCAAAATCTCATCTCTTTGCGCAACACTTTCCAATTCCCTCCTTCCAATTGTCATCTACTCTTTATGACCACCAAAAACTCTTTTTTCTTCTATCACATACATATAAACCTGACAAGCTTTATTTGTTGCTTCCGCTCCTAATTAATATTTCCAACCCGATCATGTATTTGGCTACTCTTTCCGTAGCCAATGGCTCCCTTCAGGTATCATCCATCATATCAATTGTAATTAATTAGTTAATTACTTCTCTCATAAGCATTGTTTACTAGATTGGCACAATACGCGCCACAAAACGGAGAGCCCAATCAGTACAGGTAGAGGCAAAGCTAAAGGTGGCAATCAATGGGTTCGGTCGGATTGGTCGTAATTTCCTGCGATGCTGGCACGGACGTGAGGATTCTCCGCTCGATATCATCGCCATCAATGACACTGGCGGCATCAAGCAAGCATCTCACCTCCTAAAATACGACTCCACCCTTGGCATCTTTGATGCTGATGTCAAACCCGTGGGTGACTCGGCCATCTCAGTTGACGGTAAAGTCATCAAGGTTGTGTCTGACCGTAACCCGGTTAACCTTCCATGGGGAGAGATGGGCATTGATTTGGTCATTGAGGGGACAGGCGTGTTTGTTGACAGAGAAGGGGCGGGGAAGCATCTCCAAGCCGGGGCAAAGAAGGTGCTTATTACTGCACCCGGCAAGGGTGATATACCGACCTACGTGGTCGGGGTAAACGCAGAATTGTACAAACACGAGGAATCCATTATCAGCAATGCTTCCTGTACTACGAATTGCCTCGCCCCCTTCGTCAAGGTTCTCGACCAAAAGTTTGGTATGTGCTTTCCTTATATCCCCAATTTGATTTCTTAGACAATATAACATCCATTTGTATGGACCAGATGTTTTTCAAAATTTAATTAATGATTAATCCTTTTGTAAACCAATGACAGGCATAATCAAGGGGACAATGACAACAACCCACTCTTACACGGGTGACCAAAGACTTCTGGACGCAAGTCACCGTGATCTCCGACGTGCTCGTGCTGCTGCCCTAAACATCGTGCCAACCTCAACTGGTGCTGCCAAGGCCGTTGCACTCGTCCTCCCTAACCTCAAGGGTAAGCTCAACGGTATTGCTCTCAGGGTGCCAACCCCTAACGTTTCCGTCGTAGATCTCGTCGTTCAGGTCATTAACTCTATTTGTCAAAAGATTTAGGAAGCATGTTTGCTAAAATGTTTAGTAATATATTGTTGGTTTCATTTAATTTATATCACAGGTGTCGAAAAAGACATTCGCAGAGGAGGTCAATGCAGCATTCAGAGAGAGTGCGGACAACGAACTCAAGGGCATATTGGCGGTGTGTGACGAGCCACTCGTGTCTGTTGATTTCCGCTGCAGTGACGTGTCATCAACGGTGGACGCTTCGCTCACCATGGTGATGGGTGACGATATGGTTAAGGTCATCGCATGGTACGATAACGAGTGGGGTTATTCCCAAAGAGTTGTTGATCTTGCTGACATTGTTGCTGCAAATTGGAAGTAATTCTTGTCCATCTTAAGAGATTTTCTTTTGCTCCTTTTCTTTGACCTTGTAATGAGCATTGAGCAGTACTTGAAAGTTCAAGAACATCGTTTTTTCTTATTTTCGGTTTTTGTATGTCATATAACAAAATGAATATATCCCATATAGAAAATACTATATTGTAAAAAGGATAAATTATTGCTGTTATATTTTGTTGTATATATATGCGCTGATTTGTGAGAGAAAAAATATCTGCTTTTCCCCAAATAATTTCCTTCGACTGTAAAAAGAGATAGTCCATGTTGCTGAAATAACATGAAATAACTTAATTAAATGAATTAACCAACTAATTGATCGTTTAATTGAATTGACATATCAATTAACATATATTAATATTAATATATTAAAAATTAATTGACGTATCAATTAACCATTAATTAAAATATTAATCAATTTAATTAATTTTTCTTGTCCACCTCTGAATATTGGATGAGAAGACGGATTCCCATCCAAAATTACTAGAGGAAGAAAATGAGAAAGTCTTTTCCCCAAAAAGTGGTGATATGAATTCCTTTAGAATCTAATAACACAATTGATACGCTTGAATGTTCATTAAATATTAATGATAAACCATAGATTAATTTTGTTTATCATCATTAATTAAATTTAAATTTAAAAATTTGAAAAATAAATTATGATACTAGAATAATTCAATTTATCACCATTAATTAAATGTTTATCACCATTAATTAAATTTATACTAGAGTAATTCACCGTTCAACATGTGTTAAACGGATGCACATGATTCATTTTCATTGTTTCACTTTCACATCTACATTGTTTAACATGTGTTATATGATTATATCCAATAAAACTCAATAAATTTGATTTTGTATTTATTTACCAATCTTTTATTTATTTATTCTACAAAATAAAAAAAAATAGGAAAAAATAATGAACAAATAAAAATAGAAACATAGAATTTGATAAAAAATAATAATGCAATTTTTTTTAACAAGTTCAAATAAATCTAAAAAAACATAAATTACTAATTAGAGTGTCAAAAATTTACAAAATAAAACTATCATGAAAATAACAAATATATATAAGAATGAAAATAAAAATAATAGTTTCACAAAAATCTTCAAAATAAGATATTAATTTAAAAAAAAATTAAAGATAAAATAATTATTTTTTTGAAATAAATATAACTTATCATTTGTAAAATTAAATATAATAAAGTAAATAAATAATTTTTAATCTGATTTACTACATAATCGATGTGGTTTACCATCTAATTAATATAATAAATAAACTATGCTTAACCAATACTTAATTTCTTTTCTTATCTTCTATTATTGCGACAATATCACATATATATGTTGAGAAACCAAAAATATTTAAAACACTATTTTTTTTACAATGATACATTTAAATTATGTAATATCCAAAATGGAGCGAGAAACCAACCCTCCAGTTCATAGTAAAATATCGGTTTTGTAGTTCTATTCATCATATATAATGGAGCCCTTGCCAAAGTTTGAATGTTGACTGGGTTTCATATTTTTGTATTTTAAGTATTGTCAAAGGATTTCAATATAATATTTTTATTATCAAAATAATAAATATGATATTTTTGGGTTTAAAAAAAGATAATAATAATATGTAAATATTAAAATAATAATTGTAATTTTGATTGTTGACGGTTAATTTTAAGTTAAACTAAAGTTGGAAATTGAATATTACTTTTAGAAAAATAAAAATATCATATATGCCTGATTAGTCCATTAATTGGTTAAAAAAATTTAAGACATGTTTGGAGAGGTGAAATTAGAATTTCAAGACGAGACAAAACTTAATTTTTATTTTGGCATGTGAAATTAGAGGTGAATTTCAAAGTGAAGGTTCTTGTTATTATTTTTTTTGGACAAATTTGATTCCACCAAAACTTGGAGTGTCAAGATGATGAAAAACTCAAAATCAATTAAGCCAAACAATTATTCAAATACTTATAATTAATTTCATTTTAACTACAATGAAATTTCATTGTAATAAATAAATATTGTTTCTCAGATATTTTTGACGTATATTTAATTAATGTAAATACAATATTAATTATAAGGATATAATAATTATAATATCATTATTTTATTAATATAATTGGTATGTAATTGTTAATATTATAATAATTATTTAATACATATAATTAATATAGTATTGTATATTAATATAAATATTATATCTTTATAATTATATAATATTTGTATGATATGATTTCGAATATTATATTAATTATATTAAATTAATAAAATAACAAAATAATTATATTAATTGTAATATATATTAATATATAAAATATATTATTATAATAATATAAAAGTACATTTAATATTTTTATATTATTATTATATAATTTCGAATATTATATTAATTATATTAAAATATTAAAATAATTATATTAATAATAATATAAAAGTACATTTAATATTTTTTCCGCTTGCTAAACGGCCCCTTAAGGAAAAATAGATAAATCTAATTTTTGAATAATGTTTTACACTTTTGAGGAAGTATGTATGATGTTTTTTCTGTAAAGATAGATATATAATTTTTTAAATTTGAGGGCAAATATATACACACCTCCCTATTTAGCAATTATGGATTTGCAGTTGTACTTTCAACAATTTATCTAAAATTAGGGGTATTTAATTTTGCCTTTTCGTATCTAAAATAGGAAAAAAATTCAACAAACTAGAGGCGGTATTTTGGTATTTAAGTAGCTTTCTCTCCCGTCACATAAACAACCATAATTCTCTAATTTCCAAGCTATTTTCTGTCTTCGTTTTCGAATCAAATCGACTCTTTTTTCCTCTCGCACACCGTTTAGAACTCGTGCTAAAGAATGTCGAAAGCTAAAAGGTAACAAAATAACTCCTTCGACTTCATTAGTAGTTCTTGTTAGGATCGTCCTGAAAAGTTTCGGATTTTTTATTGAATAATGAAATATACTTTTGCCCTCATTGCATTTCTCTCAAAACTGCTTTTATGTGATTTTGCACATGCATTTTTACCATGTATATGTGAAATTTCTAATATACATCAATAATTCACGTTATTGTTTTCGTAATTTTGTTTTCTGATGACATAAGAAGTTTATAGCAAAATCTTAGACTTCTTAGGATTGGCTTGTATTGTGTGTTTTGTAGTTACTATTTTTAGGAATTGGCTTGAAAGTTTTAGGAATTTTGTTCGAAACTGTTTTTTTCGGAGATTTTGCGAGCCTGATAGGCATTATTTAATTTTCTGTTCGAGATATTTTACTAACACATTTTATGGGTTATGAATTTGAGATTTTTTTTGTTATGGATTCAAAAAGTTTACCCGCATCAGAATTGATTTTGTTTACTTTGAATATTGTATAAGTTCCTCTAATTGATGTTTTTAATTGATTTTCTCATCAATTGCCTGGTTCAGGACTTTCATGAAACTTGTTTTTGTTATGCTAATGCAATTAAAAAATGAACCCTTTTTGTTAGGTCCAAAGCCAGACGCATTAAGGTGAACGGCCATGCTGAACACGAGCTAGCCGATACAGCTGATTCGGCGGAATCTCGGAGGTAGAAAAGTTTTCTTATATACATTAAAAGTTATTAATAGATTGTACCGATCTTTGCAAATTGAGAATCATATTAGATTATTACACATTAGAATTCTAAAAACTTATTTCTGAAAGTAATATTTTGTCAAAGATTATTTCTCCAATGAAATTGAGAGAAACGAATATTTTGTGTTAGCCGTAACAAGAATTAAAAAAACATCCAAATTGGAGAGTAAACCAAAATTCAAAACTGTATGTTTTAGTTGAGGGAACATTTTTTTTCATTTTAACTGGAAAAGGTTGGTTTGTGCCATTATTTCTTACAAATTTGTTTTTGTTTCGAAACAGATCAGTGAAGAGGCACAGGGATGATACAAAAATAAGAATGGATTCGCACAAACGAAAAAAAACCTCATCGCCTTCCGATTCCCCGATATCTCCCATGCATCACGACCCGACGAGCTCCTCGTACCACCCGACGAGCTCCTCCTACCACCCGACGAGCTCCTCGTACCACCCGACGAGCTCCTCGTACCACCCGACTAGCCCCTCCTACCACCCGACGAGCCCCTCCTACCACCCGTCGAGTCCCTCGTACCACCCGACGAGCTCCTCGTACCACCCGACGAGCTCCTCGTACCACCCGACGAGCTCCTCGTACCACCCGACGAGCCCCTCCTACCACCCGACGAGCTCCTCGTACCATCCGTCGAGTCCCTCGTACCACCCGACGAGTCCCTCGTACCACCCGTCCAGCCCATCCTATCACCCGACGAGCTCCTCGTACCACCCGACGAGCTCCTCGTACCACCCGACGAGCCCCTCCTACCACCCGACGAGCTCCTCGTACCATCCGTCGAGTCCCTCGTACCACCCGACGAGTCCCTCGTACCACCCGTCCAGCCCATCCTATCACCCGACGAGCTCCTCGTACCACCCGACGAGCCCCTCCTACCACCCGACGAGCTCCTCGTACCATCCGTCGAGTCCCTCGTACCACCCGACGAGTCCCTCGTACCACCCGTCCTGCCCATCCTATCACCCGACGAGCTCCTCGTACCACCCGACGACCCCCTCCTACCACCCGGCGAGTTCCTCCTACCACCCTTCGAGCCCTTCCTACCACCCGTCGAGCCCCTCATACCACCCTTCGAGCCCCTCGTACCACCCGACGAGTTCTTGTTCCTCGTACCACCCGTCGACCCCCTCCTACCACCCTTCGAGCCCCGCCTACCACCCGACGACCCCCTAGTACTACCTGTCGATCCCCTCATACCACATGATGAGCCCCTCCTACCGGGTTCCAGCCCCTCCTACCACCCGTCCAGGCCCTCCTACCACACGTCCAGCCCCTCCTACCACCCGTCCAGGCCCTCCTACCACCCGTCCAGGCCCTCCTACCACACGTCCAGCCCCTCCTACCACACGTCCATCCCCTCCTACCACCCGGCGAACATTCGGAAATAAATAATATCCTGGGTATATGTAATAGTCAAGGGTTATGTAATGTAATGTTTATTCGTTCGATAAAAGAATTTTTTATCTGTTTGTGTGAATGGATATTTTTTTTAGACTAAATAAATATTAAATACTATCATGAATAAAAAAAATTACTCATATAATCAGAAGTGCTTGACATTAATAGAAAGATTACGTGGAACTATAAAGTATAAACTATAAACATTCAAATTTTATTATATTAAAAACAGTATATCATTAATTATTAATGAAATTGAATTTCTCTGTAAAATACTTCTTTGAAAAGTAAAGTAAAATAATTCATTTCTTATAAAAAAAGAGAGGAAAGATGACGCCAAGAAGTTCTAATTTAAAATTCTGGTGAATTTTATCAAAGCAACAGACATATACAATTTTTTTGTCAAAATAATGGACTTCGCCTTCGGACTACTCATTTCTTTAAAATAAAGAAAAATATAATCTTTTATGTTCAAAAGATTTTTAATTTAAAAAATATGGATGTTTTGTGTGTATAATATAATATATCTTAATTTACGGATTCAAGTTTTGATGGTGAACAATTACTCAATAAATCATTCTTCTAAAATATATAATTTAATTATACAAAGATAAAATTTACTGATCATATTTTGAAAAAGAAAAGAATTATGCATTCCAACACATGCCAATTATATTTTTCGAATTTTGATTGCATTTTGTGTGCACACCAAAATACACGCCCTCTCTCATCCCAATTTTATATATTTTTAGATATATAGTATATCTTTATGAGTTACTACATTTTTAAATGTATTTTACATATTTTAGATTTAAGATATAATTTTATTAAATACAATTTAAAGATATTTTTTTATATATTTTTTAAATATATGATATAATTTATGACGTGCATTGAGTGTATAAATACAATTAAAATTAAAATTATTATAATTATAATATAATTTTATTGTCCGGTATAAAAGTAGAAGTCAATCATTATTGGGAAATTTTCAAAAAACTTCCTATCTTTTTTGGATATTCTAAAAAACTCCTATCTTTTTGGAAACTCCAAAAAAAATCCTCTACCAAACTTTTATTTTCAAATACCCCCTATGAAGTTAAAATTAACCATGGATGGTGTTAAACAAAATTTATGACCAAAATACCCTTCTATTTTCATATGTATATTTTTTGTTAATTTTTCATTAATTTTATGAAAATTCATAATTATTTTTTAACATATAGTGATTTCACAAAAATAAAATTATTAAATGTTGTGTTTATATAATTTTAACATTTCATTTATTATTCAATACAAATTAACATCAGATAATAATAAAATAAACACCTTGAAAATATATTGACAGAAAAATATTTCTTTAAATTTCTAGTTTTTTTTATTTTCGTTCTTCTTTTTTGTATTTTTTTTAATAATTTCATGATATTTTAATTTTTAAATATTTGCAAGGTGTTTTTTCAATATTGTTGTTCATCTTATTATTATTTTATGTTAGTTTTTCAGGAAAAAAAAATATAAAACTCAAATATATATAATGTATGAATATTAAAATTATATAAATATAACATATGGTAATTATTTTTTTTAAATTATTATAAGCTAAAAAAAATTAGGACTTTTTAAAAATTAATACAAATAACAAAAATATTCTTTTAATTACTACATATGTAAAATGAAAAGTATTTTGGTCATAAATTTTTTTTAACACCATTCATGATTAATTTTAACCCCATAGGGATATTTGAAAATAAAAATTTGGTAAAGAATTTTTTTTGGAGTTTCCAAAAAGCTAGAGAGTTTTTTAGAATATCTATGGTTTTTTTAAAATTTCCCATCATTATTTCTAATTAGGCAGTCCGTTAAACATCACAATGAGAAGCAGCACCTAAACTAAAGAACTGCTGAGGAGTGAGGATTGATCCAACGGTGGATATATCATCGAAGAGTTAATCGTGTCGCAACACGTGTATGAGTGGAGTGCCTAGCGTGAGCGTCTGACTTCCTCCAATCTCCAATCTCTTCCTTCCCCGCAACTCCATTCTCTTGTCTTCACCATTCCTCTTCCTCCCCTCGTTCTGTGTATCTGTCTCTGTGTGGAAAGTATTTCTAGTCAAATCCTCAAACTTGGCGGGTAAATTGCTGAATTTACTACTCAGAAAATATCTTTTTCTACGAAGAAAAGAAGGAGGAACGAAACACTTTTGTGTTTTCTTTCTTCCTTTCGTACTAGAATGTATAAAGTATCTTCCATTGAATCCCCTTTTTAGAGCAAGCTAGTAAAGCAAGAAATACAATACAAGCAATTCCAAGTTCCAATTTCCTTGGATCAAGCTAACCCATCTCTTAAGAGAGGATTATCGTTCATAAAGCACACTTCTTTTCTTCTTCTTCTTCTTCTTCCGTCCACTCCCCTTTCTCTCTGTGTGGAAGCAATGGAGGCGTGTTGTAGCCATTCCTCTTCCATGTCGACTTTCAAATCGGTCAAACGTCGCCACATAGTGCCTCGTGCAGCTGCAAGATCAAATATTTACTCATCCTTTTCGCGCCCGACTAGCAGCCAGCTGATCATGCGGGCAAATCCGGTTCTTTCTACCTCCTTCCTTCCGAGTTTTTCCTCCCATGCACGGCACTACAACTCCCATCATCAGCGCCGTCGCCGAATGCCAATCAAGGCTGTGTTCGAGCGATTCACCCAGCGAGCAGTCAACGCAGTGGTGCTTTCTCAAAAGGAGGCGAGAGATCTGGGCAAAGACCTGGTTTTCACTCAGCACTTACTCCTCGGACTGGTGGCGGAGGAAAAGTCTCCGGCGGGTTTTCTTGGCTCCGGGATCAAGATCGAGCGTGCAAGGGAAGCAGTCAGATCCATCTGGCCTAATTCAGAAGGCACTGCAGCTCCAAATCAGCCCCAATCAGGTCTGAGCACAGATTTACCCTTCTCTGTAAGCAGCAGAAGAGTATTCGAAGCCGCGGTGGAGTTTTCGAGGAACATGGGATGCAATTTCATTTCTCCAGAACATATCGCGCTTGGCCTTTTCACCGTCGATGATGGCAGTGCCACTCAAGTCCTCAAAAGGTACACTTCAAATCCTTTTATAGAATGTTAAATCACTAATCAATCTGTGTTGATTTGTAGCTTAGGAGCAGATCTGAACCTCTTATCGACAATAGCACTCGCGAGACTCCAAAACGAGATGATAAAAGACGGAAGAGAACCGACTGGAGCTTCTTCGTATAAAGTGCGTCAGAAATCCTCTGCAGGAAAGTCTGGACTCGTTAAATTCACAGAGAAAAAGAAAGGTACGTTCTATTCTAATACACTTGATAATATTAATATCTTATTAAAATGGTGGTTAATTGGTTGCAGATAAAAGTGTGTTGACTCAGTTTTGCGTGGACTTAACTGCGAGAGCGAATGAAGGGCACATCGATCCAGTGATAGGGCGCGAGACAGAAATTCAAAGAATGGTTCAGATTATTTGTAGGCGAACAAAGAATAATCCTATTCTCTTGGGCGATCCTGGTGTAGGCAAGACCGCAATTGCAGAAGGCTTGGCTCTTCGTATTGCCGATAGAGACGTTCCTATCTTTCTTATGGTAATTTAATTTAATTTAATTAAATAAACATTTAATAATATATAATGTTATGTATCTAATTTTCTGTAGGAAAAGCGCATTATGTCTCTAGATATTGGATTACTGATGGCCGGTGCAAAGGAAAGAGGGGAACTAGAATCTAGGGTTACGGGTCTCGTAAGCGAAGTGCGCAAAGCTGGTATACCCAAATTGAAATTAAAAAATTGCAATTTAGTATTATTTTTATTTATTTGTATTTACTTTGCTGTCGTAGGCGATGTAATTCTGTTCATAGATGAGGTACACAATCTCATCGGATCCGGTACCGTTGGAAAAGGAAACAAGGGGTCCGGTCTCGATATTGCCAACTTGCTCAAGCCTGCACTTGGCAGAGGCGAATTACAGGTAATCAGTAATAATCTCTCTTTTTTATTTCTCTGTCAAATAACATATATTTATTTTCAATTCTTTTTTTTTATGATTAGTGCATAGCATCTACAACCCTCACGGAACACAGACTCCATTTCGAAAAAGACAAGGCTTTAGCACGCCGTTTCCAACCAGTATTCATCAACGAACCCAGTCAGGTACCACCCGTTCTTCTTTTCTTTCTTTATTTTACTTTAATCAAATGTTAAATATCAAATATACCCTTCCAAAATATATTACAGGAGGATGCAGTGAAGATACTGCTGGGGCTAAAAGAGAGATACGAATCGTACCACAAGTGCAAGTACAGTATGGAAGCAATAAACGCCGCGGTTTACTTATCCTCGAGATACATAATGGACAGACAGCTCCCTGACAAAGCAATCGATCTTATCGACGAAGCTGGTAGCCGGGCCCGCATGGATGCTTATAAGCGAAAGCGACAAGGCCAGTCTGCTATACTCTCAAAATCACCTGACGAGTACTGGCAAGAAATACGCGCCGTTCAGGCCATGCATGAAGTGGTAATAATATTTTTTCCTATTTTACAAAAAGCCCCCTAAACTTGAAACCAATCTTATACTTTTAATTTGTGTGTTGACCCAGGTGTTAGCAAACAGGTTGAAATATTCTAAAGACGTGAATGTTGTGGAGGTGAACACAAGTCCCATCACAGAAAGTGCTGAAAAGACGGGCCTAGACGAAGAGTAATTAACTAATTAACATTTCTTAATTTTATCAGTATTATTTATTTTTGCATTATGATTAATTGGAGATGTATTGGGGGTGCAGGGAAATTGAAGTGGGAGTAGAGGAAATAGCGAGAGTGACATCACTATGGACGGGAATACCAGTTCAGCAGCTAACCGCAGACGAGGCGAAGATTCTGATTGGTTTAGAAAACGAGCTACAAAAAAGAGTCATCGGTCAAGAAGACGCCGTCACGGCTATTTCTCGAGCCGTCAAAAGATCCCGTGTCGGACTCAACGATCCGGACCGTCCGATTGCAACCATGCTCTTTTGCGGTCCCACAGGAGTTGGAAAAACCGAACTCACCAAAGCTCTTTCTGCTACTATTTTCGGATCCGTAAGCTCCTTTGCCGTACTTTTTTTTATTTACGAAAATGCCCCTGAGTTTTGAGATGTATAAACAGGAGACGGCGATGTTGCGGTTGGATATGAGCGAATACATGGAGAGGCATACCGTAAGCAAGTTGATCGGGTCTCCACCTGGCTACATAGGTTTCGGCGAGGGCGGTACTTTAACCGAGGCTGTTAGGAGAAAGCCTTTCAGCGTGCTTCTTCTCGACGAGATTGAGAAAGCTCATCCTGATATATTCAATATATTACTTCAAGTATTCGAAGATGGCCACCTCACCGACTCTCAGGTCCGTCACTTTCTCGCTCTGATTAGTTAAAACTCGAAAATGTTAATTTAATAATTTATTTGTGTTGTTAAGGGACGAAGAGTTTCGTTCAAGAACACGTTGATCATCATGACCTCGAACATAGGCTCCACGTCAATTTCCTCGGGTAAGCAAGGTTTGGGTTTCTCCAGTTCGAAAGTGACGGAATCGATCTCGACTTATACTGCGATCAAATCCTTGGTGCTGGAAGAGTTGAAGGCATTTTTCCGCCCCGAACTACTCAACAGACTCGACGAGGTCGTTGTGTTCCGCCCTCTCGAGAAAACTCAGGTTCCATTTCTCTCTCTCATTTCATAATCTTTAAACTCGTACTGACAAAAAAAATTATTTTATTGTTTCGAAGATGATGGAGATATTGAACATAATGTTGCGGGAAGTGAAGGAGAGGGTTCTCGGCATGGGAATAAGACTCGAAGTATCGAACGCGTTGATGGATTTGGTGTGTGAGAAAGGATATGATCGAAGCTGGGGTGCTCGGCCCATGAGACGGGCCGTTACTCAGCTCATCGAAGATGTGGTAAGCGAGGCCTTTCTTTCTGGGAAGTTTAAGACCGGTGATTCTATATTGGTTGATGTGGATGCTTCGGGGAATCCTTTTGCTGCAAAGGAAAGTGAGGTTCAGTTGACTGATGCGGCCTCCACGAACTAGGATTCTATTGTAATAATGATGATGCCTTGATTATTTGAGCATGTATTGATAATTTTTTTAGTTGACAGGAAGTAAATTTTTACTGTATAGATCCTGATAACCTATAAGTTGTAAATAATATTTATATGTTATGATGTATACGATGATATTTCCTTTTACGTATAGATTACTGAATCGACATAATGCGAATGATTCGATTAATTAAAGGCTTGTGTTGTTATCGATGTTGTTTGCTAAATTTTAAGTGAAAGAGAACTAATGAATATTTTTAGGTTTCTTTTTTAAGCTTAATTTTGTAGTGAAGAAGTGAATCTAGTAAGAGGACTGATTTAAATCGAACAAAATCGAACCTACCTAGATTTCGAACCGATTTAAAACCAAACCACCGGATAAACCTAACTTATATTCGGATTACTCAATTGAACCACATAATATTAAAATAAAAATAAATTATTAACCAAATTTATATTTTATTTATAAAAATATATATTAATAAATTATATCAAATTTTAATATCTTAATCTTAACATATAAGAAAATGTGATATAATTGTTGATTGGGTTAACTGGTTTTAAAAATATCAATAATTGATAGTTCAGTTGATATAAATCATAAATCATTTTTTCATTAACATCAAATACAGAAAATACGAGACAAAGAATGTTCTTCACTCGTTAGAAGAAAATCTATAGATTCGTAAAACATTTATTTCAAAACAGTGACAGATTGTCAAAAAAATCAAGTTGGCGGCAACAAATGTCAATTACTTCAGCAACAATGCAAAGATATTTTGAAAGAGATAACTTAATACTCGGTAATAACATAATTTAATACATGGAATCACTACTAAATATCTAAATCGTTTCATAAAAATCCGATAAAGAACACTATTTGCAACTGTTCCACAAATTCATTGATCACTACATAATGTGTGAATTAATTACATGATGGTACTCAGGACCGGATTTTAGTAGGGACCTCTCAAAAAAATTTATCAAAAAAAAAAAAATTATCGAACAATATATATATTTAGTGATTTAGTATATTTTATCAGTATAACAATGTAAAATTTATTATTTCGCTCTCCAAAAAAATCGTTCAGTGTAATTTCAGTGTAATTTCAAGATTAATTTTTCATTTGACTCCTCCAAAAAAAAAAAAAAAAAAACTCTTGTCAAGAATCGAGCCCACAGACACCCCCCTACAGTCCACAGGTACGTTTATGAACCCCGTTCGAGCCCGCTGGTTCGTGCATCGTGCCGCAATATTAAAATAGCAAGCCAAGTCGTCCATACCATACAAACCCAATCCATCCCTATCCAGAAGAACCCGTTACAAATATCAATCCTTATCTACGACTTTCTACTACTGTTCAACATGGCAAAAATATATGAATTGAAGAGTTAAATCCTGCCATTCTGGACCAATCGTAAGGTACACCAATGGAGAAACGTAGTCCATGTTAATACGCTTCATTTATCTCAAGTCCAATCTTATCTCTAATGGACACGGCTTGGTGGTGGAGCCTACAGTTGGTGGGATGAGAGAGAAACTACCATCCCGCTATAAATTACCCTGTCTGAGTAGATAAGCTCAGTTTGCCGCTTTGGCTAGGTACTCCTCTCGTTATTATTCTATACTTTCAATCACTTTAATTCTATCTGGAGCTTATTTTTCTGTTAAATTTATGATGAATTCTTTGATTTGATCCAAGTTTGTTGATTTTTGAACAGAGAGAAGAAGGAAGATCATAATCGATGGCGTCGAATTACGTAGATACCGGTGCGGAGGACAAAATCGACGGACACCGCCAAATACTGTCGCCTCGGCAAGGATCGTCTCCTCGCACGATTAAAAGGACGTGGCCGAGTAATTCGTCTACTTGCAGCCAAGGAACGCCGCCGAAATGCGTTTGTGCGCCGGCCACGCATCCGAATTCGTTCAAGTGTCGCTTCCACCGAACTCAGTCGCAGCAAAATTCTCCCTCGTCTCCTCTGCCTGTCGAAGATCCCCCTGAAGTCGTCTCGAACAGCTCGACTCACCAAACCGTCAAGGCTGTGTAGTAATTGAATGATGTAATTGGTGTAATGGATGATGTGTGTTATTATTTTTGAAGGAAGATGTGTGTTATTATTATTTGTGAATGGGAATAATCAGGGGAAAGAGAAGAAGGGATTTTTTTTTCTTTCCCTCTCTCTCAATCTCAGTTCAGGTTGTGGAGAAATTTATGGCCATTTTTACTCTTTTTTTTTTTCGTGAGCAGGCTTCTATAATGGCCCTCGTGGTGTGTGTGTGTGTAAGTAATTTGGTAATTCGTAGTTGAAGAAATTCGGAAAATGATTATTGTGATGTTTTTTTCAATTTTTTCGCAGTCCAAAGTTCGAATAGGGATGCCGATCTGCGACTCCAGATCTGCGAAAGTCGTTTTGCGACTCCAGATCTGCGAGTCCGAGTAACGGGACGAATTCAAATCGGAATATTAGATTTTTTTTTATTAAAAAGGCCAAATTTATATTTACAAAATTTCACAATTTCACGTATATCTTGCAAAACGTAAAATGTTATGGATCTTTCATTAAAAAATTATTATAATTTCATGTATATTATTTTTGTTAGATTTCTGTTAATTATTAATTAAGATTATCGTTATTTTTTTATTTTCCCAATTGTACTTTCAATATAAATAAGAAAAAAAAATTATGTAGAAAAAAAAAATGAAAAAACACAAAATAATCGTAATCTTAAGGGATGATTAATCGAAATATTAAAAAAAAAGGTATTCATGAAATTTTAATAATTTTGTATTCGTGATATTTCAAGTGAAATTGTAAGATTTTGTAAGGATACATATGAAATTTTATCTTTTAAAAATATTATTTTTAAATAAAAAGTATGAACAAACAAATATTTTAAAAAGAATATAGAAATTGTATACCAATATCTTTTTAAAACAAAATGATTGAATAAATAAAATCTTTTTATTATGGGAAAATGAATGAAGGAAATATTTTGTACCTAAACAAAATAAGTTTCACATTTTCTAAAATAATCATCTCGATTATTATTATTATTATTATTATTATTATTATTATTATTATTATTATTATGTGTGAGGATTTATTATTTTTTAATAAATTTTAACTTGAAAATAAAGCTAATATATATGTGTATTTACTATTTTCAAATAATCAAGATTGTGAAATTATATGTAAAGAAATTAAATCTAAAGATTGTAAAATCATAATTATTTCAATTATTAAATTACGATATGTGTTAAAATTTAAAATTTATGTATAAAATAAAAATGTAATATTAAAAATATATATATAAAATATTTGTAAATTTAAACAAAAATATTATAAAATATACACCAAATATTTAAAAAGTTCGTCAAATATATTCGTTTGAGCTTTTTTTGTTGACATCTATAATGATATATTCATGCATAACATTTCTTTTTAATTTTAAGATATGATACAAGTAAAAACAGTGTGAACCAATACAAATTTACTTAATTAACTTTAAGTATTATTATTATTGTTGTTGTTGTTGTTGTTGTTGTTGTTGTTGTTGTTGTTTTAAACTATAATTTTAAGAATCATATCTAATACAAAAATACTTGTGTGTTTTTCAAACAACTTTAATATTAAAATTTTAATATATTTAGAAGCAAAAAATAATAATTTACCTATTAAAACATAAATAGTTTCTTAAAATTACAACATTATGTTTTTACATAATTAAGTTTTGGTATTTATTACTATTATATTTTAACGATATTTAAGATGCAATGTAGCGATCTGTAACGATTTAGGCGTGATTTACTAGTGTTTCTCATTATTGAGCTCTATAGCTTGATATGACAATGATATTAAATAGATTGTGGTATTGTGTTTTAGATATATTTACCGCTATTTGTGTTACATCTACGCTATCGCGACGTTATTTAATTCATCGATTGTTCATATTAAATATGGTATTTTGCACAATTATTCCTGTCTTTCTGGATCAATAAAGAATTTATTAGTATAATTCATTATTTCTATATTGGATATTATATCAAACATTGTGAATAACAATAATATAAGGGGAGTTCTATGATAGATCCATTTTCTTATGATAGATTTTTTTTAAAATTTTTTTTTTTAAGATATTTTTAGTATTTATCAATTAATTATACATAATTTTTATTTTTTATAGTATTAAATGATAAATATACATTTAAATCTTACAAAAAAATAATTATTAATTGACAAATATTCAAAATATTTTTTTTGAAAATGGATTTCTCATAAGAAAATGAGTTTATCATAGAACTTTCCCTAATATAATACTTGATTTTCTTAATGTGTTAGACGTCATATATTATTATACAATGATACTACTACATATATTACTATTTGATAAAAAAAAATATCCAGTTCTAAACAACAACGTAAAATAATCATAAAATATATACATTATTATGCATAAATGAGTTTTATCATTTTGATGATATCAATATATTGTTAAATAATTTCATTTTGAGGTGATATTGACATTCTTATTATACAAATTAGTATTTTATACCAAAATGAAATATATAATTAACTTATTTTCCATTCCACAGCGTGAATATTATCCTACTTCTGGTAGTAGTACTAATAAAATCAGGGAGACTACATAGCACGAATTAAATTACATAATTGATCCCGAAGTATAGTATATGGTAAAAATCTTGATGGATTCATGTGGGGCCCATTAACAATTTGTATGTATTTTTATGATTCGGGAATAGATTTGTATTTTACTTCGGGAGCTCAAGTGTTTTTGTAATAAAATAGAAGCAAATCGAATGGATCGGGAACAATTCGTGATTGTGTCATTCCTTGCGAAAAGAAAGTTTCAGTTATTCATTCCCAGATTCACCATGATGGTCAATAATACAAGATTTAAGCTTGTATACATTTCTAATTTTTACATTCAGTATATAATATTTGACATGTGATGGGTACTTAATTAAGCAAAATTATTTTGCTAAAAAAATACTTAATTAGGTTTCAAGAAAATTAAAAGTCTATAGGAACCAAAATAGAATATCCAAAAAGGTGAGTTGTCGAATATCCATACAGCTTTAATGCATATAATTATCATAACATTCTGTTGGACACAAAAGAAGTCATATCATTACATACTCCTGGTTTGACACAAAAGAAGTCATTCGAACAATCACAAGGAAAACTTTTCGTTCCCAGAAATCAAGACAAAAACAAGCATACTATTTTATCAGAGTAATGAAAAAAAAAACCTAATAAAGTAAAGACATGATGTCCATATCCTTCTACCAGACAAAATGAAAACAAAGATTCTTAAGAGAAAATCTCAAAAGTATATACTAAAATCCTGGAGAACTCAAAACAAAAAAACCAAAAAAAAAAGAAAAAAGGTGCTTTCACAACAAACAAGCTCCGCAAAATTGCACGAATCTAGGTATCCCTGCGGCGTCTCGGCTTGTTTTGCGCTGCACCGTCGTCAGCCTTATCATCCTCTTCCTCTTTCTCGCCGCTACTTCCCGCTGCATCCTTGCTTTCCTTCTCAGCTGGAACAGGGGTTGTCGGCTTAACCGGAGCCACCTATACAACCAAAAAAAATGAATTAATATTTAATACATATTTACAGTCTTGTTAATATTTAATACATACCACTGGTTTTTTGCCTCCGAAGAGAAGTCTGAAGAGAAAGCTCACGAGTACAACAACTACCGAAGCGAGAATGCCGAGAGTCAAGTTAGCCTGTTTCTCTCCTTTCTCAATTAGATCCTGCAAAATTGCAATTACAACCCATTTCACTAAATATTTCCAAATTTTCAAACTTAAATAACAATTAACTGTACTTACAACAATCTTGATTTTGTATGCATCGAGTAACGGAATATCTGCAACCTTATACAACAAATCAAACACCGTTTTCTGCAAAACCCAAAATTAACAAACAAGTTAAAAAAAAATTCTAACAGAAAAAAGTTGAAATAAAAAAATATTACCTGGACACCAGAAAGGGCGCTGGAACCGGGACCGGCAGCCTCCTCAGCCTTCTCCTTCTCCTTCTCCACGTCAAACTTAGGCTTCCAGGTGGTTTCCCTGTACGACTCGGCCACCTTCTCGTCATCGGCAATCAAAACATTGTCGAACAAAATCCCGTCTTGCATGGTCCAGATCTCAATTCCCAGCGCGGCGATCGGTTCGAAATCCGGGGAATCGAGTTCGAAATATTCAGGATTGGGAATATCTCTCGGCTTCCAAATACCCTTGTAAGCCGGGTTGTCGATCAAAGGCGCGCTCCATTTTCCCTTATAAGCCGGGTTTTCCTTCATGGGTTTCTTCCACTCACCGCATCCAGGGGCCTCCTCGCACTTCGGGTTGTCGATTTTGGGGGCTTCCCATTCACCATCCTCTTCATCATCCCAATCTTCGGGTTTGGAAGCTTCCGGATCATCAATCTCCTCTGGTTCGTCATCTAACCACCCCTCTGGTTTGGTTGCCTCTTCGTCTTCAATTTCCATCGGTGCATCTTCGTCCCAATCGTCAGGTTTGGTTGCTTCGGGATCGGGAATCTGGGCACGTTCGTCCCAATCTTCAGGTTTCTTGTCCTCCGGGTCAGGAATGGTCTTCGGGGGGATGAGAGCGGGTTCGAAGTCTTCGCTAGAAAGGAAATTGGCCTTCTTCTTCTCTTCACCGTCAACGAGGATCGTCACATCGTTGTCAGAGGACAAGATTGCGGTGTAGACATGGGTGAGCTTGTCGTACGGCACTGAAGGAGGGGATTTCAAGTGGTGCTCGACGAACTCGGCGGTTTTGGGGTTCTTGTGCTTGAGGATGAAATGGACCTTGTTGGTGGATCCACACTTGTCAGGACCGAACATGATGCTGTAGGGAGACTCGTTGTCGAATCCCTCGGCAGTCCAGCCGGATTCCTGGGGACGGAGGTACTTTATGTACGCGCCTCCACATTCGAGTCCGTTCTGGAGACGTACCTCGTATTGGAGCACGACAGTTTTATCTTTTAGGATTACTGGCGACTCCAGTTCTTTCACTATGGCGTATTTCCGTGCCTTCTCGCTCACGAGGAGACCGTAGTCTTCGTGCCCATCACTTTTCGAGTGCTTCCATACACCTGTGTGCCAAAAAATAAATAAAATGTAAGCACATATGAACTGGCAAATACGAACATAAGTATTATTATGCTGAAAGATGCTACAGTAAGTCAAAATATTCTATGAAATTTATATAAAACAACAAAAATATACCAAATTCAATTTCAAATCTAGCAATCCAAGCTTTGTGAAGTGAGAAATACATGCTCACATAACTTTAGCTACATAGGAATTATATCAAACTGCCACAGTATTCAAGCTGTCTGACTTCTACAATACACTTAAATCTCACTACTCATTAAAGCATGTGGATAATGGTTCCATTTGTAATTTCCAAAATTAAGCTCGAAAACTTCTTGCACATTTTATGCAAACAGTATTTAGTAAGAGATTTGCTTTATTTGGCCAATAAGGTTATTGAAACTAAAATTAATCTATGAAATCAAATGTAACAACTAGGCAAACTTAAAACCAAACAAATCATAAGTGAAATCTTAGATCAGATCAATCGTATATTCAAAAATTAAATGAGATGAGGAAACGAATCTACACACCTTGGTACTCATCATTTCCAGAGACGATCCAACTTCCCTCGAAGTCCTTATCAAAGGATTCGTAGAACAACTATAAACAAAAGCAAACAAATCAAACACTAATTCCAACATTTACAAACAAAAATGAAATAAATTGAGCACAAAATAGAAAAAATTACAGGATCCGAAGCACAGATCTGGCCAATGAGCGCAGAGATCAGCGCCAGAACAATCAAGGGCTTGATCTTGGAACCGACCATCATAAACCCAAGCAATTCCAAATGGATCTAGCTCGACGGATCCGACGGACTAAGAGTGAGGAGAAAATGGCTTTTCTCGAGTAGTAGTGAGTCGTGAGAAGTAGCTGCAGTAATAAGAAGGACGCCAGTGACTTGTTCGGGCCAATCAAATTACAGAGCACGTCGAACCAGCCAATGAAAGATGGCCACGTAGGATTAACTACGTGAGGATGCACTTTAAGCTTGTTGAACGAGGAGCATGTGCTTAGACAATGTTCCCGAAGGTTCTTTTGAATAATTATTGTATTATTGGTTTTCAACCCGGTCCATTGAATCTTTGGCCCAATTATAAACTCTTTAGGCCTTGGCCCTTTTAGTTTATAATATTTGCAGTGTGTTTATTTCGGCCCTGTATATTCATTGTATATAGTAATCGAGTAATGTTTTATTTTGAAAACCAAATAATACAACCAAATTATTTGGTATCGTTTACAAGAGCTGCCAAAAATAGTTTTGGTGCCCTTTACTTTAACCGCTGCCAAAAAAAGTTTCGGCGCCCATTAGGCTAACCGCTGCCAAACGATTGTATTGGTGACTATTTACAAGCGCTGCCAAAACATAGTTGCCTTATCATGACAGCTGCCAAAAGATAGTTTTGGTGTCAATTACAATAATCTCTGTCAAAAGATAGTTGTTGTGCCGTTCACAAGGGCTGCCAAAAGATAGTTTTGGTGTCGGTTAGTGTAACAGCTGTCAAAAGATCGTTTTCGTGCCTTACTGTTACCGCTGCCAAAGGTAGTTTTATTGCCCATTTCAATAACCGTTGCGAAAAGAGAGTTTTGGTGCCTTTTAAATTAACTGCTGTCAAAAGAATGTATTGGAGCCGTTTACTAGAGCTGCCAAAAGATAATTTTGGTGTCTTTACAAGTGCTGCCAAAAGATAGTTTTGGTGACCTCCACAACCGCTGGCAAAAGATAGTTTTGGTGTCCTTTACAAGCGCTGCCAAAAGATAGTTTTGGTTTCGTTTACAAGAACTGCCAAAAGATAGTTTCGGTGTCCTTTAACTTAAACCGCTGCCAAAAATAAGTTTCGCCCCACATTTGGCTAACAGCTGTCAAAAGATTGTTTTGGTGCCATTTCCCCTAACTGCTGACAAAAGATTGTATTGGCGACAATTACATTAACCGCTGCCAAAAGATTTTATTGGTGACTATTACTGTAACAGCTTCCAAAAGATAGTATTGGTGCCTATTGCTTTAAATGCTGCCAAAATATAGTTGTTGTGCCATTTACAAGAGCTGCCAAAAGATAGTTTTGGTGCCTTTAGTATAACCGCTGCCAAAAGATAGTTTTGGTGTCGGTTACAATAACCGTTGCGAATAGAGAGTTTTGGTGCCTTTTAAATTAACTGCTGTCAAAAGAATGTATTGGTGCCGTTTACATGTGCTGTCAAAAGATAGTTTTTATGCCCTTTACAAGCGCTGCCAAAAATATAGTTTTGGTGCCATTTACAGAAGGCCGCTGCCAAAACATAATTTTGGTGCCGTTTAAATGCACTGCCAATAGATAGTTTAGTTCTGTTTACAGTCTGCCGCTGCCAAATACATGGTTTTGGTGCCATTTGCACTTTATGGACGAGCAGCAAAACACCACAAACAGTACTAACTAAAAAACGGCAAAAAGTTAAAAGGAACATATTGGAAAAGAAATAAGAGAGGACAAAAATATTGAAAGCAAGCTACACTGGACAGAGACGCAACTGACAAATCGATACTCGAAACATTAAAAATAAAATAAATAAAAACCTAAAAATACCAATAAAAAAAGAAGGAAAAGCGAATGTTTTTTCAATGTGTACTTTCGATATTAGGTATCTCCTCACCACCACTCACAGTTTCATTATTATTATTATTAAATATTTCGTTTTCAACCTCCATTTTTATTATTTTATTATTACCCTCATCATAGGGGATGAGAACACTCGAATTAGAAATATTTTCATTTTCTACCAATTCGAGCATTTTCGTTATTTCCAAGTTTTCCTCCTTGGACTCCTTATTGTTAGGGTTACACGAGATTCATCTGGCCTAATTCAGAAGGCACTGCAGCTCCAAATCAGCCCCACTGTGAGTGGTGGTAATTTTGTTCTTTTGTGTACAACAAGTTTTCCTCCTTGGACTTAAATAATTGCTTAGGGTTACACGAGCCTCTATCTTCAATAGCTCAAACCCAGCTCTCTCTCTTAGATGATCAACTATCTGGATTGATATTTTCAAATGTGGATGAGGATGCACCAATTTGGAAATGGGATAAAGAAGGAAGATTCACCTGCAGCAATGCATATAAACAACTAACTAGAGGGGTTTGGGTGAAATCAAAATTAAATAAAATTTGGAAAATAAAAATACCTCTAAAGATGAAAATATTTCTCTAGTTGAGCATGCATAATCGAATTAACACAATCGATAATCTGAAGAAAAAGGGATGGATACTCCCTAATAGGTGCTCCTTATGCTATTGTCAAGAAGAATGCTTAGAACACATAATGCATGAGTGTGCTTATACAAGAGAAACCTGGATAAAAATGCATGCTCTATTAGGTATTTCACAAGATGAGGAATCGAATCCATTACAAATTTTACAAAAGAAAAACAAGGATAAAGAATACCAGCGCATAATTGCTGTGTTTGCGTATCACGTTTGGTGCGAGAGATGCAGATGTGTTTTCCAAGATGTCAAGCTCACGCCATGGCAGCTAATTGAAAGAACCCTTGATGACAGATGGCAAATCCAGAAGGCTTCATTCCGCACAAGCATATTGATACCTGAAAAAAGAGATTTCGAGGAGGGAATTAGAGGATGTGACGAGATCGAAGTCAATGGATAAACATAATGCTGAAAAATGGGGGAAAATACGAAGTAAGGTGAAGAGAAGTTGCTCTATGCCGAGATCCGAACAATGGAGAGATTCAATCGAAGTTTGCGATAGAAATAGTGGAGATAAAAGGCTTGAAAGAAGATGCTATGCTCATTCAAGGCGATCTGGAGAATTATCAAGGTATAATCCAATCTCTATTGCAGAAGAAAAAATGGCGAGGAGAAGTGGAACGACGAAAATGGGGGAAGAAGAGTACTCAGACAAGACAAGGAGAAAGGCGGCTCGCACTAGTCTCAAACCTAATATACTAAGGATATTAGCAGGAATTCATTTACTGGTTCTCATATTTCTTATTTTACATTTTCCAGTTTTTCAATTTTGGATTATAGGCTTATTAAGTACGAGTGTTCTTTTGGACTGTTTTATTATGCATTACTAGGAGAATACTCGCGCTACGCGGCGAGAATGTTAATTATGTTTTTCATCGTAATACAAAGTACATATAAATATGATAATAATGATAATATCATTTCATAATATAATGATTTGAACTAATTTGTCCATGATTATGCATATGTTTTACAATTATTTTACATCATGAAGACAAAAAATTTCATTTTCTTATTCAGATAATAGCACTTGTATTAATGTCATTGTATAATAATAATATATGAGTTATAACATGATTTTACAAAAAAACATAACAACAAATATTATATCATTGTTATTCACAATATTTCATACAATATCAAATATAAAAATAATGAATCATACAACATACGTAATAACATATTATTAATTATATATTACTAATAATTTGTTATTGATTCAAAATGCAATGACAATTATAAATAATGCCAAACTTAATATTCAAGTGATTTAATAAATAATATAAAAAATTAATTTAGCATAAACATAAATATAAATTACTTTAAAGCATATGATTTTTTTTAAATTTTATAGTTTTAAAAATAACATTTTTATTTGATAAGTGTTTATAAATTTAAGAAATTATTTCGATGGATAATTTTATTTTTATTTCTATTATTTTTCGAAAAAATTAATATTAAATTTGTTTGATCGAAAACACAAATATAATCAATTTTGTATTATATGGTATTAGTATAGTTATAATTTTTTAAAAATAAATATTAAAATTTAAAATTTCTATTATGTAACTAAAATAATTAAAATTTTATTTTGTAAAAATGCACTTTTTGCATTGTATTTGACATAATATATTTACAAATTCAAATTATGGAAAATGGTATGTACGAACTATGCTAATATGAATGTCAAAATAAAGAGAAAGTTAAAACGAATATATTTCATGAATTTTTAAAATTAAAATTCTAAAATTAATACTACTATGTGTTGTATGTTTATAATATTACATATTAAGTTATTAGTATTTCATATATAAACTTTTCATCTTCCATTTTCTATTATGTAAGTAGAATAATTAAAATTTTATTTTCTAAAAATGCACTTTTTGCATTGTATTTTTTACATAATATGTTTACAAATTCAAATTATCGAAAACGGTATGTACGAACTATGCTAATATGGATGTCAAAATAAAGAGAAAATTAAAACGAATATATTTGATGAATTTTTAAAATTAAAATTCTAAAATTAATACTACTATATGTTGTATGTTTATAATATTACATATTAAGTTATTAGTATTTCATATATAAACTTTTCATCTTCCATTGTATTCACATTTGATCGTGTAATTTTGTGTGAAATGATAACAATTAAATAGACTTAGTCTAGTGCGAACCTAACCAATAATATTAGTCCACGTCATTAATGTATGATGATGTGGCTTTCCAAGGATGCTTAAACCATGGTGTAAAATAATGACACATAAATGACTATACAAAATATGATCTTCAAAAAATCTAAAAAATAAAGCAATGGTTTAGATCAAAACACATCACTAAAAAGTCTATAGGATGAATCAATATCACAAAATCTAATTGTCAATAATCATGAATAACCATGATGATGTGGCTTCATGAGGAGGCTCAAAGATAAGTAAAAAATAAGGGGGTGGGTAAATTGACATTTGGCAGTGGTGGTTTTTTTATATGTGAAATATTGAGTTTAGTTCATATGTAGGGAATTTCGGAATGCTATCCTTAATTTCAACAAGTAAGAAAAGAATCCTACAATCACATAAAAGTAAGAAAAAACTATAGAAAACCTCAAATTTCAACAAGTTCAAATGAAACCCAAAATTACATCAAAAATTAAAAAATATCCTAAATTTCCAACGAAACTTAATTGAATTATGATTTCCCTCATAATTATTATTGCCATCATCATTACTCTCATAATGAAAGATGATTTCATTGATTTGCCCATGTTAAATTAATAGTATGTACCGTAAGTATTTCCGGAGAGCATCTCTGTTCTCGATTGCATTTTCGTTGCGGCTGAAATAAAATCAATTTTAGCCATCTAAAACATAAAATTAACAGATTATCTTCAAAATACTCAGATTTTTCCCATTTTGCAAAATTGTTAATTTACCTTGAGTTGTTCTTAGAGTTTCCTATGAACTCCAATTCAATTTCTTAAATCCTCTATTGGTATAATTTCTCTGATAATGGTACAAAATAATACAAATTCATTTCATTAATTTAACATTTCGAATTTAATTGAAATTATGATAATAATAATAATAAAAAAAAAATCTTTTTGATTCAAATTAAGATACCCTGCCGGATATTACTATGAGGAAGTTCTAAAATAATACAAATTCATACGAACATATGTTTTTATCAACTCTCAAAAAATTTAATCATCATTTTGGCAGTACAATTGATTAACCAAAAAATTATAATTTGGCTATAAATATAAAACTGATCTATCATTTTTATTTTTGGTCACTTGTATATTGTATGTCTGTTTGGTATAGTCATTAGCAGCAATAATTGATTAGATCCAAGTTAGATTGTGCCACCTAAAAATGTAACCTCGTCGAAAATTATATATTTAAGCTGCTAATTGTATAATGTATTGCCGAAAAATATGAGGCATTAACTTAAGACTATAAACATATATTAACACTAAAAATTATATATTAACAACAAAATCAATATGTTGGCATATAGTCTTATCGAATGTCTTGACAATTAAAATAGTGTGCTGATGATGAAAATATGTATTCATGCTGAAAATGATATATTGCTATGAATATTAGTAAATTAATGTTAAAATATTTATTGTCATATGTGGTTTTGTAATTTAAAATGGTGCTGATGAGCAACGACTAATGCTAGTAATCCAACGGTCAGATCAAAATATGAATTGTTAGATACACCTATATAAAATCTAAACCTTTGATTTTTCTTATTATTTTACATCAATGTTTTTATTAAAGCTCATCACAAGAGAAATTAATCCAGGCCCAAATAATTATATTATTATATTATTATAGTGAATATAATTCTATCCCTTGCACCAGGTGCTGACACGTAGAGAGGATAAATTTGATCTTTTTTTTGGTAATTTTTTTTTACCTCATGTTTTCTCTTTTTCGATTTTGGTTCTTTTTTTGCTTTCTATTTTTTTTTAATTGCTCATTTCGCACGGATATGTATGAAATTTAGTAAGCTCAAATTTATGCGAGCTTTTATAGTTAATATAATTCTACCCCCTCCACCAGGTGCTGACACGTGGAGGGGGTAAATTTTCTCTTTAATCCATTTTTTTTGTTTTACAATTTTGATCTTTTTTGGTAATTTTTTTTTTACCCCATGTTTTCTCTTTTTCGATTTTGGTCCTTTTTTGGCTTTCTAATTTTTTTTAATTGCTCATTTCGCACGGATACGTATGAAATTTTGTAACCTCAAATTTATGCGAGCTTGCATAAAAATTTGTCATGTGTCTGTTGTATCCATATGACACGTTGCGATTTTTAATGAACCTTATTAATACATCTATTGACACCAAATATATTTGCAAATATGTCATGATTATATTAATCCAGTTTAAAGCACCCGCACAAATGCTATTTAAACAAATTGTATCAGACAATAATATGCGTGATAGACTAATTTCATGAATCTTATGCATCTATTGACATCATGATATTTGCAAATATGCCATGATTAGATTAATTTAGTTGAAATGCACGCGCATTAATTCTATTTAAATAAAAAACATGTAAAAAAATAGTTATGTTGTCCCGCGCAATTGCGCGGAGATAAAACTAGTCTACACCTAATCCAAGTGTTGTGATGTCGAATAAGCGAAAATTCAATGAGAAATAATACTTTACACAATATTTCTCAGAGATGAAAGAAGTTTTTCAAGATTTGAATACAAATATAATAGTTGGCCTTGCAAAAGATATCAAGGCGGCAATTGCGACAATGCCGATCCAATATCCATCTTCGACATTACGTCTTGGACAATGTTACTTGGTATAAAATGAAGTTTATGGCGCGTGTTTTATTTCATATAGATGGGGTATGAGCGGTGTGGATAGTATGGGTGGTACGAGTGGTGCAAATGGCATTGGCGACATGGGCGGTATGGGCAGTGCAAGTGGAATTGGTGGCGGCATGGGCGGTATGAATGGGGCAAGTGGTATTGGCGAAATGGACGATATCGGTGGTGTGGGTGATGGTAGATTTTTCTAGATAGTGACACTTATGATATCATAATATATTTTGTCTTTTGATAATCTTTAGAATTATTAGATGGTAATGTCGATAATATTTTGTGTATGTTTGATATTTTGTGAATGGTTTAATGCTAGTTTATGTTTATGTTTATTAAAAATATTTATGTTATTATGTATATTTTCCAGTGATTTAAATTGCAGCGCAATTGCGCCGTCATAGCGCAAATCGCAATAAATATTTATAAAACGCAACACCGCAACCTACTAAATAGCGCCGCAACATCGCGCAATATCGGTGATCATATGCAAATTACAGCCCAAGCGCAATGAACCGCTATATCGCAGTTTAAAACATTGATATTTTCTATCGACGATATTTTGTGAATGATTTAATGTTTTCATCTCATGAATAACTAGAATCAAAATTTAAAATCATGGATTTTTCATTGAAGAATCAAACAAGAATTTTTGTATACAAGATCTTCAAATACAACAAATCAAACAACCAACATGGATCTTCAAATACATGGATAAACATATACATGCATTTATTATATCCATGTATTCCATAATCCCTCAAATAAAACATGCCCGATACGTAACATGATATCACAGTGGGATGCTGAATTGGTATAGACACGCATAAATTTTCATCCAACCACACTACACCACATAAAAAAAGTACAAGACTGGCAATATAACAAGAATTTTCATCCAACCACACTACGCATGAATTGATATCGCAGTGTATATTTACTCATAGTACCCAATTCTTTTATATTTTTAACTCGTATTTAGTTTCTAAAAAATACAAGATTTGTTATGTGTAGTTGGGATTCCTCCGGCAATAAATGTCTGTGTAACACACAAATATTTTTAAAATGCAAAAGTATTCTGGGATACGGGTATTTGATTTGGATACAAATACGATACGGTTTGAATACGTTATGTGAAGTATCGATTATTCTAATATTTATTTTTACGAATACGTCTATGATACTTCATGATACGTCAGGATACAATTATGATACTTCGCCCCATAATATTTTTGTATAAAATTGTACAAGATACTTTCAAGATATTTCTAAATTAATTTCATGATACTTCTCAGATAGATTTGGGATAATATTTTGATATTTTGTGATACTTGTACTGTTTGGTGGATTGTATTTAATTTAAAATATTATTAATTTTTTATTTTTTATTTTTAAAATAATAACTACATAGTCGTATACGTATCCTAGATTTTTTTTTAATTATTGTATCGTCGTATCCGTATCGTATCGAATATGTTGCCCGTATCTGTGCAACATAACATGATATATATTTTTCAATGTTAAGTTAGTGTTATTAAAAAAAATATTTATAATAATATATAATATCTAAATTAAATATATGATGATAAAAATCAATATATATATATATATATATATATATATATATATATATATATATATATATATATATATATATATATATATATATATATATATATATATATATATATATATATTCAAAAAAAAAAATCTATTCAAAGATATATATAATTATATTATTATTTAATAAAATATCACACGTCTATAAGAAAACTCATACCTAATAAAAAAACATATGTAATTAAAAAATATCCGACACGGCGACACGTCTAAAAATATATCTCGTACATCTAAGATGTATGAACCAAACATATATTGTATTTTAAAAAGATATATTACACGTTTAAAAAAAGTACATCACAACTTAAATTGTATGTTCAGTTCACACGACTATTTATTTTTTGATTGGTGAGGAAATTGATTCGCCCATTGAACTCCTATGACCGGAAAATCTGCAATTCACCCAAAAGATTATCTTTGGTCAATCAATCTTTAAAAGTATCGCTTGCGATTGAGATCTCTGGATGTCACAAATCAATTCTCTCGTCCAATAGAGTTTCAGAATTTTATACCCCCAATTCGATTAAAGGGTCATAAACGGTTTAGATTGGATTACGTTAAGCGATGCTTTGGTCGGCACCACACTCTATCGGCCGTAAACAATTAACAACAAACAACACAATTTTATTGTTGTTGTTTTATACCTCCAGTTGTTTATTTTTAATTTATTTTTCTGCCATCACCGAACACCTAGCCTACATGATGAATGTATATTATAAATTTCGTTAGATATAATTAATTATGTACTCTATGTGTAGTTTACAAGCAAAATGAACAAACTATATTAATTCTCCAAAAATATGAGACATGAGTAACTACTACGCGATCTAAATAAAAGAAGAAAGCGAAAGTTAATTCTTATGGAGAATTAAACAAAAAAAAAGAATGAAAAACGGTGCAGTTGTTAAGCACTAATGTTTGCTAAGTTCCTCACTCAACCAAATGGCTGATCTTTCTTCCCCTTGATTCATGGAATTTATTTTTCCATTCATTTGACATTTTCCCTCATTCTCTTTTTACTGCATGTATATATATATTGGGTCTAATTCACTCATCGTCATAACAGTTCATTCATGTAGAAGGCTTATTAGATCTGTTATCCATTCTAAAATGGAGATGAAGTACTCAATAGAGACTGCAAAAAAGCTATGGAACTACTTAAGGTTAATCCTGCTTTACATGGCAAAAAGAAACCTTAAAAAGAGAGCCAAATTCATATCAAAAACCCTAGTTCACCTATTTTCCAAGCCCAAAAATCATTTTTACCAACCACCATTGAGACTGAGAGATTACGAGTTCTCGTGCAGCAATAGCCCAGCTAATCCACTGCTCGTCCATGTCAAGTCTACTTTCTTTTCGTGCCTCAATGGAGGTGGAACAAACGATTGTATTTGTGATGACTTTTACATGTCGAAATCTTCGAGCGTCAATGAATCAGAAAAAGAAGACCATGGATTAGAAGTGGGCTGTGCAAGTGATGTGGATTATAGGGCTGAAAAGTTCATCATGAGATTTTATCAGCAGTTGAGGGCCCAAAGCATGATTGGTAACAATTAATATATTTGTTATAAATATATTAATAAATGTGATTGGATTCTATTTAATATTTCTAATAAGTTCATTTAATGTGATTTATGCGAAAGGATATGTAATGAAGTGAATTTATGTGTTGTAAAATTGTGTGAGTGGTGACGAAAAATTGCATCCGTTGAATGAAATCGAGCGTAGAATTTTCGATACGTAATGGTTTGATTTATTTTTAATTTTGATCGTGTTTGTACTCTCTGAACATATGTCATAAATTATTATACAAAAAATATAGTAATTACATATATAGGTATATATATTATACATCTAAAAAATATATAAAAAATAAAAAAAAATTAATAAATAAAAATATATTATATATGTAAAAAAAATATATCTTATATTGTATTTAATAAGATTATATCGTAAATCTAAAACATATAAAATACATTTACAAATGTAGTAACTCATACATATATACTATATAAAATATTGATGAGGGATGGCGTTTATTTTGGATTGCACACAAACTGCGATAAAAATTCAAAAAATTCAAGTTGTCATGTGTCGTTTTTATGTTGATAACGTGTACATTCATGAAATGCACAATTATTTTCTTTTTCAAAATCCGATTAGTAAATTTTATCTTGGTATAATTAAATTAGATCTTTCAGAAGAATGCTTTATTGAGTAATTGTTCAACATCAAATTTGAATTCGTAATTTATGATATATTATATTATACACACAAAATGTCCATATTTTTTAAATTAAAAATCTTTTCGACATAAAAGATTAGATTTTCTTTATTTAAAAAAATTTAGGAGTCCGAAGTCCATTCTTTTGACAACAAAAAAATTGTATATGTGTGTTGCTTTAATACAATTCACCAGAATTTTAAATTAGAACTTCTTGGCGTCATCTTTCCTCTTTTTTTTTATAAGAAATGAATTATTTTACTTTATTTTTCAAAGAAGTATTTTAAAGAGAAATTAAATTTCATTAATAATGAATGATATATTGTTTTTAATATAACAAATATGTGAATGCTTATAGTTTATAGTTCTACATAGTCTTCCTATTAATGTCATGCACTTCTGATTATATGAGTAATTTGTTTATTCGTGATAATATTATTCATCTAAATAAAATATCCATTCACACAGATAAAAAATTCTTTTATCAATTGAATAAACATTGCATTACATGACCCTTCACTATTACATATACCTAGGATATTATTTATTTTCGAATAAACTCGCCGGGTGGTACGAGGGGCTCGACGTGTGGTACGAGAAGCTTGACGGGTGGTACGAGGGGCACGTCGGGTGGTACGAGTGGCTCGACGGGCGGTACTAGGGGCTCGTACTAGGGGTTCGACGGGTGGTAGGAGGGGCTCGAAGGGTGGTATGAGGAACTCGGCGGGTGGTAAGAGGGGTTCGAAGGGTGGTAGGAGGGACTCGACGGGTGGTAGGAGGGGCTCGAAGGGTGGTATGAGGGGCTCGACGGGTGGTACGAGGGGCTCGACGGGTGGTAGGAGGGGCTCGAAGGGTGGTAGGAGGGGCTCGAAGGGTGGTAGTAGGGGCTCGTCGGGTGGTACGAGGGGCTCGTCGGGTGGTATGAGGGGCTCGAAGGGTGGTAGTAGGGGCTCGTCGGGTGGTACGAGGGGCTCGTCGGGTGGTACGAGGGGCTCGACGAGTGGTACGAGGGGCTCGTCGGGTGGTACGAGGGGCTCGACGGGTGGTACGAGGGGCTCGACGGGTGGTACGAGGGGCTCGTCGGGTGGTACGAGGGGCTCGAAGGGTGGTAGGAGGGGCTCGATGGGTGGTACGAGGAGCTCGTCGGGTGGTACGAGGGGCTCGAAGGGTGGTAGGAGGGGCTCGATGGGTGGTACGAGGAGCTCGTCGGGTGGTACGAGGAGCTCATCGGGTCGTGATGCGTGGGAGATATCGGGGAATCGGAAGGCGATGAGGATTTTTTTCATTTGTGCGAATCCATTCTTATTTTTGTATCATTCCTGTGTCTCTTCGCTGATCTGTTTCAAAACAAAAACAAATTTGTAAGAAATAATTGCACAAACCAAAACACTTTTTCCAGTTAAAATGAAAAAAATGTTCCCTCAACTCAAACATACAGTTTTGCATTTTGGTTTACTCTCCAATTTGGATGTTTTTTGAATTCTTGTCACGGCTAACATAAAATATATTTTCTGTCAATTTCATTGGAGAAATAATCTTTGACAAAATATTACTTTCAGAAATAGTTTTTAGAATTCTAATATGTAATATGATTCTCAATTTGCAAAGATCGGTACAATCTATTAATAACTTTTAATTTATATAAGAAAACTTTTCTTACCTCCGAGATTCCGCCGAATCAGCTGTATCAGCTAGCTCGTGTTCAGCATGGCCGTTCACCTTAATGCGTCTTGCTTTGGACCTAACAAAAAGGGTTCATTTTAATTGCATTAGCATAACAAAAAAAAAGGTTCATGAAAGTACTAAACAAGGTAATTGAAGAAAAAATCAATTAAAAAGATCAATTAGAGGAACTCATCAAATATTCCAAGTAAATAAAAATCAATCAATCAATTCTGATGGGGGTAAACTTTTTTATTCCAAAACAAAAAATCCTCAAATAACATAATCAATCAAAAAGAAATGTAAGTATTAGAAATCTGGTTTTTTTCTTCATCCAACGTGACCGGGGCCCACTAAATGCCGCATAACCATCATCGACAGACCTGAATCATAAAATCAGAGGCAAAATTAAGAAGACTAATCACTTTTTCAACGTGATCAGGGCTCGCAAAATCTCATAAAAAGACAGTTTCGATAAAAATTCATAAAATGTTCAAACCAATCCAAAACAAAAATACAAAACATACAATACAAGCCAATCCTAAAAAAATTTACAAAACATACAATACAAGCCAATCCTAAGAAGTCTTAAGATTTTGCAGTAAACATCTTATGTGTAGTCAGAAAACAAAATTACGAAACCACTAACGTGAATTATTGATGTATATTAGAAATTTCACGTATACTTGGTAAAAATGGCTGTGCAAAATCACATAAAAACATTTTTGAGAGAAATGCAATGAGGGAAAAAGTAAATTTCACTATTCAATAAAAAATCCGAAAATTTTCAGGACGATCCTAACAAGAACTACTAACAAGCAAACTACTGGCGAAGGCTTTCTTTCGTTACCATTCAGTTTTCGACATTCTTAAACGGTAGGCCAAAGGAAATAGAACTCAATAGTATTCGAAAATGAAGACAGAAAATGGCTTGGAAAAAGAATTATGGTTGTTTATGTGACGGGGAGAAAGAGCAAGATTTAAATGAAAGTAAATATCCTTATTTTAGATAAAAGGGGTTATTTATGCCGTTTCCATAACTCACTCAAACAATCTTGATAAGATTGTTTACTTGAATTAGTTAATTTTTTTGATTGAATGAATTAACGTGTTAATTGACCGTTTAATTTAATTGACATGTCAATTAACATATACCAATATTAATTTATTAAAATAAATTGACACGTTAATACGTGTCAATTAGTCTTTAATTAGAGTGTTGATAAATTTATTTTGGAACCTCATCAAGAAGGTTAGGATTAAAGATGAAAGTGAGGGAGTCGAGTCTAACGATAGATTTGATGAAAATGTACATATACTATCTTTTAAATTCATTTTGTTTGTGCCATAATCAGAATCGTTTTCAATTGCATAAAAATCATCTCATCAGACGGTATGGTTGAATTATCTTGATAAATTATATTCTAATGATGATGATCATTCGAATTTGATTACACATGTAAATGACCGGTTTGTGATTCATAAATTAAAGAAGAGTTCATTTGGCAAAAAAATTGTCGAAAATGTTGTGATCGTTATGAAACCTAATATAGATACGTTCAATTCCGGTAAATATAGATTGTTGATTCATTGTGCTAATTAAATTTATAGACGTACTGATCACTAGTGAACTAATAAATTTAAATAATAACTAAATTTGGTATAGTATTTGGACTTTAAATTTGAATTACGATGTTATGTTATATTTATCTTTGAAATTAGAATTATATTATGTACGATAAATTAAGACCGATATGCCGACCGATTAATTTTCAATTAGTCAATAACTTTAAACTTTTCAATTAGCCGATTAATTATAACACTGAAGAGCTCCGAAGACAACTTAAAAAACAAATTTGAGATGAAAAATATTGAATTGTAAATAGTTTGTCATGAATTAAAAAAATATATTAAATATTTAATAGGAAAAGACTTTCTTTATCACTAGCAATTAAACTTTCAAAAGAGCTTGTGCAAAACATTGGACTTGATTTCCCTCGAGATACTTGTAATCATGGGCATAAGAAATATTACGCAACACATTATTTTTGTCCTTTACCGCGGTTTTGACAATATTTTTAATATTGCATGTACGATGTGTACCGAACATAAGAATTTTGTGTTCTCACTATGGTATTTTATTATTAGATTTATCTAGTAAACTTTTAACGAGACATATTTATTTGATATAGATATTAAGATAAATTTCATACTTAATAATTGTAAATGTCCATTCTTAATATTCTTATGATGAATATTTATGTGAAAGAATGTGTAATGAAGTAAAATGGCGCGTTATGAACTGAAAGTTGTGTTAGTTGTAATGAAATGTTGTTTTTCTCGAGTCCATAGATTTTATATATCACTATATAAGAATCATCATAATGTTAGTTATTTAAACTATAATAATAACAATAATAATAATAATAAGCTTTGTATATTTCTTATCATTTATTTACCTTTTCTTTGATTTTGTAATAGTATTTGTTTTCTTTTGGTGCACTTATTAACACTACTACAAAAAACTTTTAACAGTGGTTTGAAAAAAATCTTACTCCACTTAAAACTGGCGTAAAACATTTCTAGCACCGGTTTGTCATCCGGTGCTATGGTGATCATGGTAACTCTTTTTACAGTGGATTCAAAAATCAGTTGGTAAAGTTACACTGGTTTAAACCGTGTTTAGACACGGTTTTCAAATGTAAATTTATCCCTATTTACACCGGTTTGAACCGATTTTAAAAAATTTATCCCTATTTATCCCTATTTTTTTAATCTAATTACACCGGTTTAGCAAATTTATTTTCTGAAACAAAATTTAATCTAACACCGATTTAAACCGGTGTAACAAATTTATTTTATAAAAAAAAAATTGGTTTTAAGATCAATTTAAAAAATATATATATTGAATACACCAATTTTTGTAACGGTTTAGACGTTTCTTTATAAAATTGTTATTGTATTGTAAATCAATTTGTATTAGAATTAGAATTAACACGAAACAATATAGACGAAATTCATCAATACTAATTTATATATCCAAAACAATATAACATCGCATATACATCATACATCATACTAATTTGGACACTTTGAATTCAAAGCAGTAAATAAATTTTATAAATTCTTTCGAGACATTATGCTCCTAATGCTCCATACAACGGATATTTCCTGATTTTGTTCGATCAATAACTGATAACAAATATCAATTGAAAGCCTTATTCTTCAAGAATTAATTACTAGTTTAGAATTCAACATAAAAAACGAAAGCGATCGCTTGTCGGATACCATTCAAAAAAAAAAAAAAAGAATTCAACATAAAAGAATAAAAAGAACAATTAGGGTCAGGAAGGCGAAACAAAAATCTTCGTCTGAGACATGAGATCTGCGACGCCAACACATCACCAGATTGTCTCGGCGCCATGCTCTAGGATTTAGAACCTCGCCAGTTTATAAAGCGTGTAATGTTTTTTTTTCATATACCGGTTTTGCATCAGGTCTAATAAAATGGGTTTTAAAACCCATTTTTCTAGTAGTGTAAAATTTTAATGCTACTGATTTATTTTTTATAGAAAAAAGTATACTTTAATTCTAACAATATTTTAAATATTAAGTACCAGCAGGCTCAATGGGTGATTATAAAGAGAGTTGACTCGCGAGTCTTCGATTCCAACACTGAAATAACTGGCAATACGAACACAAAACATTTGGGCATGTTTGATTTGAGGGATTTTGATTATTTGGTAATCCATGTGAGTTGTTTGATTTGATGTATTTGGTAATCCATGGATATCAAATTCTTTGTTTGATTCTTGGTACAAAATCCATGATTTTAATATTTTAATGTATATCATTTATTATATTACTATATTATTGTATATTATATTATATTATTGTGTATTATATTATATTATATTACATTGTATTATACAATATGATATTATATTACATTATATTATATTGTCGTACATTATATATTATATTATTATATTTAATATTACGTTGTTTAATATTATATTATATGATATTATATTATATTATATTATATTATTTTATATTTATATTATATAATATTATTTTGTTTTATATGATATTATTTTCTATTATATTATATTTTGTTTTAAAGTATATCATATCATATCATATTATATTATATTATATTATATTATTATTATTATTATTATCATATTATATCATATTGTATTATATTATATTATTATTACTATTATTATTATTATTATTATTATTAATTATATTATATTGTATTATTATTACATTATATTATATTATATTGTATTATATTATATTATATTATACTCTAATATATATAATATACTATTTAAATTATATAATATTATATTCATATAATACATATGATTATATTTTTTATTATTTTATATATATATATTATATTATACTTTAATATATTATTATATTATATTATATTATTATATAGTATTGTTTTATATTACATTGTATTATTTTATATTATATTATTTTGTATTATATTATTATGTATTATTTTATATTATATTATATTATTTTTATAATATATTATATTATATTATTTTAAATAATATTACATTATATAATAGTATATAATATAATATTATTATTTTATAATATAATATTTATCATAATTTATTTATATATTTTGCAAAAATAATTTTATAATGAAATACATGATATAGCTTATCCATGTATTTTGGAATACCAACTTTTTTTGGTGTAGTTCACCATCCACCCTCAAATCCATCTCCACCCTCAAATACACCAAATCAAACAAAGAATTTTGAGCTTATCCCGTATTTTGAAATACATCTCCACCTAAATCCCTCAAATCAAACATGCCCACGTGTTCAACAATCTGAGCCAACCCCGAGGAATCCGATTGATCCGAACATTGTCTTAAAGGGAAAAACAAGAAGATCAGAACTTGATTTTTCTAAAAATAAATAATGATCAGAACAAAAATCCATATTATGTTGTGAGTGTGTGACAATAAATCAGTTGGTTGAGTGTTTGACACAATGATTCATACTTCAGTTCATTAAGTGTTTAATACAAAAAAATCATATGTTTTGGAAGGTTATGAATTCAAATCTCAGTAATATCATTGGAAGAAGAACTACCGAGACTTCTCAATTTATTCTCAAAAAAATATGATCTGAACAAATTCCATCGAAGTTTACTTAATGGGAAAATTGTGTAGTTCTAAAAATGACCTAAAGTCAAAATACTCTACCCATCAATCATATGTTCGCTACGGCAAGATATTACAACTCTTATGATGTACGAATTAGAAAAGTTATATCCTAAGCTTTTTAAGGTTTTCGCATTCAATAAATAAACTAATTAATAATTTAATAGTATAATTATTCAGTACACCACTAAACCATAAAAAATATTAGCCTGATTGATCGGATCTGGTGTTGTTGAAGTCAAAAGCAATATAAATAAATCCGACTATAAAAAGAAATAATTTTCATCGCCTCTTAATTATTGTTTAAATTGTGTCCATTGATTTTATATCATTGTATGTATTTATTATGTGATTTATATCTTTATATGTATTTACTATTTACTATTTTTATTTACTTGCACATAAAATATTTTTGGGAAATTTTAAAAAAGAACATATAACTTTTCTTGATATTTCAAAAAAAAAAAAAAAAAAAAAAAACCAACTTCTTCAACTTAAAAAAAAACTCTCTCAAACTTTTCATTTTCGTCTAGTCCTTATCATCAAATTTCTGTTGTAATTTAATTGAAATGCTATATTTGAATAAATAACCAAATTTACCACCCCCTTATTTTGGACCCATCTTTGTGCAATCTCCTCATGCCACATCATCACAATTATTTCAACCATTAGATTATGATATGTGACAACATATGAACCATGAATTAACCTTTGATTTTGTGCGATTATGTTTTATTCATAGACATTTATGTGTTCCTTATTTTACACATAATTTTAAACAATTTTAGAAGACCACATCACCTTACACTGATGATGTGTCAAAATATTATTTGTTAGGTTCATGTTGCACCATTTTGTATTTGATTTTCAATTTTTTCACAATATGTTACATGATCTATTGTGAATACAAATAAAACGTGAAGAGTTTAAATATCTAACATTAATAAATTATTATATAATATCATAAAACATACATCAAATATTATTAGTATTTTTCATAATATAATTTTAAAAAATTAAGATATATATTCACTTGAATTTTATCTTTATTTTGAGATCCATATTATCATATATTCAATATTTTTCTCTAACTTAAAATTATGAAAATAATTATGTAAAAAAATATATAAAAATAAGTATAATTACATTAATGACTTGTAAGTTAATTATAATTGAAAAAAATTGCACATACTACTAAGTATGTTATATTTGTATTTTTACTTAAAACAATTTCATGTTAATATTTAAAAAAATAATAAAAATGAAAGAGATTTATTTACTAAACACAAATAATTTCTTTAACTTATATAATATTTTTCAATAATAAAAATGAAACATAAAATTTATCAGACACAAATAATGTTTTTGAACTTTTAAAATTTTATTATTCTTATTTTTAGATATGAAAATTTAAAGTAACATAGGGTTTTGCTTTTTATTTATGACCACGCATATTATTTTATTATATTATAGTAACATTTATTCTTTTTGGTATATGTTGCATTAAAGTACTAAATAAATATTTCGAATTGTGTCGGATTCAAAAATAGTATAATAATTTTGTCATCAAACTTTCTTAATCAATATGATTTTTATTTTCACAAAGGCTTATGTTTAATCCCGAAAAAACATAATTATATATTATGTGTATGGCAAAACAAATGAAACAAAACCGCCGCGAAGCACGGGTAATCTCCTAGTTACCCTTCAAGCATTTCTTTATTCTTAATAATAATAGTAAATAATAATAATTTCTGGAATACAAAATAAATAATATAATAATAAATAATGAATAATTTATTAATAATATTAATAGTGGTAATAATTTCTAGAAATAATAATAATATAAATTTCTGAAAAATTTCTGGAAATAGTAATAATACAAATTCCTGAAAAATAAAAAATACATACAAAATAATATTTTGTTCCAAAATATTTGAAATAATTAAAAAAAATATCAAAATATCTAAAAATTGTAAATAATCTAATTAATCAAACTGGCTTAACAAACCAACTAACAAAATACCCTAATTTTAATCAAACTAATTATTTCAAATTTATATTTCAAAATTTTTAATTATGTCGATTATTTTGGAATAAAATATTATTTAATATGTATTTTTTTTCAAAAACTTGTATTATTAGTATTTTCAGAAAGTTCACAAAAATTTATATTGTTATTATTATCAGAAACTATTGCTACTATTATTATTACTATTATTATTAATAATAATAAATTATTTAGTATTTAGTATTTAGTATTATTAAATTATTAAATTTATTTATTATTTCCATATATTATTTATTATTTACTATTACTAGTAAGAATGGAAAACTTGCTTCAAGGGTAATTTTGTTATTTAAAAAATATAATATTTGAATTAAATTAGTTTAATAGTAATTTGATGATAAGGAGTTAGATGAAAATGAAAAGTTTAGGAGAAAGATTTTTTTTGGAGTTTTTAAGAAGTTGTTTTTTTCTTTAAATATCAAGAAAAGTTAGGTTCTTTTTGAAAATCTCCCTATCTTTTTTTAACAATGTTCAATATTTATTAGTGTATTATTATTTGGATATGTCTGTTGTTTTATTTTGTAAATTATAAAATTTATTGGAAGCCAACGATTCTCACGATAATCAAAGTCTACGGTAAATATCAACTCTCACGAAAAAACAAATGGCCACGTTATTCATTCACCTATGCTTTTATTGCTTCTCCAACAAATTTCGTCTTGATTACAAACTGAGGTGGCTTTGTTTATAAGAAAATGTTGGACATACCCCCATCTCTCCCCTTATATCCTTGATGACATCGATATGATTTAACACATTAAAAATTAACATTTTAATTCATGATTTAACATTTTAATTGTATGTTCAATCATAAATTAAGATAATTAAATCATAAATTAAGATGTTACATCATGTTTTTATGTATTAATTTTGAATATGTTAAATCATATTCACGTCATCAAAGATTTGAGGGGGGAGTACTAGGGGGGTACATCACTACTATTGTTTATATGCATGAGAACGGCATGTATGTAGCACCAAATAATCATTTGTTAACTAGTATAACCACTTAGTATTAATTAAGATTGAGATCCACTTGATCTGCTAGATATACTTTCTTTAAGAAACCATGTTGGGGGGCATCTCAATTACATAGATATAAAAGAAACTACCCCAACTGATATTCATTAACTAAATAAATAACTATTCTATTAAAAATATTATTTTTGTTCTTCATGCTTTATTTACCAATTTTGTATACACTAGGACAATATCCCGCGCTTCGCTGCGAGGTATATTATTTGATAAGAAATAATATAATAAGCAAAAGTAATAATTTTATATATTATTTGATATATTTAGAATTGGTACGAATCAAAAATATTATAATAAGCAAAAAAAAAAACGCAGCTTGGTACCAATCAAAAGTGTTATAATAAGCAAAAAAAATAATAATACCAGCTCAGGCTAACAAAAAGTATTTGTGTGAATAGTATTTTGTTAACAGTAAAATTATAGTATACAAATTATTTTTATTAATACGATGAAAAATTCAAATATTTTATTTAGAACACAAGACATATGTCAATTATATTTATTAATACGATGAAAAATTCAAATATTTTATTTAAAACACAAGACATATGTCAAATAAAATAAAATTAAAAAAAAAAAAAGCGAACAGTACCGGAGTGAACAGTAACTGATTGAACAGTACGGGGTGAACAGTAGCTGGTTGAACAGCAGTCGATGAACAGTACCAGGGTGACGTGGCCTCATCATATGTCTTGTATTCAAAAATTAATGGGAGGGGAGATTATCGCTATTTATATTTACAAAACTATTTTCATATATTATTTTGCATGAAAAAATAAAAAATAAAAGGTGTTATTTCTGATATTTCACCGATAAAGTAGTCGTACTTGTATATAATCTAGTTATCAATTAGTCTCAACTTAACAATCTACCGACCGATATTTCTCTGATTTTACATAGTCTTGCTCATTTTTTTCTCAACATTAGTTCGTACTCGATCCTAAACCCTAAATCCTAACTAGGAAAATTCTCGCGCTATGCGACGAGTATGTTAATTATATTTTACATTATAGTAAAAAATACACATTTCTATGATAATATTGATAATATCATCTCAGAACAAAATTATTTAAACTCATTTATCTATGATTATGTATATGTTTTGCAATGATTTTGCATTATGATAGCAAACACAATTCATTTTTTTAATCAAAATAATAACACGTATATTAGTGTCATTATATAATATTGTATGGGGTATAAAACAATTTTACAAAAAAAAAAATATAACAACAAATAATATATCATTGTTGTTCACAATATTTCATACAATATCAATTAAAAAAATAATGAATCATACGACATATGAAGTACACGTCATTAATTATATAATACTAACATTTTTTTATGGATTCAAAATGCAATAAAAATTATAAATAATATCAAACTTAATAGTGAAAGTAATTTAATAAATAATATAAAATTTTAATTTAGCATAAACATAAATTATTTTATATCATATGATTTTTTTTTTATTTATATTTTTTAAACATATAGCAATACTATTTGATATATGTTTATAAGTTTAAGATGTTATTTAGATATATGAACTATTTTTTCTAGTAATTTTTGTTTTAATTTGTTTGATTAAAAGCACAAGTATAATCAACTTAATATTATATGAAATTCTTATTGTTATAATTTTTTAAAAATAATTAATAATACTTAAAGTTATGATGATAACTTCGATTTAGTTATGTTATTTAAGATTTTAGTGATAATAATTTTTTAATTAGAAATATATTAATTGTTGGCTGGTAAATATATCATTAGTCATTACATATGAAAATTATTGAAAAGTTGAACAATTGACATATTCCGACTAATTCATGATTATTCTCCGATTAATCATCAAGTCACTAGTCATTACCTTTTCCAATATGTTTTGAGTTTCGACATTTTCAACACTAAAAAATAACTTTGCGGGGGCTTACCCGAGGGCCGTTCCTGATTCTACTACTTTGCAAAACACTTGGATAATACTCGTGATATGCGACGAGCATGTTAATTATATTTTTGGCAATATCATATCAAAATAACAATATTTAACGTTACATTACTCTAATTATATTGTTATTATCATTTGTGTATAATCGTGTATATATTTTACGATTATATTATGTTCTGACTGAAAGTTGCTATTTTTAAATAATAATACATATATTAGTGCAACAATATAATGACATCTCAGGTATAACATAATTTTAGGAAAAGAGAACATAACAAAATTGATAGCATGTTGATCACAATCGTTAAAACAATACAAAATATAAAAAACATTTAACCATACGATCTATATATCCAATATTGCACACAAATAATAGTATTAATAGTCTTTTATTGATAAAAAATTGAATGAAAATTATACAATATCACATTTACCGGTGAATAATTAATGAATAACATTAAAATATAATTAAGCAAAATTTTAATTCAAAATTTTAATTCAAAATTACATACAATATCATATAGTATTTTTAAATTTACAACTTCAAAATACAAATAATACGCGATATCTGTTTATAAGTTTTAGAAGTTCTTTATATCCTGATAGGTAAATTATTCCTTTTTAGCAACAATAAAGGTTTTCGTATCAAAGTTGTTTAAATAATACACAAATACAGTCTACTTAGTATTATTTAGTTTTTTATTATTATTAATATAGTTAGCTAATAATAATAGTAATAATTTAATTATTTAAATGCTAAACATGTATTTTTTCGTTGCATTTTCTTACATGATATATTTACAAATTCAAATTAGAAAAAACGTCATGCATGGACCATATTGGATGTCAAAATAAAGAAAAAATTCAAGTCGATACATTTAACAAATTTTTAAAATTAAAGTTCTTAAAATATTAATAATATCTTATACCGAAAAATTAAAATATATTAATTGGATGAGAGAAACCGAAATCTTATGGGTGAAATATTAAATACTATCAAAATGATTTATCGAATTACGAAAATGTATAACTTGGTGTTTATCAACAAAAAACATATTCTTTGCATGTACTTAGACATTGCATTGAACATTAAGTGTCCGATTTTAAATAATGTACGGTTTGGATAAAAAATATCAACAATAACATAACTTAATGAGATTCATATTAAGTTGTGGTAAAATAATGACACACAAATGACTACATAAATTATGATTTTCAAAAAATCTTGCAAAAAATAATGAATCCGATCAAACAACATACAACATCACCACATATAATAGTTCAAATTAACACATACAAATGATCATACAAAATATATGTTGAAAACATTAAATATAAAATTTAATGTTAATGATGAAATTATATTATAAAATATAATGATCAATAATCACGGATAATCATGATGATGCAGATTCGTAAGATGACCTAGAGACATGTACAAAGTAAATGTTGGCAAATCATCTCCTTCCGATGAACTTTAACCAGGGAAAAAGATTAAGATCAAAGAACCTAAAATGGATGAACTTTAACAGGACAAAAAATGATTACAAACAATGAATGAATGAATAAAAATTAAAATACTAATTTAAAAGAACTATATGTCATATACTGATATACATAATTTTAATCTTTTATTTATTATATATTTTATCATAGAAAATTAAAATTAAATAAAAATATGATATAAAAAATATTCTTGGAAATATCTTGACAAACTAATATTATTATAGTATTTAATTTTAATGTTAAATAGTTATTAATAAAAATAGCTACTAAATAGTTTTTCTTGCCAAATTAACAATGAACGAATGAAAATTAAAACTAGGATTAAAATAATATTGCCGCTAATTTTAATTTCAACAACTATTTTTATTTCAGCAGCTCGTTTTGTAGTAACTATTTTTTATTTCAGTAGCTAGTTTTTAGTAACTATTTTTATTAACAACTATTGATTTCATCGGCTAATTTGCTAATAGTTAATAAAAATAATTATTACAAAACAAATTTGCTGAAATAAAATTAGCTGTTGAAATTAGAACTAACGACAATATTATTTTAATGCTAGTTTTGATGTTCACTCATGCATTGCTAATTTGGTAAAAAAATACTATTTAGTAACTATTTTTATTCACAACTATTTAACATTAAAATTAAATACTAGAATAATATTAATTTGTCAAGATATTTTCAGGAATATTTTGTGTATCATATTTTTATTTAATTTTAGTTTTCTATGATAAATATATAATAAATAAAATATTAAAATTATGTATATGACATATAGTTTTTTTTAATTAGTATATGTTAAAAAATATTTATAATGATTTTAAAATTTAAATCAATAAAATAATACAAATTATGTTTATTAAATTCAAAGATGAAAATAGAGGGGTATTTTGGTCCAAAAAATTTGTAATACCATGAAATGCCCTATAGGGGGGTAATTGAAAAGAAAACCTTGTATGTAGGTTTTTTTTGGAGTTTCTCAAAAGTTAGGTATTTTTTTTTTGTAAATTCAAGAAAAGTTAGGGGGTTATTTGTAAATTTCCCAAGTTATTTTTCATTTCTCCAATACCAAAAAGCTATGAAAATTTTGGTAAACATTCCAAAATCCTTACCTGTCCTTCCAAACATCTAAAAGTTGCATATTGGGACTAGCTCACTCGAGTTCCTCGTTTTTACCGGGATCCAAATTCCATTGAACATAAAAAGTACTTTGGAAAGTGGCTTTCCAAATTGCAAGCGATACGAATTAAGACTTTTGTACTCTGTTCCTTTTTCTTCTTCTTCCTCCTCCTTTCTTTCCCTAGTAGTTGATTCGATCGACGATGGTTAGTAAGAAGTCCAATTAAGGTTAGTTCACTTGTCCTCCACCTACATCCCTTTTTATTTAATTGTATAGAAAAACCAATCAAAACTAACAAAAGAGAGAAATTGATAGCAATTGAAAAATATATCATAAAGTACGAACCATAAATATATAGAATTAGAGGAAAAACAACGTAAACGGATACTAAATACTCTCCATTTTTTAATCTTGCTCTAAACCCCAAAAAATTATCAAATTCAGCTCTTGTTCAAAGTCAAATCATTCATCCAATCATATTTCTCCACTCAAATAAACTCAATAATATATTATTCTCTGTTCTGATTTCTAGAATTATCTCATGTGGATGGATAGGTGATACCCATGATGAAGTTTCCACCTCACCTTCTCAATATACAATACAACAGAGAAATATTGGTTTGGAAAGTAATTAAAGATACATTGAAGGGTGAATTAGCAAAAGGTGGTCAAGAGGGGTGAAAGTGGAAATGAGTCATCCTCTCTTATTAAACTACTCCCAGATCTTTGCATCTCTCCGCGCTTCTCCATTGTCAACCACCTCGCTCTCTCGCTCTCTTTCCTTCCCTTGCAGGCACAAGTACGGTAGATTCACCGGCTCACAGAGTGGTTTCATGGGTACCAGTGAATTGGGTCAAGGCGATCTCCGCCATATGGAGTCCATGTCTGTGCTCCCTTCTGGCGCGGGAAAAATATCCAGGCTTAATGCTGTGATTCTTGGGGAATCTCTAGCTTCAGAAGAGAATGATCTCGTGATTCCCAGTAATGGGTTCTCGCAGAACGCTCTCGTTTCTTCTCCCCAACAGGTCTCCTCACTTGATTTTGAGCTTTCATATCAATCTTTGATTTTGGTAACTCGAATAGCAGAGTGTAATATGATTATATTTCGTTGGATCAGTATGAAGAGATGTACAGAAAATCCGTGGAGGATCCAGCAGGTTTCTGGTCAGAGATTGCTCTAGATTTTTACTGGAAGGAGAAATGGAATCCAAAGGAGGTATGCAAGGAGAATATTGATGTCACCAAGGGTCAGGTCCAAATCGAGGTGTGTGTAACTAGAAAGAATACCCCTTTCAATTAAACCAAAAAAAAAAAAAACTTTTTTATTTATCCTAATCGATTATTCGTTTTTCAAAAGTGGTTCAAAGGGGCGAAGACAAATATATGCTATAATGCACTGGATCGCAACGTAGAAGCTGGAAATGGAGACAAAGTTGCGATTTACTGGGAAGGAAATGACCTTGGTCAAGATGGAACACTTACCTTCTCCGAGCTCTTAGACAAAGTTTGTCAGGTATACCATATTACATATATGTCATTCAATTCAAATTTACAGTTCAAAGTTTGAATTTTTCAAATTCTAATTCGGTTCGCAAACTTGCGCAATGAAGCTGGCTAATTTCTTCAAGAAATGTGGCGTGAGAAAAGGCGATGCAGTGGTGATTTATTTGCCTATGTTAATGGAGCTTCCAATTGCCATGTTAGCTTGTGCTCGAATTGGTGCAGTCCACTCGGTAATCCAATTTCGAAAATTTGAATCCAATTCATAATCCAATTTTGGATCCAAATTGAAATTTCGATAATACATACAGGTTGTGTTTGCTGGTTTTTCTGCGGATTCTCTCGCTCAAAGGATAATAGATTGCAAACCCAAACTCGTGATTACTTGCAACGCAGTTAAAAGAGGCCCCAAAACTATCTTTCTTAAAGATATAGTTGATACGGCTCTCCTACAATGTGCCGCCAATGGAGTCTCCGCTGGTCAGTAAAATTAATAATAATATATAGTTGCCATTTAATGAATTTAATTAATTACGTTGAATAGGTCCGTGTTTGACGTACGATAATTCATCGGCCATGAAAAGGGAAGATACAAAATGGGTGGATGGAAGAGATCTTTGGTGGCAGGCACGTCTATTTTTTTCTTTTTAATTCTAAAACAATCAAAATTACAAAAAAGCCCCTGTATTATAATTAATTTGTATTGCTTGTATTAATTTCAGGAAGTTGTGCCGAATTTCCCAACCAAGTGTGAAGTAGAGTGGATCGATGCAGAAGATCCATTATTTCTGTTATACACTAGTGGAAGTACTGGGAAGCCAAAGGTTTGTTTTTTTAATTTTCTAAAATACCCTCAAGAGTCGAGACCCAAAACATTAAAATATCGTATATACCCTTCAAAATTTGGAATGCAGGGTGTGTTGCATACAACTGGAGGTTATATGATCTATACTGCCACTACATTCAAGTATGCTTTCGACTACAAGCCAAACGATTTATACTGGTAATAATAAGAACGAGATTATTATTTTAATTATTTATTTTCGTTTTCATTAATGCAAAAATAAATTGTGGGTTAATTTGATAATTAGGTGTACTGCTGATTGTGGGTGGATCACGGGGCATAGTTACGTGACCTACGGGCCTCTTCTGAATGGAGCCTCTGTTTTGGTTTTTGAAGGGGTATGCATGCAAATAACACAATTATGCATTAATTGAATTAATGATTATATTAAATTTTGTGAATTTTTTTAGGCTCCGAATTATCCAGATGCGGGGAGGTGTTGGGATATTGTAGACAAATACAAGGTCACGATTTTCTATACCGCTCCAACACTCGTTCGTTCGCTCATGCGTGAGAGTGACGAGGTGCGTTTTGTTTCTCTCTATCTTCCCTCGTGTTTCTCTCTCATGGAAGTTTTATTAATAATATAATTTTTTATATAGTTCGTTACACGATATTCTCGCAAATCTCTTCGTGTTTTGGGGAGTGTAGGAGAACCTATTAACCCCAGTGCTTGGAGGTCGTTATTCTCAATTTATTTATAATTAAATATATTATATTTTATTTCATTAATGAGCATTGTTTCTGTAGGTGGTACTTTAATGTCGTCGGTGACTCGCGCTGCCCTATTTCGGACACGTGGTGGCAAACCGAGACTGGTGGTTTCATGGTCAGTAATTAAAAAAAAAAAAAAAAAATTATTTCTATTTTTCTAATTTATACAATTCTATAGATTACTCCTTTACCGGGTGCTTGGCCGCAGAAACCCGGCTCCGCTACATTTCCCTTCTTTGGTGTTCAGGTACTCTTTACATATTGACCCTTTAAAAAATCCAATTTATAATATTTAATGCAATGAATGTTTTTGCAGCCAGCAATAGTGGACGAGAAGGGGAAAGAAATAGAAGGAGAATGCAGCGGATACCTTTGCATAAAGAAATCATGGCCGGGTGCATTCAGAACTCTATACGAAGATCACGATAGATACGAAACCACTTATTTCAAACCTTTTCCCGGGTATTATTTCACCGGCGACGGTTGTAGCAGGGATAAGGATGGATACTACTGGCTCACTGGTAGAGTCGACGATGTTATTAACGTCAGGTACTTCGGAATTTAGCTTTAAAATCCGCGTGTTTTTATTTTATAATTTTTTTTGGGGGTGGTGATTTAGTGGGCATCGTATTGGGACTGCGGAGGTGGAGTCGGCACTCGTTTCGCATCCGCAATGTGCCGAGGCTGCTGTTGTTGGTGTCGAGCACGAGGTTCGTTTTTATTTTTTATTTTATTTTTTAGGGAATTATTTTTAGGGGAATTCTTCAAAAACCCCTCAACTTTTCTGAAAATTCTGAAAAACCCCCTCTACTTTTAGAAAACCCCCTATCTTTTTTAGATTCCCTCAAAAAACCCCTATATTTTGTGCTTCTTTAAAAACCCCTTCACTTTTTTAGATTCTCTCAAAAACCCCCTATCTTTTTATTATGTTTTTAAAAAAATAACCATTATACCCTTTAGTTTTATTTTTTAAATTTCTATATTTTAATAAATAATGAATATATATTAAACTATTATAAAAAATTAAAAATTAAAAATAAATAATGCATGATATTATAATATTATAATAAATAATATATAGTATTAAAATATTATAATAAATAATATATTGATATTAAAATATCATTTTCAACAATTATTATAATATTTTAATATCAATATATTATTTATTATAATAATTTAATATATATGTATTATTTATTATAATATTTTAATAGCATGCATTATTTATTTTTTATAATTTTATTGATATTAAAATATCAATAAAAATGTTATAATAATATAATATCATGCATTATTTATTTTTTATAATTTTATTGATATTAAAATATCAATAAAAATGTTATAATAATTTAATATCATATATTATTTATTGATATTAAAATATTATAATAAATAATACATAGATATTGAATTATTATAATAAATAATATATTGATATTAAAATATTATAATAATTGTTGAAAATGATATTTTAATATCAATATATTGTTTATTATAATATTATAATACTATATATTATTTATTATAATATTATAATATCATGTATTATTTATTTTTATAATATTCTAATATTTATTCATTATTTATTAAATTATAGAAATTTAAAAAATAAAACTAAAGGGTATAATGGTTATTTTTTAAAAAACATAATAAAAAGATAGGGGGTTTTTGAGAGAATCTAAAAAAGTTTGGGGGTTTTTGAAGAAGCAAAAAATATAGGGGGTTTTTTAGGGAATCTAAAAAAGATAGGGGGTTTTCTAAAAGTAGAGGGGGTTTTTCAGAATTTTCAAAAAAGTTGGGGGTTTTTGAAGAATTCCCCTTATTTTTATTTGGGGAATTCTTCAAAAACCCCCTACCTTTTTTGGGATTCCTCAAAAACCCCCTAACTTTTTGATTATTTGAAAACCCCCCTATAAATTGAATCTAATTCTTAAAAAAACCCTTACAAAAGTTAACTTTAACATTCCATCCAATTTTAATTTTTTTGGACAAAATACCCTTCTTGATTTTCTTTTATAAATTCTTTTATTCAATATAAATTAATAAATACTTAAATAAATTAAACATTTCATGATAAATATTTCACGTTTTTATAATAAAAAATAATTTATGATAATATTTTACAACTCACTATTTTATTTTACTATTTATTTATGATTATTGTGAAGGTGAAAGGGCAAGGGATATATGCATTTGTTACGTTGGTGGAAGGAGTTCCTTACAGTGAAGAACTTCGTAAGAGTCTCATCTTGGCTGTTCGCAACCAGGTATATATTATTTTTTTATATTTTTCTTTTTATTGAGATTAATTGGTTTTGAATTAGATTGGTGCATTTGCGGCGCCGGATAAAATTCATTGGGCGCCTGGACTTCCGAAAACGAGAAGCGGGAAAATTATGAGGAGGATTTTGCGGAAAATAGCAGCGAGACAACTTAATGAATTGGGTGATACCAGCACCTTGGCTGATCCTGGTGTTGTGGACCAGCTTATCGAACTCAGTGATTGCTAGTTTGGTCCCATCTTTATTTTATTTTTTTTGGTATTTTACGATTTAGAGTTGGTTTGGTGTGTTCGAGCTTGATTATGTATTGTATAAGTGCTCGTGGACTTGATTGTTATAACTGAAATGTTTATTTTTGTAATGTATTCTGCGGAGACTTTTGATCCGATTAAATAATAATGGTTCTCTTATTATTGTGATTTCGCGAGATCGGGTTGTATGAATAAATTAAATGAAAATTATGTTTCTTTTTAGTTCTAGTTTTTAAATATATTGTTTATTTCAGTTCTGCATTTTTAGTGAAAATATGGGTATGATGAAAATAATAATAATATACTGTTTCTATCTCTTATTCAAATATAATTTGTTTAGCATGCAATATCAATTTACTTGTGAAAAATACGCCACATCATTCAAACATTCAAACGAACAATAAAATTGAACAAAATCATCAATTGGAAGACCAAAATCAAACTTACCTCAAATAATTAATTTCTATCCCAAATCCATCATATAAGTTAAAGAAAAAAAGTACTATTTTCCAAGTGGGTGGTAATATTAACAGAAAATAATTTTACAGAAATAGAAAATTTGATTTCCAAAATTTGTTACCAAGTGGTATTGCGTTTCTTTCTAGTACTATATATTATAGAGTATATCTTTCCTATATTACATTACCCAAAACATTGGAAAAATAAAATAAACAAGTCAAAGGTCCCAAGGTTTGATATATACACATTAGTATATTTTTTCTACTGTTTTTTCTATACAATGTACGACTACGACGTCACGCCCAACGAGCGCCAAACAAAGTCCAAAGAAGAGAATACAAGTCAGAAGAAAAAAAATTGGATTTATAGAATTCGGTATTCGCTCGCATATATCTATTAGACGTATTCGGACTTCTCGCCTTTTTCGTTCTTACAAACAATTTCTTCGCCTCTTTCCTCTTTCTACCAAATCACCATCGCCATCACCTTGTACGTCGGTCGCCGGCCGGTCGCTCTCTGTCCATCTTCGACACAACCATTTTTCCCCTTTTCTAATCTACCAACAATTCATAATTATCGATCTCCGCTGGAGGGTTGCGGGGAGGGATAGATTGTTTGTTGGGTTCTTAAAGGTAAGCTACATTCATGATTCATCCTTATTTTCTTTTGGGCTTGTTTGAAATATAGATCTGTTGCGTGAATTAGTAGTTTAATTTCTTACAAATTCGATTTCTTTCCTTACGAAGTTTAGATTAATTAATGAGATTGCTAGTTAGAACTAATTGAACGCATTAATTACTGTCTTTTATTGCTTTATCTTAGCTTAAAATAATCCAGATACATGCGCAAGCTCATCTTTGTATGCATTTATGGGTTAATTTTATGAATTTGTTTCATTGTATCTCCGTGAGCACTTTGGTTACTCAAATCCCTAATTTAGAGTAGTTCATTATATCTCCTAGGCTAAATGGCGTGAGAAATTTAATTTTTGCAATTTTGATAGGGTTTTTTTGTGAGAAAGCTAATGCGAAAGATATACAGTATTATAAGATCTCTTAAATATTTGGATCATGGGGGAATGGGTTGTTGGAGCTTTGATCAACATTGTGGGCAGTATCGCCATAAATTTCGGTACCAATCTTCTCAAATTGGGACATGATCAGGTACTTTTGTACCTATTTTTTTTGCTTTCTCTCTCTATTTCTCTCGAAATAACATGAACACACTTGTTTTCCGCAGAGAGAGAAACTTTCGACCCTGATTAATGATGAAGGAAATGGCAAAGTTGCCCTGAAATCAATTGTACATTTTCAAACTTGGAGAATAGGTACTTTAATTTTTGTATTACTTGCATATTTTAATACTTCAAAAATCTTTATTACTAAATTAAAATGCTAATTTTTTTACAATACAGGTATTCTCTTCTTCTCTATAGGAAATTGCCTTAATTTTTTCTCCTTTGGCTATGCTGCACAGGTTAATTTTTTTTTCTTTTTCAATTTCTAATAATATTTTATGGTTATTATAAATTATAATGGTTAACTTATAATTTATATAATCTATTGCAGTCGCTTCTCGCAGCTTTGGGTTCTGTTCAGTTTGTTTCTAATATCGCATTTGCTTATTTCGTGTTAAACAAAACCGTATCAATAAAGTACATTTCCTCCTTTTTTTTTCCTATTAATACTTTATTTTATGCACATATATATATATAATGTTCAAACAAATCAATGTTTGCAATAATTTTTTTATTTTTACAGGGTTATGGTTGCAACTACTTTTATAGTTTGTGGAAACATATTCTTAGTTTCCTTTGGAAATCATCAATCTCCAGGTATTAATTATATAAAGGTCCATCACTTTAATATTCTTCATGCATCGTATTCATTTTTTATTTTGTCAGTATATACGTCAGAAGAGTTGGTTGAGAAATACAGCAACATGGTTTTTGTTTGCTATTGCGTGTTCTTGGTTACGATAATCATTCTCAATCATTATATTTACAGGTATTTTTTTCTTTTTTTTATTAATGATTAATTAATTAATTTCAGAATATTCTTTCGTCTTATTCATGAATTTCGAATAGGAAAGGAGTATCTGTAGTGTCGGTACCTAGCAACGAAACGAGTGCATATTGGGGAACTCTTTTGCCTTTTTCTTATGCCGTGGTCTCTGGTGCAGTGGGCTCGTGCTCCGTGTTATTTGCTAAATCATTGTATGCGTTTACTATTTATAAACTTTTTTTTCAAAAAACCCCTTATTGTTTTTAAATATTATGTAGATCGAACATGTTGAGATTGACGATGGGAAGTGGATATAGTCTCCAAAGCTGGTTCACTTATTCGATGTTTTTGCTCTTTCTTAGCACTGCAGGATTTTGGGTATATTATTTTATTCTATTCTATTCTATTCTCAAATAATTGGTCCTAATTTTTATTATTTTATTTTATTTTGTAGATGGCTAGGCTGAATGAAGGGTTGTCCTTCTTCGATGCGATATTAATCGTGCCGATGTTTCAAATTGCGTGGACTTTCTTTTCTATTTGCACCGGATTTGTTTACTTTCAAGAATACCAAGTTTTCAATGCGCTAAGAATAACTATGTTTTTGCTCGGAATTTCATTCGTTTTTGTGGGTATCTCCTTGTTAGCACCAGACGAAAACAAAGGTATGTTTTAGAAGGGCATATACGTAATTTTCCTTTTCTTTTTGTTCCTGGCTAAAAAAAGATAATTTTTGTTTTTATCAGCCGAGGAGACGAAAGACTCTTCCACTGCTAATCAAGTTTCGGCGAGTGATATGAAGAGGTAATTTAATTTTCACATCTTATTATAAATTCTTTATGTTTATTTTTATTTTTAAATTTATTTCAGATTTTCGAAGATGTGGAAGGATGAAACGGAAATAAATGATGTGAAATCTTTTATAATTGCATTGACAGAGAAAGCGAGATCAATTTTATTCAAGGCGAAGGTGATTCTTCTTTAAAATTAAACTAACAAAAAAGTATATTAGTGGACATAAATAATTCATTGGGATTACTTGCAGTTGATAGGAGAGCAATCGATGAGCGCATCGTCAGTGTTAGTGATGCCGATGGTATCTTCGCGTACCACTGGTTTCAGAGGAGGCAATAGTACGCCATTCGAACGGACTAAATTTATACCGATGAGAAAGTCTGATTGGGGGAGTTTCTCTCTCGACGAAGACGACGACGATGATTTGGAAATGTCTGATACTAGATCATTGCTCCCATAGGGAGTAGTCATGTTTTTAATTTTTCCTTTTTTGCCCTCGGGGTTTATTGAAAGACGATGCTTGGTCTTTCGTATAGATGACGTTTGTATAGAAAAGAAAATTGTTGTACTATATTTTAGAAAATGTAATTCTTTTGTTATATTTATTAACGGAATGATCATTGGCCGCGCGATTATGTTTTCGTGGCCTCCCCAGAATTATGTTACGAGAATTTTTTACTGTTTATTAATTGTTTGATGTGTATCAATTTTTATTTTCTTTATAAATCATTTATATAACTAAGAAAAATAATTCATTTTTACTTCTTAAATTGTTATCAAAATGTTCTATGTGTTTTCTAAACTTTCATTTTGTTCAATTAACTCAATAAAATGTCAATTTTATTCAATTAATCCTTCTCATCCATTAAGTGATGATGAGTAATTCTACACAATATTTTCTCGTTACACGATTGGTTGTAAGATGATGTGTAGGGTTTGGATTTAAAAAAGTTAAATTGATTTTATGATATGATACAATATCTAAAGTAAGAGTAACATCATGCAGCCAATCATACAACAAAAACATGTTGTGTAGAATTACTCAGTGATGATTATACATCTAATTGGTGAGGTGAGGTGTCATTGATGATTGACACTATGTTATAAAGAATAATTTTTTTAATGTCATGTCAAACAATTTGAATTCAAATATAATAACATTTAAATCCAAAACTTAAAAATTAAAATATTAAAGCAACCCAAATTTGCAGATGACATGACAATAACATATTTTTGTATGACATGACATATCAAATTTTCATAGAGAAAAATATACTTGGCCTTCAAAACTTGCTCAAATATTTTTGATGCGTCAATATAAGATGTTTAAATAAATTGATTAAATTCTTAATTAATAGTTAAATATATTGATTTAATTAAGAAATATAATCAATTCATTTAAGCACACTTTGTTTTACTCTTTGTTTTGATTAATTTGAGTGAGTTTAGGGGGCCAATTATATAACCCCTCTTCAGTGCAATGTTGCAAATGACGAAAAACGATACGGTACGGTCGGTCACCGTTTTAATGTTTTACTGTAAAACGGTCGTAAAACGGTAAAAAAACGGTTACTTAAATCGGCAATATTTTATACCAATTATAATAAAAATTTAAAAATAAAACAAACAAAAATATTATAATTCAACTTAAACATACACGAAAGTCTAAAATTAAAAAAACATACGAATTACTAATAAAACATATTGAATAAATGTCCATCGACCTAAACATATCAGAATAAATCTTGTTAGCTACCTAATTAGACAAAAAAATCAACTAATTAGATGCGTCAATCAGAATTAGACACAAAATAATTGACCATGATAAACTGGATCAGAGTTAACATCTTATTCATGTACGAATTAGACACAAAATTCTACTAATTACAACTATTATTTGAAAAAGAACCTTTGATCTCTCTCCAAATTTACTAAAAAACGGCTACGGACTTTTAATGCAAAAAAAAAAATTACTCAAAAAAAAAAAAAAAAAAAATGAAAAAAACGATTAAAAAACGGCGTTTAAAATGTTTTTTGTAAAAAAAAGGTCAAAGACACTAAGACCGTTTTTTTGAAATTTTTTTTGTAAAAAAGAGTTTGGTCTAACACCCGTTTTACCTTTTTTTTTTGTTTACGCCGTTTCGGGCAACACTGCTTCAGTGTGTGGCTCACTCACGCGAAGATTCCACTTTCGTAATTCATCAAGCGGGAAAACCACCGTCTCCTTTCTTCTAACCCTCACTCGCACAAACCCTACCGGAGCAAAAATGAGGCCTGGTCCTCGCCGTCTGCCGAGAGGCCCACCCGTCGCACCATCACCGGACATCACTCCATCTATGAACCTATTACGCGCCTTCGAACTTGCCGGTCGACGCGACTCGGGTAGTAGTCTAGGGAGCAGTCTCCCATCGTCCGTCGGCGGTCGGCAATCCTCCATCACCACCTCTATTCTCACGGATCGCTCTTCCCAAGCGTCCGCCCTTCAGTATGTCAACTCCTACTTGACCGCCCTCAACACCCCTTTCACTCTCCGCCCCCCTCTTCCCTCTGCCAAAGACATCATTTCCACACTCCGCTTCCTTCTCTCTCGCCTTGACTACCCCATACGCTCCACTGATAATAATTCCCTTGAAGAAGAACTCCTCTCTCTTCTCCGCAATTTGGGATGTCCGTGCAAGCTCACCAAGTCTGCTCTCAGAGCGCCTGGTACGCCTCATACATGGCCCTCAATCTTGGCAGTTCTCTTCTGGCTTACACAGCTTGCACGTGTCGAAGACAAATTTTCTGAGTCTGACCCAAATCTATCAAATGATCTTGGATTATACATCGCCGAAAGCTACTCGCTTTTCTTGTGTGGTGATGATGCAGCCGTAGAAGATCTTCACGAAAAATATGTCTCGAATATGAGAGTTTCTGCCGAAGTGGATGAGGGATTAGAGAAAGAGGCCGTGAATCTGGAGGCGAAGTTATCTGCCATGACCCAAGGGCCTTCGGCAAGAGAAGAATTAGAGCATAAGAAAGCTTCACTAATGGAGGATCAGAAGAAATTTGAGGCGATATATCAGAACTATGCTGGACGAGTGCACGAAATGGAGGAGATAATGGAGGGGTTGAAGAGGGAACTGGAGGAGAAGGAAAAGGAGATGAATAGGTACTTGGAGGAGAAGGGGGAACTGGAGAAGAGGATTGGAGAACAAGAAGTAAACCTGAGAGATGTAGATAGGATGAAGAGAGAGATGCAATTGATAGAGAGAGATATTGAAGAGGCCATTAATGGCAAGAATCTAATGGAGGAGAAGTCTTGGGAAATTGATGCTGGTATTGTCAAGAAATTAGACGAGCTTGACCTTCTTGTAGAGCAGTCTAATCAAGCTCTTCCAAAGTAAGTAAATGGTACCAAAATTATTAATTTTCATTTTTCATTGATAAGATGATTTCTTTGATATTATTTGTTTCTTAATTTTCTTTTTCAGATTAAAACTAGAAGTTGATTTTCAGTATGTTGTGAATGCCAATGGATCATCTGCTTCCGAAATAATCGGTGAAAATTACAAAACTACCCTTAAACCGGCGCTTAAAAGTCTCGATGAAGATTTGAAGAAATCTATTGTTTCAAAGTCCGAGGAATTGGTTTCTCTACAAGGGGAGTTGAATGAAAAATCAAGACTCATTGAAGAGAAAAAGAAATACCTTACAAATCTTCAGGACAAATTAGACGAGGTATTTTTGTCCTTATTTCCTATAATAAAATCATTTCTCTAAAATTTCTTTCCAATTGAATGCAGATTGAAAACCGTGTCGTGTTGGTCAAGAATGAAGTGGAGAAGCAACGAGCTAAATTTGCCGCAGAAGCCAATGAATTGAAAGCAGACTTGGAGAGGAAAGAGAATGAATTAAGTATCGTTGAAAAGGAGGCTGAAGAATTTCTCAAGGTAACTTTTTCTCACTCCATATTGCTGGGATCCTAGAAACCATGTTGTGTGCTTATTTTGTTTTTTTCTACAGATATGTAAAAGGAATCTTGAAGATGTTACGAGAGAGACGGAAGAAGAAACTGAGCTGTGCTCTCGCGAGATGTTAGCACTGATTGATATGGTCTCGGATTTTAAAAAATCAATCGAATCGACTCATCAAGGAATGAAGTCTGATTTGTCAGAGACCATCGATTCCTTGTCGGGCATGTCGATAAACCTCGTCTCTCCTAGTTTTTCGTTAGGTGTCAAACGAGCACGAATGCTCTGATTATCTACATCTAAGAATCCTAGTTTTCCCTCTTGGAAACGATAATCTTTTCATATTTGAGGTTTTTTTTTTTATGGAAGCAAAAATATGTACGATGGCAAATGATTTCGATATTTTTGTATAATTTTGTTGTGCAAAAATTTGAACACCCTATAATTTAAAAAATTATAATTTCATAACCACCGCATGAACTAATAAGCCAAATTGAGAAAATAATAAGAAACAAACTAGCTGCTTGATATAACAAAACCCTTAAAACTTGAATAATTGAAAACAAAAACATAAACAATATTTTTTTTTATATGTGGCTGTAATATAATGTTCGTAATTTGCAATATTTGGAATATTATGTCTATATAAAGAACGATTCTATCAATGATTCATAAATATACTAATTAATATAATAATAATTTAATGATTATATATTAATTAATCAATAATTAATAACTAATGATAAGGTCGTAATTATTAATTCATATAAAATATTCAAAACTAAAATATTAAGTACTAATAAAAAAAATACATAAAACATCACAAATCAAACATAAAAACATACACAAACCAACACACAAATCAAACATAAAAGCATACACAAACAAACACACAAATAAAACATAACCCCGTCTCCTGAATGTTCCGCAAGACACACACACAAATAAAAATCCCACCCTAATCGATATTTAGATCATCAGCTCCAATGTTCCGCAAGAAATCACTCACTGCTCCTGGCGGTTGCGACAACTCCGTCTCCTGAATAATTAGATATGAATTAAATGAATTTCAGGTTAATACTTAATTATAATTTATCACCCTAATTTCACCCCGTCTCCTGAATAAAAATCTCACCCTAATTTCACATTAATCACCTCAACCGAATCACTCCCAAATTATATTTTTGATTGTATCTTTTTTTGGAAGGACAATTTGTCGAATTCTCGAATAAATTGGAAAGTGAAGAGTCTTTCTTCTCATACATCTTTAAAATTTCTCATGAAACAATATTATCATAATTATTCATAAATTTTTATCATTAAATTTTCTGAAATCATCTCATACCTCCATGATTAGCAATCTCACTCAAGTTTTCTCGTTCTCTTTCCCAGTTTCTTTATTAACTCATGTTCTCTCTCTTAGCTCCTTTTTTATTTTTTTATTTTTCACGATATTTAAGAACTTTGCCAATTATTGTCAAGTTTAGAATCTCACTGCAAAGTACATATTGAGTTTTCGAGTTCAAATTGAGATTGCACTTTATTTAGGAACTTCTTAAGGAAAGATCATTTTTTTTTTTATTAACTGAGGCGGACTCAAAGTCTCGTATCCACGTATCCAGACTATACTAAAATTAATATAGTGCATGAATGTGCGGAGTTATTTACATATGTTTATATACGAATAATGAAAATTAAAAGTAGAAAACTAAAAAGAGACCTTCGTTTGTAAGGAAAGACCATTTTTTTTAAAATTGAATATTTTGGGTATAGAGATAAAAATGAACATTTCTTGGATTTTTGAGTACTTTTGGGTTTTGGCAGATACAGAAAAATGAATTTTTTTTCTAATATTTTTTTTTTTAGGATAACATATGATTTTTTTTGGTCATTGATTTTTGGTACCTGAATGATACTGACGTTAATTTGTTTTATAAATTATAATTGATATTAGGATAAAATATCATGATCTTGTGCATGATGTAGCGAAGAAATTGAAATTAAATAATTTATTTCAAATTATGTTATAAAAGATGCAACGAACAAATTTGTAAATTTATATCGTGATAAATTGGTAAATGAAAAGTGTGATATATTCGAAAAATATTATTTACTTACTGTATTTTTTAAATCAAATCAAAATAATCCTATTTGTTTATTTATGAAAAGCTAATAAATTAACAACCGTATTTTCATTTTTAAGTAATAAAATATTGTTAACTGGTAAACAAAATGAATAGTTAAGAAAATAAGGAAAATTGCAAGTTTTATTTTGAGAGCAAACAAACGAAGAGTCACAGTTCGGCGATGGAACCGGCCATCTCCGGCGACGTTCTGGCTGGAGAGCTCCCGGAGCTTCTCAAGTTCTGTGCGCGAGCAGAGGCATTAATCGCGGAGCTTCTATTGCTGTCCGATCGCGTCCCCTCTCGGTTCTTCGATCCACGATTTGATCTCGTGCTCTTCGATCTCAGGCATGATCTCAAATTTTGACTGTCTGTTATGCTAGCTGAATTGTATCTTTCTTCCCATCTTTTAGATGAATTTGAGTTTTTTCGTGCTGCTTCATCTTAATTTTGACTTTATTTATTCAGATACTTTGAATCTCCTAGAGAATATGAGGCAAGAATTGATGCAAGTACAGAATTGCAAGCCCTAGAAGATGAGCTCAATGACTCCTCATCCAATTACATGCAACGATTTTTTCTCCTTACAAATGCAATTGTGGAGTATCACAAAGACCTCACTAAATTTCTAAGTGATTTACAAGAAGGCACATACCTGCATTATACACTGGAAGGAATACTAGAGGACAAATACGGATCCCAATTACTAACCGAGTCGATAACCCTATTCGGTTGCATTCTCCTATTAATCGAACACAAAATCGACGGTTCCTTGCGCGAGAAGCTCCTAATCTCGTACCTGCGTACCAATCAATCTTTCAATTCCCCAAACCTAGATCAGATTTGCTCTCTATGTCGCACACACAATCACTCACCCATAAACACCAAAACCAAAACTACCTCGAACATTATCAACATTCTAAAAGCCGAGGACCTTTTTGCAAGATTCCCATTTCCCCAAAAAATAATCGATTCTATCACAATTGCATGCTTACGTGGCGCTGAGATGTATGGATGCGTTCGTTTCTATACCGATTCGAGCCAACACACAAGTGCTTTATCTAAGCAAGGGGGGCATTTGTACGTGCTTTTGATTTACTCGCATAATTTCCTACATGATGGTGTTTTCATGAAAGAGGTTGTGGATCGCTATTTCAAGGACAATTGGGTCGTACCGGTATTTACGCATTTTTTGGTCGATTTGTTGGTTTCTTGGGATTGGTACAAAGAAGCTAAAGAAGCATTGGTTGCGTCTGTTTCTCCTGTGTTTATTCGTAATCAATGCACGTACCATTGTACCAAGGTTAGTGGTACCTTCCTAATTGACACATCCTTGATTTATATTTTTTGGTCTTAGTGAAGAGTTTATATTGGTAGGTGAAAGATCTCATAGACGAGTTGGATTCTTCTCTTTCTAAGAGCGTTTTGAATAAAGCAAATGTTTTGGAAAATTCTCAACATATCCTTTCTGTTATAAGAATTTGCAACTTTACCTTGCGCTGGTTATTGCTTCATCGAATGGTACTTCTAATTTTCATTAAGAAAAAGAAAAGGACCCTCCATTTTGGTGATATTACAAAAATACCCATGCATTTGTAGAGCAATGATAAGAAAGCAAGAGACATAGTTGCAAGTGTATGCTTCTCATGTAAAGTAGACATAGAGAGCTTGTTGCAATTCATTTTGAAGGCTTCTAAGGTTATTTCCATATTATATATATAAATATAATTGCATCAATAAGCGTGCTATTTAAGGGGAAATATTCGACTTTGACTAACTTTTTTTGTGCAAACAGCTTGAAATTGAGGTCAAGAGACTTTATAAAGAGCTTTTGGCAAACAAAGAATCTGCGTGGCATGAGAAGAAACAATTTGTTTGTGCATGCATGAACGATTTGTCTCAAAACCATTTAGGCCCTTGGGTATATTTGATAATTAATTTATAATAATATTGAAGTCTTTTCAATTTTCATACTTGTATTTTTTGTCTAATGTAGGCATCATCGACCAAATTCAAGAACAAGAGCTTGATCGAATGGTTTGAAAGCCTTTCATCTGAGGTCAGTTTATTATAGTCCACTTCTTAAACGACTTTATTTCTACGATTTAATTCAGTTTATTTTATTTTTTATTTTTTTGAACTTTTTTAGGTTAATATGCTGGAGTATAATATTGGAACTGGAATCTCAGGCAGACCGATTTTTCGTGTAATTTCTGCTCTGAAGGACTTGGAACGACTCCATCAAGTAAAGGCTCTTACCTTTTTATGACATCATTCTTTTTGGGGTTTGAGCTTTTTATGACATCATTTCAGATTCAGGAAAATGTACAGATACAAAATGCGATGTCAAAAGCACAGAAAACCCTTCATGATATGAACAAAATTCTCTCTCTAGACAAAGATTTCTTGCTTGCCCTTTCTGTGGTATGCACTTCTTTCTCTACCCCCCCCTATAAACCCTAAATCTTATCAAGTCCAATTTTGTGTTAATCAGGCCTTACAATTTTCAATTTTGGCTCAATCGAACACAATTTGGTTTTCAGATTACTGACACTGGGTGTGCTTGGGGATGTTTGACACAATTCGAGCAAATCCTAAAAAATAAGATCGAGAAAGATCCATCGAATTTAATGGTTTTGCCTGCATTATTTCTTAAATTCCGATCAATTCTAAGTTCACCATTTGTAAGGATTGAACAGAGCAAAAGGTACTTGTCCTTATCTTTGTTAAATATTTGGGGCATTTTTTTTCACCCTTCCAAAACCCCAAAATATCACTTTTACCCTTTCAAAGATCTGAAATATCAAATTTACTCTTTCAAAACTTATAAAATATTTAAAGTATCCAAATTTTTAGTTGCTATTAACCAATTGATGACAGTGACACAAACTTTTTGGGTAAGTATGACAATTTAGATTTTAGAGAGGATAAATATGATATTTTGGACTGTAAGAGGGTAAAAATGTAAATCCCTCTAAATATTTTGTCCTTTCTATTACTTTTCTAATAAAAACAAATAAATTGACAGCCATGATTTGCCGTGCGTCTTGAATTATTATTCCTCAAAATATTCTGCTAAGATATTTTCAGTTCTAGATATTATTCCTGTGAGTCTACAATTCTACATTTTACTGCTAATTAATCTTTTTTTGGACTTGTTAACTTGATATTTGTGTTTCAGATTATATTACTTGATACAAAATATTCTGATGATAAATTAGATCCTCTAGTTTTGCAATCAAATCGAATTAACAAAGAAGCTATTGACGATTTTGTCCAGGTTTGTCATGTGACTCGTTTTAATATAATTACCCATTTCTAATGTTTCATCATGTAATAATTAGGTCGATGCGCAACTTGAACGAGCACGTGAAGCTGCTAAGTTATGTCTTATTTCACAGGTGATTTTTAGAAAGTTCTAGAAGGATATATTAGATTTTGAAAAATAAACTTTTTTAGATTATTTTGTTTTAATCGAGCCACGTTGTTCTGAGTGAACAGGGAATTCTGGTAATGTCACGAAATTTTGACGGCATTATTAACCTGGTATTCTCTCTCTCTCTCACTCTTTTCTCTCTCATTCAATTTACTCACACTGTTTATTTATTTTTGGCAAAGAACTTGAATGACTGGTTGGAAGAGAAGTTAAGAACACAAGTATCAATCCAGCTAGAAAACAAGCTTCAATCTTTGCTCCTATCATCCTCCCCTCGTAATATCAATTTATCTCGTTTATCATTATTATATATTTTTTTAATCTTAAATTACATATAAACCAACATGATAGAAAATATAAGCTAAACTTATAATTCATATTCTTTTATCCATGTAGCAGGCACGCAAAAGCAAGATGAATTAGAAGGAAATCTGCGCGGGCTTCTCAAATATATCTCCTCACAATCGCAAAGATTGAAGTTTTTGCAGGTTATTCATTCTTTTTGATAATTTTTTAATTTCGGTGATATTTTCATGAATATTTCCTTCTTAAAAGAACTTTTTTGCATGTGCTAGGATATACTTCATATACATGGGACTGACATATGGAATGATTCATTCACTTTGGTTTTGGAAAAATGTGCTCTCACAGTAAGTAAACACAATGGTTACACAATCGGCTACAGAATTGTCGAAACCCTGAACTCTAAACCCTAATTGTGACAGGAAGAAAATGAGTTAAATAAGCAAGCACAAGGCCATGACGTTAACATTTCGCAAGTTCTTAACATTCAAAACCCAAAAAGCTTTCTTGGTAAATAATTGGTCCTTAATTTCGCATTTGTTTGTTTTTTATACATCACATTGTTGTAATATTAAGATTCTGCAGGGTTGTTATTGCAAAAGATAATACATTTGACCGATCCCTCCGAGTCTATGTTCATAGAACCGATGCTTGGTTGGTACGTAATAATTATGCATTTATTATTTCCACAAGGTTTTATTAATTTGAGAATAATTCTTCTTTTGTCAGGTTTGATGCAGAAGGAAATGAATTGCTAGGGCTTCATTTCTTTACTCTTCTCGAATCTTGGTACCTCATTTCTCATTGTTTATTCTTTTAGGGTTTAGGGTTTACCATCATTTATGACCAACTTGGAAAATATAATATAATTTTACATTTTTTCAGTGTAGGGCCGATTGGCTTAGCTAGCTTAGGCTCCCTATTAACTAAACTTACAAAAATCAACTTGGAAAATATATTGAAGCGTATGAATACACTGGTATGTGTTAATGTTTTCTCATTTATTCATTTTAATAACAAAAAACCCGCTAATTTTACTTTTTGTGTGTGTGCTTATTGTCTCAGTTGGTTTCTAAGTTTTCAGAAGAAATGCGTAAATTAGATGAGCTACTAGGGCCACCTGTCGCAATTCCATTGGTTGGATTGCCTTTGTATGGTCATCTCGTATGTATTACACCTTTTGATCCTTGTGATGTATACTACCAAGTCTTCAAATCGCCCTTGAATTTAGTATTTATTATTTTATTTTATTTGGCGTACAGATCAGGGCATTTGGTACATCATGGAATTCATTGATTGATGACCTGGCAAAAATTGGACAACTTCAGCTTTTACTCAGCTTGGTTAATTTTAGGTTAAAATCAACAAGCAAGGTAATTACTTTCTATTTCTAACAATATATAAATCATATACATTATAAAGTTTCATTATTACATAATTAACATTAACCCCCTTGTAATTTATGGTTATTCACATATTTGGCAGTGCAAAGCAGGTATTTTAAATTCTGGTACTGATGCCTTAATCTCCACAATCTCGTATCAGATAGAGACAATTGTCAAAGTAATTAATTATCATGCAAAATTCTTAGGAAATACAATTTGTGGTCGTGTAGGGGTACAAATAAAAATTTACCAGCATGCTAATGAATTTGATTTTGCAGGCGAAAGCAACCATAGAGGATTCAACAAGGGATACCTTTCTTGCCGCATTGAATCAGAAAAGACGAATATTCGGTTTGGTTTGTCCTTTTCATACTATATATTCCTCAGAAGAAGATGCCCCGATATTTTTTAGCAGATTTACTTCCCTTTTATCAATTTCACAGGTTTGTGTTTCTCTCTCTAGAAAAAGACAAAAAATCGTACTATATAGTAATGGATTAAGCATAATTTTTTTAATTATGTAGTTACCAAGATATGTGCTTGATATTCATTTGGGGACATTAACGAGCCGATCGAAGAAGGCATTAAAAGATTTCTCCCCCTTGGTAACTCATTTTGATGAATTTGCTCAATTCGACAAATTAAATAAAATTGTTATTATTGATGTGTGTAATAATTACCAGATTATTGGGATATCGACATTGATGCAACAATTTCATCCTTTTTATGCTACTCAGTACATACAGGTTTCGCTGATATATATAAAAAAATATTACTTTAATTTATTAAAATGTGATAATATGATATGCAGTTCATTGTTCAGTATATACGCTTAGCAGAATCATCATTTGTTGCTCGCGATGAACCGAATAAAGGATCTACTAATCATACTGCTGAGGTTATTTTACTTTTAGACCCTCCTTTTTTCTAAAAGTTTCTTTTGTAATTTTTTTTGATGTTTTTAATCTGTGTGCAGGTATCGAAGGCGGTATTTTGGCTGAGATCTTTTTGTAAATACATGAGAATTTCGGAGGATGTTATTGATTCAAAACTAGCTCCTATTGATGTTCTTCAATCTTGACAATTGAATGATGTTTTTGGTTGATCTAAATTACTGAATTAAGACCGTAAAAGTATAATTTGTTGACTGTTCCATGAACTTTTTTGTTTTTGAAATAAATTCCTGAACTATTTAGAGCCAAATTTGACCTCTCTGGAGCATACCAATTCTTGTTCTCATCTGCATCCTTTTTGCTAAAAACTAAAACTTATCTTCCACAATTATTTTTGAGGGCAGCAGTAAATTTGCCTCTGCAGATTTTCATTAAAGTAAAAAATAGGGTTTACAAACCAAGAACGAATACATCCAGAAAAAAGATCAAAAATATGAGAACAAACACAAGATCTAGGGCTAGAATTGGTCGTCGGTAGAAGAAGACATCATTGAGGACAAGAAGAGGGCCAAGAATTCGAGTAGCTGTCGACATCAAATCGAAAGTCCAGAATTGGTTGTCGGTGGAAGAAGACATCACCATTGAGGACCAGAAGAGGACTGAGAATTCGAGTAGCCATCGACATCGAATCAGAAGTCCATAATTGGTCGTCGGGGGAAGCAAACTTCACCATTGAGGACAAGAAGAGGATCGAGAATTCGAGTAGCCATCGACATCGAATCGAAAATCCATAATTGGTCGTCGGTGGAAGAAGACATCACCATGGAGGACAACAAGAGGACCGGGAATTTGAGTAGCCATCGACATCGAATCGAAAGTCCAAAATTGATCGCCGGTGGAAGAAGACATCACCATTGAGGACAAGAAGAGGATCGAGAATTCGAGTAGCCATCGACATCGAATCGAAAGTCAAGAATTGGTCGTGGTGGAAGAAGACATCACCAATGAGGACAAGAAGGGGACTGAGAATTCGAGTAGCCATCGACATCGAATCAGAAGTCGTCGTCGGTGGAAGAAAACTTCACCATTGAGGACAAGAAGGGGACTGAGAATTCGAGTAGCCATCGACATCGAATCGAAAGTCCTGAATTGGTCGTCGGTGGAAGAAGACATCACCAATGAGGACAAGAAGATGATCGGGAATTCGAGTAGCCATCGACATCGAATCAGAAGTCCATAATTCGTCGTCGGTGGAAGCAAACTTCACCATTGAGGACAAGAAGAGGATCGAGAATTCGAGTTGCCATCGACATCAAATCAGAAGTCCATAATTGGTCGTCGGTGGAAGCAAACTTCACCGTTGAGGACAAGAAGAGGATCGAAAATTCGAGTAGCCATCGACATCGAATCAGAAGTCCAATATTGGTCTTCGGTGGAAGAAAACTTCACCATTGAGGACAAGAAGAAGATCGAGAATTTGAGTAGCCATTACATACATACATACATACATACATACATACACACCTACGTACATAGATACATACATACAATAAAAATTAATTGTTTTTATATACAAATATGAGGGAAATGTAAGGTCAAAATAGCATAATAATGATGTCATTTCTACATTGGAACTGTTTAGCAAAATGGTTGTTCTTTTAATCGGGAATGTAAATATGTTTTATTTTAAGAGTTCTAAATAATTCTTCTTTTAATCATAACAAACTCATGCGATGTCATTTCTTTGTCGTGATTAACCAAATAAATGAATACTATAACTTCGTTTGGTAATATATATGGATATATTGATAGAAGAAGTTCCTATTCCTAATAATTTGTATAAAATACAAACTGAACTACCTCTTTCAAATTCAAATCCAAATCCAAATAAATAAGATATCGGTGAAAATCAATTAAACAATCTCATTCTTCGAAAATACAAAAATATGAAGTTTTATAGTTTGATAAAAGTTACAAAAAAATTTGTCAGTTCCTGGTCAGTTCAATTGAACGTGTTCTCAATATTTAGATTTGGTTTGTCACAACATCCGTCATTATTACTAGGAGGTATGTTCTTGTTTCGTTTTGGAAATATAAAATAGAAAATTTATGATGTGAAATTACTACTTTTGTTTTATAGTTTGTATTTTAGAAAATTGTAGCAAAATATTATCTTCTATTTTTGTTATGTATTTATGAAAAGATCATGCCATGTATTTTAAATTTTAAGGAAATAAATTTTATTTTGATAGTTGTGACTTGTGAGGTTACAAAAAAAAAATTTGTTCATATTTTATTCTAAATTTTATGATGATTTACACGATTCGTAATACAGTTTATACTATACATGTGATATTTATTATTCTTTTTTACTCAACAATATTATATGCACTATACTTTCAAGAATAAGAATAAATATGTCTTTAATTTCCGTGTAAAACTTTGAAATAAAAAATATAATTTTTTTTTACAACGAAATAGAAAAATATGTTTTTTCTTCATTTCCCTTTTTATGGGAGAATAAATTCCTTTCTAAAATTTTGCGTACGAATTATACTATGAATTTATTTGTATATTCAAATAAGTATTATTATGAATTTCTTAGATACTAATATCATATAAAAATATATTATGAATGTATATATATATTAAAATAATTATTAATATGAATTTATTTAGATATTTTTAATACATTTATTTTATTTGCTCATTATTGTGTCTCGTTACACGATTGGCTACAAAAATTATGCAACACTAAACATTTTCCATTATTTAGTGTTATCTTCGAATTTCTCCTAAATCTCTGCGGTTTTCTTCGAATCACTGACTGAATCTCTGCTTCATGAATCGCTGAATCGCTGAATCCAACTACATCAAATAGGTGTGAATTCTTGGCTTAAATTGACTATCAACTCTGAAATCGAACTTTTTTATGCCCAATTTGACTTGAATTGTGACAAATTTCGAATCGGTTCTTCAAACCGGCTCTTCAATTTGGGTTGGACAGCAACAAATTGTAGGTTCTCTCCAAAGAGTTGATCCATCCAAACTCAATGGCGAGGATAAATCAATTGTTCGATGTACGGTACGGGTACCGTCCATCTCGGCCATTCCATCTCGCATTCCTATCGCCCAAGATTGATCTTGGTCGGAGATACATATCATTTTCACCGGCGTTATTGGATCCTTCTCACCTTGTGGATCTCCGCCCGATAGGGATTCGAATTATATTCGAGATCGAGCAAATTTGGTTCCGTGGATTGGACATGTATGATCGAGCAAATTTGGTCCGTTTTAAAAATTCAAGAGTGGCCTAGAATGAGAGAAAGATTCGCTCTCACTGTTGCACTCGTTTTAACCGATTCATTCTCATTTCCTACACAAAATTTGATCAAGAATTTTTTTCTCGATTCACAATTATTGTGCCATTAGCGTCTTCAAGAATCTGAGGCCATATCTATGAAGAAAATTGTGAAGAAAATTTATTTCGAGGAATTTTTCTTGTATTAGAGTTTATGTAATAGGTTATAGAATTAAGTGTTATATGCTTATAGTGTTTAAAGCCGGCTATTTTCTCGACATGTGATTTTGTACGAAAACTTTAAGTAATGTGTCAATGTATATATGTCTAAGGGTTTTTTTGCAAAATAAAAATAAAAATAAAATAAAATAAAACATTGTATCCAAAGGGGACACGTTTGTGTGTATTGACATTTTTTGACCATGTCTTATAGGGTTTTGTTAATTATCGATACATAAATTTTCATTTTATCTGTTTTGAGTTATGTTATCTTATTTCTTTTTATTTTGTTCTATTTTAGTATGATAAATTATTTTTTTATAGTAGACCTTTTTTTCAAAAGGGTATTATCGTTATTTGTCAATTCACGATATTTTTTGTAAGATTCAAGTGTATTGTTGTCATTTAATACTAGACAAAATAGAAAATCATGGATTAATAATTGACAAATTTCCAAATTACCCTTTGGAAAAAGGATTTACCGTAAGAAAAAAAGTTTACCATAAAACTCTCCATTTTAAAATAAATATCTATGCTAAGAAAAAGATGTAAAATTAATCGTCATTGTTTATCAAAATCATATGTTAAGGTATATCGATTCAGATAATATATATCAATATGTTGTAGTCTAGATGGTTAGGATACTCGGCTCTTACCCGAGAAACCCGGGTCCAAGTACTGGCACTGAGTTTTTTTTTACATTCTTTACCATCTAATTTGTTTACTATCTTTTTTCACTACATACACAATTAATAATTTTTTTACAAATAATCATCTTGTCCAATTCACATTCTCATGAATATACTGCCCTTTGATTTTGCACTTTTGTATTGTGTTAGTTTTGATTAGTTGTGATGCTTGATTTTCTTTTTAGTTATATTATGTCAGAAATCTAATAATTCGATATCATACTATACTAACGTTTTACCCGTGCAAGCTTTCTGTGGTTTTTTCGTTGATTATTTTTCGTCTTTTTGTTGAATTTTTTTTTTTTTATCTTGTGGTTGTATATTAGACTTTCCTGCATTTTTGTAATACCCCTAAATTTTAGGAAATACCCGCGGAATTGTGCAGGAATTAGTGCATTTTTTATGATTATTTTTTGTACATACGTGTTGTTTTAAGAAAGTTACATATTATTATTATAGTTGCTATCGATGGAGTGTATCATATTATTTGTGTTCTTATTTTTTGAACCATTTGATTTTACATATTATTATTATAGTTGCTATCGAGAAGTAAAGAGTACAAAACTTTGGACCGTATCTGAATGCTCCGTTTGATAGACCTTTTCGCATATACATGTAATTAGTTGTATAGGTCTAACCATGACAAAAGAAATTGATGTTAATAAAACAGAAATTGAGAGAAATTTGCAAGAAAGCCCCTACGTTATTCCTGAATTACAAAAAACACATGATTCAAAACTGAAGAAGCCTTACGTGAAAAACGATACTGATAATTCAATTTTTTTGGGGGAATTTTCAATAATGTAGGGGTTTGGGTAATTGAAGCAATATGTAGGGGCTTTCTCGCAAAAGTTCGATAAAAATCAATAATGAAAATAGTTTACTTGGAAATCAGAATTATCAGAAGGATGTTCCGGAATAGTTTCCAATTCACCGTAATTAGTGATGAGTTGCATATATGGATATTCCTTTTTTATTGCATAATAAAACTTTGAATAACTTCCTGCAATATAATTATATGATTACCATTAATATTTTCATTTTCATATTCAGATATTTACATGGTTTAACTTAATAAATAAAAGTAAAGGAAACATTAACCGTAATAGTCTTGTGGCAATCTTCATTACCAATAGCCGTGTATTTCAAACAAAACGGGTCAGGGTGACCCATTTCGGCTCTCACTGATCCCCATGCTAAGTTGATGTCTCCTCTCGCAAACTCCATATGATTGAATGCATCATGTTTACAATAAACAAACAAAATAAAACCACAAAATTTCAAAATTCAAACTTCAAAATTTGAATTGAAGTATCGTACATGCACCGAGGGATGGAATTAACTGGTTTTATTTTGAACTGAAGTATCGTTATCGTACATGCTCAGCACATACTGCTTTAGTTGGAATCATTGATTTTACATTTACCTGAAAATTAAAGAAGGATTAAAATACATAATTGTAATAATGAAAAGATAATAATTTGACAAAAATAAACATATTTAAGATATAAAAAATAAATGAACGAAATTACCCAGAGTTCTTCACCACTGGTTTACCGTGAGCACTGGTACGGCCTAATTCAGGTTAATTGAGGATCACTTTATGCACCTATCTGTACATGTAACGAAATTATCTAGATAATAAATTTTATATGAAAGAGATAGTAAACCCTAAATTTTAAATTTGTGAAATACCTCTAAAAAATGGGAGTTAAGAATCTGCCAAATGCAGTTTTGCCTTGTCCAGAATCAAGTTTTTCTTTTACTATACATTTCGAAAATGTAAACACGTAATATTGATGAATAAATGAATTTAGAAAAAAAAGAAATAAATAATAATGATAACTTGCCTCTTACATTTCTTTCATTTGATTTGCTTTCGAGTCTAATTTAGACACAATGTATTTGGACTTGGCAAATCATAGTTCAACAACTGCTACTTTTTATTTGAGCATGGCAAAATTTCACAAAAGTGAGGGGTTGTTAGTACATAAAAAAGAGAAATTGAATTCAAATCTAAATTGAATAACAAAAAAAAAAATTGAACCTGAGCAGCGACACTGTGGAGAGAGTTTTTGCCCTTTTAAATTTCTGACAATTGAACCACCATCTATATTTCGTGCGAGGTCTGAATAAAGTTAATAACAAAAAGAAAATCCGTAGAAATTGAAATTGAAATCATCAACAAAACAACTATCAGTGAAGACAGTGAAAACATAAACGAAATTAAAGAAAAAATTGCGAAATCATACCTTAAATTAAACTCTAACCAGAAAAAATCAGGGGGCAAACCGAAAAATTTGAGAAATATTGTCGTACCCGTAATAGATCTGAGCCGTAACCAACGTATACTGATTCAGACAATATATATCAATATGTTGTAGTCTAGATGCTTAGGATACTCGGCTCTCACCCGAGAGTCCCGGGTTGAAGTACTGGCACTGAATTTTTTTTTTACATTCTTTACTATCTAATTAGTTTACTAACTTTTTTTCACTATTTACATAATTAATAAAATCTTTACAAACAATCATCTTGTCCAATTCACATTCTCATCATAACGACTGCGTTATAATCTGGAACAATAAGTATAAAATTAAGTCTTACGTAATACGTACGACCAGAAAAAAAAAGAGGATGAACAGTACACACACACACACACACGCACGCACACACACACGCCGTGTCTTCTCTTCCTGGAATCTGCTTTGCCACCCCTCAGATCTGTCCAAATTGACGTCGTTCCAATACCCATTCCCCTCCTCGAGTAACTCCTTCGAAATTCACCTTCAAATCATCTTTTATGAAAGTCTTTCAATCAATAAAAGAGCACTCTTTCTCTTCGTACAGTCAAAGAAGAAACGGAAAAAAATTATATGCACTCTTTCTCCTCGACCGATTTGGGTACGAGAACGACCGGTTTTAACACGACATCGACCGGTTTGGGTACGAGTTCGGCCCGTGATCGACCCATTTAGGTATGAGATCGATCGGTTTGGATACCCTATAAATACGAGACAACCCTTGATTGAGTACCTTAAAGCCCGGTACGTACGGATACCAACGTTTTCCTTCTACCACTCTCAAGTGCAATCAAAACCGATGCATTGCGAGACATAGTGATCACAGCGGCACAAATGATCGAACAATGACGGATGTAAGGATGACGATCACTGATGGCTCGAGATGGTGATAACTGAATGGCTGAGATGGTCATGACCGATGTGGTAGCGGTTAAACAATATTAGACTTGTCTAAGTCTAATTTTTAGGTTTTTTCTTATTGCTTTTGACTTGTGAGCGATATAATAATGTTGTGTGTCGTTTATTTTTTCTTTTTTCCTTTTTGTAAGGAAAATTTAACATCATTTTCTTGTAATGACAACGATATATATATACAGGGCTGCTAAGGAGAATCCGAAAAAAGAATCCGAAAAAAGAATCCACGCGCAAAATATTTCGATAAAATTAGCAAAATATACGTTTCAAACAAGCAGAATATATCAAATGAATTCAACATACTTATCCAGTGAAATTGTTTCAAATTAACAAACATTAATATAAAAAAGCGGAAGGGTCTTTTTATAATTGTTCTAAAAAGCGGAGGGGCCTTTTTATAATTTTTCTAAACAATGATGGGACGTTTTTATAATTTAACTAAACAAATCCATCAAAAATAATCCCTCCCCCCAAAATATACATTCTTTTTTTTTTGCCGTGAACACACCCTCTCCCACTTCTCTCTCCCCTGGCTCCACTTCTCTTCCCACTATGTGGCAACGGCAGCCATGGCGCTGCGGCAACCATGCGCTCCCAGCTTCCTCTCACCCTCTCTCTCTCTCTCAGAATAATTCTGGATTCACAAACCCTAGATGTTGTGATCTACATCGATTCGAGTGTTAACCCGACATAATTAAACTAAACACTACCGTGGAGAGGCGATGACTGAACCGCTTGGAATCGTAGCTTGCAGAGGCGTCGACTGAACCACCTAGATTCGGAGCTGGCCGAGGCTGCGACTCAACCTCTGTACCAGGTATTTTTAAGTAATAAATTGTTGATTTGGGTATTTCGAGGCTCATTTATACATAAAGTTTCTGAATCGGTAATTTAGCCGCGGTTTTAGATTTTTCCGACCAAGTATTGGCATTAGGGATGGAACTAGCCTTCACGTTGCTGAAATTTATGGGTGAATTAGCTATTTTGGGTCGGAACAAATGGATATTAACATGCAATTTTTTCCCCTTTGCAGTGATTCTCTATTGAAAGAAATTGAGGCCTTAGTCAATCGCCATCCTGATCGTTTGCTTGTAAGCCTCTTTTATTCTCAATTAAACTTATTTCACCCAATTGTGGGCAGCGCAGTTCAGCTCTCGATGAATAATTTGGGCGAATTGTTCGACGATTATTTGCCTCATGGGCGTTACTCCTCTCCATCGTCATGCAAAGGTCTGTTCTTTAGTCATGATTTGAATATTGAGTTGAATTCTTTGCATTTAATTTTTATTTTTTGTAATTTAGGTGGTGAGAATGGTTGTTGGTACGTATCAAGCAGCTAGTGGTGCAGGTGCTGCAGCCATGGAAGAGCTTGAGCTCCAAACTCGTGAGGTAATTTTGTATACAACCCTCTAAAATCTTACTTACTTGCATATATGTCCTTCTAAGCACACTTCTTTTTCTTTTCTTTTCTTTATAGGTTTTGGAACGCAAAGAACCAACTTGTAAAATCTTCAACCAACATGTCTCTCTCTCTCTCTCTCTCTCTCTCTCTCTAGTCTCTCTCATATATTAATTTTGTAGTTATTTATATAATGCTTAACTTAATGTCATATTATATAGTATGCATTTAATGTGTTCTTGCATAATTTACAAGTTCTTCAAAATGGATATAACGAGGAAGAGATGAAATTGGTCAAAGAAACTCGCCAAATTTGGGTACTTAATTGTACAAATAATATTATTTCAATTAATGATTATTAATTAATTAGATTTATCAAAATGAAATATCGTACAGAATAATCAAGACGTGAAAGTAACGGCAACGTGTATCAGAGTTGCTTCCATGAGAGCACACGGAGAAAGTGTTAATCTCCAGTTCGAGAATCCACTGGACGAGGCCAGTTCTCTAATTATTCATTCTAATTCAAATATATATGTATAATCGTCTCTGATTTTTTTTTATTAATTTGAAAAGGAAACTGCGAGGCAAATTTTACGAAAGGCTCCTGGAGTTGTTATTATTGACGATAGGGAGTCCAATATTTTCCCTACTCCTCTTGGGGTACCTCTCTCTCTTCTCTCTTCTCTCTTTCTCTCTCTAGAAATTATATATTGATGTTTTCTTTTTTGTAATTTTAGGTTTCGAACAAAGATGATGTGGCAGTAGGGAGGATACGACAGGATATATCTCGAGACGATAAAAGAGGGTAATTTATTTTAATCTTTTAATGTCTTGAATTGAGTTTGCTATTATTATATTTGAATGGGTATTTTTGAAAAAATGGGTAGGTTGGATATATCGTTGTGTGGATATCAGGTACGCAAAGGCGCTGCTTTAAATGCCGTTCAAATTGCTGAGATGTTACTTTAATTTTAAAACCCTTATATATTTGATCGCTATTAATTTTCATAAATGGTGAGAATTAATATTAATTTGATTTGATTCGGATATTTAGGGGTTGAATTTGTCATTTAATTGCGAATAATTTTGCGGAAATTTTGTAATGGTAAGTAGTATTTTGAGATTGAGTGTGTTTGTCTAATTTTGTTGTAAGGTATTTTTTAATATTTGCGACGAGAATTGCAAGATACGATGGAAATAAATTTTGTTATTGCAGAAGACAATGGCGTTTGTTCGATTAATATTTTCTCCGTTCTTATTATAGCTCAATAATATATAAATTGAAAATAAATGCAGCACGAAAGTTAAATATTTAATTCTAAATGTTAATTTCTTGAGTAAAATTTTGAAAATTCTTAAAAGTAGACATTTAAAAAAAATTCTTATCTTTAAGCTTACTTTGGTTTAGCTCTAGCTTTTGTCTATCTTCTGTGCTAAACTTAATTTTGCATCTAATTTAGTTTGTCTTGGTTAGTGATTGAAACAATAACACATTTTTGGTGTAGTTATTCTTTTTGGGATAATGATCATGTTCATCGGGTAATTAACTATATTTTGCTAAATTCAATCATATATTTTGCTGAATCCAATTATATATTTTGCTAAATTCAATAATATATTTTGCTGAATTATATGAAATTAATGATCATGTTCATCGGATAATTAACTATATTTTAGTAAATTCAATCGTATATTCTGTTAAATTTAATCGTATATTTTGCTAAATTCAATCATATATTTTGCAGAATTATATGAAATTAATGATCGTATTCATCGGATAATTAACTATATTTTAGTAAATTCAATCGTATATTCTGTTAAATTTAATCATACATTTTGCTAAATTCAATCATATATTTTGCTGAATTATATGAAATTAATGATCGTATTCATCGGATAATTAACTATATTTTAGTAAATTCAATCGTATATTCTGTTAAATTTAATCATACATTTTGCTTAATTCAATCATATATTTTGCTTTATTATATGAAATTATTGATCGTATTCATCGGACAATTAACTATATTTTAGTAAATTCAATCGTATATTCTGTTAAATTTAATCATACATTTTGCTAAATTCAATCATATATTTTTCTGAATTATATGAAATTAATGATCGTTTTCATCGGATAATTAACTATATTTTAGTAAATTCAATCGTATATTTTGTTAAATTTAATCATACATTTTGCTAAATTCAATCATATATTTTTCTGAATTATATGAAATTAATGATCGTTTTCATCGGATAATTAACTATATTTTAGTAAATTCAATCGTATATTCTGTTAAATTTAATCAAACATTTTGCTAAATTCAATCATATATTTTGCTGAATTATATGAAATTAATGATCGTATTCATCAGATAATTAACTAAATTTTAGTAAATTCAATCGTATATTCTGTTAAATTTAATCGTATATTTTGCTAAATTCAATCATATATTTTGCTGAATTATATGAAATTAATGATCGTATCCATCGGATAATTAACTATATTTGAGTAAGTTCAATCGTATATTCTGTTAGATTTAATCATACATTTTGCTAAATTCAATCATATATTTTGCTGAATTATATGAAATTAATGATCGTATTCATCGGATAATTAACTATATTTTAGTAAATTCAATCGTATATTCTGTTAAGTTCAATCATATATTTTGTTTGTGATGTATGAACCATTTTGGCCCAAGGATTCTGCAAAAATACTTTTGCTCTTTTCCACTATATGGATTTTTTTCGCATAGATTCTGATTTTACTCTTTTCCACTATATGGTATTATTTGTTCTATTCACAGATACCTCCAGTTTACATAATATGGACCGAGATAACTCTTATCAAAACATACAAACCAACGTACACGAGTATCCAACCATGAACAAAATTTAATACACAGTACCCTAATCACTATCTTACTACCAAAACCTAAAACTAAAATACTAAAGTTAAGTTCACATCTTAAATCACAAAAATAAAAATAAAAAGTAAAAAACAAACATGCACATGCACATTATATCTCTGCACAAAATCACACAACACCCATCTAAATCCTTCAATGGAACCCTGAATATTCAAAACTTACAATGCGACACACGCATCCTAAAAGTCACAAGCACGAATATGAATTTGAGTTTGTTCTACTAGGATTGTTGTTGTTGTTGATTAGCGAGTCGTTCTGTCACATCAGCAAGAGATTTGAGGTTACATTTTATTACTGCCTCGATGAAATAACAAGTCTCTTTAGCGGTATTTCCCTCTGGAATGTAGCTCTCATTGCTTCTCAAGCATTTTCTTTGATACTCGATGCTCCAATTTCCTTCTTTTCTTCATCATTGGCATCTTCCTGAATCTATTCAGACCCTGCAATGAAAATTGAGGACAACAATTATAATTCATTATCCCTTATGTATTAAATTGGGCATAAAAAGTACCAAAACAAAGATTGTGACACTCCATTTGATACTGTTTAGGCACAATTTAGTTAAAAATCGGATACTTTAGGCACAGTTCAAGGCAGAAAGAAAGAGAGAACCTGTTGGACGCAATTCATCGAACACCTTGTGATCGAGCAAATAATCCATCAAATTAGCATATTCATATTATTTCAGATTTCGACCTGTCAAGCTTCGACGTGCCAGCGAGATTCGCCTCGTCCAGCTTCGTCATCATCGCACTAGAGTTAGGTCGGAGGGATTCATCCATGGCGAGTGAGAGAGAAAGAAAGAAAGACGTGGTCGTCCTCCTTTGTCGTCGGTCGCAAGAGAGACAGATCTCTGGTCGTATCTAATGGAAGGGGGGAGGGAGTACTCTCGGCGATCTTGAGAGAAATATCGTGCGCAAGAGGAAGAAGGGGGCGAAATTTCCTGATCTTGATTTTCAGGCAAGAATATTAGTCTGTTGTCCAAAGAGAGAGAAGAATCGTGAGGGGGGGGGAGGAGTGAGCAGGATTAGTAGGTTATTTACAAAAAGGTCCTTCCGTGTGTTGTGCAATTTTCTGATCTTGTGAATTTATAAAATAGCCCCTCCGTGTGTTGTTGTGTTATTTTTTAATCCTTGGATTCTTTTTTTGGATTCTTTTTGTTGATTCTAGTTATCATTTCTCTATATATATATATATATATTTTTATTTTCTTGTTTTTTGTGGAAAATGTAACATCATTGATTCATTTTCTTGTTCTTTGAGTGATAACAAGTAACAATTTTTCATCTGTTACCTTAAAAAACAAGTCTTATATAGCATGTTGTAATTTAGAAACTTTTCAATGACAAGAAAATTTAAGAAAAATAAGACTTTTCTATATATGAATTATTTTACATGATTTATGGAAAACGAACGACACTAACATATAAATGTAATAAATGCAATAATTACAAATAAAAATATAATGATGATTTCATAAAATAAATTTTAGATCGCTTTTATTAAGTCGAGTTAACTTAAACCTACTTTAGATATATAAATTTATAAGTATCATATGAAATTAAATAAGTTTCAATTATGTTGTTTGGTTAAAAAAATAAATTTACAGACAATTTTAATATTTAATATAATATAATTTACAAATTAATTTTGGTTTTGTACGAAATAATTTTTATTAGTATTATATAATCAACCACAAGCAAAATCTACATACATGTGTATGATTCGGTCATTACAAGTATAATATTGCTTGAATGAGATACAATGATGTTTTTTATTCCGTCCGTTATATTTCAAATATAATTTTATATCGTTTTCTTATTCCATTATATTCGGCCATTACAAGTATTTTTCGAATTAATGATGAAACAACTAAACTCTAAAGAAAAATAAATCTGATTTTAATACCTCATATATTGTTATTGTTTATTTTGCTCCATAATTTTTTTTTTTTTTGAATTAAGGCTAGCGGAAAGCTAGACCTTAACAGATTTTTAATATATAAAGAAAAAAGGTTCATTATTTACAGAGAGGAGTTGGCTAGAAAAATAAATTTGACAATTAGAACTAGCCTAAAAAACAGAACAAAAAGATTAACCGTGGATTTAGGACTAATTTTTCATAGTCCTCCAGGTCGTCGATTCCTCCATGGCTTTTGTCCGATAAGTTTCGGAGTTCTTTTCTTCGATTGAAAGAGTCTGCGGTTTCGCTCTTTCCAAACATTCCAATTGGTCGCCATCCAAAGCGAATTCCATTTGACCCGATCGTTTTTGGATAGTGAGTTTGATTGATTTTCCCATGCCTCGAAGAAGTCTTGCCTCGTTAGGTACGTCCCGACCCATTGTACCGACCTATTAATAATCCTCCATACCGCCTTTGTGAAGGAGCAATCTTTAAGAAGGTGATCTCGTGTTTCATCTTGTCTACCACATAGAGAGCATTTAGGAGTGTTAGGCCATCCTTTTTTGTGTAAGATATCCGCCGTATTCTGTTTATTGTGCGAAGCTATCCAGTGAAAAAATCTCACTTTGAGCGGTGCACGAGATTTCCAAATTTGTTTTTGCCACCTATTCATTATTCCCGGATTGCGGATGAAACTATATGCTGATTTTGAGGAAAACACCCCCGTATTTTCCCATTTCCATTCCGTTGAATTGTTATTTGTATTCTTGATAATAGAAGCATTATAGATCGGGAGAAGAGTCTGTAGCTCTCGCAAAAAAAAAGAAGTGTTTCTTTGTGATAGTCGGGCTATGTGAGTCGAATCTTCAATCCCATAGAGGATATTGAGATACTTGGGCCATAGATTGTTCGGCGTAGAGTCTACCTTCCAAATAAATTTTTGAAGTAGGGCGTCATTCATAGAGGGGAGGTGTAACAACCCTAGGCCTCCATTAATTTTTGGGAGACATACGGTATTCCAGTTGATTAGCGATTTCCCTTTGCTAAGAGATTCTTTTCCCGACCATAGAAAAGCCCTCACGAGTCTATCAAGCTCCTTAACCACCCATACTGGTAATTTTATACTTTGCATGAAGTAAATCGGAATTGAGTTCAAAGTTGCTTTGACTAGCGTTAAGCGTCCTCCCAAAGATAGCAGCCTCCCTTTCCAGGCCGCAACTTGTTTTTGGACTTTGGCAATAAGAGGGAGGAAAGAAATTCTTTTTGGTTTTCGAATCGAAAGCGGGGTACCCAAATAGTTGACGGAGAAGTCCTTAAGAGGGCAATGCAAAATAGCTTGGATCGAAGTCTGACATTCTGCTGGTACGCCTATCGGGGAGAAAGATGATTTGTCTCTATTGATTTCCAATCCTGTGATTTCCGTGAAAATTTTCAGAGCTTGATCGATAATTCTTAAATTTTGAGGATCGGCTTCTATACACATTATAGTGTCGTCTGCATATTGCAGGATAAGGGTTCTGAAAGTGGTACTCCGAGTCAAGAGTGGGCCCATCACAAAGATTATGTCTTGGAGTATGTCCACCGCTAAGTTGAATAAAAGGGGAGAAAGGGGATCACCTTGTCTTAGGCCTCTTTTGTGGGTAAAGAATGGCGAACAAATGCCATTTGCCTTAATGGTCGACGAAGATGAGGATAGTAGTTCATTTATCCATCGCACCCATTTCTCGGGGAATTGTCTTTGGAGCAAAAGTTTGTGAATGAACGACCATGAGATGTTATCAAAAGCCTTTTTAAAATCGATCTTCAACAAAATGGAAGGAATGCGTTTGTTGTGATAGAAATGTAGCAATTCCCGAGCCGTAGCGTATGAATCTACTATAGATCATTGCTTGATAAAGGCCGTTTGGTGCTCGTTAACTAGTTCGGTGAGCAAGGGTTGTAGTCGCGATGCGAGTAGTTTAGTGATAATCTTGATGGGAGATGTTATCACACTTATGGGTCTAAAATCAAGGACCGAGATTGCCCCTTGTTTCTTTGGAATGAGCGTGATCGCGGCCTTATTTATTATGGAAAGATCTAGCTTATGGTTATAGAAATCATCAATTGTTTGCAAGATATCTTTGGCCATGACCGACCAGAATTCTGAGATGAACTCGATGGAGAGGCCATCGGGTCCTGCCGATTTACCCCTCTGATTTTCTTTAATTACATTTTTAACTTCAGTTTCTGTGAAAGGAGTAATAAGAGAAGAGAAGTCCGTTACCGAGTGAGGTCTTAGGAAGCTGTCCGCATTCCACCGAGAGGTGTTAGTGTTCTCGGTATCGAACATATCTTTGTATAAATGGTGAAAAGTCCGAAGTATGCGTGGGGGGTCCGAGATGATTAAATTATTGTGTGAGATGGAAGTGATTGTGTTTCTAGTTCGTTTCGCCGAAGCTATAGCATGGAAATATTTAGTATTACGATCGCCCAATCTCAACCACGTAACCGAAGATCGTTGTTGCCACCGTGCTTCATCTGCCAATGCAAATGTATACGGCTTTTCTTTTAGTTGTGTTTGGGTTCGGAGCTCTATGGTGTCTAAACTCCGGCTCTCCTCTAGCCAGTCTAAGATTTCGATGGAGGCCGAAATGTGTTCTTTTTGTTGTTTTATTTGGCATGCATTCTCTCGCGCCCATTTGTTCAAAGCCACCCAAGCTTTGTTTGTTTTGTAGACAAAATTAGTTGCCGAGTTATTGTGTAAGATGCTAGAACCCCACTTTTGAAAAAATAGCTCTTTGGCCTCGTTATTAAGCAACCACGATCTTTCGAACGATCTTTGTCTTTGGTTACTTGTAGGTTTCGGTTTGAGAATATTTAGCAATATGGCAACGTGATCCGAAGTAGGTGCGGTGAGAGGGTCTAAAGAAGTCTTGATGTCTTGCAGAAGATAATGGTGAGAAATGAGAACGCGGTCTAATTTTGAGAAGGTCGGGTTTGGTTGCTTATTCGACCAAGTGTATTTTCGGCCGGTCAAGGTGACCTCATGGAGTAAAGAGTCGTTAATGAAGCGATTGAAAGCCAAAATCTCAGTGTGTAAGTGCCCATTCCCCGTGGATTCTTGTGGGTTCCGGATCATGTTGAAATCCCCTAATACTATCCACGGGGTATTTTGGTCGGCCGTCCTTAAATCCTTAATGTCACTAAGGAAAATTTCCTTGTGTAAGTGATTTGTTGGCCCGTATACATTTGATATTAGAACCTCGAAGTTGTTGTTAAGTTTAAGTATGACATGTAGGCTATGTTGCAATTTAACTTCGCTAACTAATGCAAATTCGTTGGACCAAGCCGTCATTAGACCGCCCTTGGTACCATCCGATGGTACGAATGAAGCATTTGAAAATTTTGAAGGGCAAACCGATTTGAGGTCAAAGAAATTTGGGCATTCCCATTTAGTTTCTTGAATGCAAATAATATTACATTTTAAGTCCCTAATAAAGTTCTTAACAATCATTCTTTTGGAAATGTCGCCTAAGCCACGCACATTCCAAGACAAAATGGAGTGAAAATTAAAGTTCGACATAAATAACTAGAAAGAAAAATGAGCCATACATTTGCTCCAAAAAGAGAATAAAACCTCCCACAATTTTATTCATAGACTCCATCCTCATCTCTATAATCGACCTTTTGTTCGTTGTCTTCTTCAAAGTCAAACTTGAGATGTTTGTCATCCTCATGAGATTGAGCTGCAATTTGGGGAGACAGAATTTTGTTTGAGCAAATCTCAATATTTTTCTGATTATTATTCAAAGAAATTTTCATTAAGGCAGTTCTTTTAATTTTCTTTCTAGATTTGCCTACAGATTCTTTAGTGTTTTGTTGTTGTAGTGCTTGTGTTGTAATCTCAACATTTTCTGTCAATTCTGGACCGTGAATATTACATGGAACACCCATAACCCCTTTACTACAATCCTTTGATGGCCCAGGCCCAGTAGAGGAAGGTAGCCATGCTAGAGGTTCGAGCGAGTTCACATTTGATTCTAAGACTAACTTTTTAGGATCTAAATTATCAATAGGATCCAAGCCGCACAATATTCTCAATTGATTGACTTGATCCAAACTTAGAGATTTATTTGCATTGCATTCTAATTGTAAGTTTGCTATAATTTTCGATCTAGCCCTGTAAGGTTTAGTAGAAGAACTTGACTCGGGCTGAGAATTAGAAATCAATTTTGATTGGGCTTTAGCAATAATTATCTTGTTTTCTTTATGGGCTTTAGCTTTTTTTCTAGCCCTAACTTTAATTTTCTTCTTTTGTCTGAGGGATCTTTTCAAATTAGCTAGAGTCCAATTAAATATGTTGGGCACTACAAAAGCTTTACTGGTGGTAGGAGTAAAGGCATGTGACTTTCCTATTTTAGATGTAGAAAGAGAGAGAGAGAGAGAGAGTCGAGGAGACACTACCTTGGAAAGGGTGTGCACATGCATTAATTAACTTCTTTCCTTTTTCCCTTCTAGTAAAGCGCCCATGTCTGACTTCGTTTTCTGATGACTATTCCTTGCTCGACGAAGAACGTGTGCTTGGCACCAAAGGTCGATTTTCTAAACTGGGGCCTGCAAATCCTTGGGGAGCTTCCTCGGGTACGAAAGTTGCGAGCGCTTTGGTTACTGTTGGCTGGCCAGTGGCAGCGGCTGAGCCAATCGCGGCTTGAAAAACCGGGTCAGCCAGGATATTGGCGATTGCGGGACTGATTAACTGATTCGACAAATTCTCATTCGAATCCATGGGCGTGGAGTTTGGTGCACCCACTGTTGGTGTTGGGCTCTCCAGAGTTTGTCGTATTTTCTTCGAGGAAGACGAACCTTTTTGTTTTTTTGCCGCAGCTCCGGCAAACAGTAGTGGGGCCAGAGCATCTTTTTCTTTTGATGGGGGGGCCAGTTGCCAGAGACGCAAGATCGAATCGGGAATCGGATCGCGATGAAGAGATTCTTGCAATGCGAGAAGCTCCGATGATGTTTGAGAGTGTCCGATTTTGCGTGGCTCCGGTACGGACGTGTCAATTGATGTTGGGGCAAAGGTGGAATTGTCCGACAGCTGTGGTGATGGCATCGGTGGGTGTAATTGTCTGTCAATAGCCGCAAAAATTTCCGGTTTTGGGGTTGTGTTGATAGGTCTGTAGAAAGCTCCATTTTGTTGGATAGCTTTAGGGTTCCGGAGGTAAACTGGTCTGACCGCTCCTCCGCTAAGAGAGTTAACATAAGGGGGGTAAGAAGTCGAGGTTTGTCGTAGTGAGGATAACACGGTGGTACTCCAAAGTGGCGAGTGCTGTCAAGGAGCCATAGTGGAGGATTTCACCGAAAGTTCAGTAATACTTATGCTCTAAATATTTTAAACAAAGATTATGCACTCCGCTTTTAACGCATGTCAAACCGTCATATACTTTTTATTTTAAACAAAGATTATGCACTCCGCTTTTAACGCACGTCAGACCGTCGTATACTTTTTACCTTCATATGTATATATTTTTTATACTCTAAATATAAATTTTGTTCTTATTTTATTAGCATGAATGAAGATCAGTAATACTTATGCTTTGTTTACTATTGTTTATACATTTTGTAATATTTGATTATTTGTTGTAGAAAAAACGAATAAATATTAGAGTTTTTATTATGAGATGTTGTAAAAAGATATAAATATAAATGTGAAAGCTATATGACGTAATTAAGAGTGGAGTGCGTTAGCAGCCCTCATTTATTTATCTTGTTTTAAATGTTCAACTTGTTCTCTCCATCAGTTAACGGATGACGTGACAGTCAAATTTTAATGAACTGATAAATGATGTCGCGAAAATTGATGAGATGTCAATAAATTTTGAAAATAATATATATATATTTTTTTCTTTTCTATGTATTGAATTTCGAGAAAATCAGTTTTTGCCAAAATCAATTAGGACTTGAACCCAAAAAGAAATTTCAGTTTTGAAAAAAACTGATTTTCTCGACATTCAAAATATTGAAATTGCTTAAAAAAATAACATAATAATGATATCATCTCTACGTTGGAATTGTTTAGAAAAATGGTTGTTTGAGTTTTGTTTAGAAAAATAGCATTAATAATTCAATTTTACTAAACAAGAAATTGGAAATGTAAATATGTTTTACGTTAAGAGTTTTAACTTTTAATCATATCAAGCGCATGCGATATCATTTCTTTGTCATGATTAACCAAATAAATGAATACTATAACTTCGGTTGTTAATACATATGAATAGGATGATAGAAGAAGTCCCTCTTCCTATTTGTATAAAATTCAAACTAAACCACCTCTTTCAAAATCAAATCCAAATCCAAATAAAAATGACGTCCGAATCCAAATAATAAGATATCGGTGAAAATCAATTAAAGAGTCTGATTCTTGGAAGAAATAAAAATGTGGTGTTCTCTAGTTTGATAAAAGTTACAAAGATTTAGTTCCCAGTCGCGTCAAATCAACGGAACGTGGTCTCAATATATAGATCAGGTTTGTCACAACATCTGTCATTATTATTCGACTTCGAAACAGTAAACACTCACGAGGCAAAGTGTAACCAAATTCAAGAGATAAATCGTAACATTAGAATTTAGGGTTTTAAATTAACTAATTTCTTATTTTGTTGAAACAGGTTTGTCATGATAATGGTGTTATCCATAGAGATCTAAAACCAGAAAATATAATGATGCAGCACAAGACTGGACCGAGAGAGTCAGGGTTAATATCTAAAACCAGAAAATAATCGACTTTGGATTTACCATATTTTACAACGGAGGTGCGTATTTAATTTGAAGTATAAATAAAATAAAATACATAATTTATAATTTATAAGTCAGGATTAATATCTATTTTTTCTACTATTGACAATTTAGGGCAAACCTGTCGAGACATAGTTGGCACTGTGACTTACATGGCTCCTGGACTGAAGTCATCAGTGGGGAGACTCGAGACTGGACATTCTTTCCAAAAAAATAAAATAAAATAAATATTTTTAACTTTATAATAAAAATATAAAACATGTTTGTAACATATATTTCTTCAACAAACCATGCTGTTTTTTTTAAATAATGTACCATATAATTAACATGTACTGATTAGCAAACAATTGATGTTAAATTGTATGTTACATATTAGTCAATTATATTAATATCATATAAACGGGCGTGCTAAATGATTTCAGTTTTTATTGTGTGTGGAATAATGTTGGTTTGGGTGTATTTGTAAATTATTGAAGATTTTTTAGTATATTTGTGCAATAAATTTTATTTAGATGTTTTTTTGTAAAGTTATCACATGATTGATTATTTTGTTTGATGGGCATTGATTTATGTATTTTGTACACAATGTATTCGTGCAAAGTTAAAAAAGTTTATTTCATATGATACGATTGAAATCTAATTCATAGACCGATGAAAAATATGCGTTCATTATAATTACTAACTTAAGCATATTTCAATAATAAATTAATTATAAATGATGTATATTTTCAATATGTTTAATTATAAATAATGAGGTATATTTTGAATATGTTTAATTATAAATAATGCATAGATCGATGAATTTTTATTTTCTGTTCTGAGTTATGTTATCTTTTTTTTCAATTTTGTCCTATTTCAGAATAAATATCCATGTTAAGAAAAATATACAAAAATAATCATTGTTGTTGATCAAAATTATGTATTGATCAAAATATACAAAAATAAATATCCAAGTTAAACAGATTCATATAATAGACATCAATTCGTTGTAGTCTAGTTGGTTAGGATACTCAAGACTCTCACCTGAGAGACATCAATACGTTAAACTAATTCATATAATTAGGTGTGGATCTTGGTATATGGGTCTAATTAAATTTTAATTTCATGATTTAGGTTATTTATATACTTTCTTGTGTGATAATCATTGTCCACATTCGATTTTGAGTCGATTTCTTGGTTTATATGATTACTTGTGTATGTTAATTACATAGTGCAATATTATTCTTGTATCGATTTCCAGGTTTGTATGTTCGATACTCGGAGAAGAAATCAACATTGCTAACGGGTACGATAATAAGAATAATAATCATGAAAAATTGTGTATATATATGAGAATTGTTAAGTTTGTGACGTGCAGAAATTTTAACATTTTTAAAAAAAAATATCTTCAACGAATTTTTTGAAAGTGTTAAACCTCAATTTTTGCATTTTTAACAAATTGTTGTTAAAATTGAAATTTGTGTGTTAGTCTTCAATTTCGGAGTATTTTTAGTACGACATGAAAATGACGTATTTTGCTTGTGTTACACTTCAATTTTAACATTTTTTTAAACAAATATCTTATTTGAACTTTTTGATGGTGTTAAACATCAGTTTTTGCATTTTTAAGAAATTTTTGAAAAAAATGAAATTTGTGTGTTAGTCTTAAATTACGCACTATTTTGAGTACGACATTAAAAATTGAGTATTTTATTTGTGTTACACTTCGATTTTAACATATTTTTAAAAAATATCATAATTGAATTTTTTGAAGGTGTTAGACTTCTGTTTGTACATTTTTATGAAATTTATGAAAAAATTGAAATTTGTGTGTGTTAGTCTTCAATTACGGAGTATTTTAAGTACGACATGAAAATTGAGTATTTTTCTTGTGTTACACTTCAATTTTAACATTTTTTAAACAAATATCTTATTTGAATTTTTTGAACGTGTTAAACAACAGTTTTTGCATTTTTAAGAAATTTTTGTAAAACATGAAATTTGCGTGTGTTAGTCTTCAATTTCGGAGTATTTCTAGTACGACATGAAAATGTAGTATTTTGCTTGTGTTACACTTCAATTTTAACATTTAAAAAAAACATATCATAATTGAATTTTTTGAAGGTGTTTGACTTCTGTTTTTGCATTTTTAAGAAATTTTGAAAAAAAATGAAATTTGTGTGTGTTAGTCTTCAATTACGGAGTAGTTTCAGTACGACATGAAAATTGATTATTTTTCTTGTGTTACACTTCAATTTCAACATATTATTAAAAAATATCATAATTGAATTTTTTGAAGGTGTTAGACTTCTGTTTGTGCATTTTTATGAAATGTTTAAAAAAAATTGAAATTTGTGTGTGTTAGTCTTCAATTACGGAGTATTTTGAGTACGACATGAAAATTGAGTATTTTTCTTGTGTTACACTTTAATTATAACATTTTTTTTAAAAAATATCTTAATTAAATTTATGAAGGTGTTAAACAAGAGTTTTTGCATTTTTAAGAAATTGTTGACAAAAAAGAAATTTGTGTGTGTTAGTCTTCAATTACGGAGTTTTTTCAGTACGACATGAAAATGTTGTATTTTGCTTGTGTTACACTTCAATTTTAACATTTTTAAAAAAAATATTATAATTGAATTTTTTGAAGGTGTTAGACTTCTGTTTTTGCATTTTTAAGAAATTTTTGAAAAAAATGAAATTTGTTTGTGTTAGTCTTCAATTATGCAGTATTTTGAGTACGACATGAAAATTGAGTATTTTTGTTGTGTAACACTTTGATTTTAACATATTTTTAAAAAATATCTTAATTGAATTTTTTTAAGGTGTTAGACTTCTGTTTGTGCATTTTTATGAAATTTTTGAAAAAATTGAAATTTGTGTGTGTTAGTCTTCAATTACGGAGTATTTTGAGTACAACATGAAAATTGAGTATTTTTCTTGTGTTACACTTCTATTTTAACATTTTTTAAAAAATATAATAATTGAATTTTTTGAAGGTGTTCGACTTCTGTTTGTGCATTTTTATGAAATTTTTGAAAAAATTGAAATTTGTGTGTGTTAGTCTTCTATTACGGAGTATTTTCAGTACGACATGAAAATGAAGTATTTTGCTTGTGTTACACTTCAATTTTAACATTTTTTAAAAAAATATCTTAATTGAAATTTTTGAAGGTGTTAGACTTCGGTTTTTTCATTTTTAAAATTTTTTGAAAAAAAATGAAATTTGTGCGTGTTAGTCATCTATTACGGAGTAGTTTCAGTGTGACATGAAAATTGAGTATTTTTCTTGTGTTACACTTCAATTTTAGCATATTTTTAATAAATATCATAATTGAATATTTGGAAGGTGTTAGACTTCTATTTGTGCATTTTAATGAAATTTTTGAAAAAATTGAAATTTGTGTGTGTTAGTCTTCAATTACCGAGTATTTTGAGTACGGCTTGAAAATTGAGTACTTTTCTTGTGTTACACTTTAATTTAACATTTTTAAAAATGAATATCTTAACTGAATTTTTGAAGGTGTTAAACTTCAGTTTTTGCATTTTTAAGAAATTGTTGAAAAAAATGAAATTTGTGTGTGTTAGTCTTCAATTACTGAGTATTTTCAGTACGACATGAAAATGTAGTATTTAGCTTGTTTTACACTTCAATTTTAACATTTTAAAAAAAAATATCATAACTGAATTTTTTGAAGGTGTTAGACTTCTGTTTTTACATTTTTTTGAAATTTTTGAAAAAAATGAAATTTGTGTGTGTTAGTCTTCAATTACGGAGTATTTTCGGTACAACATGAAAATGTAGTATTTTTCTTGTGTTACACTTCAATTTTAACATTTTTAAAAAAAATATCATAATTGAATTTTCTGAAGGTGTCAGACTTCTGTTTTTACATTTTTATGAAATTTTGAAAAAAAATGAAATTTGTGTGTGTTAGTCATCAATTACGCTGTATTTTGAGTACGACATGAAAATTGAGTATTTTTCTTGTGTTACACTTCTATTTTAACATATTTTTAAAAAATATCATAATTGAATTTTTTGAAGGTGTTAGAGTTCTGTTTGTGCATTTTGATGAAATTTTTGAAAAAATTGAAATTTGTGTGTGTTAGTCTTCAAATACAGAGTATTTTCAGTACCACATGAACATGTAGTATTTTTCTTGTGTTACACTTCAATTTAAACATTTTAAAAAAAATATCATAATTGAATTTTTTGAAGGTGTTAGACTTCTGTTTTTGCATTTTTAAGAAATATTTCAAAAAAATGAAATTTGTGTGTGTTAATCTTCAATTACGGAGTATTTTGAGTACGACATGAAAATTGAGTATTTTTCCTGTGTTACACTTCAATTTTAACATATTTTTAAAAAAATCATAATTGAAATTTTTAAAGGTGTTAGACTTCTGTTTTTTCATTTTTAAAATTTTTTGAAAAAAACTGAAATTTGTGCGTTTTAGTCATCAATTACGGAGTAGTTTCAGTATGACATGAAAATTGAGTATTTTTCTTGTGTTACACTTCAATTTTAACATATTTTTAATAAATATCATAATTGAATATTTGGAAGGTGTTAGACTTCTGATTGTGCATTTTTATGAAATTTTTGAAAAAATTGAAATTTGTGTGTGTTAGTCTTCAATTACGGAGTATTTTCAGTACCACATGAAAATGTAGTATTTTTCTTATGTCACACTTCAATTTGAACATTTTTAAAAAATATATCATAATTGAATTTTTTGAAGGTGTTAGACTTCTGTTTTTACATTTTTACGAAATTTTGAAAAAAAATAAAATTTGTGTGTCTTAGTCTTCAATTACGGAGTAGTTTCAGTTCGACATGAAAATTGAGTATTTTTCTTGTGTTACACTTCAATTTTAACATATTTTTAAAAAATTTCATAATTGAATATTTGGAAGGTGTTAGACTTCTGTTTGTGCACTTTTATGAAATTTTTGAAAAAATTGAAATTTGTGTGTGTTAGTCTTCAATTACCGAATATTTTGAGTACGACAAGAAAATTGAGTATTTTTCTTGTGTTACACTTTAATTTTAACATTTAAAAAAAAATATCTGAATTGAATTTTTGAAGGTGTTAAACTTCAATTTTTGCATTTTTCAGAAAATGTTGAAAAAAATGAAATTTGTGTGTGTTAGTCTTCAATTACGGAGTATATTCAGTACGACATGAAAATTGAGTATTTTTCTAGTGTTACACTTCTATTTTAACATATTTTAAAAAAATATCATAATTGAACTTTTTGAAGGTGTTCGACTTCTGTTTGTGCATTTTTACGAAATTTTTGAAAAAATTGAAATTTGTGTGTGTTAGTCTTCAATTACAGAGTATTTACAGTACGACATGAACATGTAGTATTTTGCTTGTGTTACACTTCAATTTAAACATTGTAAAAAAAAAATATCATAATTGAATTTTTTGAAGGTGTTAGACTTCTGTTTTTGCATTTTTTAGAAATTTTTGAAAAAAATGAAATTTGTGTGTGTTTGTCTTGGGTTACGGAGTATTTTGAGTAGGACATGAAAATTGATTATTTTTCTTGTGTTACACTTCAATTTTAACATATTTTCAAAAAATATCATAATTGAATTTTTTGAAGGTGTTAGACTTCTGTTTGTGCATTTTTATGAAATTTTTGAAAAAATTGAAATTTGTGTGTGTTAGTCTTCAATTACGGAGTATTTTTCGTACAACAGGAAAATTGAGTATTTTTCTTGTGTTACACTTCAATATTAACATTTTTTTAAACAAATATCTTATTTGAGTTTTTTGAAGGTGTTAAACATCAGTTTTTCATTTTTAAGAAATTTTTGAAAAAAAATGAAATTTTATGTGTGTTAGTCTTCTATTACCGGAGTATTTTCAGTACCACATGAAAATGTAGTATTTCGCTTGTGTTACACTTCTATTTTAACATTTTTTAAAAAAAAATCATAATTGAAATTTTTGAAGGTGTTAGACTTCTGTTTTTTCATTTTTAAAATTTTTTGAAAAAAATGTAATTTGTGCGTGTTAGTCATCAATTACGACGTAGTTTCAGTATGACATGAAAATTGAGTATTTTTCTTGTGTTACACTTCAATTTTAACGTATTTTTAATAAATATCATAATTGAATATTTGGAAGGTGTTAGACTTCTGTTTGTGCATTTGTATGAAATTTTTGAAAAAATTGAAATTTGTGTGTGTTAGTCTTCAATTACCGAGTATTTTGAGTACGTCATGAAAATTGAGTATTTTTCTTGTGTTACACTTTAATTTAACATTTTTAAAAATGAATATCTTAATTGAATTTTTGAAGGTGTTAAACTTCAGTTTTTGCATTTTTAAGAAATTGTTGAAAAAAATGAAATTTGTGTGTGTTAGTCTTCAATTACTGAGTATTTTTAGTACGACACGAAAATGTAGTATTAAGCTTGTGTTACACTTCAATTTTAACATTTAAAAAAAAATATCATAACTGTATTTTTTGAAGGTGTTAGACTTCCGTTTTTACATTTTTTAGAAATTTTTGAAAAAAATGAAATTTGTGTGTGTAGTCTTCAATTACGGAGTATTTTCAGTACCACATCAAAATGTAGTATTTTTCTTGTGTCACACTTTAATTTTAATATTTTTAAAAAAAATATCATAATTGAATTTTTTGAAGGTGTTAGACTTTTGTTTTTACATTTTTATGAAATTATGAAAAAAAATGAAATTTGTGTGTGTTAGTCATCAATTACGCTGTATTTTGAGTATGACAAGAAAATTGAGTATTTTTCTTGTGTTACACTTCTATTTTAACATATTTTTAAAAAAATATCATAATTGAATTTTTTGAAGGTGTGAGACTTCAGTTTGTGCATTTTTATGAAATTTTTGAAAAAAAGAAATTTGTGTGTGTTAGTCTTCAATTACGGAGTATTTTCAGTACGCCATGAAAATTGAGTATTTTTCTTGTGTTACGCTTCTATTTTAACATATTTTTAAAAAATATCATAATTGAATTTTTTGAAGGTGTTCTACTTCTGTTTGTGCATTTTTATGAAAGTTTTGAAAAAAATTGAAATTTGTCTGTGTTAGTCTTCAATTACGGAGTATTTACAGTACGACATGAACATGTAGTATTTTGCTTGTGTTACACTTCAATTTTAACATTTTTAAAAGAAATATCATAATTGAAATTTTTGAAGGTGTTAGACTTCTGTTTTTTCATTTTTAAAATTTTTTGAAAAAAATGTAATTTGTGCGTGTTAGTCATCAATTACGACGTAGTTTCAGTATGACATGAAAATTGAGTATTTTTCTTGTGTTACATTTCAATTTTAACATATTTTTAATAAATATCATAATTGAATATTTGGAAGGTGTTAGACTTCTGTTTGTGCATTTGTATGAAATTTTTGAAAAAATTGAAATTTGTGTGTGTTAGTCTTCAATTACCGAGTATTTTGAGTACGTCATGGAAATTGAGTATTTTTCTTGTGTTACACTTTAATTTAACATTTTTAAAAATGAATATCTTAATTGAATTTTTGAAGGTGTTAAACTTCAGTTTTTGCATTTTTAAGAAATTGTGGAAAAAAAATGAAATTTGTGTGTGTTAGTCTTCAATTACTGAGTATTTTTAGTACGACACGAAAATGTAGTATTAAGCTTGTGTTACACTTCAATTTTAACATTTAAAAAAAAATATCATAACTGTATTTTTTGAAGGTGTTAGACTTCTGTTTTTACATTTTTTAGAAATTTTTGAAAAAAATGAAATTTGTGTGTGTAGTCTTCAATTACGGAGTATTTTCAGTACCACATGAAAATGTAGTATTTTTCTTGTGTCACACTTTAATTTTAACATTTTTAAAAAAAATATCATAATTGAATTTTTTGAAGGTGTTAGACTTTTGTTTTTACATTTTTATGAAATTTTGAAAAAAAATGAAATTTGTGTGTGTTAGTCATCAATTACGCTGTATTTTGAGTATGACATGAAAATTGAGTATTTTTCTTGTGTTACACTTCTATTTTAACATATTTTTAAAAAATATCATAATTGAATTTTTTGAAGGTGTGAGACTTCAGTTTGTGCATTTTTATGAAATTTTTGAAAAAATGAAATTTGTGTGTGTTAGTCTTCAATTACGGAGTATTTTCAGTACGCCATGAAAATTGAGTATTTTTCTTGTGTTACACTTCTATTTTAACATATTTTTAAAAAATATCATAATTGAATTTTTTGAAGGTGTTCTACTTCTGTTTGTGCATTTTTATGAAATTTTTGAAAAAAATTGAAATTTGTCTGTGTTAGTCTTCAATTACGGAGTATTTACAGTACGACATGAACATGTAGTATTTTGCTTGTGTTACACTTCAATTTTAACATTTTTAAAAGAAATATCATAATTCAATTTTTTGAAGGTGTTAAACTTCTGTTTTTGCATTTTTAAGAAATTTTTGAAAAAAATGAAATTTGTGTGTGTTAGTCTCGAATTACGGAGTATTTTGAGTAAGACATGGAAATTGAGTATTTTTCTTGTGTTACACTTCAATTTTAACATATTTAAAAAAATATCATAATTGAATTTTTTGAAGGTGTTAGACTTCTGTTTTTACATTTTTATGAAGTTTTGCAAAACAAATGAAATTTGTGTGTGTTAGTCATCAATTACGCTCTATTTTGAGTACGACATGAAAATTGAGTATTTTTCTTGTGTTACACTTCTATTTTAACATATTTTTAAAAAATATCATAATTGAATTTTTTGAAGGTGTTCTACTTCTGTTTGTGCATTTTTATGAAATTTTTGAACAAATTGAAATTTGTCTGTGTTAGTCTTCAATTACGGAGTATTTACAGTACGACATGAACATGTAGTATTTTGCTTGTGTCACACTTCAATTTTAACATTTAAAAAAAAAATATCATAATTGAATTTTTTGAAGGTGTTAAACTACTGTTTTTGCATTTTTAAGAAATTTTTGAAAAAAATGAAATTTGTGTGTGTTAGTCTTGCATTATGGAGTATTTTGAGTAAGACATGAAAATTGAGTATTTTTCTTGTGTTACACTTCAATTTTAACATGTTTTTAAAAAATATCATAATTGAATTTTTTGAAGGTGTACTTCTGATTGTGCATTTTTATGAAATTTTTGAAAAAATTGAAATTTGTCTGTGTTAGTCTTCAATTACGGAGTATTTACAGTACGACATGAACATGTAGTATTTTGCTTGTGTTACACTTCAATTTTAACATTTTAAAAAAAAATATCATAATTGAATTTTTTGAAGGAGTTAAACTTCTGTTTTTGCATTTTTAAGAAATTTTTGGAAAAAATGAAATTTGTGTGTGTTTGTCTTGAATTACGGAGTATTTTGAGTAAGACATGAAAATTGAGTATTTTTCTTGTGTCACACTTCAATTTTAACATATTTTTAAAAAATATCATAATTGAATTTTTTGAAGGTGTTCTACTTCTGTTTGTGCATTTTTATGAAATTTTTGAAAAATTGAAATTTGTCAGTGTTAGTCTTCAATAACGGAGTAGTTTCAGTATGACATGAAAATTGAGTATTTTTCTTGTGTTACACTTCAATTTTAACTTATTTTTAATAAATATCATAATTGAATATTTGGAAGGTGTTAGACTTCTGTTTGTGCATTTGTATGAAATTTTTGAAAAAATTGAAATTTGTGTGTGTTAGTCTTCAATTACCGAGTATTTTGAGTACTGCATGAAAATTTAGTATTTTTCTTGTGTTACACTTTAATTTAACATTTTTAAAATTGAATATCTTAATTGAATTTTTGAAGATGTTAAACTTCAGTTTTTGAATTTTTTAGAAATTGTTGAAAAAAATGAAATTTGTGTGTGTTAGTATTCAATTACTGAGTATTTTCAGTACGACATGAAAATGTAGTATTAAGCTTGTGTTACACTTCAATTTTAATATTTTTAAAAAAAATATCATAACTGAATTTTTTGAAGGTGTTAGACTTCTGTTTTTACATTTTTTAGAAATTTTAGAAAAAAATGAAATTTGTGTGTGTTAGTCTTCAATTACGGAGTATTTTCAATAGCACATGAAAATGTAGTATTTTTCTTGTGTTACACTTCAATTTTCACATTTTTAAAAAAAATATCATAATTGATTTTTTTGAAGGTGTTAGTCTTCTGTTTTTACATTTTTAAGAAATTTTGAAAAAAAATGAAATTTGTGTGTGTTAGTCATCAATTACGCTGTATTTTGAGTATGACATGAAAATTGAGTATTTTTCTTGTGTTACACTTCTATTTAAACATATTTTTAAAAAATATCATAATTGAATTTTTTGAAGGTGTTAGACTTCTGTATGTGCATTTTTATGAAATTTTTGAAAAAATGAAATTTGTGTGTGTTAGTCTTCAATTACGGAGTATTTTCAGTACGACATTAAAATTGAGTATTTTTCTTGTGTTACACTTCTATTTTAACATATTTTTAAAAAATATCATAATTGAATTTTTTGAAGGTGTTAGACTTCTGTTTTTACATTTTTATGAAATTTTGAAAAAAAGTGAAATTTGTGTGTGTTAGTCATCAATTACGCTGTATTTTGAGTACGACATGAAAATTGAGTATTTTTCTTATGTTACACTTCTATTTTAACATATTATTAAAAAATATCATAATTGAATTTTTTGAAGGTGTTCTACTTCTGTTTGTGCATTTTAATGAAATTTTTGAAAAAATTGAAATTTGTCTGTGTTAGTCTTCAATTACGGAGTATTTACAGTACGACCTGAAAATTGAGTATTTTTCTTGTGTTACACTTCTATTTTAGCATATTTTTACAAAATATCATAATTTAATTTTTTGAAGGTGTTCTACTTCTGTTTGTGCATTTTTATGAAATTTTTGAAAAAATTGAAATTTGTCAGTGTTAGTCTTCAATAACGGAGTAGTTTCAGTATGACATGAAAATTGAGTATTTTTCTTGTGTTACACTTCAATTTTAACTTATTTTTAATAAATATCATAATTGAATATTTGGAAGGTGTTAGACTTCTGTTTGTGCATTTGTATGAAATTTTTGAAAAAATTGAAATTTGTGTGTGTTAGTCTTCAATTACCGAGTATTTTGAGTACTGCATGAAAATTGAGTATTTTTCTTGTGTTACACTTTAATTTAACATTTTTAAAATTGAATATCTTAATTGAATTTTTGAAGATGTTAAACTTCAGTTTTTCCATTTTTTAGAAATTGTTGAAAAAAATGAAATTTGTGTGTGTTAGTATTCAATTACTGAGTATTTTCAGTACGACATGAAAATGTAGTATTAAGCTTGTGTTACACTTCAATTTTAATATTTTTAAAAAAAATATCATAACTGAATTTTTTGAAGGTGTTAGACTTCTGTTTTTACATTTTTTAGAAATTTTAGAAAAAAATGAAATTTGTGTGTGTTAGTCTTCAATTACGGAGTATTTTCAATAGCACATGAAAATGTAGTATTTTTCTTGTGTTACACTTCAATTTTCACATTTTAAAAAAAAATATCATAATTGATTTTTTTGAAGGTGTTAGACTTCGGTTTTTACATTTTTAAGAAATTTTGAAAAAAAATGAAATTTGTGTGTGTTAGTCATCAATTACGCTGTATTTTGAGTACGACATGAAAATTGAGTATTTTTCTTGTGTTACACTTCTATTTTAACATATTTTTAAAAAATATCATAATTGAATTTTTTGAAGGTGTTAGACTTCTGTTTGTGCATTTTTATGAAATTTTTGAAAAAATGAAATTTGTGTGTGTTAGTCTATAATTACGGAGTATTTTCAGTACGACATTAAAATTGAGTATTTTTCTTGTGTTACACTTCTATTTTAACAGATTTTTAAAAAATATCATAATTGAATTTTTTGAAGGTGTTAGACTTCTGTTTTTACATTTTTATGAAATTTTGAAAAAAAGTGAAATTTTTGTGTGTTAGTCATCAATTACGCTGTATTTTGAGTACGACATGAAAATTGAGTATTTTTCTTATGTTACACTTCTATTTTAACATATTATTAAAAAATATCATAATTGAATTTTTTGAAGGTGTTAGACTTCTGTTTGTGCATTTTAATGAAATTTTTGAAAAAATTGAAATTTGTCTGTGTTAGTCTTCAATTACGGAGTATTTACAGTACGACATGAAAATTGAGTATTTTTCTTGTGTTACACTTCAATTTTAACATTTTTTAAAAAAGTATCTTATTTGAATTGTTTGAAGGTGTTAAACATCAGTTTTTGCATATTTAAGAAATTTAAAAAAAAAAATGAAATTTGTGTGTGTTAGTCTTCAATTACGGAGTATTTTAAGTACCACAAAAAAATGTAGTATTTTCCTTATGTTACACTTCAATTTTAACATTTTTTTAAAAAATATTAAAATTTAATTTTTTGAAGGTGTTAGACTTCTGTTTTTACATTTTTATGAAATTTTGAAAAAAATGAAATTTGTGTGTGTTAGTCTTCAATTACGGAGTAGTTTCAGTTCGACATGAAAATTGAGTATTTTTCTTGTGTTACACTTCAATTTTAACATATTTTTAAAAAATTTCAAAATTGAATTTTTTGAAGGTGTTAGACTTCTGTTTGTGCATTTTTATGAAATTTTTGAAAAAATTGAAATTTGTGTGTGTTAATCTTCAATTACGGAGTATTTTTCGTACAACACAAAAATTGAGTATTTTTCTTGTGTTACACTTCAATTTTTCACATTTTTTTAAAGAAATATCTTATTTGAGTTTTTTGAAGGTGTTAAACATTAGTTTTTGCATTTTTAAGAAATGTTTGAAAAAAAATGAAATTTGTGTGTGTTAGTCTTCTATTACGGAGTATTTTCAGTAGCACATGAAAATGTAGTATTTTGCTTGTGTTACACTTCAATTTTAACATTTTTAAAAAAAATATCATAATTGAAATTTTGGAAGGTGTTAGACTTCTGTTTTTTCATTTTTAAATTTTTTTGAAAAGAAATGAAATTTGTGCGTGTTAGTCATGAATTACGGAGTAGTTTCAGTATGACATGAAAATTGAGTATTTTTCTTGTGTTACACTTCAATTTTAGCATATTTTTAATAAATATCATAATTGAATATTTGGAAGGTGTTAGACTTCTGTTTGTGCATTTTTATGAAATTTTTGAAAAAAATTGAAATTTGTGTGTGTTAGTCTTCAATTACCGAGTATTTTGAGTACGGCATGAAAATTGAGTATTTTTCTTGTGTTACACTTTAATTTGACATTTTTAAAAATGAATATCTTAATTGAATTTTTGAAGGTGTTAAACTTCAGTTTTTGCATTTTTAAGAAATTGTTGAAAAAAGTGAAATTTGTGTGTGTTAGTCTTCAATTACATATTATTTTCAGTACGACATGAAAATGTAGTATTTAGCTTGTGTTACACTTCAATTTTTACATTTTTAAAAAAAATATCATAACTGAATTTTTTGAAGGTGTTAGACTTCTGTTTTTACATTTGTTAGAAATTTTTGAAAAAAATGAAATTTGTGTGTGTTAGTCTTCAATTACGGAGTATTTTTAGTACCACATGAAAATGTAGTATTTTTCTTGTGTTACACTTCAATTTTAACATTTAAAAAAAAATATCATAATTGAATTTTTTGAAGGTGTTATACTTCTGTTTTTACATTTTTATGAAATTTTGAAAAAAAATGAAATTTGTGTGTGTTAGTCATCAATTACGCCGTATTTTGAGTACGACATGAAAATTGAGTATTTTTCTTGTGTTAAACTTCTATTTTAACATATTTTTAAAAAATATCATAATTGAATTTTTTGAAGGTGTTAGACTTCTGTTTGTGCATTTTTATGAAATTTTTGAAAAACTTGATATTTGTGTGTGTTAGTCTTCAAATACGGAGTATTTTCAGTACGACATGAACATGTAGTATTTTGCTTGTGTTACACTTCAATTTAAACATTTAAAAAAAAAATATCATAATTTAATTTTTTGAAGGTGTTAGACTTCTATTTTTGCATTTTTAAGAAATTCTTCAAAAAAATGAAATTTGTGTGTGTTAGTCTTCAATTACGGAGTATTTTGAGTACGACATGAAAATTGAGTATTTTTCTTGTGTTACACTTCAATTTTAACATATTTTTAATAAATATCATAATTGAATATTTGGAAGGTGTTAGACTTCTGTTTGTGCATTTTTATGAAAATTTTGAAAAAATTGAAATTTGTGTGTGTTAGTCTTCAATTACCGAATATTTTGAGTACGGCATGAACATTGAGTCTTTTTCTTGTTTTACACTTCAATTTAACATTTTTAAAAATGAATATCTTGATTGAATTTTTGAAGGTGTTAAACTTCAGTTTTTGCATTTTTAAGAAATTGTTGAAAAAAGTGAAATTTCTGTGTGTTAGTCTTCAATTACTGATTATTTTCAGTACGACTTGAAAATGTAGTATTTAGCTTGTGTTACACTTCAATTTTAACATTTTTAAAAAAAATATCATAACTGAATTTTTTGAAGGTGTCAGACTTCTGTTTTTACATTTTTTAGAAATTTTTGAAAAAAATGAAATTTGTGAGTGTTAGTCTTCAATTACGGAGTATTTTCAGTACCACATGAAAATGTAGTATTTTTCTTGTGTTACACTTCAATTTTAACATTTTAAAAAAAAATATCATAATTGAATTTTTTGAAGGTGTTAGACTTCTGTTTTTACATTTTTATGAAATTTTGAAAAAAAATGAAATTTGTGTGTGTTAGTCATCAATTACGCTGTATTTTGAGTACAACATGAAAATTGAGTATTTTTCTTGTGTTAAACTTCTATTTTAACATATTTTTAAAAAATATCATAATTGAATTTTTTGAAGGTGTTAGACTTCTGTTTGTGCATTTTTATGAAATTTTTGAAAAAATTGATATTTGTGTGTGTTAGTCTTCAAATACGGAGTATTTTCAGTACGACATGAACATGTAGTATTTTGCTTGTGTTACACTTCAATTTAAACATTTAAAAAAAAATATCATAATTTAATTTTTTGAAGGTGTTAGACTTCTGTTTTTGCATTTTTAAGAAATTCTTCAAAAAAATGAAATTTGTGTGTGTTAGTCTTCAATTACGGAGTATTTTGAGTACGACATGAAAATTTAGTATTTTTCTTGTGTTACACTTCAATTTTAACATATTTTTAAAAAATATCATAATTGAATTTTTTGACGGTGTTAGACTTCTGTTTGTGCATTTTTATGAAATTTTTGAAAAAAATGAAATGTGTGTGTTAGTCTTCAATTAATGAGTATTTTTCGTACGACATGAAAATTGAGTATTTTTCTTGTGTTACTGTTCAATTTTAATAATTTTTTAAACAAATATCTTATTTGAATTTTTTGAAGGTGTTAAACATCAGTTTTTGCATTTTTAAGAAATTAAAAAAAAAATAAAATTTGTGTGTGTTAGTCTTCAATTATGGAGTATTTTAAGTACCACATGAAAATGTAGTATTGTTCTTATGTTACACTTCAATTTTAACATTTTTTAAAAAATATCATAAGTGAATTTTTTGAAGGTGTTAGACTTCTGTATTTACATTGTTATGAAATTTTGAAAAAAAATGAAATTTGTGTGTGTTAGTCTTCAATTACGGAGTAGTTTCAGTTCGACATGAAAATTGAGTATTTTTCTTGTGTTACACTTGAATTTTAACATATTTTTAAAAAATTTCATAATTCAATTTTTTGAAGGTGTCAGACTTCTGTTTGTGCATTTTTATGAAATTTTTGAAAAAATTGAAATTTGTGTGTGTTAGTCTTCAATTACCGAGTATTTTGAGTACGACAAGAAAATTGAGTATTTTTCTTGTGTTACACTTTAATTTTAACATTTTAAAAAAAAAATATCTGAATTGAATTTTTGAAGGTGTTAAACTTCAGTTTTTGCATTTTTAAGAAATTGTTGAAAAAAATGAAATTTGTGTGTGTTAGTCTTCAATTACGAAGTATTTTCAGTACGACATGAAAATTGAGTATTTTTCTTGTGTTACACTTCTATTTTATCATATTTTCAAAAAGTATCATAATTGAATTCTTTGAAGGTGTTCGACTTCTGTTTGTTCATTTTTATGAAATTTTTGAAAAAATTGAAATTTGCGTGTGTTACTCTTCAATTACGGAGTATTTACAGTACGACATGAACATGTTGTATTTTGCTTGTGTTACACTTCAATTTTAACATTTAAAAAAAATTATAATAGTTGAATGTTTTGAAGGTGTTAGACTTCTGTTTTTGCATTTTTAAGAAATTTTTGAAAAAAAAATGAAATTTGTGTGTGTTAGTCTTGAATTACGGAGTATTTTGAGTAAGACATGAAAATTGAGTATTTTTCTTGTGTTACACTTCAATTTTAACATATTTTCAAAAAATATCATAATTGAATTTTTTGAAGGTGTTAGACTTCTGTTTGTGCATTTTTATGAAATTTTTGAAAAAATTGAAATTTGTGTGTGTTAGTCTTCAATTACGGAGTATTTTTCGTACAACACGAAAATTTAGTATTTTTCTTGTGTTACACTTCAATTTTAACATTTTTTTAAACAAATATCTTATTTGAATTTTTTGAAGGTGTTAAACATCAGTTTTTGCATTTTTAAGAAATTTTTGAAAAAAAATGAAATTTGTGTGTGTTAGTCTTCTATTACGGAGTATTTTCAGTACCACATGAAAATGTAGTATTTTGCTTGTGTTACACTTAAATTTTAACATTTTTTATAAAAATATCATAATTGAAAATTTTGAAGGTGTTAGACTTCTGTTTTTACATTTAAAATTTTTTTTCAAAAAAAAATGAAATTTGTGCGTGTTAGTCATCAATTACGTAGTAGTTTCAGTATGACATGAAAATTGAGTATTTTTCTTGTGTTACACTTCAATTTTAACATATTTGTAATAAATATCATAATTGAATATTTGGAAGGTGTTAGAGTTCTGTTTGCGGATTTTTATGAAATTTTTGAAAAAATTGAAATTTGTGTGTGTTAGTCTTCAATTACTCAGTATTTTGAGTACGGCATGAGAATTGAGTACTTTTCTTGTGTTACACTTTAATTTAACATTTTTAAAAATGAATATCTTAATTGAATTTTTGAAGGTGTTAAACATCAGTTTTTGCATTTTTAAGAAATTGTTGAAAAAAATGAAATTTGTGTGTGTTAGTCTTCAATTACTGAGTATTTTCAGTACGACATGAAAATGTAGTATTTAGCTTGTGTTACACTTCAATTTTAACATTTTTTAAAAAAATATCATAACTGAATTTTGTGAAGGTGTGAAACTTCAGTTTTTTCATTTTTAACAAATTTTTAAAAAAAATGAAATTTGTGTGTGTTAGTCTACAATTACGGAGTATTTTCAGTACCACATGAAAATGTAGTATTTTCCTTGTGTTACCCTTCTATTTTAAATTTTTTTTTAAAAATATCATAATTGAATTTTTTGAAGGTGTCAGACTTCTGTTTTTAAATTTTTATGAAATTTTGAAAAAAAATTAAATTTGTGTGGGTTAGTCATCAATTACGGAGTAGTTTTAGTTCGACATGAAAATTGAGTATTTTTCTTGTGTTACACCTTAATTTTAAGATATTTTTAATAAATATCATAATTGAATATTTGGAAGGTGTTAAACTTCTGTTTGTGCATTTTTATGAAATTGTTGAAAAAAGTGAAATTTGTGTGTGTTTGTCTTAAATTAAATATTATTTTCAGTACGACATGAAAATGTAGTATTTAGCTTGTGTTACACTTCAATTTTTACATTTTCAAAAAAAATATCATAACTGAATTTTTTGAAGGTGTTAGACTTCTGTTTTTACATTTATTAGAAATTTTGGAAAAAAATGAAATTTGTCTGTGTTAGTCTTCAATTACGGAGTATTTTTAGTACCACATGAAAATGTAGTATTTTTCTTGTGTTACACTTCAATTTTAACATTTAAAAAAAAAATATCATAATTGAATTTTTTGAAGGTGTTAGACATCTGTTTTTACATTTTTATGAAATTTTGAAAAAAAATGAAATTTGTGTGTGTTAGTCATCAATTACGCTGTATTTTGAGTACGACATGAAAATTGAGTATTTTTCTTGTGTTAAACTTCTATTTTAACATATTTTTAAAAAATATCGTAAGTGAATTTTTTGAAGGTGTTAGACTTCTGTTTGTGCATTTTTATGAAATTTTTGAAAAAATTGATATTTGTGTGTGTTAGTCTTCAAATACGGTGTATTTTCAGTACGACATGAACATGTAGTATTTAGCTTGTGTTACACTTCAATTTTTACATTTTTTAAAAAAATATCATAACTGAATTTTTTGAAGGTGTCAGACTTCTGTTTTTACATTTTTTAGAAATTTTTGAAAAAAATGAAATTTGTGAGTGTTAGTCTTCAATTACGGAGTATTTTCAGTACCACATGAAAATGTAGTATTTTTCTTGTGTTACACTTCAATTTTAACATTTTAAAAAAAAATATCATAATTGAATTTTTTGAAGGTGTTAGACATCTGTTTTTACATTTTTATGAAATTTTGAAAAAAAATGAAATTTGTGTGTGTTAGTCATCAATTACGCTGTATTTTGAGTACGACATGAAAATTGAGTATTTTTCTTGTGTTAAACTTCTATTTTAACATATTTTTAAAAAATATCGTAATTGAATTTTTTGAAGGTGTTAGACTTCTGTTTGTGCATTTTTATGAAATTTTTGAAAAAATTGATATTTGTGTGTGTTAGTCTTCAAATACGGAGTATTTTCAGTACGACATGAACATGTAGTATTTTGCTTGTGTTACACTTCAATTTAAACATTTAAAAAAAAAATATCATAATTTAATTTTTTGAAGGTGTTAGACTTCTGTTTTTGCATTTTTAATAAATTCTTCAAAAAAATGAAATTTGTGTGTGTTAGTCTTCAATTACGGAGTATTTTGAGTACGACATGAAAATTGAGTATTTTTCTTGTGTTACACTTCAATTTTGACATATTTTTAAAAAATATCATAATTGAATTTTTTGAAGGTGTTAGACTTCTGTTTGTGCATTTTTATGAAATTTTTGAAAAAAATGAAATGTGTGTGTTAGTCTTCAATTAATGAGTATTTTTCGTACGACATGAAAATTGAGTATTTTTCTTGTGTTACAGTTCAATTTTAATAATTTTTTAAACAAATATCTTATTTGAATTTTTTGAAGGTGTTAAACATCAGTTTTTGCATTTTTAAGAAATTAAAAAAAAAATAAAATTTGTGTGTGTTAGTCTTCAATTATGGAGTATTTTCAGTACCACATGAAAATGTAGTATTTTTCTTTTGTTACACTTCAATTTTAACATTTTTAAAAAAAATATCATAATTGAATTTTTTGAAGGTGCTAGACTTCTGTTTTTACATTTTTATGAAATTTTGAAAAAAAATGAAATTTGTGTGTGTTAGTCTTCATTTACGGAGTAGTTTTAGTTCGACATGAAAATTGAGTATTTTTCATGTGTTACACTTCAATTTTAACATATTTTCAAAAAATATCATAATTGAATTTTTTGACGGTGTTAGACTTCTGTTTTTACATTTTTAAAAATTTTTGAAAAAAATGATATTTGTGTGAGTTAGTCTTCAATTACGCAGTATTTTCAGTACGACATGAAAATTGAGTATTTTTCTTGTGTTACACTTCTATTTTGACATATTTTTAAAAAATATCATAAATGAATTTTTTGAAGGTGATAGCCTTCTGTTTGTGCATTTTTATGAAATTTTTGAAAAAATTGAAATTTATGTGTGTTAGTCTTCAATTACGGAGTATTTACAGTACGACAAGAACATGTAGTATTTTGCTTGTGTTACACTTCAATTTTAACATTTAAAAAAAAATATCATAATTGAATTTTTTGAAGATGTTAGACTTCTGTTTTTGCATTTTTAAGAAATTTTAAAAAAAAATGAAATTTGTGTCTGTTAGTCTTCAATTACGTAGTATTTTGAGTACGACATGAAAATTGAGTATTTTTCTTGTGTTACACTTCCATTTTAACATATTTTCAAAAAATATCATAATTGAATTTTTTGAATGTGTTAGACTTCCGTTTTTACATTTTAAAGAAATTTTTGAAACAAATGAAATTTGTGTGTGTTAGTCATCAATTACGCAGTATTTTGAGTACGACATGAAAATTGTGTATTTTCCTTCTGTTACACTTCTATTTTAACATATTTTTAAAAAATATCATAATTGAATTTTTTGAAGTTGTTAGACTTCTATTTGTGCATTTTTATGAAATTTTTAAAAAAATTGAAATTTCTGTGTGTTAGTCTTCAAATACGGATTATTTTCAGTACGACATGAACATGTAGTATTTTGCTTGTGTTACACTTCAATTTAAACATTTTAAAAAAAAATATCATAATTGAATTTTTTGAAGGTGTTAGACTTCCGTTTTTACATTTTTATGAAATTTTGAAAAAAAATGAAATTTGTGTGTGTTAGTCTTCAATTACCGAGTAGTTTCAGTTGGACATGAAAATTGAGTATTTTTCTTGTGTTACACTTCAATTTTAACATATTTTTAAAAAATTTCATAATTGAATTTTTTGAAGGTGTTAGACTTCTGTGTGTGCATTTTTATGAATTTTTTGAAAAAATTGAAATTTGTGTGTGTTAGTCTTCAATTACCGAGTATTTTGAGCACGACAAGAAAATTGAGTATTTTTCTTGCGTTACACTTTAATTTTAACATTTAAAAAAAAATATCTGAATAGAATTTTTGAAGGTGTTAAACTTCAGTTTTTGCATTTTTACGAAATTGTTGAAAAAAATGAAATTTGTGTGTGTTAGTCTTCAATTACGGAGTATTTTCAGAACGACATGAAAATTGAGTATTTTTCTTGTGTTACACTTCTATTTTATCATATTTTTGAAAAGTATCATAATTGAATTTTTTGAAGGTGTTAGACTTCCGTTTTTACATTTTTATGAAATTCTGAAAAAAATGAAATTTGTGTGTGTTAGTCTTCAATTACCGAGTAGTTTCAGTTGGACATGAAAATTGAGTATTTTTCTTGTGTTACACTTCAATTTTTACATATTTTTAAAAAATTTCATAATTGAATTTTTTGAAGGTGTTAGACTTCTGTTTGTGCATTTTTATGAAATTTTTGAAAAAATTGAAATTTGTGTGTGTTAGTCTTCAATTAACGAGTATTTTGAGCACGACAAGAAAATTGAGTATTTTTCTTGTGTTACACTTTAATTTTAACATTTTAAAAAAAAATATCTGAATTGAATTTTTGAAGGTATTAAACTTCAGTTTTTGCATTTTTACGAAATTGTTGAAAAAATGAAATTTGTGTGTGTTAGTCTTCAATTACGGAGTATTTTCAGTACGACATGAAAATTGAGTATTTTTCTTGTGTTACACTTTTATTTTATCATATTGTTAAAAAGTATCATAATTGAATTTTTTGAAGGTGTTAGACTTCTGTTTGTGCATTTTTATGAAATTTTTAAAAAAAATGAAATTTGTGTGTGTTAGTCTTCAATTACTGAGTATTTTCAGTACGACATGAAAATGTAGTATTTAGCTTGTTCTACACTTCAATTTTAACATTTTTAAAAAAAATATCATAACAAAATTTTTTGAAGGTGTTAGACTTCTGTTTTTACAATTTTTAGTAATTTTTGAAAAAAATGAAATTTGTGTGTGTTAGTCTTCAATTACGGAGTATTTTCAGTACCACATGAAAATGAAGTATTTTTCTTGTGTTACACTTCAATTTTAACATTTTTAAAAAAAATATCATAATTGAATTTTTTGAAGGTGTTAGACTTCTGTTTTTACATTTGCATGAAATTTTGAAAATAAATGAAATTTGTGTGTGTTAGTCTTCAATTACGGAGTATTTTGAGTACGACATGAAAATTGAGTATTTTTCTTGTGTTACACTTCAATTTTAACATATTTTTAAAAAATATGATAATTGAATTTTTTGAAGGTGTTAGACTTCTGTTTGTGCATTTTTATGATTTTTTTGAAAAAATTGAAATTTGTGTGTGTTAGTCTTCAATTAATGAGTAATTTTCGTACGACATGAAAATTGAGTATTTTTCTTGTGTTACACTTCAATTTGAACATTTTTTTAAACAAATATCTTATTTGAATTTTTTGAAGGTGTTAAACATCAGTTTTTGCATTTTTAAGAAATTTTTAAAAAAAATGAAATTTGTGTGTGTTAGTCTTCAATTACGGAGTATTTTCAGAACGACATGAAAATTGAGTATTTTTCTTGTGTTACACTTCTATTTTATCATATTTTTGAAAAGTATCATAATTGAATTTTTTGAAGGTGTTAGACTTCCGTTTTTACATTTTTATGAAATTTTGAAAAAAATGAAATTTGTGTGTGTTAGTCTTCAATTACCGAGTAGTTTCAGTTGGACATGAAAATTGAGTATTTTTCTTGTGTTACACTTCAATTTTAACATATTTTTAAAAAATTTCATAATGGAATTTTTTGAAGGTGTTAGACTTCTGTTTGTGCATTTTTATGAAATTTTTGAAAAAATTGAAATTTGTGTGTGTTAGTCTTCAATTAACGAGTATTTTGAGCACGACAAGAAAATTGAGTATTTTTCTTGTGTTACACTTTAATTTTAACATTTTAAAAAAAAAATATCTGAATTGAATTTTTGAAGGTGTTAAACTTCAGTTTTTGCATTTTTACGAAATTGTTGAAAAAATGAAATTTGTGTGTGTTAGTCTTCAATTACGGAGTATTTTCAGTACGACATGAAAATTGAGTATTTTTCTTGTGTTACACTTTTATTTTATCATATTGTTAAAAAGTATCATAGTTGAATTTTTTGAAGGTGTTAGACTTCTGTTTGTGCATTTTTATGAAATTTTAAAAAAAAATGAAATTTGTGTGTGTTAGTCTTCAATTACTGAGTATTTTCAGTACGACATGAAAATGTAGTATTTAGCTTGTTCTACACTTCAATTTTAACATTTTTTAAAAAAATATCATAACTGAATTTTTTGAAGGTGTTAGACTTCTGTTTTTACAATTTTAAGTAATTTTTGAAAAAAATGAAATTTGAGTGTGTTAGTCTTCAATTACGGAGTATTTTCAGTACCACATGAAAATGAAGTATTTTTCTTGTGTTACACTTCAATTTTAACATTTTTAAAAAAAATATCATAATTGAATTTTTTGAAGGTGTTAGACTTCTGTTTTTACATTTGCATGAAATTTTGAAAAAAAATGAAATTTGTGTGTGTTAGTCTTCAATTACGGAGTATTTTGAGTACGACATGAAAATTGAGTATTTTTCTTGTGTTACACTTCAATTTTAACATATTTTCAAAAAATATGATAATTGAATTTTTTGAAGGTGTTAGACTTCTGTTTGTGCATTTTTATGAATTTTTTGAAAAAATTGAAATTTGTGTGTGTTAGTCTTCAATTAATGAGTAATTTTTGTACGACATGAAAATTGAGTATTTTTCTTGTGTTACACTTCAATTTGAACATTTTTTTAAGCAAATATCTTATTTGAATTTTTTGAAGGTGTTAAACATCAGTTTTTGCATTTTTAAGAAATTTTAAAAAAAAATGAAATTTGTGTGTGTTAGTCTTCAATTACGGAGTATTTTCAGTACCACATGAAAATGTAGTATTTTTCTTGTGTTACACTTCAATTATAACATTTTTTTTTTAAAATACCATAATTGAATTTTTTGAAGGTGTTAGACTTTTGTTTTTACATTTTTATGAAATTTTGAAAAAAAATAAAATTTGTGTGTGTTAGTCTTCAATTACGGAGTAGTTTCAGTTCGACATGAAAATTGAGTATTTTTCTTGTGTTACACTTCAATTTTAACATATTTTCAAAAAAATATCATAATTGAATTTTTTGAAGGTGTCCATTTTTATGAAATTTTTGAAAAAATTGAATTTTGTGTGTGTTAGTCTTCAATTACCGAGTATTTTGAGTATGACATGAAAATTGAGTATTTTTCTTGTGTTACACATTAATTTTAACATTTAAAAAAAAAAAACCTTAATTGAATTTTTGAAGGTGTTAAACTTCAGTTTTTGCATTTTTAAGAAATTGTTGAAAAAAATGAAATTTGTGTGTGTTAGTCTTCAATTACGGAGTATTTTCAGTAAGACATGAAAATTGAGTATTTTTCTTGTGTTACACTTCTATTTTAACTTATTTTTAAAAAATATCATAATTGAATTTTTTGAAGGTGTTCGACTTCTGTTTGAGCATTTTTATGAAATTTTTGAAAAAATTGAAATTTTTTTGTGTTAGTCTTCAATTACGGAGTATTTTTCGTACAACACGAAAATTGAGTATTTTTCTTGTGTTACACTTCAATTTTTACATTTTTTTAACCAAATATCTTATTTGAATTTTTTGAAGGTGTTAAACATCAGTTTTTGCATTTGTAAGAAATTTTTGAAAAAAATGAAATTTGTGTGTGTCAGTCCTCAATTACGGAGTATTTTCAGTAAGACATGAAAATTGAGTATTTTTCTTATGTTACACTTCAATTTTAACATTTTTTTAAAAAATATCATAATTGAATTTTTTGAAGGTGTTAGACTTCTGTTTTTACATTTTTATGAAATTTTGAAATAAAATGAAATTTGTGTGTGTTAGTCTTCAATTAAGGAGTAGTTTCAGTTCGACATGAAAATTGAGTATTTTTCTTGTGTTACACTTGAATTTTAACATAATTTTAAAAAATTTCATAATTGAATTTTTTGAAGGTGTCAGACTTCTGTTTGTGCATTTTTACGAAATTTTTGAAAGAATTGAAATTTATGTGTGTTAGTCTTCAATTACCGAGTATTTTGAGTACGACAAGAAAATTGAGTATTTTTCTTGTGTTACAATTTAATTTTAACATTTTAAAAAAAAAATGTCTGAATCGAATTTTTGAAGGTGTTAAACTTCAGTTTTTGCATTTTGAAGAAATTGTTGAAAAAAATGAAATTTGTGTGTGTTAGTCTTCAATTACGGAGTATTTTCAGTACGACATGAAAATTGAGTATTTTTATTGTGTTACACTTCTATTTTATCATATTTTCAAAAAGTATCATAATTGAATTCTTTGAAGGTGTTCGACTTCTGTTTGTGCATTTTTATGAAATTTTTGAAAAAATTGAAATTTGTGTGTGTTAGTCTTCAATTACGGAGTATTTACAGTACGACATGAACATGTAGTATTTTGCTTGTGTTACACTTCAATTTTAACATTTAAAGACATGAAAATTGAGTATTTTTCTTGTGTTACACTTCAATTTTAACATATTTAAAAAAAATATCATAATTGAATTTTTTGAAGGTGTTAGACTTCTGTTTGTGCATTTTTATGAAGTTTTTGAAAAAATTGAAATTTGTGTGTGTTAGTTTTCAATTACGGAGTATTTTTCGTACAACAAGAAAATTGAGTATTTTTCTTGTGTTACACTTCAATTTTAACATTTTTTTAAACAAATATCTTATTTGAATTTTTTGATGTTGTTAAATATCAGTTTTTGCATTTTTAAGAAATTTTTGAAAAAAAATGAAATTTGTGTGTGTTAGTCTTCTATTACGGAGTATTTTCAGTACCACAAGAAAATGTAGTATTTTGCTTGTGTTACACTTAAATTTTAACATTTTTAAAAAAAATATCATAATTGAAATTTTTGAAGGTGTTAGACTTCAGTTTTTACATTTAAAAATTTTTTTGAAAAAAAATGAAATTTGTTAGTGTTAGTCATCAATTACGGAGTAGTTTCACTATGACATGAAAATTGAGTATTTTTCTTGTGTTACACTTCAATTTTAACATATTTTTAAAAAATATCATAATTGAATTTTTTGAAGGTGTTAGACTTCTGTTTGGGCATTTTTATGAAATTTTTGAAAAAATTGAAATTTTTGTGTGTTAGTCTTCAATTAATGAGTAATTTTCGTACGACATGAAAATTGAGTATTTTTCTTGTGTTAAACTTCAATTTGAACATTTTTTTAAACAAATATATTATTTGAATTTTGTGAAGGTGTTAAACATCAGTTTTTGCATTTTTAAGAAATTTTTAAAAAAAATGAAATTTGTGTGTGTTAGTCTTCAATTACGGAGTATTTTCAGTACCACATGAAAATGTAGTATTTTTCTTGTGTTACACTTCAATTTTAAGATTTTTTTTTTTAAAATACCATAATTGAATTTTTTGAAGGTGTTAGACTTTTGTTTTTACATTTTTATGAAATTTTGAAAAAAAATAAAATTTGTGTGTGTTAGTCTTCAATTACGGAGTAGTTTCAGTTCGACATGAAAATTGAGTATTTTTCTTGTGTTACACTTCAATTTTAACATATTTAAAAAAAAATATCATAATTGAATTTTTTGAAGGTGTTAGACTTCTGTTTGTCCATTTTTATGAAATTTTTGAAAAAATTGAAATTTGTGTGTGTTAGTCTTCAATTACCGAGTATTTTGAGTATGACATGAAAATTGAGTATTTTTCTTGTGTTACACTTTAATTTTAACATTTTAAAAAAAAAAAATCTTAATTGAATTTTTGAAGGTGTTAAACTTCAGTTTTTGCATTTTTAAGAAATTGTTGAAAAAAATGAAATTTGTGTGTGTTAGTCTTCAATTACGGAGTATTTTCAGTAAGACATGGAAATTGAGTATTTTTCTTGTGTTACACTTCTATTTTAACATATTTTTAAAAAATATCATAATTGAATTTTTTGAAGGTGTTAGACTTCTGTTTGTGCATTTTTATGAAGTTTTTGAAAAAATTGAAATTTGTTTGTGTTAGTCTTCAATTACGGAGTATTTTTCGTACAACACGAAAATTGAGTATTTTTCTCGTGTTACACTTCAATTTTAACATTTTTTTAAACAAATATCTTATTTGAATTTTTTGATGGTGTTAAACATCAGTTTTTGCATTTTTAAGAAATTTTTGAAAAAAAATGAAATTTGTGTGTGTTAGTCTTCTATTACGGAGTATTTTCAGTACCACAAGAAAATGTAGTATTTTGCTTGTGTTACACTTAAATTTTAACATTTTTAAAAAAAATATCATAATTGAAATTTTTGAAGGTGTTAGACTTCTGTTTTTACATTTTAAAATATTTTTGAAAAAAAATGAAATTTGTTAGTGTTAGTCATCAATTAAGGAGTAGTTTCAGTATGACATGAAAATTGAGTATTTTTCTTGTGTTACACTTAAATTTTAACATATTTTTAAAAAATATCATAATTGAATTTTTTGAAGGTGTTAGACTTCTGTTTGTGCATTTTTATGAAATTTTTGAAAAAATTGAAATTTGTGTGTGTTAGTCTTCAATTAATGAGTAATTTTCGTACGACATGAAAATTGAGTATTTTTCTTGTGTTACACTTCAATTTGAACATTTTTTTAAACAAATATCTTATTTGAATTTTTTGAAGGTGTTAAACATCAGTTTTTGCATTTTTAAGAAATTTTTAAAAAAAATGAAATTTGTGTGTGTTAGTCTTCAATTACGGAGTATTTTCAGTACCACATGAAAATGTAGTATTTTTCTTGTGTTACACTTCAATTTTAACATTTTTTTTTAAAAATACCATAATTGAATTTTTTGAATGTGTTAGACTTTTGTTTTTACATTTTTATGAAATTTTGAAAAAAAATAAAATTTGTGTGTGTTACTCTTCAATTACGGAGTAGTTTCAGTTCGACATGAAAATTGAGTATTTTTCTTGTGTTAAACTTCAATTTTAACATATTTTAAAAAAAATATCATAATTGAATTTTTTGAAGGTGTTAGACTTCTGTTTGTCCATTTTTATGAAATTTTTGAAAAAATTGAAATTTGTGTGTGTTAGTCTTCAATTACCGAGTATTTTGAGTATGACATGAAAATTGAGTATTTTTCTTGTGTTACACTTCAATTTTAACATTTTAAAAAAAAAAAAACCTTAATTGAATTTTTGAAGGTGTTAAACTTCAGTTTTTGCATTTTTAAGAAATTGTTGAAAAAAATGAAATTTGTGTGTGTTCGTCTTCAATTACGGAGTATTTTCAGTAAGACATGAAAATTGAGTATTTTTCTTGTGTTACACTTCTATTTTAACTTATTTTTAAAAAATATCATAATTGAATATTTTGAAGGTGTTCTACTTCTGTTTGTGCATTTTTATGAAATTTTTGAAAAAATTGAAATTTTTGTGTGTTAGTCTTCAATTACGGAGTATTTTTCGTACAACACGAAAATTGAGTATTTTTCTTGTGTTACACTTCAATTTTTACATTTTTTTAAACAAATATCTTATTTGAATTTTTTGAAGGTGTTAAACATCAGTTTTTGCATTTGTAAGAAATTTTTGAAAAAAATGAAATTTGTGTGTGTTAGTCTTCAATTACGGAGTATTTTCAGTAAGACATGAAAATTGAGTATTTTTCTTATGTTACACTTCAATTTTAACATTTTTTTAAAAAATATCATAATTGAATTTTTTGAAGGTGTTAGACTTCTGTTTTTACATTTTTATGAAATTTTGAAAAAAAATGAAATTTGTGTGTGTTAGTCTTCAAATAAGGAGTAGTTTCAGTTCGACATGAGAATTGAGTATTTTTCTTGTGTTACACTTGAATTTTGACATAATTTTAAAAAATTTCATAATTGAATTTTTTGAAGGTGTCAGACTTCTGTTTGTGCATTTTTATGAAATTTTTGAAAAAATTGAAATTTCTGTGTGTTAGTCTTCAATTACCGAGTATTTTGAGTACGACAAGAAAATTGAGTATTTTTCTTGTGTTACACTTTAATTTTAACATTTTTAAAAAAAAATATCTGAATTGAATTTTTGAAGGTGTCAAACTTCAGTTTTTGCATTTTTAAGAAATTGTTGAAAAAAAGAAATTTGTGTGTGTTAGTCTTCAATTACGGAGTATTTTCAGTACGACATGAAAATTGAGTATTTTTCTTGTGTTACACTTCTATTTTATCATATTTTCAAAAAGTATCATAATTGAATTCTTTGAAGGTGTTCAACTTCTGTTTGCGCATTTTTATGAAATTTTTGAAAAAATTGAAATTTGTGTGTGTTAGTCTTCAATTACGGAGTATTTACAGTACGACATGAACATGTAGTATTTTGCTTGTGTTACACTTCAATTTTAACATTTAAATTATAATAGTCGAATTTTTTGAAGGTGTTAGACTTCTGTTTTTGCATTTTTAAGAAATTTTTGAAAAATATTAAATTTGTGTGTGTTAGTCTTGAATTACGGAGTATTTTGAGTAAGACATGAAAATTGAGTATTTTTCTTGTGTTACACTTCAATTTTAACATATTTTAAAAAAATATCATAATTGAATTTTTTGAAGGTGTTAGACTTCTGTTTGTGCATTTTTATGAAGTTTTTGAAAAAATTGAAATTTGTGTGTGTTGGTCTTCAATTACGGAGTATTTTTCGTACAACACGAAAATTGAGTATTTTTCTTGTGTTACACTTCAATTTTAACATTTTTTTAAACTAATATCTTATTTGAATTTTTTGATGGTGTTAAACATCAGTTTTTGCATTTTTAAGAAATTTTTGAAAAAAAATGAAATTTGTGTGTGTTAGTCTTCTATTACGGAGTATTTTCAGTACCACAAGAAAATGTAGTATTTTGCTTGTGTTACACTTAAATTTTAACATTTTAAAAAAAAATATCATAATTGAAATTTTTGAAGGTGTTAGACTTCTGTTTTTACATTTTAAAATTTTTTTGAAAAAAAATGAAATTTGTTAGTGTTAGTCATCAATTAAGGAGTACTTTCAGTATGACATGAAAATTGAGTATTTTTCTTGTGTTACACTTAAATTTTAACATATTTTTAAAAAATATCATAATTGAATTTTTTCAAGGTGTTAGACTTCTGTTTGTGCATTTTTATGAAATTTTTGAAAAAATTGAAATTTGTGTTTGTTAGTCTTCAATTAATGAGTAATTTTCGTACTACATGAAAATTGAGTATTTTTCTTGTGTTACACTTCAATTTGAACATTTTTTTAAACAAATATCTTATTTGAATTTTTTGAAGGTGTTAAACATCAGTTTTTGCATTTTTAAGAAATTTTTAAAAAAAATGAAATTTGTGTGTGTTAGTCTTCAATTACGGAGTATTTTCAGTACCACATGAAAATGTAGTATTTTTCTTGTGTTACACTTCAATTTTAACATTTTTTTTTACAAATACCATAATTGAAATTTTTGAATGTGTTAGACTTTTGTTTTTACATTTTTATGAAATTTTGAAAAAAAATAAAATTTGTGTGTGTTAGTCTTCAATTACGGAGTAGGTTCAGTTCGACATGAAAATTGAGTATTTTTCTTGTGTTACACTTCAATTGTAACATATTTTAAAAAAAATATCATAATTGAATTTTTTGAAGGTGTTAGACTTCTGTTTGTCCATTTTTATGAAATTTTTGAAAAAATTGAAATTTGTGTGTGTTAGTCTTCAATTACCGAGTATTTTGAGTATGACATGAACATTGAGTATTTTTCTTGTGTTACACTTTAATTTTAACATTTAAAAAAAAAAAAACCTTAATTGAATTTTTGAAGGTGTTAAACTTCAGTTTTTGCATTTTTAAGAAATTGTTGAAAAAAATGAAATTTGTGTGTGTTCGTCTTCAATTACGGAGTATTTTCAGTAAGACATGAAAATTGAGTATTTTTCTTGTGTTACACTTCTATTTTAACTTATTTTTAAAAAATATCATAATTGAATTTTTTGAAGGTGTTCTACTTCTGTTTGTGCATTTTATGAAATTTTTGAAAAAATTGAAATTTTTGTGTGTTAGTCTTCAATTACGGAGTATTTTTCGTACAACACGAAAATTGAGTATTTTTCTTGTGTTACACTTCAATTTTTACATTTTTTTAAACAAATATCTTATTTGAATTTTTTGAAGGTGTTAAACATCAGTTTTTGCATTTGTAAGAAATTTTTGACAAAAATGAAATTTGTGTGTGTTAGTCTTCAATTACGGAGTATTTTCAGTAAGACATGAAAATTGAGTATTTTTCTTATGTTACACTTCAATTTTAACATTTTTTTAAAAAATATCATAATTGAATTTTTTGAAGGTGTTAGACTTCTGTTTGTGCATTTTTATGAAATTTTTGAAAAAATTGAAATTTGTGTGTGTTAGTCTTCAATTAATGAGTAATTTTCGTACGACATGAAAATTGAGTATTTTTCTTGTGTTACACTTCAATTTGAACATTTTTTTAAACAAATATCTTATTTGAATTTTTTGAAGGTGTTAAACATCAGTTTTTGCATTTTTAAGAAATTTTTAAAAAAAATGAAATTTGTGTGTTAGTCTTCAATTACGGAGTATTTTCAGTACCACATGAAAATGTAGTATTTTTCTTGTGTTACACTTCAATTTTAACATTTTCTTTTAAAAATACCATAATTGAATTTTTTGAATGTGTTAGACTTTTGTTTTTACATTTTTATGAAATTTTGAAAAAAAATAAAATTTGTGTGTGTTACTCTTCAATTACGGAGTAGTTTCAGTTCGACATGAAAATTGAGTATTTTTCTTGTGTTAAACTTCAATTTTAACATATTTTAAAAAAAATATCATAATTGAATTTTTTGAAGGTGTTAGACTTCTGTTTGTCCATTTTTATGAAATTTTTGAAAAAATTGAAATTTGTGTGTGTTAGTCTTCAATTACCGAGTATTTTGAGTATGACATGAAAATTGAGTATTTTTCTTGTGTTACACTTTAATTTTAACATTTTTTAAAAAAAAAAACCTTAATTGAATTTTTGAAGGTGTTAAACTTCAGTTTTTGCATTTTTAAGAAATTGTTGAAAAAAATGAAATTTGTGTGTGTTCGTCTTCAATTACGGAGTATTTTCAGTAAGACATGAAAATTGAGTATTTTTCTTGTGTTACACTTCTATTTTAACTTATTTTTAAAAAATATCATAATTGAATATTTTGAAGGTGTTCTACTTCTGTTTGTGCATTTTTATGAAATTTTTGAAAAAATTGAAATTTTTGTGTGTTAGTCTTCAATTACGGAGTATTTTTCGTACAACATGAAAATTGAGTATTTTTATTGTGTTACACTTCAATTTTTACATTTTTTTAAACAAATATCTTATTTGAATTTTTTGAAGGTGTTAAACATCAGTTTTTGCATTTGTAAGAAATTTTTGAAAAAAATGAAATTTGTGTGTATTAGTCTTCAATTACGGAGTATTTTCAGTTAGACATGAAAATTGAGTATTTTTCTTATGTTACACTTCAATTTTAACATTTTTTTAAAAAATATCATAATTGAATTTTTTGAAGGTGTTAGACTTCTGTTTTTACATTTTTATGAAATTTTGAAAAAAAATGAAATTTGTGTGTGTTAGTCTTCAATTAAGGAGTAGTTTCAGTTCGACATGAAAATTGAGTATTTTTCTTGTGTTACACTTGAATTTTGACATAATTTTAAAAAATTTCATAATTGAATTTTTTGAAGGTGTCAGACTTCTGTTTGTGCATTTTTATGAAATTTTTGAAAAAATTGAAATTTCTGTGTGTTAGTCTTCAATTACCGAGTATTTTGAGTACGACAATAAAATTGAGTATTTTTCTTGTGTTACACTTTAATTTTAACATTTTTAAAAAAAATATATGAATTGAATTTTTGAAGGTGTCAAACTTCAGTTTTTGCATTTTTAAGAAATTGTTGAAAAAAATGAAATTTGTGTGTGTTAGTCTTCAATTACGGAGTATTTTCAGTACGACATGAAAATTGAGTATTTTTCTTGTGTTACACTTCTATTTTATCATATTTTCAAAAAGTATCATAATTGAATTCTTTGAAGGTGCTCAACTTCTGTTTGTGCATTTTTATGAAATTTTTGAAAAAATTGAAATTTGTGTGTGTTAGTCTTCAATTACGGAGTATTTACAGTACGACATGAACATGTAGTATTTTGCTTGTGTTACACTTCAATTTTAACATTTAAATTATAATAGTCGAATTTTTTGAAGGTGTTAGACTTCTGTTTTTGCATTTTTAAGAAATTTTTGAAAAAAATTAAATTTGTGTGTGTTAGTCTTGAATTACGGAGTATTTTGAGTAAGACATGAAAATTGAGTATTTTTCTTGTGTTACACTTCAATTTTAACATATTTTAAAAAAATATCATAATTGAATTTTTTGAAGGTGTTAGACTTCTGTTTGTGCATTTTTATGAAGTTTTTGAAAAAATTGAAATTTGTGTGTGTTGGTCTTCAATTACGGAGTATTTTTCGTACAACACGAAAATTGAGTATTTTTCTTGTGTTACACTTCAATTTTAACATTTTTTTAAACAAATATCTTATTTGAATTTTTTGATGGTGTTAAACATCAGTTTTTGCATTTTTCAGAAATTTTTAGAAAAAAAATGAAATTTGTGTGTGTTAGTCTTCTATTACGGAGTATTTTCAGTACCACAAGAAAATGTAGTATTTTGCTTGTGTTACACTTAAATTTTAACATTTTAAAAAAAAATATCATAATTGAAATTTTTGAAGGTGTTAGACTTCTGTTTTTACATTTTAAAATTTTTTTGAAAAAAAATGAAATTTGTTAGTGTTAGTCATCAATTAAGGAGTAGTTTCAGTATGACATGAAAATTGAGTATTTTTCTTGTGTTACACTTAAATTTTAACATATTTTTAAAAAATATCATAATTGAATTTTTTGAAGGTGTTAGACTTCTGTTTGTGCATTTTTATGAAATTTTTGAAAAAATTGAAATTTGTGTGTGTTAGTCTTCAATTAATGAGTAATTTTCGTTCGACATGAAAATTGAGTATTTTTCTTGTGTTACACTTCAATTTGAACATTTTTTTAAACAAATATCTTATTTGAATTTTTTGAAGGTGTTAAACATCAGTTTTTGCATTTTTAAGAAATTTTTAAAAAAAATAAAATTTGTGTGTGTTAGTCTTCAATTACGGAGTATTTTCAGTACCACATGAAAATGTAGTATTTTTCTTGTGTTACACTTCAATTTTAACATTTTTTTTTACAAATACCATAATTGAATTTTTTGAATGTGTTAGACTTTTGTTTTTACATTTTTATGAAATTTTGAAAAAAAATAAAATTTGTGTGTGTTAGTCTTCAATTACGGAGTAGTTTCAGTTCGACATGAAAATTGAGTATTTTTCTTGTGTTACACTTCAATTTTACCATATTTTAAAAAAAATATCATAATTGAATTTTTTGAAGGTGTTAGACTTCTGTTTGTCCATTTTTATGAAATTTTTGAAAAAATTGAAATTTGTGTGTGTTAGTCTTCAATTACCGAGTATTTTGAGTATGACATGAACATTGAGTATTTTTCTTGTGTTACACTTTAATTTTAACATTTTAAAAAAAAAAAACCTTAATTGAATTTTTGAAGGTGTTAAACTTCAGTTTTTGCATTTTTAAGAAATTGTTGAAAAAAATGAAATTTGTGTGTGTTCGTCTTCAATTACGGAGTATTTTCAGTAAGACATGAAAATTGAGTATTTTTCTTGTGTTACACTTCTATTTTAACTTATTTTTAAAAAATATCATAATTGAATTTTTTGAAGGTGTTCTACTTCTGTTTGTGCATTTTATGAAATTTTTGAAAAAATTGAAATTTTTGTGTGTTAGTCTTCAATTACGGAGTATTTTTCGTACAACACGAAAATTGAGTATTTTTCTTGTGTTACACTTCAATTTTTACATTTTTTTAAACAAATATCTTATTTGAATTTTTTGAAGGTGTTAAACATCAGTTTTTGCATTTGTAAGAAATTTTTGACAAAAATGAAATTTGTGTGTGTTAGTCTTCAATTACGGAGTATTTTCAGTAAGACATGAAAATTGAGTATTTTTCTTATGTTACACTTCAATTTTAACATTTTTTTAAAAAATATCATAATTGAATTTTTTGAAGGTGTTAGACTTCTGTTTTTACATTTTTATGAAATTTTGAAAAAAAATGAAATTTGTGTGTGTTAGTCTTCAATTAAGGAGTAGTTTCAGTTCGACAAGAAAATTGAGTATTTTTCTTGTGTTACACTTGAATTTTGACATAATTTTAAAAAATTTCATAATTGAATTTTTTGAAGGTGTCAGACTTCTGTTTGTGCATTTTTATGAAATTTTTGAAAAAATTGAAATTTATTTGTGTTAGTCTTCAATTACCGAGTATTTTGAGTACGACAAGAAAATTGAGTATTTTTCTTGTGTTACACTTTAATTTTAACATTTTTAAAAAAAAATATCTGAATTGAATTTTTGAAGGTGTCAAACTTCAGTTTTTGCATTTTTAAGAAATTGTTGAAAAAAATGAAATTTGTGTGTGTTAGTCTTCAATTACGGAGTATTTTCAGTACGACATGAAAATTGAGTATTTTTCTTGTGTTACACTTCTATTTTATCATATTTTCAAAAAGTATCATAATTGAATTCTTTGAAGGTGTTCGACTTCTGTTTGTGCATTTTTATGAAATTTTTGAAAAAATTGAAATTTGTGTGTGTTAGTCTTCAGTTACAGAGTATTTACAGTACGACATGAACATGTAGTATTTTGCTTGTGTTACACTTCAATTTTAACATTTAAATTATAATAGTCGAATTTTGTGAAGGTGTTAGACTTCTGTTTTTGCATTTTTAAGAAATTTTTGAAAAAAATTAAATTTGTGTGTGTTAGTCTTGAATTACGGAGTATTTTGAGTAAGACATGAAAATTGAGTATTTTTCTTGTGTTACACTTCAATTTTAACATATTTTAAAAAAATATCATAATTGAATTTTTTGAAGGTGTTAGACTTCTGTTTGTGCATTTTTATGAAGTTTTTGAAAAAATTGAAATTTGTGTGTGTTAGTCTTCAATTACGGAGTATTTTTCGTACAACACGAAAATTGAGTATTTTTCTTGTGTTACACTTCAATTTTAACATTTTTTTAAACAAATATCTTATTTGAATTTTTTGATGGTGTGAAACATCAGTTTTTGCATTTTTAAGAAATTTTTGAAAAAAAATGAAATTTGTGTGTGTTAGTCTTCTATTACGGAGTATTTTCAGTACCACAAGAAAATGTAGTATTTTGCTTGTGTTACACTTAAATTTTAACATTTTTAAAAAAAATATCATAATTGAAATTTTTGAAGGTGTTAGACTTCTGTTTTTACATTTTAAAATATTTTTGAAAAAAAATGAAATTTGTTAGTGTTAGTCATCAATTAAGGAGTAGTTTCAGTATGACATGAAAATTGAGTATTTTTCTTGTGTTACACTTAAATTTTAACATATTTTTAAAAAATATCATAATTGAATTTTTTGAAGGTGTTAGACTTCTGTTTGTGCATTTTTATGAAATTTTTGAAAAAATTGAAATTTGTGAGTGTTAGTCTTCAATTAATGAGTAATTTTCGTACGACATGAAAATTGAGTATTTTTCTTGTGTTACACTTCAATTTGAACATTTTTTTAAACAAATATCTTATTTGAATTTTTTGAAGGTGTTAAACATCAGTTTTTGCATTTTTAAGAAATTTTTAAAAAAAATGAAATTTGTGTGTGTTAGTCTTCAATTACGGAGTATTTTCAGTACCACATGAAAATGTAGTATTTTTCTTGTGTTACACTTCAATTTTAACATTTTTTTTTAAAAATACCATAATTGAATTTTTTGAATGTGTTAGACTTTTGTTTTTACATTTTTATGAAATTTTGAAAAAAAATAAAATTTGTGTGTGTTAGTCTTCAATTACGGAGTAGTTTCAGTTTGACATGAAAATTGAGTATTTTTCTTGTGTTACACTTCATTTTTAACATATTTTAAAAAAAAATCATAATTGAATTTTTTGAAGGTGTTAGACTTCTGTTTGTCCATTTTTATGAAATTTTTGAAAAAATTGAAATTTGTGTGTGTTAGTCTTCAATTACCGAGTATTTTGAGTAGGACATGAAAATTGAGTATTTTTCTTGTGTTACACTTTAATTTTAACATTTTAAAAAAAAAAACCTTAATTGAATTTTTGAAGGTGTTAAACTTCAGTTTTTGCATGTTTAAGAAATTGTTGAAAAAAATGAAATTTGTGTGTGTTCGTCTTCAATTACGGAGTATTTTCAGTAAGACATGAAAATTGAGTATTTTTCTTGTGTTACACTTCTATTTTAACTTATTTTTAAAAAATATCATAATTGAATTTTTTGAAGGTGTTCTACTTCTGTTTGTGCATTTTATGAAATTTTTGAAAAAATTGAAATTTTTGTGTGTTAGTCTTCAATTATGGAGTATTTTTCGTACAACACGAAAATTGAGTATTTTTCTAGTGTTACACTTCAATTTTTACATTTTTTTAAACAAATATCTTATTTGAATTTTTTGAAGGTGTTAAACATCAGTTTTTGCATTTGTAAGAAATTTTTGACAAAAATGAATTTTGTGTGTGTTAGTCTTCAATTACGGAGTATTTTCAGTAAGACATGAAAATTGAGTATTTTTCTTATGTTACACTTCAATTTTAACATTTTTTTAAAAAATATCATAATTGAATTTTTTGAAGGTGTTAGACTTCTGTTTTTACATTTTTATGAAATTTTGAAAAAAAATGAAATTTGTGTGTGTTAGTCTTCAATTAAGGAGTAGTTTCAGTTCGACAAGAAAATTGAGTATTTTTCTTGTGTTACACTTGAATTTTGACATAATTTTAAAAAATTTCATAATTGAATTTTTTGAACGTGTCAGACTTCTGTTTGTGCATTTTTATGAAATTTTTGAAAAAATGGAAATTTATGTGTGTTAGTCTTCAATTACCGAGTATTTTGAGTACGACAAGAAAATTGAGTATTTTTCTTGTGTTACACTTTAATTTTAACATTTTTAAAAAAAAATATCTGAATTGAATTTTTGAAGGTGTCAAACTTCAGTTTTTGCATTTTTAAGAAATTGTTGAAAAAAATGAAATTTGTGTGTGTTAGTCTTCAATTACGGAGTATTTTCAGTACGACATGAAAATTGAGTATTTTTCTTGTGTTACACTTCTATTTTATCATATTTTCAAAAAGTATCATAATTGAATTCTTTGAAGGTGATCGACTTCTGTTTGTGCATTTTTATGAAATTTTTGAAAAAATTGAAATTTGTGTGTGTTAGTCTTCAATTACGGAGTATTTACAGTACGACATGAACATGTAGTATTTTGCTTGTGTTACACTTCAATTTTAACATTTAAATTATAATAGTCGAATTTTTTGAAGGTGTTAGACTTCTGTTTTTGCATTTTTAAGAAATTTTTGAAAAAAATTAAATTTGTGTGTGTTAGTCTTGAATTACGGAGTATTTTGAGTAAGACATGAAAATTGAGTATTTTTCTTGTGTTACATTTCAATTTTATCATATTTTAAAAAAATATCATAATTTTAATTTTTTGAAGGTGTTAGACTTCTGTTTGTGCATTTTTATGAAGTTTTTGAAAAAATTGAAATTTGTGTATGTTAGTCTTCAATTACGGAGTATTTTTCGTACAACACGAAAATTGAGTATTTTTCTTGTGTTACACTTCAATTTTAACATTTTTTTAAACAAATATCTTATTTGAATTTTTGATGGTGTTAAACATCAGTTTTTGCATTTTTAAGAAATTTTTTAAAAAAAATGAAATTTGTGTGTGTTAGTCTTCTATTACGGAGTATTTTCAGTACCACAAGAAAATGTAGTATTTTGCTTGTGTTACACTTAAATTTTAACATTTTTAAAAAAAATATCATAATTGAAAATTTTGAAGGTGTTAGACTTCTGTTTTTACATTTTAAAATTTTTTTGAAAAAAAATGAAATTTGTTAGTGTTAGTCATCAATTACGGAGTAGTTTCAGTATGACATGAAAATTGAGTATTTTTCTTTTGTTACACTTCAATTTTAACATATTTTTAAAAAATATCATAATTGAATTTTTTGAAGGTGTTAGACTTCTGTTTGTGCATTTTTATGAAATTTTTGAAAAAATTGAAATTTTTGTGTGTTAGTGTTCAATTAATGAGTAATTTTCGTACGACATGAAAATTGAGTATTTTTCTTGTGTTACACTTCAATTTGAACATTTTTTTAAACAAATATCTTATTTGAATTTTTTGAAGGTGTTAAACATCAGTTTTTGCATTTTTAAGAAATTTTTAAAAAAAATGAAATTTGTGTGTGTTAGTCTTCAATTACGGAGTATTTTCAGTACCACATGAAAATGTAGTATTTTTATTGTATTACACTTCAATTTTAACATTTTTTTTTTAAAATACCATAATTGAATTTTTTGAAGGTGTTAGACTTTTGTTTTTACATTTTTTTGAAATTTTGAAAAAAAATAAAATTTGTGTGTGTTAGTCTTCAATTACGGAGTAGTTTCAGTTCGACATGAAAATTGAGTATTTTTCTTGTGTTACACTTCAATTTTAACATATTTTAAAAAAATATCATAATTGAATTTTTTGAAGGTGTTAGACTTCTGTTTGTCAATTTTTATGAAATTTTTGAAAAAATTGAAATTTGTGTGTGTTAGTCTTCAATTACCGAGTATTTTGAGTACGACATGAAAATTGAGTATTTTTCTTGTGTTACACTTCAATTTGAACATTTTTTTAAACAAATATCTTATTTGAATTTTTTGAAGGTGTTAAACATCAGTTTTTGCATTTTTAAGAAATTGTTGAAAAAAATTAAATTTGTGTGTGTTAGTCTTCAATTACGGAGTAGTTTCAGTTCGACATGAAAATTAAGTATTTTTCTTGTGTTACTCTTCAATTTTAACATATTTTAAAAAAAATATCATAATTGAATTTTTTGAAGGTGTTAGATTTCTGTTTGTGCATTTTTATGAAATTTTTGAAAAAATTGAAATTTGTGTGTGTTATTCTTCAATTACCGAGTATTTTGAGTACGGCATGAAAATTGAGTATTTTTCTAGTGCTACACTTTAATTTAACATTTTAAAAAATGAATATCTTAATTGAATTTTTGAAGGTGTTAAACTTCAGTTTTTACCTTTTTAAGAAATTGTTTTAAAAAATGAAATTTGTGTGTGTTAGTCTTCAATTACTGAGTTTTTTCAGTACGACATGAAAATGTAGTATTTACCTTGTGTTACACTTCAATTTTAACATTTTAAAAAAAAATATCATAACTGAATTTTTTGAAGGTGTTAGACTTCTGTTTTTATAATTTTTAGAAAATTTTGAAAAAAATGAAATTTGTGTGTTAGTCTTCAACTACGGAGTATTTTCAGTACCACATGAAAATGAAGTATTTTTCTTGTGTTACACTTCAATTTTAACATTTTTAAAAAAAATATCATAATTGAATTTTTTGAAGTTGTTAGACTTCTGTTTTTACATTTGTAAGAAATTTTCCAAAAAAATGAAATTTGTGTGTGTTAGTCTTGAATTACGGAGTATTTTGAGTAAGACATGAAAATTGAGTATTTTTCTTGTGTTACACTTCAATTTTAACATATTTTTAAAAAATATCATAATTGAATTTTTTGAAGGTGTTAGACTTCTGTTTGTCCATTTTTATGAAATTTTTGAAAAAATTGAAATTTGTGTGTGTTAGTCTTCAATTACCGAGTATTTTGAGTACGACATGAAAATTGAGTATTTTTCTTGTGTTACACTTTAATTTTAATATTTTAAAAAAAAAAATCTTAATTGAATTTTTGAAGGTGTTAAACTTCAGTTTTTGCATATTTAAGAAATTGTTGAAAAAAATGAAATTTGTGTGTGTTAGTCTTCAATTACGGAGTATTTTCAATACGACATGAAAATTGAGTATTTTTCTTGTGTTGCACTTCTATTTTAACTTATTTTTAAAAAATTTCATAATTGAATTTTTTGAAGGTGTCCGACTTCTGTTTGTGCATTTTTATTAAATTTTTCAAAAAATTGAAATTTCTGTGTGTTAGTCTACAATTAATGATTATTTTTCGTACGACTTCAAAATTGAGTATTTTTCTTGTGTTACACTTCAATTTTAACATATTTTTAATAAATATCATAATAGAATATTTGGAAGGTGTTAGACTTCTGTTTGTGCATTTTTATGAAATTTTTGAAAAAATTGAAATTTGTGTGTGTTATTCTTCAATTACCGAGTATTTTGAGTACGGCATGAAAATTGAGTATTTTTCTAGTGTTACACTTTAATTTAACATTTTTAAAAATGAATATCTTAATTGAATTTTTGAAGGTGTTAAACTTCAGTTTTTACCTTTTTAAGAAATTGTTGAAAAAAATGAAATTTGTGTGTGTTAGTCTTCAATTACTGAGTTTTTTCAGTACGACATGAAAATGTAGTATTTAGCTTGTGTTACACTTCAATTTTAAAATTAAAAAAAAAAATATGATAACTGAATTTTTTGAAGGTGTTAGACTTCTGTTTTTATAATTTTTAGAAAATTTTGAAAAAAATGAAATTTGTGTGTGTTAGTCTTCAATTACGGAGTATTTTCAGTACCACATGAAAATGAAGTATTTTTCTTGTGTTACACTTCAATTTTAACATTTTAAAAAAAAATATCATAATTGAATTTTTTGAAGTTGTTAGACTTCTGTTTTAACATTTGTATGAAATTTTGCAAAAAAATGAAATTTGTGTGTGTTAGTCTTCAATTATGGAGTATTTTCAGTACGACATGAAAATTTAGGATTTTTCTTGTGTTACACTTCAATTTGAACATTTTTTTAAACAAATATCTTATTTGAATTTTTTGAAGGTGTTATACATCAGTTTTTGCATTTTTAAGAAATTTAAAAAAAAAATGAAATTTGTATGTGTTAGTCTTCAATTACGGAGTATTTTCAGTACCACATGAAAATGTAGTATTTTTCTTGTGTTACACTTCTATTTTAACATTTTAAAAAAAATATCATAATTGAATTTTTTGAAGGTGTTAGACTTTTGTTTCTACATTTCTATGAAATTTTGAAAAAAAATAAAATTTGTGTGTGTTAATCTTCAATTACGGAGTAGTTTCAGTTCGACATGAAAATTGAGTATTTTTCTTGTGTTACACTTCAATTTTAACATATTTAAAAAAAATGTCATAATTGAATTTTTTGAAGGTGTTAGACTTTTGTTTGTCCATTTTTATGAAATTTTGGAAAAAATTGAAATTTGTGTGTGTTAGTCTTCAATTACCGAGTATTTTGAGTACGACGTGAAAATTGAGTATTTTTCTTGTATTACACTTTAATTTTGACATTTTAAAAAAAAAAAATCTTAATTGAATTTTTGAAGATGTTAAACTTCAGTTTTTGCATTTTTAAGAAATTGTTGAAAAAAATGAAATTTGTGTGTGTTAGTCTTCAATTACGGAGTATTTTTAGTACGACATGAAAATTGAGTATTTTTCTTGTGTTACACTTCTATTTTAACTTATTTTTATAAAGTATAATAATTTAATTTTTTGAAGGTGTTCGACTTCTGTTTGTGCATTTTTATGAAATTTTTGAAAAAATTGAAATTTGTGTGTGTTAGTCTTCAATTACGGAGTATTTACAGTACGACATGAACATGTAGTATTTTGCTTGTGTTACGCTTCAATTTCAACATTTAAAAAAAAAAATATCATAATTGAATTTTTTGAAGGTGTTAGACTTCTGTTTTTGCATTTTTAAGAAATTTTTGAAAAAAATAAAATTTGTGTGTGTTAGTCTTGAATTACGGAGTATTTTGAGTAAGACATGAAAATTGAGTATTTTTCTTGTGTTACACTTCAATTTTAACATATTTTTAAAAAATATCATAATTGAATTTTTTGAAGGTGTTAGACTTCTGTTTGTCCATTTTTATGAAATTTTTGAAAAAATTGAAATTTGTGTGTGTTAGTCTTCAATTACCGAGTATTTTGAGTACGACATGAAAATTGAGTATTTTTCTTGTGTTGCACTTTAATTTTAACATTTTTAAAAAAAAAAATCTTAATTGAATTTTTGAAGGTGTTAAACTTCAGTTTTTGCATATTTAAGAAATTGTTGAAAAAAATGAAATTTGTGTGTGTTAGTCTTCAATTACGGAGTATTTTCAGTACGACATGAAAATTGAGTATTTTTCTTGTGTTGCACTTCTATTTTAACTTATTTTTAAAAAATATCATAATTGAATTTTTTGAAGGTGTTCGACTTCTGTTTGTGCATTTTTATGAAATTTTTCAAAAAATTGAAATTTGTGTGTGTCAGTCTTCAATTAATGATTATTTTTCGTACGACTTCAAAATTGAGTATTTTTCTTGTGTTACACTTCAATTTTAACATATTTTTAATAAATATCATAATGGAATATTTGGAAGGTGTTAGACTTCAGTTTGTGCATTTTTATGAAATTTTTGAAAAAATTGAAATTTGTGTGTGTTATTCTTCAATTACCGAGTAGTTTGAGTACGGCATGAAAATTGAGTATTTTTCTAGTGCTACACTTTAATTTAACATTTTTAAAAATGAATATCTTAATTGAATTTTTGAAGGTGTTAAACTTCAGTTTTTACCTTTTTAAGAAATTGTTTTAAAAAATGAAATTTGTGTGTGTTAGTCTTCAATTACTGAGTTTTTTCAGTACGACATGAAAATGTAGTATTTAGCTTGTGTTACACTTCAATTTTAACATTTTAAAAAAAAATATCATAACTGAATTTTTTGAAGGTGTTAGACTTCTGTTTTTATAATTTTTAGAACATTTTGAAAAAAATGAAATTTGTGTGTTAGTCTTCAATTACGGAGTATTTTCAGTACCACATGAAAATGAAGTATTTTTCTTGTGTTACACTTCAATTTTAACATTTTTAAAAAAAATATCATAATTGAATTTTTTGAAGTTGTTAGACTTCTGTTTTTACATTTGTAAGAAATTTTCCAAAAAAATGAAATTTGTGTGTGTTAGTCTTGAATTACGGAGTATTTTGAGTAAGACATGAAAATTGAGCATTTTTCTTGTGTTACACTTCAATTTTAACATATTTTTAAAAAATATCATAATTGAATTTTTTGAAGGTGTTAGACTTCTGTTTGTCCATTTTTATGAAATTTTTGAAAAAATTTAAATTTGTGTGTGTTAGTCTTCAATTACCGAGTATTTTGAGTACGACATGAAAATTGAGTATTTTTCTTGTGTTACACTTTAATTTTAATATTTTAAAAAAAAAAAATCTTAATTGAATTTTTGAAGGTGTTAAACTTCAGTTTTTGCATATTTAAGAAATTGTTGAAAAAAATGAAATTTGTGTGTGTTAGTCTTCAATTACGGAGTATTTTCAATACGACATGAAAATTGAGTATTTTTCTTGTGTTGCACTTCTATTTTAACTTATTTTTAAAAAATTTCATAATTGAATTTTTTGAAGGTGTCCGACTTCTGTTTGTGCATTTTTATGAAATTTTTCAAAAAATTGAAATTTCTGTGTGTTAGTCTTCAATTAATGATTATTTTTCGTACGACTTCAAAATTGAGTATTTTTCTTGTGTTACACTTCAATTTTAACATATTTTTAATAAATATCATAATTGAATATTTGGAAGGTGTTAGACTTCTGTTTGTGCATTTTTATGAAATTTTTGAAAAAATTGAAATTTGTGTGTGTTATTCTTCAATTACCGAGTATTTTGAGTACGGCATGAAAATTGAGTATTTTTCTAGTGTTACACTTTAATTTAACATTTTTAAAAATGAATATCTTAATTGAATTTTTGAAGGTGTTAAACTTCAGTTTTTACCTTTTTAAGAAATTGTTGAAAAAAATGAAATTTGTGTGTGTTAGTCTTCAATTACTGAGTTTTTTCAGTACGACATGAAAATGTAGTATTTAGCTTGTGTTACACTTCAATTTTAAAATAAAAAAAAAAAATATGATAACTGAATTTTTTGAAGGTGTTAGACTTCTGTTTTTATAATTTTTAGAAAATTTTGAAAAAAATGAAATTTGTGTGTGTTAGTCTTCAATTACGGAGTATTTTCAGTACCACATGAAAATGAAGTATTTTTCTTGTGTTACACTTCAATTTTAACATTTTAAAAAAAAATATCATAATTGAATTTTTTGAAGTTGTTAGACTTCTGTTTTAACATTTGTATGAAATTTTGCAAAAAAATGAAATTTGTGTGTGTTAGTCTTCAATTATGGAGTATTTTCAGTACGACATGAAAATTTAGGATTTTTCTTGTGTTACACTTCAATTTGAACATTTTTTTAAACAAATATCTTATTTGAATTTTTTGAAGGTGTTACACATCAGTTTTTGCATTTTTAAGAAATTTTAAAAAAAAATGAAATTTGTATGTGTTAGTCTTCAATTACGGAGTATTTTCAGTACCACATGAAAATGTAGTATTTTTCTTGTGTTACACTTCTATTTTAACATTTTAAAAAAAATATCATAATTGAATTTTTTGAAGGTGTTAGACTTTTGTTTCTACATTTCTATGAAATTTTGAAAAAAAATAAAATTTGTGTGTGTTAATCTTCAATTACGGAGTAGTTTCAGTTCGACATGAAAATTGAGTATTTTTCTTGTGTTACACTTCAATTTTAACATATTTAAAAAAAATGTCATAATTGAATTTTTTGAAGGTGTTAGACTTTTGTTTGTCCATTTTTATGAAATTTTGGAAAAAATTGAAATTTGTGTGTGTTAGTCTTCAATTACCGAGTATTTTGAGTACGACGTGAAAATTGAGTATTTTTCTTGTATTACACTTTAATTTTGACATTTTAAAAAAAAAAATCTTAATTGAATTTTTGAAGATGTTAAACTTCAGTGTTTGCATTTTTAAGAAATTGTTGAAAAAAATGAAATTTGTGTGTGTTAGTCTTCAATTACGGAGTATTTTTAGTACGACATGAAAATTGAGTATTTTTCTTGTGTTACACTTCTATTTTAACTTATTTTTATAAAATATAATAATTTAATTTTTTGAAGGTGTTCGACTTCTGTTTGTGCATTTTTATGAAATTTTTGAAAAAATTGAAATTTGTGTGTGTTAGTCTTCAATTACGGAGTATTTACAGTACGACATGAACATGTAGTATTTTGCTTGTGTTACGCTTCAATTTCAACATTTAAAAAAAAAAATATCATAATTGAATTTTTTGAAGGTGTTAGACTTCTGTTTTTGAATTTTTAAGAAATTTTTGAAAAAAATAAAATTTGTGTGTGTTAGTCTTGAATTACGGAGTATTTTGAGTAAGACATGAAAATTGAGTATTTTTCTTGTGTTACACTTCAATTTTAACATATTTTTAAAAAATATCATAATTGAATTTTTTGAAGGTGTTAGACTTCTGTTTGTCCATTTTTATGAAATTTTTGAAAAAATTGAAATTTGTGTGTGTTAGTCTTCAATTACCGAGTATTTTGAGTACGACATGAAAATTGAGTATTTTTCTTGTGTTGCACTTTAATTTTAACATTTTTTAAAAAAAAAATCTTAATTGAATTTTTGAAGGTGTTAAACTTCAGTTTTTGCATATTTAAGAAATTGTTGAAAAAAATGAAATTTGTGTGTGTTAGTCTTCAATTACGGAGTATTTTCAGTACGACATGAAAATTGAGTATTTTTCTTGTGTTGCACTTCTATTTTAACTTATTTTTAAAAAATATAATAATTGAATTTTTTGAAGGTGTTCGACTTCTGTTTGTGCATTTTTATGAAATTTTTCAAAAAATTGAAATTTGTGTGTGTCAGTCTTCAATTAATGATTATTTTTCGTACGACTTCAAAATTGAGTATTTTTCTTGTGTTACACTTCAATTTTAACATATTTTTAATAAATATCATAATTGAATATTTGGAAGGTGTTAGACTTCTGTTTGTGCATTTTTATGAAATTTTTGAAAAAATTGAAATTTGTGTGTGTTATTCTTCAATTACCGAGTATTTTGAGTACGGCATGAAAATTGAGTATTTTTCTAGTGCTACACTTTAATTTAACATTTTTAAAAATGAATATCTTAATTGAATTTTTGAAGGTGTTAAACTTCAGTTTTTACCTTTTTAAGAAATTGTTTTAAAAAATGAAATTTATGTGTGTTAGTCTTCAATTACTGAGTTTTTTCAGTACGACATGAAAATGTAGTATTTAGCTTGTGTTACACTTCAATTTTAACATTTTAAAAAAAAATATCATAACTGAATTTTTTGAAGGTGTTAGACTTCTGTTTTTATAATTTTTAGAACATTTTGAAAAAAATGAAATTTGTGTGTTAGTCTTCAATTACGGAGTATTTTCAGTACCACATGAAAATGAAGTATTTTTCTTGTGTTACACTTCAATTTTAACATTTTTAAAAAAAATATCATAATTGAATTTTTTGAAGTTGTTAGACTTCTGTTTTTACATTTGTAAGAAATTTTCCAAAAAAATGAAATTTGTGTGTGTTAGTCTTGAATTACGGAGTATTTTGAGTAAGACATGAAAATTGAGTATTTTTCTTGTGTTACACTTCAATTTTAACATATTTTTAAAAAATATCATAATTGAATTTTTTGAAGGTGTTAGACTTCTGTTTGTCCATTTTTATGAAATTTTTGAAAAAATTGAAATTTGTGTGTGTTAGTCTTCAATTACCGAGTATTTTGAGTACGACATGAAAATTGAGTATTTTTCTTGTGTTACACTTTAATTTTAATATTTTAAAAAAAAAAATCTTAATTGAATTTTTGAAGGTGTTAAACTTCAGTTTTTGCATATTTAAGAAATTGTTGAAAAAAATGAAATTTTTGTGTGTTAGTCTTCAATTACGGAGTATTTTCAATACGACATGAAAATTGAGTATTTTTCTTGTGTTGCACTTCTATTTTAACTTATTTTTAAAAAATTTCATAATTGAATTTTTTGAAGGTGTCCGACTTCTGTTTGTGCATTTTTATGAAATTTTTCAAAAAATTGAAATTTCTGTGTGTTAGTCTACAATTAATGATTATTTTTCGTACGACTTCAAAATTGAGTATTTTTCTTGTGTTACACTTCAATTTTAACATATTTTTAATAAATATCATAATAGAATATTTGGAAGGTGTTAGACTTCTGTTTGTGCATTTTTATGAAATTTTTGAAAAAATTGAAATTTGTGTGTGTTATTCTTCAATTACCGAGTATTTTGAGTACGGCATGAAAATTGAGTATTTTTCTAGTGTTACACTTTAATTTAACATTTTTAAAAATGAATATCTTAATTGAATTTTTGAAGGTGTTAAACTTCAGTTTTTACCTTTTTAAGAAATTGTTGAAAAAAATGAAATTTGTGTGTGTTAGTCTTCAATTACTGAGTTTTTTCAGTACGACATGAAAATGTAGTATTTAGCTTGTGTTACACTTCAATTTTAAAATTAAAAAAAAAAATATGATAACTGAATTTTTTGAAGGTGTTAGACTTCTGTTTTTATAATTTTTAGAAAATTTTGAAAAAAATGAAATTTGTGTGTGTTAGTCTTCAATTACGGAGTATTTTCAGTACCACATGAAAATGAAGTATTTTTCTTGTGTTACACTTCAATTTTAACATTTTTAAAAAAAATATCATAATTGAATTTTTTGAAGTTGTTAGACTTCTGTTTTAACATTTGTATGAAATTTTGCAAAAAAATGAAATTTGTGTGTGTTAGTCTTCAATTATGGAGTATTTTCAGTACGACATGAAAATTTAGGATTTTTCTTGTGTTACACTTCAATTTGAACATTTTTTTAAACAAATATCTTATTTGAATTTTTTGAAGGTGTTATACATCAGTTTTTGCATTTTTAAGAAATTTTAAAAAAAAATGAAATTTGTATGTGTTAGTCTTCAATTACGGAGTATTTTCAGTACCACATGAAAATGTAGTATTTTTCTTGTGTTACACTTCTATTTTAACATTTTAAAAAAAATATCATAATTGAATTTTTTGAAGGTGTTAGACTTTTGTTTCTACATTTCTATGAAATTTTGAAAAAAAATAAAATTTGTGTGTGTTAATCTTCAATTACGGAGTAGTTTCAGTTCGACATGAAAATTGAGTATTTTTCTTGAGTTACACTTCAATTTTAACATATTTAAAAAAAATGTCATAATTGAATTTTTTGAAGGTGTTAGACTTTTGTTTGTCCATTTTTATGAAATTTTGGAAAAAATTGAAATTTGTGTGTGTTAGTCTTCAATTACCGAGTATTTTGAGTACGACGTGAAAATTGAGTATTTTTCTTGTATTACACTTTAATTTTGACATTTTAAAAAAAAAAAATCTTAATTGAATTTTTGAAGATGTTAAACTTCAGTTTTTGCATTTTTAAGAAATTGTTGAAAAAAATGAAATTTGTGTGTGTTAGTCTTCAATTACGGAGTATTTTTAGTACGACATGAAAATTGAGTATTTTTCTTGTGTTACACTTCTATTTTAACTTATTTTTATAAAATATAATAATTTAATTTTTTGAAGGTGTTCGACTTCTGTTTGTGCATTTTTATGAAATTTTTGAAAAAATTGAAATTTGTGTGTGTTAGTCTTCAATTACGGAGTATTTACAGTACGACATGAACATGTAGTATTTTGCTTGTGTTACGCTTCAATTTCAACATTTTAAAAAAAAAATATCATAATTGAATTTTTTGAAGGTGTTAGACTTCTGTTTTTGCATTTTTAAGAAATTTTTGAAAAAAATAAAATTTGTGTGTGTTAGTCTTGAATTACGGAGTATTTTGAGTAAGACATGAAAATTGAGTATTTTTCTTGTGTTACACTTCAATTTTAACATATTTTTAAAAAATATCATAATTGAATTTTTTGAAGGTGTTAGACTTCTGTTTGTCCATTTTTATGAAATTTTTGAAAAAATTGAAATTTGTGTGTGTTAGTCTTCAATTACCGAGTATTTTGAGTACGACATGAAAATTGAGTATTTTTCTTGTGTTGCACTTTAATTTTAACATTTTTTAAAAAAAAAATCTTAATTGAATTTTTGAAGGTGTTAAACTTCAGTTTTTGCATATTTAAGAAATTGTTGAAAAAAATGAAATTTGTGTGTGTTAGTCTTCAATTACGGAGTATTTTCAGTACGACATGAAAATTGAGTATTTTTCTTGTGTTGCACTTCTATTTTCACTTATTTTTAAAAAATATAATAATTGAATTTTTTGAAGGTGTTCGACTTCTGTTTGTGCATTTTTATGAAATTTTTCAAAAAATTGAAATTTGTGTGTGTCAGTCTTCAATTAATGATTATTTTTCGTACGACTTCAAAATTGAGTATTTTTTTTGTGTTACACTTCAATTTTAACATATTTTTAATAAATATCATAATTGAATATTTGGAAGGTGTTAGACTTCTGTTTGTGCATTTTTATGAAATTTTTGAAAAAATTGAAATTTGTGTGTGTTATTCTTCAATTACCGAGTATTTTGAGTACGGCATGAAAATTGAGTATTTTTCTAGTGCTACACTTTAATTTAACATTTTTAAAAATGAATATCTTAATTGAATTTTTGAAGGTGTTAAACTTCAGTTTTTACCTTTTTAAGAAATTGTTTTAAAAAATGAAATTTATGTGTGTTAGTCTTCAATTACTGAGTTTTTTCAGTACGACATGAAAATGTAGTATTTAGCTTGTGTTACACTTCAATTTTAACATTTTAAAAAAAAATATCATAACTGAATTTTTTGAAGGTGTTAGACTTCTGTTTTTATAATTTTTAGAACATTTTGAAAAAAATGAAATTTGTGTGTTAGTCTTCAATTACGGAGTATTTTCAGTACCACATGAAAATGAAGTATTTTTCTTGTGTTACACTTCAATTTTAACATTTTTAAAAAAAATATCATAATTGAATTTTTTGAAGTTGTTAGACTTCTGTTTTTACATTTGTAAGAAATTTTCCAAAAAAATGAAATTTGTGTGTGTTAGTCTTGAATTACGGAGTATTTTGAGTAAGACATGAAAATTGAGTATTTTTCTTGTGTTACACTTCAATTTTAACATATTTTTAAAAAATATCATAATTGAATTTTTTGAAGGTGTTAGACTTCTGTTTGTCCATTTTTATGAAATTTTTGAAAAAATTGAAATTTGTGTGTGTTAGTCTTCAATTACCGAGTATTTTGAGTACGACATGAAAATTGAGTATTTTTCTTGTGTTACACTTTAATTTTAATATTTTAAAAAAAAAAATCTTAATTGAATTTTTGAAGGTGTTAAACTTCAGTTTTTGCATATTTAAGAAATTGTTGAAAAAAATGAAATTTGTGTGTGTTAGTCTTCAATTACGGAGTATTTTCAATACGACATGAAAATTGAGTATTTTTCTTGTGTTGCACTTCTATTTTAACTTATTTTTAAAAAATTTCATAATTGAATTTTTTGAAGGTGTCCGACTTCTGTTTGTGCATTTTTATGAAATTTTTCAAAAAATTGAAATTTCTGTGTGTTAGTCTACAATTAATGATTATTTTTCGTACGACTTCAAAATTGAGTATTTTTCTTGTGTTACACTTCAATTTTAACATATTTTTAATAAATATCATAATAGAATATTTGGAAGGTGTTAGACTTCTGTTTGTGCATTTTTATGAAATTTTTGAAAAAATTGAAATTTGTGTGTGTTATTCTTCAATTACCGAGTATTTTGAGTACGGCATGAAAATTGAGTATTTTTCTAGTGTTACACTTTAATTTAACATTTTTAAAAATGAATATCTTAATTGAATTTTTGAAGGCGTTAAACTTCAGTTTTTACCTTTTTAAGAAATTGTTGAAAAAAATGAAATTTGTGTGTGTTAGTCTTCAATTACTGAGTTTTTTCAGTACGACATGAAAATGTAGTATTTAGCTTGTGTTACACTTCAATTTTAAAATTAAAAAAAAAAATATGATAACTGAATTTTTTGAAGGTGTTAGACTTCTGTTTTTATAATTTTTAGAAAATTTTGAAAAAAATGAAATTTGTGTGTGTTAGTCTTCAATTACGGAGTATTTTCAGTACCACATGAAAATGAAGTATTTTTCTTGTGTTACACTTCAATTTTAACATTTTTAAAAAAAATATCATAATTGAATTTTTTGAAGTTGTTAGACTTCTGTTTTAACATTTGTATGAAATTTTGCAAAAAAATGAAATTTGTGTGTGTTAGTCTTCAATTATGGAGTATTTTCAGTACGACATAAAAATTTAGGATTTTTCTTGTGTTACACTTCAATTTGAACATTTTTTTAAACAAATATCTTATTTGAATTTTTTGAAGGTGTTATACATCAGTTTTTGCATTTTTAAGAAATTTTAAAAAAAAATGAAATTTGTATGTGTTAGTCTTCAATTACGGAGTATTTTCAGTACCACATGAAAATGTAGTATTTTTCTTGTGTTACACTTCTATTTTAACATTTTAAAAAAAATATCATAATTGAATTTTTTGAAGGTGTTAGACTTTTGTTTCTACATTTCTATGAAATTTTGAAAAAAAATAAAATTTGTGTGTGTTAATCTTCAATTACGGAGTAGTTTCAGTTCGACATGAAAATTGAGTATTTTTCTTGTGTTACACTTCAATTTTAACATATTTAAAAAAAATGTCATAATTGAATTTTTTGAAGGTGTTAGACTTTTGTTTGTCCATTTTTATGAAATTTTGGAAAAAATTGAAATTTGTGTGTGTTAGTCTTCAATTACCGAGTATTTTGAGTACGACGTGAAAATTGAGTATTTTTCTTGTATTACACTTTAATTTTGACATTTTAAAAAAAAAAAATCTTAATTGAATTTTTGAAGATGTTAAACTTCAGTTTTTGCATTTTTAAGAAATTGTTGAAAAAAATGAAATTTGTGTGTGTTAGTCTTCAATTACGGAGTATTTTTAGTACGACATGAAAATTGAGTATTTTTCTTGTGTTACACTTCTATTTTAACTTATTTTTATAAAATATAATAATTTAATTTTTTGAAGGTGTTCGACTTCTGTTTGTGCATTTTTATGAAAGTTTTGAAAAAATTGAAATTTGTGTGTGTTAGTCTTCAATTACGGAGTATTTACAGTACGACATGAACATGTAGTATTTTGTTTGTGTTACGCTTCAATTTCAACATTTAAAAAAAAAAATATCATAATTGAATTTTTTGAAGGTGTTAGACTTCTGTTTTTGCATTTTTAAGAAATTTTTGAAAAAAATAAAATTTGTGTGTGTTAGTCTTGAATTACGGAGTATTTTGAGTAAGACATGAAAATTGAGTATTTTTCTTGTGTTACACTTCAATTTTAACATATTTTTAAAAAATATCATAATTGAATTTTTGAAGGTGTTAGACTTCTGTTTGTCCATTTTTATGAAATTTTTGAAAAAATTGAAATTTGTGTGTGTTAGTCTTCAATTACCGAGTATTTTGAGTACGACATGAAAATTGAGTATTTTTCTTGTGTTGCACTTTAATTTTAACATTTTTAAAAAAAAAAATCTTAATTGAATTTTTGAAGGTGTTAAACTTCAGTTTTTGCATATTTAAGAAATTGTTGAAAAAAATGAAATTTGTGTGTGTTAGTCTTCAATTACGGAGTATTTTCAGTACGATATGAAAATTGAGTATTTTTCTTGTGTTGCACTTCTATTTTAACTTATTTTTAAAAAATATCATAATTGAATTTTTTGAAGGTGTTCGACTTCTGTTTGTGCATTTTTATTAAATTTTTCAAAAAATTGAAATTTGTGTGTGTCAGTCTTCAATTAATGATTATTTTTCGTACGACTTCAAAATTGAGTATTTTTCTTGTGTTACACTTCAATTTTAACATATTTTTAATAAATATCATAATTTAATATTTGGAAGGTGTTAGACTTCTGTTTGTGCATTTTTATGAAATTTTTGAAAAAATTGAAATTTGTGTGTGTTATTCTTCAATTACCGAGTATTTTGAGTACGGCATGAAAATTGAGTATTTTTCTAGTGCTACACTTTAATTTAACATTTTTAAAAATGAATATCTTAATTGAATTTTTGAAGGTGTTAAACTTCAGTTTTTACCTTTTTAAAAAATTGTTTTAAAAAATGAAATTTATGTGTGTTAGTCTTCAATTACTGAGTTTTTTCAGTACGACATGAAAATGTAGTATTTAGCTTGTGTTACACTTCAATTTTAACATTTTAAAAAAAAATATCATAACTGAATTTTTTGAAGGTGTTAGACTTCTGTTTTTATAATTTTTAGAACATTTTGAAAAAAATGAAATTTGTGTGTTAGTCTTCAATTACGGAGTATTTTCAGTACCACATGAAAATGAAGTATTTTTCTTGTGTTACACTTCAATTTTAACATTTTTAAAAAAAATATCATAATTGAATTTTTTGAAGTTGTTAGACTTCTGTTTTTACATTTGTAAGAAATTTTCCAAAAAAATGAAATTTGTGTGTGTTAGTCTTGAATTACGGAGTATTTTGAGTAAGACATGAAAATTGAGTATTTTTCTTGTGTTACACTTCAATTTTAACATATTTTTAAAAAATATCATAATTGAATTTTTTGAAGGTGTTAGACTTCTGTTTGTCCATTTTTATGAAATTTTTGAAAAAATTGAAATTTGTGTGTGTTAGTCTTCAATTACCGAGTATTTTGAGTACGACATGAAAATTGAGTATTTTTCTTGTGTTACACTTTAATTTTAATATTTTAAAAAAAAAAAATCTTAATTGAATTTTTGAAGGTGTTAAACTTCAGTTTTTGCATATTTAAGAAATTGTTGAAAAAATGAAATTTGTGTGTGTTAGTCTTCAATTACGGAGTATTTTCAATACGACATGAAAATTGAGTATTTTTCTTGTGTTGCACTTCTATTTTAACTTATTTTTAAAAAATATCATAATTGAATTTTTTGAAGGTGTCCGACTTCTGTTTGTGCATTTTTATGAATTTTTTCAAAAAATTGAAATTTCTGTGTGTTAGTCTTCAATTAATGATTATTTTTCGTACGACTTCAAAATTGAGTATTTTTCTTGTGTTACACTTCAATTTTAACATATTTTTAATAAATATCATAATTGAATATTTGGAAGGTGTTAGACTTCTGTTTGTGCATTTTTATGAAATTTGTGTGTGTTATTCTTCAATTACCGAGTATTTTGAGTACGGCATGAAAATTGAGTATTTTTCTAGTGCTACACTTTAATTTAACATTTTTAAAAATGAATATCTTAATTGAATTTTTGAAGGTGTTAAAGTTCAGTTTTTACCTTTTTAAGAAATTGTTGAAAAAAATGAAATTTGTGTGTGTTAGTCTTCAATTACTGAGTTTTTTCAGTACGACATGAAAATGTAGTACTTAGCTTGTGTTACACTTCAATTTTAACATTTTAAAAAAAAATATCATAACTGAATTTTTTGAAGGTGTTAGACTTCTGTTTTTATAATTTTTAGAAAATTTTGAAAAAAATGAAATTTGTGTGTTAGTCTTCAATTACGGAGTATTTTCAGTACCACATGAAAATGAAGTATTTTTCTTGTGTTACACTTCAATTTTAACATTTTTAAAAAAAATATCATAATTGAATTTTTTGAAGTTGTTAGACTTCTGTTTTTACATTTGTATGAAATTTTGCAAAAAAATGAAATTTGTGTGTGTTAGTCTTGAATTACGGAGTATTTTAAGTAAGACATGAAAATTTAGTATTTTTCTTGTGTTACACTTCAATTTTAACATATTTTTAAAAAATATCATAATGGAATTTTTCGATGGTGTTAGACTTCTGTTTGTCCATTTTTATGAAATTTTTGAAAAAATCGAAATTTGTGTGTGTTAGTCTTCAATTACCGAGTATTTGGAGTACGACATGAAAATTGAGTATTTTTCTTGTGTTACACTTTAATTTTAATATTTTTTTAAAAAAAAATCTTAATTGAATTTTTGAAGGTGTTAAACTTCAGTTTTTGCATATTTAAGAAATTGTTGAAAAAAATGAAATTTGTGTGTGTTAGTCTTCAATTACGGAGTATTTTCAGTACGACATGAAAATTGAGTATTTTTCTTGTGTTGCACTTCTATTTTAACTTATTTTTAAAAAAAATCATAATTGAATTTTTTGAAGGTGTTCGACTTCTGTTTGTGCATTTTTATGAAATTTTTCAAAAAATTGAAATTTGTGTGTGTTAGTCTTCAATTAATGATTATTTTTCGTACGACTTCAAAATTGAGTATTTTTCTTGTGTTACACTTCAATTTTAACATATTTTTAATAAATATCATAATTGAATATTTGGAAGGTGTTAGACTTCTGTTTGTGCATTTTTGTGAAATTTTTGAAAAAATTGAAATTTGTGTGTGTTATTCTTCAATTACCGAGTATTTTGAGTACGGCATGAAAATTGAGTATTTTTCTAGTGTTACACTTTAATTTAACATTTTCAAAAATGAATATCTTAATCGAATTTTTGAAGGTGTTAAACTTCAGTTTTTACCTTTTTAAGAAATTGTTGAAAAAAATGAAATTTGTGTGTGTTAGTCTTCAATTACTGAGTTTTTTCAGTACGACAAGAAAATGTAGTATTTAGCTTGTGTTACACTTCAATTTTAAAATTTAAAAAAAAAATATCATAACTGAATTTTTTGAAGGTGTTATACTTCTGTTTTTATAATTTTTAGAAAATTTTGAAAAAAATGAAATTTGTGTGTGTTAGTCTTCAATTACGGAGTATTTTCAGTACCACATGAAAATGAAGTATTTTTCTTGTGTTACACTTCAATTTTAACATTTTTAAAAAAAATATCATAATTGAATTTTTTGAAGTTGTTAGACTTCTGTTTTAACATTTGTATGAAATTTTGCAAAAAAATGAAATTTGTGTGTGTTAGTCTTCAATTATGGAGTATTTTCAGTACGACATGAAAATTTAGTATTTTTCTTGTGTTACACTTCAATTTGAACATTTTTTTAAACAAATATCTTATTTGAATTTTTTGAAGGTGTTATACATCAGTTTTTGCATTTTTAAGAAATTTAAAAAAAAAATGAAATTTGTATGTGTTAGTCTTCAATTACGGAGTATTTTCAGTACCACATGAAAATGTAGTATTTTTCTTGTGTTACACTTCTATTTTAACATTTTAAAAAAAATATCATAATTGAATTTTTTGAAGGTGTTAGACTTTTGTTTGTCCATTTTTATGAAAGTTTTGAAAAAATTGAAATTTGTGTGTGTTAGTCTTCAATTACCGAGTATTTTGAGTACGACGTGAAAATTGAGTATTTTTCTTGTATTACACTTTAATTTTGACATTTTAAAAAAAAAAAATCTTAATTGAATTTTTGAAGATGTTAAACTTCAGTTTTTGCATTTTGAAGAAATTGTTGAAAAAAATGAAATTTGTGTGTGTTAGTCTTCAATTACGGAGTAGTTTCAGTTCGACATGAAAATTGAGTATTTTTCTGGTGTTACACTTCAATTTGAACATATTTAAAAAAAATGTCATAATTGAATTTTTTGAAGGTGTTAGACTTTTGTTTCTACATTTCTATGAAATTTTGAAAAAAAATAAAATTTGTGTGTGTTAGTCTTCAATTACGGAGTAGTTTCAGTTCGACATGAAAATTGAGTATTTTTCTTGTGTTACACTTCAATTTAAACATATTTAAAAAAAATGTCATAATTGAATTTTTTGAAGGTGTTAGACTTTTGTTTGTCCATTTTTATGAAATTTTTGAAAAAATTGAAATTTGTGTGTGTTAGTCTTCAATTACCGAGTATTTTGAGTACGACGTGAAAATTGAGTATTTTTCTTGTATTACACTTTAATTTTGACATTTTAAAAAAAAAAATCATAATTGAATTTTTGAAGATGTTAAACTTCAGTTTTTGCATTTTTAGAAATTGTTGAAAAAAATGAAATTTGTGTGTGTTAGTCTTGAATTACGGAGTATTTTTAGTACGACATGAAAATTGAGTATTTTTCTTGTGTTACACTTCTATTTTAACTTATTTTTATAAAATATAATAATTTAATTTTTTGAAGGTGTTCGACTTCTGTTTGTTCAATTTTATGAAATTTTTGAAAAAATTGAAATTTGTGTGTGTTAGTCTTCAATTACGGAGTATTTACAGTACGACATGAACATGTAGTATTTTGCTTGTGTGACGATTCAATTTCAACATTTTAAAAAAAAAATATCATAATTGAATTTTTTGAAGGCGTTAGACTTCTGTTTTTGCATTTTTAAGAAATTTTTGAAAAAAATAAAATTTGTGTGTGTTAGTCTTGAATTACGGAGTATTTTGAGTAAGATATGAAAATTGAGTATTTTTCTTGTGTTACACTTCAATTTTAACATATTTTTAAAAAATATCATAATTGAATTTTTTGAAGGTGTTAGACTTCTGTTTGTCCATTTTTATGAAATTTTTGAAAAAATTGAAATTTGTGTGTGTTAGTCTTCAATTATCGAGTATTTTGAGTACGACATGAAAATTGAGTATTTTTCTTGTGTTACACTTTAATTTTCACATTTTTTAAAAAAAAAATCTTAATTGAATTTTTGAATGTGTTAAACTTCAGTTTTTGCATATTTAAGAAATTGTTGAAAAAAATGAAATTTGTGTGTGTTAGTCTTCAATTACGGAGTATTTTCAGTACGACATGAAAATTGAGTATTTTGCTTGTGTTGCACTTCTATTTTCACTTATTTTTAAAAAAATACATTAATTGAATTTTTTGAAGGTGTTCGACTTCTGTTTGTGCATTTTTATGAAATTTTTCAAAAAATTGAAATTTGTGTGTGTTAGTCTTCAATTAATGATTATTTTTCGTACGACTTCAAAATTTATTTTTCTTGTGTTCACTTCACTTTTAACATATTTTTGAATTTTTGAAGGTGTTAAACTTCAGTTTTTACCTTTTTAAGAAATTGTTGAAAAAAATGAAATTTGTGTGTGTTAGTCTTCAATTACTGAGTTTTTTCAGTACGACATGAAAATGTAGTATTTAGCTTGTGTTACACTTCAATTTTAACATTTTAAAAAAAAATATCATAACTGAATTTTTTGAAGGTGTTAGACTTCTGTTTTTATAATTTTTAGAAAATTTTGAAAAAAATGAAATTTGTGTGTTAGTCTTCAATTACGGAGTATTTTTAGTACCACATGAAAATGAAGTATTTTTCTTGTGTTACACTTCAATTTTAACATTTTTAAAAAAAATATCATAATTGAATTTTTTGAAGTTGTTAGACTTCTGTTTTTACATTTGTATGAAATTTTCCAAAAAAATGAAATTTGTGTGTGTTAGTCTTGAATTACGGAGTATTTTGAGTAAGACATGAAAATTGAGTATTTTTCTTGTGTTACACTTCAATTTTAACATATTTTTAAAAAATATCATAATTGAATTTTTTGAAGGTGTTAGACTTCTGTTTGTCCATTTTTATGAAATTTTTGAAAAAATTGAAATTTGTGTGTGTTAGTCTTCAATTACCGAGTATTTTGAGTACGACATGAAAATTGAGTATTTTTCTTGTGTTACACTTTAATTTTAATATTTTTAAAAAAACAAATCTTAATTGAATTTTTGAAGGTGTTAAACTTCAGTTTTTGCATATTTAAGAAATTGTTGAAAAAAATGAAATTTTTGTGTGTTAGTCTTCAATTACGGAGTATTTTCAATACGACATGAAAATTGAGTATTGTTCTTGTGTTGCACTTCTATTTTAACTTATTTTTAAAAAATATCATAATTGAATTTTTGAATTTTTGAAGATGTTAAACTTCAGTTTTTCCATTTTTAAGAAATTGTTGAAAAAAATGAAATTTGTGTGTGTTAGTCTTCAATTACGGAGTATTTTTAGTAAGATATGAAAATTGAGTATTTTTCTTGTGTTACACTTCTATTTTAACTTATTTTTATAAAATATAATAATTTAATTTTTTGAAGGTGTTAGACTTCTGTTTGTCGATTTTTATGAAATTTTTGAAAAAATTGAAATTTGTGTGTGTTAGTCTTCAATTACCGAGTATTTTGAGTACGACATGAAAATTGAGTATTTTTTTTGTGTTACACTTTAATTTTAACATTTTTTTAAAAAAAAATCTTAATTGAATTTTTGAAGGTGTTAAACTTCAGTATTTGCATATTTAAGAAATTGTTGAAAAAAATGAAATTTGTGTGTGTTAGTCTTCAATTACGGAGTATTTTCTGTACGACATGAAAAATGAGTATTTTGCTTGTGTTGCACTTCTATTTTCACTTATTTTTAAAAAAATATCATAATTGAATTTTTTGAAGGTGTTCGACTTCTGTTTGTGCATTTTTATGAAATTTTTCAAAAAATTGAAATTTGTGTGTGTTAGTCTTCAATTAATGATTATTTTTCGTACGACTTCAAAATTGAGTATTTTTCTTGTATTACACTTCAATTTTAACATATTTTTAATAAATATCATAATTGAATATTCGGAAGGTGTTAGACTTCTGTTTGTGCATTTTTATGAAATTTTTGAAAAAATTGAAATTTGTGTGTGTTATTCTTCAATTACCGAGTATTTGGAGTACGGCATGAAAATTGAGTATTTTTCTAGTGTTACACTTTAATTTAACATTTTTAAAAATGAATATCTTAATTGAATTTTTGATGGTGTTAAACTTCAGTTTTTACCTTTTTAAGAAATTGTTGAAAAAAATGAAATTTGTGTGTGTTTATCTTCAATTACTGAGTATTTTCAGTACGACATGAAAATGTAGTACTTAGCTTGTGTTACACTTCAATTTTAACATTTAAAAAAAAAATATCATAACTGGATTTTTTGAAGGTGCTAGACTTCTGTTTTTATAATTTTTAGAAAATTTTGAAAAAAATGAAATTTGTGTGTGTTAGTCTTCAATTACGGAGTATTTTCAGTACCACATGAAAATGAAGTATTTTTCTTGTGTTACACTTCAATTTTAACATTTAAAAAAAAATATCATAATTGAATTTTTTGAAGTTGTTAGACTTCTGTTTTTACATTTGTATGAAATTTTGCAAAAAAATGAAATTTGTGTGTGTTAGCCTTGAATTACGGAGTATTTTGAGTAAGACATGAAAATTTAGTATTTTTCTTGTGTTACACTTCAATTTTAACATATTTTTATAAAATATCATAATTGAATTTTTTGAAGGTGTTAGACTTCTGTTTGTCCATTTTTATGAAATTTTTGAAAAAATTGAAATTTGTGTGTGTTAGTCTTCAATTACCGAGTATTTTGAGTACGACATGAAAATTGAGTATTTTTCTTGTGTTACACTTTAATTTTAATATTTTTTTAAAAAAAAATCTTAATTGAATTTTTGAAGGTGTTAAACTTCAGTTTTTGCATATTTAAGAAATTGTTGAAAAAAATGAAATTTGTGTGTGTTAGAATTCAATTACGGAGTATTTTCAGTACGACATGAAAATTGAGTATTTTTCTTGTGTTGCACTTCTATTTTAACTTATTTTTAAAAAAAATCATAATTGAATTTTTTGAAGGTGTTCGACTTCTGTTTGTGCATTTTTATGAAATTTTTCAAAAAATTGAAATTTGTGTGTGTTAGTCTTCAATTAATGATTATTTTTCGTACGACTTCAAAATTGAGTATTTTTCTTGTGTTACACTTCAATTTTAACATATTTTTAATAAATATCATAATTGAATATTTGGAAGGTGTTAGACTTCTGTTTGTGCATTTTTGTGAAATTTTTGAAAAAATTGAAATTTGTGTGTGTTATTCTTCAATTACCGAGTATTTTGAGTACGGCATGAAAATTGAGTATTTTTCCAGTGTTACACTTCAATTTAACATTTTTAAAAATGAATATCTTAATTGAATTTTTGAAGGTGTTAAACTTCAGTTTTTACCTTTTTAAGAAATTGTTGAAAAAAATGAAATTTGTGTGTGTTAGTCTTCAATTACGGAGTATTTTCAGTACGACATGAAAATTGAGTATTTTGCTTGTGTTGCACTTCTATTTTCACTTATTTTTAAAAAAATATCATAATTGAATTTTTTGAAGGTGTTCGACTTCTGTTTGTGCATTTTTATGAAATTTTTCAAAAAATTGAAATTTGTGTGTGTTAGTCTTCAATTAATGATTATTTTTCGTACGACTTCAAAATTGAGTATTTTTCTTGTGTTACACTTCAATTTTAACATATTTTTAATAAATATCATAATTGAATATTTGGAAGGTGTTAGACTTCTGTTTGTGCATTTTTATGAAATTTTTGAAAAAATTGAAATTTGTGTGTGTTATTCTTCAATTACCGAGTATTTTGAGTACGGCACGAAAATTGAGTATTTTTCTAGTGTTACACTTTAATTTAACATTTTTAAAAATGAATATCTTAATTGAATTTTTGAAGGTGTTAAACTTCAGTTTTTACCTTTTTAAGAAATTGTTGAAAAAAATGAAATTTGTGTGTGTTAGTCTTCAATTACTGAGTATTTTCAGTACGACATGAAAATGTAGTACTTAGCTTGTGTTACACTTCAATTTTAACATTTTAAAAAAAAATATCATAACTGAATTTTTTGAAGGTGTTAGACTTCTGTTTTTATAATTTTTAGAAAATTGTGAAAAAAATGAAATTTGTGTGTGTTAGTCTTCAATTACGGAGTATTTTCAGTACCACATGAAAATGAAGTATTTTTCTTGTGTTACACTTCAATTTTAACATTTCTAAAAAAAATATCATAATTGAATTTTTTGAAGTTGTTAGACTTCTGTTTTTACATTTGTATGAAATTTTGCAAAAAAATGAAATTTGTGTGTGTTAGTCTTCAATTACGGAGTATTTTCAGTACGACATGAAAATTTAGTATTTTTCTTGTGTTACACTTCAATTTGGACATTTTTTTAAACAAATATCTTATTTGAATTTTTTGAAGGTGTTAAACATCAGTTTTTGCATTTTTAAGAAATTTTTAAAAAAAATTAAATTTGTATGTGTTAGTCTTCAATTACGGAGTATTTTCAGTACCACATGAAAATGTAGTATTTTTCTTGTGTTACACTTGTATTTTAACATTTTTAAAAACAATATCATAATTGAATTTTTTGAAGGTGTTAGACTTTTGTTTCTCCATTTGTATGAAATTTTGCAAAAAAATAAAATTTGTGTGTGTTAGTCTTCAATTACGGAGTAGTTTCAGTTCGACATGAAAATTGAGTATTTTTCTTGTGTTACACTTCAATTTTAACATATTTAAAAAAAAATGTCATAATCGAATTTTTTGTAGGTGTTAGACTTCTGTTTGTGCATTTTTATGAAATTTTTGAAAAAATTGAAATTTGTGTGTGTTATTCATCAATTACCGAGTATTTTGAGTACGGCATGAAAATTGAGTATTTTTCTAGTGCTACACTTTAATTTAAAATTTTTCAAAATGAATATCTTAATTGAATTTTTGAAGGTGTTAAACTTCAGTTTTTACCTTTTTAAGAAATTGTTGAAAAAAATGAAATTTGTGTGTGTTAGTCTTCAATTACTGAGTATTTTTAGTACGACATGAAAATGTAGTACTTAGCTTGTGTTACACTTCAATTTTAACATTTAAAAAAAATATATCATAACTGAATTTTTTGAAGGTGTTAGACTTCTGTTTTTATAATTTTTAGAAAATTTTGAAAAAAATGAAATTTGTGTGTTAGTCTTCAATTACGGAGTATTTTCAGTACCACATGAAAATGAAGTATTTTTCTTGTGTTACACTTCAATTTTAACATTTAAAAAAAAATATCATAATTGAATTTTTTGAAGTTGTTAGACTTCTGTTTTTACATTTGTATGAAATTTTGAAAAAAAATGAAATTTGTGTGTGTTAGCCTTGAATTACGGAGTATTTTGAGTAAGACATGAAAATTTAGTATTTTTCTTGTGTTACACTTCAATTTTAACATATTTTTATAAAATATCATAATTGAATTTTTTGAAGGTGTTAGACTTCTGTTTGTCCATTTTTATGAAATTTTTGAAAAAATTGAAATTTGTGTGTGTTAGTCTTCAATTACCGAGTATTTTGAGTACGACATGAAAATTGAGTATTTTTCTTGTGTTACACTTTAATTTTAATATTTTTTTAAAAAAAAATCTTAATTGAATTTTTGAAGGTGTTAAACTTCAGTTTTTGCATATTTAAGAAATTGTTGAAAAAAATGAAATTTGTGTGTGTTAGAATTCAATTACGGAGTATTTTCAGTACGACATGAAAATTGAGTATTTTTCTTGTGTTGCACTTCTATTTTAACTTATTTTTAAAAAAAATCATAATTGAATTTTTTGAAGGTGTTCGACTTCTGTTTGTGCATTTTTATGAAATTTTTCAAAAAATTGAAATTTGTGTGTGTTAGTCTTCAATTAATGATTATTTTTCGTACGACTTCAAAATTGAGTATTTTTCTTGTGTTACACTTCAATTTTAACATATTTTTAATAAATATCATAATTGAATATTTGGAAGGTGTTAGACTTCTGTTTGTGCATTTTTGTGAAATTTTTGAAAAAATTGAAATTTGTGTGTGTTATTCTTCAATTACCGAGTATTTTGAGTACGGCATGAAAATTGAGTATTTTTCCAGTGTTACACTTCAATTTAACATTTTTAAAAATGAATATCTTAATTGAATTTTTGAAGGTGTTAAACTTCAGTTTTTACCTTTTTAAGAAATTGTTGAAAAAAATGAAATTTGTGTGTGTTAGTCTTCAATTACGGAGTATTTTCAGTACGACATGAAAATTGAGTATTTTGCTTGTGTTGCACTTCTATTTTCACTTATTTTTAAAAAAATATCATAATTGAATTTTTTGAAGGTGTTCGACTTCTGTTTGTGCATTTTTATGAAATTTTTCAAAAAATTGAAATTTGTGTGTGTTAGTCTTCAATTAATGATTATTTTTCGTACGACTTCAAAATTGAGTATTTTTCTTGTGTTACACTTCAATTTTAACATATTTTTAATAAATATCATAATTGAATATTTGGAAGGTGTTAGACTTCTGTTTGTGCATTTTTATGAAATTTTTGAAAAAATTGAAATTTGTGTGTGTTATTCTTCAATTACTGAGTATTTTGAGTATGGCATGAAAATTGAGTATTTTTCTAGTGTTACACTTTAATTTAACATTTTTAAAAATGAATATCTTAATTGAATTTTTGAAGGTGTTAAACTTCAGTTTTTACCTTTTTAAGAAATTGTTGAAAAAAATGAAATTTGTGTGTGTTAGTCTTCAATTACTGAGTATTTTCAGTACGACATGAAAATGTAGTACTTAGCTTGTGTTACACTTCAATTTTAACATTTTAAAAAAAATTATCATAACTGAATTTTTTGAAGGTGTTAGACTTCTGTTTTTATAATTTTTAGAAAATTGTGAAAAAAATGAAATTTGTGTGTGTTAGTCTTCAATTACGGAGTATTTTCAGTACCACATGAAAATGAAGTATTTTTCTTGTGTTACACTTCAATTTTAACATTTCTAAAAAAAATATCATAATTGAATTTTTTGAAGTTGTTAGACTTCTGTTTTTACATTTGTATGAAATTTTGCAAAAAAATGAAATTTGTGTGTGTTAGTCTTCAATTACGGAGTATTTTCAGTACGACATGAAAATTTAGTATTTTTCTTGTGTTACACTTCAATTTGGACATTTTTTTAAACAAATATCTTATTTGAATTTTTTGAAGGTGTTAAACATCAGTTTTTGCATTTTTAAGAAATTTTTAAAAAAAATTAAATTTGTATGTGTTAGTCTTCAATTACGGAGTATTTTCAGTACCACATGAAAATGTAGTATTTTTCTTGTGTTACACTTCTATTTTAACATTTTTAAAAACAATATCATAATTGAATTTTTTGAAGGTGTTAGACTTTTGTTTCTACATTTGTATGAAATTTTGCAAAAAAATAAAATTTGTGTGTGTTAGTCTTCAATTACGGAGTAGTTTCAGTTCGACATGAAAATTGAGTATTTTTCTTGTGTTACATTTCAATTTTAACATATTTAAAAAAAAATGTCATAATCGAATTTTTTGTAGGTGTTAGACTTCTGTTTGTGCATTTTTATGAAATTTTTGAAAAAATTGAAATTTGTGTGTGTTATTCATCAATTACCGAGTATTTTGAGTACGGCATGAAAATTGAGTATTTTTCTAGTGCTACACTTTAATTTAACATTTTTCAAAATGAATATCTTAATTGAATTTTTGAAGGTGTTAAACTTCAGTTTTTACCTTTTTAAGAAATTGTTGAAAAAAATGAAATTTGTGTGTGTTAGTCTTCAATTACTGAGTATTTTTAGTACGACATGAAATTGTAGTACTTAGCTTGTGTTACACTTCAATTTTAACATTTAAAAAAAATATATCATAACTGAATTTTTTGAAGGTGTTAGACTTCTGTTTTTATAATTTTTAGAAAATTTTGAAAAAAATGAAATTTGTGTGTTAGTCTTCAATTACGGAGTATTTTCAGTACCACATGAAAATGAAGTATTTTTCTTGTGTTACACTTCAATTTTAACATTTAAAAAAAAATATCATAATTGAATTTTTTGAAGTTGTTAGACTTCTGTTTTTACATTTGTATGAAATTTTGCAAAAAAATGAAATTTGTGTGTGTTAGCCTTGAATTACGGAGTATTTTGAGTAAGACATGAAACTTTAGTATTTTTCTTGTGTTACACTTCAATTTTAACATATTTTTATAAAATATCATAATTGAATTTTTTGAAGGTGTTAGACTTCTGTTTGTCCATTTTTATGAAATTTTTGAAAAAATTGAAATTTGTGTGTGTTAGTCTTCAATTACCGAGTATTTTGAGTACGACATGAAAATTGAGTATTTTTCTTGTGTTACACTTTAATTTTAATATTTTTTTAAAAAAAAATCTTAATTGAATTTTTGAAGGTGTTAAACTTCAGTTTTTGCATATTTAAGAAATTGTTGAAAAAAATGAAATTTGTGTGTGTTAGAATTCAATTACGGAGTATTTTCAGTACGACATGAAAATTGAGTATTTTTCTTGTGTTGCACTTCTATTTTAACTTATTTTTAAAAAAAATCATAATTGAATTTTTTGAAGGTGTTCGACTTCTGTTTGTGCATTTTTATGAAATTTTTCAAAAAATTGAAATTTGTGTGTGTTAGTCTTCAATTAATGATTATTTTTCGTACGACTTCAAAATTGAGTATTTTTCTTGTGTTACACTTCAATTTTAACATATTTTTAATAAATATCATAATTGAATATTTGGAAGGTGTTAGACTTCTGTTTGTGCATTTTTGTGAAATTTTTGAAAAAATTGAAATTTGTGTGTGTTATTCTTCAATTACCGAGTATTTTGAGTACGGCATGAAAATTGAGTATTTTTCCAGTGTTACACTTCAATTTAACATTTTTAAAAATGAATATCTTAATTGAATTTTTGAAGGTGTTAAACTTCAGTTTTTACCTTTTTAAGAAATTGTTGAAAAAAATGAAATTTGTGTGTATTAGTCTTCAATTACGGAGTATTTTCAGTACGACATGAAAATTGGGTATTTTGCTTGTGTTGCACTTCAATTTTAACATATTTTTAATAAATATCATAATTGAATATTTGGAAGGTGTTAGACTTCTGTTTGTGCATTTTTATGAAATTTTTGAAAAAATTGAAATTTGTGTGTGTTATTCTTCAATTACTGAGTATTTTGAGTATGGCATGAAAATTGAGTATTTTTCTAGTGTTACACTTTAATTTAACATTTTTAAAAATGAATATCTTAATTGAATTTTTGAAGGTGTTAAACTTCAGTTTTTACCTTTTTAAGAAATTGTTGAAAAAAATGAAATTTGTGTGTGTTAGTCTTCAATTACTGAGTATTTTCAGTACGACATGAAAATGTAGTACTTAGCTTGTGTTACACTTCAATTTTAACATTTTAAAAAAAATTATCATAACTGAATTTTTTGAAGGTGTTAGACTTCTGTTTTTATAATTTTTAGAAAATTGTGAAAAAAATGAAATTTGTGTGTGTTAGTCTTCAATTACGGAGTATTTTCAGTACCACATGAAAATGAAGTATTTTTCTTGTGTTACACTTCAATTTTAACATTTCTAAAAAAAATATCATAATTGAATTTTTTGAAGTTGTTAGACTTCTGTTTTTACATTTGTATGAAATTTTGCAAAAAAATGAAATTTGTGTGTGTTAGTCTTCAATTACGGAGTATTTTCAGTACGACATGAAAATTTAGTATTTTTCTTGTGTTACACTTCAATTTGGACATTTTTTTAAACAAATATCTTATTTGAATTTTTTGAAGGTGTTAAACATCAGTTTTTGCATTTTTAAGAAATTTTTAAAAAAAATTAAATTTGTATGTGTTAGTCTTCAATTACGGAGTATTTTCAGTACCACATGAAAATGTAGTATTTTTCTTGTGTTACACTTCTATTTTAACATTTTTAAAAACAATATCATAATTGAATTTTTTGAAGGTGTTAGACTTTTGTTTCTACATTTGTATGAAATTTTGCAAAAAAATAAAATTTGTGTGTGTTAGTCTTCAATTACGGAGTAGTTTCAGTTCGACATGAAAATTGAGTATTTTTCTTGTGTTACACTTCAATTTTAACATATTTAAAAAAAAATGTCATAATCGAATTTTTTGTAGGTGTTAGACTTCTGTTTGTGCATTTTTATGAAATTTTTGAAAAAATTGAAATTTGTGTGTGTTATTCATCAATTACCGAGTATTTTGAGTACGGCATGAAAATTGAGTATTTTTCTAGTGCTACACTTTAATTTAACATTTTTCAAAATGAATATCTTAATTGAATTTTTGAAGGTGTTAAACTTCAGTTTTTACCTTTTTAAGAAATTGTTGAAAAAAATGAAATTTGTGTGTGTTAGTCTTCAATTACTGAGTATTTTTAGTACGACATGAAATTGTAGTACTTAGCTTGTGTTACACTTCAATTTTAACATTTAAAAAAAATATATCATAACTGAATTTTTTGAAGGTGTTAGACTTCTGTTTTTATAATTTTTAGAAAATTTTGAAAAAAATGAAATTTGTGTGTTAGTCTTCAATTACGGAGTATTTTCAGTACCACATGAAAATGAAGTATTTTTCTTGTGTTACACTTCAATTTTAACATTTAAAAAAAAATATCATAATTGAATTTTTTGAAGTTGTTAGACTTCTGTTTTTACATTTGTATGAAATTTTGCAAAAAAATGAAATTTGTGTGTGTTAGCCTTGAATTACGGAGTATTTTGAGTAAGACATGAAACTTTAGTATTTTTCTTGTGTTACACTTCAATTTTAACATATTTTTATAAAATATCATAATTGAATTTTTTGAAGGTGTTAGACTTCTGTTTGTCCATTTTTATGAAATTTTTGAAAAAATTGAAATTTGTGTGTGTTAGTCTTCAATTACCGAGTATTTTGAGTACGACATGAAAATTGAGTATTTTTCTTGTGTTACACTTTAATTTTAATATTTTTTTAAAAAAAAATCTTAATTGAATTTTTGAAGGTGTTAAACTTCAGTTTTTGCATATTTAAGAAATTGTTGAAAAAAATGAAATTTGTGTGTGTTAGAATTCAATTACGGAGTATTTTCAGTACGACATGAAAATTGAGTATTTTTCTTGTGTTGCACTTCTATTTTAACTTATTTTTAAAAAAAATCATAATTGAATTTTTTGAAGGTGTTCGACTTCTGTTTGTGCATTTTTATGAAATTTTTCAAAAAATTGAAATTTGTGTGTGTTAGTCTTCAATTAATGATTATTTTTCGTACGACTTCAAAATTGAGTATTTTTCTTGTGTTACACTTCAATTTTAACATATTTTTAATAAATATCATAATTGAATATTTGGAAGGTGTTAGACTTCTGTTTGTGCATTTTTGTGAAATTTTTGAAAAAATTGAAATTTGTGTGTGTTATTCTTCAATTACCGAGTATTTTGAGTACGGCATGAAAATTGAGTATTTTTCCAGTGTTACACTTCAATTTAACATTTTTAAAAATGAATATCTTAATTGAATTTTTGAAGGTGTTAAACTTCAGTTTTTACCTTTTTAAGAAATTGTTGAAAAAAATGAAATTTGTGTGTATTAGTCTTCAATTACGGAGTATTTTCAGTACGACATGAAAATTGGGTATTTTGCTTGTGTTGCACTTCTATTTTCACTTATTTTTAAAAAAATATCATAATTGAATTTTTTGAAGGTGTTCGACTTCTGTTTGTGCATTTTTATGAAATTTTTCAAAAAATTGAAATTTGTGTGTGTTAGTCTTCAATTAATGATTATTTTTCGTACGACTTCAAAATTGAGTATTTTTCTTGTGTTACACTTCAATTTTAACATATTTTTAATAAATATCATAATTGAATATTTGGAAGGTGTTAGACTTCTGTTTGTGCATTTTTATGAAATTTTTGAAAAAATTGAAATTTGTGTGTGTTATTCTTCAATTACTGAGTATTTTGAGTACGGCATGAAAATTGAGTATTTTTCTAGTGTTACACTTTAATTTAACATTTTTAAAAATGAATATCTTAATTGAATTTTTGAAGGTGTTAAACTTCAGTTTTTACCTTTTTAAGAAATTGTTGAAAAAAATGAAATTTGTGTGTGTTAGTCTTCAATTACTGAGTATTTTCAGTACGACATGAAAATGTAGTACTTAGCTTGTGTTACACTTCAATTTTAACATTTTAAAAAAAAATATCATAACTGAATTTTTTGAAGGTGTTAGACTTCTGTTTTTATAATTTTTAGAAAATTGTGAAAAAAATGAAATTTGTGTGTGTTAGTCTTCAATTACGGAGTATTTTCAGTACCACATGAAAATGAAGTATTTTTCTTGTGTTACACTTCAATTTTAACATTTCTAAAAAAAATATCATAATTGAATTTTTTGAAGTTGTTAGACTTCTGTTTTTACATTTGTATGAAATTTTGCAAAAAAATGAAATTTGTGTGTGTTAGTCTTCAATTACGGAGTATTTTCAGTACGACATGAAAATTTAGTATTTTTCTTGTGTTACACTTCAATTTGGACATTTTTTTAAACAAATATCTTATTTGAATTTTTTGAAGGTGTTAAACATCAGTTTTTGCATTTTTAAGAAATTTTTAAAAAAAATTAAATTTGTATGTGTTAGTCTTCAATTACGGAGTATTTTCAGTACCACATGAAAATGTAGTATTTTTCTTGTGTTACACTTCTATTTTAACATTTTTAAAAACAATATCATATTTGAATTTTTTGAAGGTGTTAGACTTTTGTTTCTACATTTGTATGAAATTTTGCAAAAAAATAAAATTTGTGTGTGTTAGTCTTCAATTACGGAGTAGTTTCAGTTCGACATGAAAATTGAGTATTTTTCTTGTGTTACACTTCAATTTTAACATATTTTTATAAAATATCATAATTGAATTTTTTGAAGGTGTTAGACTTCTGTTTGTCCATTTTTATGAAATTTTTGAAAAAATTGAAATTTGTGTGTGTTAGTCTTCAATTACCGAGTATTTTGAGTACGACATGAAAATTGAGTATTTTTCTTGTGTTACACTTTAATTTTAATATTTTTTTAAAAAAAAATCTTAATTGAATTTTTGAAGGTGTTAAACTTCAGTTTTTGCATATTTAAGAAATTGTTGAAAAAAATGAAATTTGTGTGTGTTAGAATTCAATTAAGGAGTATTTTCAGTACGACATGAAAATTGAGTATTTTTCTTGTGTTGCACTTCTATTTTAACTTATTTTTTAAAAAAATCATAATTGAATTTTTTGAAGGTGTTCGACTTCTGTTTGTGCATTTTTATGAAATTTTTCAAAAAATTGAAATTTGTGTGTGTTAGTCTTCAATTAATGATTATTTTTCGTACGACTTCAAAATTGAGTATTTTTCTTGTGTTACACTTCAATTTTAACATATTTTTAATAAATATCATAATTGAATATTTGGAAGGTGTTAGACTTCTGTTTGTGCATTTTTGTGAAATTTTTGAAAAAATTGAAATTTGTGTGTGTTATTCTTCAATTACCGAGTATTTTGAGTACGGCATGAAAATTGAGTATTTTTCCAGTGTTACACTTCAATTTAACATTTTTAAAAATGAATATCTTAATTGAATTTTTGAAGGTGTTAAACTTCAGTTTTTACCTTTTTAAGAAATTGTTGAAAAAAATGAAATTTGTGTGTGTTAGTCTTCAATTACGGAGTATTTTCAGTACGACATGAAAATTGAGTATTTTGTTTGTGTTGCACTTCTATTTTCACTTATTTTTAAAAAAATATCATAATTGAATTTTTTGAAGGTGTTCGACTTCTGTTTGTGCATTTTTATGAAATTTTTCAAAAAATTGAAATTTGTGTGTGTTAGTCTTCAATTAATGATTATTTTTCGTACGACTTCAAAATTGAGTATTTTTCTTGTGTTACACTTCAATTTTAACATATTTTTAATAAATATCATAATTGAATATTTGGAAGGTGTTAGACTTCTGTTTGTGCATTTTTATGAAATTTTTGAAAAAATTGAAATTTGTGTGTGTTATTCTTCAATTACCGAGTATTTTGAGTACGGCATGAAAATTGAGTATTTTTCTAGTGTTACACTTTAATTTAACATTTTTAAAAATGAATATCTTAATTGAATTTTTGAAGGTGTTAAACTTCAGTTTTTACCTTTTTAAGAAATTGTTGAAAAAAATGAAATTTGTGTGTGTTAGTCTTCAATTACTGAGTATTTTCAGTACGACATGAAAATGTAGTACTTAGCTTGTGTTACACTTCAATTTTAACATTTTAAAAAAAAATATCATAACTGAATTTTTTGAAGGTGTTAGACTTCTGTTTTTATAATTTTTAGAAAATTGTGAAAAAAATGAAATTTGTGTGTGTTAGTCTTCAATTACGGAGTATTTTCAGTACCACATGAAAATGAAGTATTTTTCTTGTGTTACACTTCAATTTTAACATTTCTAAAAAAAATATCATAATTGAATTTTTTGAAGTTGTTAGACTTCTGTTTTTACATTTGTATGAAATTTTGCAAAAAAATGAAATTTGTGTGTGTTAGTCTTCAATTACGGAGTATTTTCAGTACGACATGAAAATTTAGTATTTTTCTTGTGTTACACTTCAATTTGGACATTTTTTTAAACAAATGTCTTATTTGAATTTTTTGAAGGTGTTAAACATCAGTTTTTGCATTTTTAAGAAATTTTTAAAAAAAATGAAATTTGTATGTGTTAGTCTTCAATTACGGAGTATTTTCAGTACCACATGAAAATGTAGTATTTTTCTTGTGTTACACTTCTATTTTAACATTTTTAAAAACAATATCATATTTGAATTTTTTGAAGGTGTTAGACTTTTGTTTCTACATTTGTATGAAATTTTGCAAAAAAATAAAATTTGTGTGTGTTAGTCTTCAATTACGGAGTAGTTTCAGTTCGACATGAAAATTGAGTATTTTTCTTGTGTTACACTTCAATTTTAACATATTTTTATAAAATATCATAATTGAATTTTTTGAAGGTGTTAGACTTCTGTTTGTCCATTTTTATGAAATTTTTGAAAAAATTGAAATTTGTGTGTGTTAGTCTTCAATTACCGAGTATTTTGAGTACGACATGAAAATTGAGTATTTTTCTTGTGTTACACTTTAATTTTAATATTTTTTTAAAAAAAAATCTTAATTGAATTTTTGAAGGTGTTAAACTTCAGTTTTTGCATATTTAAGAAATTGTTGAAAAAAATGAAATTTGTGTGTGTTAGAATTCAATTAAGGAGTATTTTCAGTACGACATGAAAATTGAGTATTTTTCTTGTGTTGCACTTCTATTTTAACTTATTTTTAAAAAAAATCATAATTGAATTTTTTGAAGGTGTTCGACTTCTGTTTGTGCATTTTTATGAAATTTTTCAAAAAATTGAAATTTGTGTGTGTTAGTCTTCAATTAATGATTATTTTTCGTACGACTTCAAAATTGAGTATTTTTCTTGTGTTACACTTCAATTTTAACATATTTTTAATAAATATCATAATTGAATATTTGGAAGGTGTTAGACTTCTGTTTGTGCATTTTTGTGAAATTTTTGAAAAAATTGAAATTTGTGTGTGTTATTCTTCAATTACCGAGTATTTTGAGTACGGCATGAAAATTGAGTATTTTTCCAGTGTTACACTTCAATTTAACATTTTTAAAAATGAATATCTTAATTGAATTTTTGAAGGTGTTAAACTTCAGTTTTTACCTTTTTAAGAAATTGTTGAAAAAATGAAATTTGTGTGTGTTAGTCTTCAATTACGGAGTATTTTCAGTACGACATGAAAATTGAGTATTTTGCTTGTGTTGCACTTCTATTTTCACTTATTTTTAAAAAAATATCATAATTGAATTTTTTGAAGGTGTTCGACTTCTGTTTGTGCATTTTTATGAAATTTTTCAAAAAATTGAAATTTGTGTGTGTTAGTCTTCAATTAATGATTATTTTTCGTACGACTTCAAAATTGAGTATTTTTCTTGTGTTACACTTCAATTTTAACATATTTTTAATAAATATCATAATTGAATATTTGGAAGGTGTTAGACTTCTGTTTGTGCATTTTTATGAAATTTTTGAAAAAATTGAAATTTGTGTGTGTTATTCTTCAATTACCGAGTATTTTGAGTACGGCATGAAAATTGACTATTTTTCTAGTGTTACACTTTAATTTAACATTTTTAAAAATGAATATCTTAATTGAATTTTTGAAGGTGTTAAACTTCAGTTTTTACCTTTTTAAGAAATTGTTGAAAAAAATGAAATTTGTGTGTGTTAGTCTTCAATTACTGAGTATTTTCAGTACGACATGAAAATGTAGTACTTAGCTTGTGTTACACTTCAATTTTAACATTTTAAAAAAAAATATCATAACTGAATTTTTTGAAGGTGTTAGACTTCTGTTTTTATAATTTTTAGAAAATTGTGAAAAAAATGAAATTTGTGTGTGTTAGTCTTCAATTACGGAGTATTTTCAGTACCACATGAAAATGAAGTATTTTTCTTGTGTTACACTTCAATTTTAACATTTCTAAAAAAAATATCATAATTGAATTTTTTGAAGTTGTTAGACTTCTGTTTTTACATTTGTATGAAATTTTGCAAAAAAATGAAATTTGTGTGTGTTAGTCTTCAATTACGGAGTATTTTCAGTACGACATGAAAATTTAGTATTTTTCTTGTGTTACACTTCAATTTGGACATTTTTTTAAACAAATGTCTTATTTGAATTTTTTGAAGGTGTTAAACATCAGTTTTTGCATTTTTAAGAAATTTTTAAAAAAAATGAAATTTGTATGTGTTAGTCTTCAATTACGGAGTATTTTTAGTACGACATGAAAATGTAGTATTTTTCTTGTGTTACACTTCTATTTTAACATTTTTAAAAACAATATCATAATTGAATTTTTTGAAGGTGTTAGACTTTTGTTTCTACATTTGTATGAAATTTTGCAAAAAAATAAAATTTGTGTGTGTTAGTCTTCAATTACGGAGTAGTTTCAGTTCGACATGAAAATTGAGTATTTTTCTTGTGTTACACTTCAATTTTAACATATTTAAAAAAAATGTCATAATCGAATTTTTTGTAGGTGTTAGACTTCTGTTTGTGCATTTTTATGAAATTTTTGAAAAAATTGAAATTTGTGTGTGTTATTCATCAATTACCGAGTATTTTGAGTACGGCATGAAAATTGAGTATTTTTCTAGTGCTACACTTTAATTTAACATTTTTAAAAATGAATATCTTAATTGAATTTTTGAAGGTGTTAAACTTCAGTTTTTACCTTTTTAAGAAATTGTTGAAAAAAATGAAATTTGTGTGTGTTAGTCTTCAATTACTGAGTATTTTCAGTACGACATGAAAATGTAGTACTTAGCTTGTGTTACACTTCAATTTTATCATTTAAAAAAAAAATATCATAACTGAATTTTTTGAAGGTGTTAGACTTCTGTTTTTATAATTTTTAGAAAATTTTGAAAAAAATGAAATTTGTGTGTTAGTCTTCAATTACGGAGTATTTTCAGTACCACATGAAAATGAAGTATTTTTCTTGTGTTACAATTCAATTTTAACATTTTAAAAAAAAATATCATAATTGAATTTTTTGAAGTTGTTAGACTTCTGTTTTTACATTTGTATGAAATTTTGCAAAAAAATGAAATTTGTGTGTGTTAGTCTTGAATTAAGGAGTATTTTGAGTAAGACATGAAAATTTAGTATTTTTCTTGTGTTACACTTCAATTTTAACATATTTTTATAAAATATCATAATTGCATTTTTTGAAGGTGTTAGACTTCTGTTTGTCCATTTTTATGAAATTTTTGAAAAAATTGAAATTTGTGTGTGTTAGTCTTCAATTACCGAGTATTTTGAGTACGACATGAAAATTGAGTATTTTTCTTGTGTTACACTTTAATTTTAATATTTTTTTTAAAAAAAATCTTAATTGAATTTTTGAAGGTGTTAAACTTCAGTTTTTGCATATTTAAGAAATTGTTGAAAAAAATGAAATTTGTGTGTGTTAGTCTTCAATTACGGAGTATTTTCAGTACGACATGAAAATTGAGTATTTTTCTTGTGTTGCACTTCTATTTTAACTTATTTTTAAAAAAAATCATAATTGAATTTTTTGAAGGTGTTCGACTTCTGTTTGTGCATTTTTATGAAATTTTTCAAAAAATTGAAATTTGTGTGTGTTAGTCTTCAATTAATGATTATTTTTCGTACGACTTCAAAATTGAGTATTTTTCTTGTGTTACACTTCAATTTTAACATATTTTTAATAAATATCATAATTGAATATTTGGAAGGTGTTAGACTTCTGTTTGTGCATTTTTGTGAAATTTTGAAAAAATTGAAATTTGTGTGTGTTATTCTTCAATTACCGAGTATTTTGAGTACGACATGAAAATTGAGTATTTTTCCAGTGTTACACTTTAATTTAACATTTTTAAAAATGAATATCTTAATTGAATTTTTGAAGGTGTTAAACTTCAGTTTTTACCTTTTTAAGAAATTGTTGAAAAAAATGATATTTGTGTGTGTTAGTCTTCAATTACTGAGTTTTTTCAGTACGACATGAAAATGTAGTATTTAGCTTGTGTTACACTTCAATTTTAAAATTAAAAAAAAAAATATCATAATTGAATTTTTTGAAGTTGTTAGACTTCTGTTTTAACATTTGTATGAAATTTTGCAAAAAAATGAAATTTGTGTGTGTTAGTCTTCAATTATGGAGTATTTTCAGTACGACATGAAAATTTAGTATTTTTCTTGTGTTACACTTCAATTTGAACATTTTTTTAAACAAATATCTTATTTGAATTTTTTGAAGGTGTTATACATCAGTTTTTGCATTTTTAAGAAATTTAAAAAAAAAAATGAAATTTGTATGTGTTAGTCTTCAATTACGGAGTATTTTCAGTACCACATGAAAATGTAGTATATTTCTTGTGTTACACTTCTATTTTAACATTTTTAAAAAAAATATCATAATTGAATTTTTTGAAGGTGTTAGACTTTTGTTTCTACATTTCTATGAAATTTTGAAAAAAAATAAAATTTGTGTGTGTTAGTCTTCAATTACGGAGTAGTTTCAGTTCGACATGAAAATTGAGTATTTTTCTTGTGTTACACTTCAATTTTAACATATTTAAAAAAAATGTCATAATTGAATTTTTTGAAGGTGTTTGACTTTTGTTTGCCCATTTTTATGAAAGTTTTGAAAAAATTGAAATTTGTGTGTGTTAGTCTTCAATTACCGAGTATTTTGAGTACGACGTGAAAATTGAGTATTTTTCTTGTATTACACTTTAATTTTGACATTTAAAAAAAAAAAATCTTAATTGAATTTTTGAAGGTGTTAAACTTCAGTTTTTGCATTTTTAAGAAATTGTTGAAAAAAATGAAATTTGTGTGTGTTAGTCTTCAATTACGGAGTATTTTTAGTACGACATGAAAATTGAGTATTTTTCGTGTGTAACACTTCTATTTTGACTTATTTTTATAAAATATAATAATTTAATTTTTTGAAGGTGTTCGACTTCTGTTTGTGCATTTTTATGAAATTTTTGAAAAAATTGAAATTTGTGTGTGTTAGTCTTCAATTACGGAGTATTTACAGTACGACATGAACATGTAGTATTTGGCTTGTGTTACGCTTCAATTTCAACATTTAAAAAAAAAATATCATAACTGAATTTTTTGAAGGTGTTAGACTTGTGTTTTTGCATTTTTAAGAAATTTTTGAAAAAAATAAAATTTGTGTGTCTTAGTCTTGAATTACGGAGTATTTTGAGTAAGATATGAAAATTGAGTATTTTTCTTGTGTTACACTTCAATTTTAACATATTTTTAAAAAATATCATAATTGAATTTTTTGAAGGTGTTAGACTTCTGTTTGTCCATTTTTATGAAATATTTGAAAAAATTGAAATTTGTGTGTGTTAGTCTTCAATTACCGAGTATTTTGAGTACGACATGAAAATTGATTATTTTTCTTGTGTTACACTTTAATTTTAACATTTTTAAAAAAAAAAATCTTAATTGAATTTTTGAAGGTGTTAAACTTCAGTTTTTGCATATTTAAGAAATTGTTGAAAAAAATGAAATTTGTGTGTGTTAGTCTTCAATTACGGAGTATTTTCAGTACGACATGGAAATTGAGTATTTTTGTTGTGTTACACTTATATTTTAACTTATTTTTAAAAAATATCATAATTGAAATTTTTGAAGGTGTTCGACTTCTGTTTGTGAATTTTTATGAAATTTTTGAAAAAACTGAAATTTGTGTGTGTTAGTGTTGAATTACGGAGTATTTACAGTACGACATGAACATGTAGTATTTTGCTTGTGTTACACTTCAATTTTAACATTTAAAAAAAAAAATATCATAATTGAATTTTTTGAAGGTGTCAGACTTCTGTTTTTGCATTTTTAAGAAATTTTTGAAAAAATAAAAATTTGTGTGTGTTAGTCTTGAATTACGGAGTATTTTAAGTAAGACATGAAAATTGAGTATTTTTCTTGTGTTACACTTCAATTTTGACATATTTTCAAAAAATATCATAATTGAATTTTTTGAATGTGTTAGACTTCTGTTTGTGCATTTTTATGAAATTTTTGAAAAAGTTGAAATTTGTGTGTGTTAGTCTTCAATTATGGAGTATTTTTCGTACAACACGAAAATTGAGTATTTTTCTTGTGTTACACTTCAATTTTAACATTTTTTTAAACAAATATCTTATTTGAATTTTTTAAGGTGTTAAAGATCAGTTTTTACATTTTTAAGAAATTTTTGAAAAAAATGAAATTTGTGTGTGTTATTCTTCTATTACGGAGTATTTTCAGTTCCACATGAAAATGTAGTATTTTGCTTGTGTTACACTTCAATTTTAACATTTTTTTAAAAAATATCATAATTGAAATTTTTGAAGGTGTTAGACTTCTGTTTTTACATTTTTAAAATTTTTTGAAAAAAAATGAAATTTGTGCGTGTTGGTCATCAATTACGGAGTAGTTTCAGTATGACATGAAAATTGAGTATTTTTCTTGTGTTACACTTCAATTTGAACATATTTTTAATAAATATCATAATTGAATATTTGGAAGGTGTTAGACTTCTGTTTGTGCATTTTTATGAAATTTTTTAAAAAATTGAAATTTGTGTGTGTTAGTCTTTAATTACCGAGTATTTTGAGTACGGCATAACAATTAAGTATTTTTCTTGTGTTACACTTTACTTAAACATTTTTAAAAATGAATATCTTAATTGAATATTTGAAGGTGTTCAACTTCAGTTTTTGCATTTTAAAGAAATTGTTGAAAAAAATGAAATTTGCGTGTGTTAGTCTTCAATTACTGAGTATTTTCAGTGCGACATGAAAATGTAGTATTTAGCTTGTGTTACATTTCAATTTTAACATTTTTAAAAAAAATATTATAACTGAATTTTTTGAAGGTGTTAGACTTCTGTTTTTACATTTTTTAGAAATTTTTGAAAAAAATGAAATTTGTGTGTGGTAGGTAGTCTTCAATTACGGACTATTTTCAGTACCACATCAAAATGTAGTATTTTTCTTGTGTTACACTTCAATTTTGACATATTTTTAAAAAATATCACAATTGAATTTTTTGAAGATGTTAGACTTCTGTTTTTACATTTGTATGAAATTTTGAAAAAAAATGAAATTTGTGTGTGTTAGTCTTCAATTACGGAGTATTTTGAGTACGACATGAAAATTGAGTATTTTTCTTGTGTTACACTTCAATTTTAACATATTTTTAAAAAATATCATAATTGAATTTTTTGAAGGTTTTAGACATCTGTTTGTGCATTTTTGTGAAATTTTTGAAAAAATTGAAATTTGTGTGTGTTAGTCTTCAATTAATGAGTATTTTTCCTACGACACGAAAATTGAGTATATTTCTTGTGATAAACCTCAATTTTAACATTTTTTTAAACAAATATCTTATTTGAATTTTTTAAAGGTGTTAAACATCAGTTTTTGCATTTTTAAGAAATTAAAAAAAAAAATGAAATTTGTGTGTGTTAGTCTTCAATTACGGAGTATTTTCAGTACGACATGAACATGTACTATTTTGCTTGTGTTACACTTCAATTTAAACATTTCTAAAAAATATATCATAATTGAATTTTTGGAAGGTGTTAGACTTCTGTTTTTGCATTTTTAAGAAATTTTTCAAAAAAATGAAATTTGTGTGTGTTTGTCTTCAATTACGGAGTATTTTGAGTACGACATGAAAATTGAGTATTTTTCTTGTGTCACACTTCAATTTTAACATATTTTCAAAAAATATCATAATTGAATTTTTTGAAGGTGTTAGACTTCTGTTTGTCCATTTTTATGAAATTTTTGAATAAATCGAAATTTGTGTGTGTTAGTCTTCAATTACCGAGTATTTTGAGTACGACATGAAAATTGAGTATTTTTCTTGTGTTACACTTTAATTTTAACATTTAAAAAAAAAAATTTTAATTGAATTTTTGATGGTGTTAAACTTCAGTTTTTGCATTTTTAAGAAATTGTTGAATAAAATGAAATTTGTGTGTGTTAGTCTTCAATTACGGAGTATTTTCAGTACGACATAAAAATTGAGTATTTTTCTTGTGTTACACTTCTATTTTAACTTATTTTTAAAAAATATCATAACTGAATTTTTTGAAGTTGTTCGACTTCTGTTTGTGCATTTTTATGAAATTTTTGAAAAAATTGAAATTTGTGTGTGTTAGTGTTCAATTACGGAGTATATACAGTACGACATGAACATGTAGTATTTTGCTTGTGTTACACTTCAATTTTAACATTTTAAAAAAAAAATATCATAATTGAATTTTTTGAAGGTGTTAGACTTCTCTTTTTGCATTTTTAAGAAATTTTTGAAAAAAATAAAATTTGTGTGTGTTAGTCTTGAATTACGGAGTATTTTAAGTAAGAGATGAAAATTGAGTATTTTTCTTGTGTTACACTTCAATTTTAACATATTTTAAAATAATATCATAATTGAATTTTTTTAATGTGTTAGACTTCTGTTTGTGCATTTTTATGAAATTTTTGAAAAAATTGAAATTTGTGTGTGTTAGTCTTCAATTATGGAGTATTTTTCGTACAACACGAAAATTGAGTATTTTTCTTGTGTTACACTTCAATTTTAACAGATTTTTAATAAATATCATAATTGAATATTTGGAAGGTGTTAGACTTCTGTTTGTGCATTTTTATGAAATTTTTTAAAAAATTGAAATTTGTGTGTGTTAGTCTTCAATTACCGAGTATTTTGAGTACGGCATAAAAATTAAGTATTTTTCTTGTGTTACACTTTAATTTAACATTTTTAAAAATGAATATCTTAATTGAATTTTTGAAGGTGTTCAACTTCAGTTTTTACATTTTTAAGAAATTGTTGAAAAAAATGAAATTTGCCTGTGTTAGTCTTCAATTACTGAGTATTTTCAGTGCGACATGAAAATGTAGTATTTAGCTTGTGTTACACTTCAATTTTAACATTTTTAAAAAAAATATCACAACTGAATTTTTTGAAGATGTTAGACTTCTGTTTTTACATTTTTTAGAAATTTTTGAAAAAAATGAAATTTGGGTGTGTTAGTCTTCAATTACGGACTATTTTCAGTACCACATCAAAATGTAGTATTTTTCTTGTGTTACACTTCAATTTTAACATTTTTTTAAAAAATATCACAATTGAATTTTTTGAAGATGTTGGACTTCTGTTTATACATTTGTATGAAATTTTAAAAAAATATGAAATTTTTGTGTGTTAGTCTTCAATCACGGAGTATTTTGTGTACGACATGAAAATTGATTATTTTTCTTGTGTTACACTTCAATTTTAACATATTTTTAAAAAATATCATAATTGAATTTTTTGAAGGTGTTAGATTTCTGTTTGTCCATTTTTATGAAATTTTTGAAAAAATTGAAATTTGTGTGTGTTAGTCTTCAATTACCGAGTATTTTGGGTACGACATGAAAATTGAGTATTTTTCTTGTGTTACACTTTAATTTTAACATTTTTTAAAAAAAAAATCTTAATTGAATTTTTGAAGGTGTTAAACTTCAGTTTTTGCATATTTAAGAAATTGTTGAAAAAAATGTAATTTGTGTGTGTTAGTCTTCAATTACGGAGTATGTTCAGTACGACATGAAAATTGAGTATTTTTCTTGTGTTGCACTTCTATTTTAACTTATTTTTAAAAAATATCATAATTGAATTTTTTGAAAGTGTTCGACTTCTGTTTGTGCATTTTTATGAAATTTTTGAAAAAATTGAAATTTGTGTGTGTTAGTCTTCAATTAATGATTATTTTGAGTACGACATGAAAATTGAGTATTTTTCTTGTGTTACACTTTAATTTTAACATTTTTTAAAAAAAAAATCTTAATTGAATTTTTGAAGGTGTTAAACTTCAGTTTTTGCATATTTAAGAAATTGTTGAAAAAAAATGAAATTTGTGTGTGTTAGTCTTCAATTACGGAGTATTTTCAGTACAACATGGAAATTGAGTATTTTTGTTGTGGTACACTTATATTTTAATTTATTTTTAAAAAATATCATAATTGAATTTTTTTGAAGGTGTTCGACTTCTGTTTGTGAATTTTTATGAAATTTTTGAAAAAATTGAAATTTATGTGTGTTAGTCTTCAATTACGGAGTATTTACAGTACGACATGAACATGTACTATTTTGCTTGTGTTACACTTCAATTTTAACATTTTAAAAAAAAAATATCATAATTGAATTTTTTGAAGGTGTTAGACTTCTGTTTTTGCATTTTTAAGAAATTTTTGAAAAAAATAAAATTTGTGTATGTTTGTCTTGAATTACGGAGTATTTTGAGTAAGACATGAAAATTGAGTATTTTTCTTGTGTTACACTTCAATTTTAACATATTTTCAAAAAATATCATAATTGAATTTTTTGAAGGTGTTAGACTTCTGTTTGTGCATTTTTATGAAATTTTTGAAAAAATTGAAATTTGTGTGTGTTAGTGTTCAATTAAGGAGTATTTACAGTACGACATGAACATGTAGCATTATGCTTGTGTTACACTTCAATTTTAACATTTTAAAAAAAAAATTTCATAATTGAATTTTTTGAAGGTGTTAGACTTCAGTTTTTGCATATTTAAGAAATTGTTGAAAAAAATGAAATATGTGTGTGTTAGTCTTCAATTACGGAGTATTTTCAGTACGACATGGAAATTGAGTATTTTTGTTGTGTTACACTTATATTTTAATTTATTTTTAAAAAATATCATAATTGAATTTTTTTGAAGGTGTTCGACTTCTGTTTGTGAATTTTTATGAAATTTTTGAAAAAATTGAAATTTGTGTGTGTTAGTGTTCAATTACGGAGTATTTACAGTACGACATGAACATGTAGTATTTTGCTTGTGTTACACTTCAATTTTAACATTTAAAAAAAAAATATCATAATTGAATTTTTTGAAGGTGTTAGACTTCTGTTTTTGCATTTTTAAGAAATTTTTAAAAAAAATGAAATTTGTGTGTGTTAGTTTTCAATTACGGAGCATTTTGAGTACGACATGAAAATTGAGTATTTTTCTTGTGTTGCACTTCAATTTTAAAATATTTTAAAAAAATATCATAATTAAATTTTTTGAAGGTGTTAGACTTCTGTTTGTCCATTTTTATGAAATTTTTGAAAAAACCGAAATTTGTGTGTGTTAGTCTTCAATTACCGAGTATTTTGAGTACGACATGAAAATTGAGTATTTTTCTTGTGTTACACTTTAATTTTAACATTTAAAAAAAAAAAATCTTAATTGAATTTTTGAAGGTGTTAAACTTCAGTTTTTGCATTTTTATGAAACTGTTGAAAAAAATGAAATTTGTGTGTGTTAGTCTTCAATTACGGAGTATTTTCAGTACGACATGGAAATTGAGTATTATTGTTGTGTTACACTTCTATTTTAACTTCTTTTTAAAAAATATCATAATTGAATTTTTTGAAGGTGTTCGACTTCTGTTTGTGAATTTTTATGAAATTTTTGAAAAAATTGAAATTTATGTGTGTTAGTCTTCAATTACGGAGTATTTACAGTACGACATGAACATGTACTATTTTGCTTGTGTTACACTTCAATTTTAACATTTTAAAAAAAAAATATTATAATTGAATTTTTTGAAGGTGTTAGACTTCTGTTTTTGCATTTTTAAGAAATTTTTGAATAAAATTAAATTTGTGTGTGTTAGTCTTGAATTACGGAGTATTTTGAGTAAGACATGAAAATTGAGTATTTTTCTTGTGTTACACTTCAATTTTAACTTATTTTTAAAAAATATCATGACTGAATTTTTTGAAGTTGTTCGACTTCTGTTTGTGCATTTTTATGAAATTTTTGAAAAAATTGAAATTTGTGTGTGTTAGTGTTCAATTACGGAGTATTTACAGTATGACATGAACATGTAGTATTTTGCTTGTGTTACACTTCAATTTAAACATTTTAAAAAAAAAATATCATAATTGAATTTTTTGAAGGTGTTAGACTTCTCTTTTTGCATTTTTAAGAAATTTTTGAAAAAAATAAAATTTGTGTGTGTTAGTCTTGAATTACGGAATATTTTAAGTAAGAGATGAAAATTGAGTATTTTTCTTGTGTTACACTTCAATTTTAACATATTTTAAAATAATATCATAATTGAATTTTTTGAATGTGTTAGACTTCTGTTTGTGCATTTTTATGAAATTTTTGAAAAAATTGAAATTTGTGTGTGTTAGTCTTCAATTATGGAGTATTTTTCGTACAACACGAAAATTGAGTATTTTTCTTGTGTTACACTTTAATTTTAACATTTTTTTAAAGAAATATCTTATTTTAATTTTATTAAGGTGTTAACATCAGTTTTTACATATTTAAGAAATTTTTGAAAAAAATGAAATTTGTGTGTGTTATTCTTCTATTACGGAGTATTTTCAGTTCCACATGAAAATGTAGTATTTTGCTTGTGTTACACTTCAATTTTAACATTTTTTTAAAAAAATTCATGATTGAAATTTTTGAAGGTGTTAGACTTCTGTTTTTACATTTTTAAAATGTTTTGAAAAAAAATGAAATTTGTGCGTGTTGGTCATCAATTACGGAGTAGTTTCAGTATGACATGAAAATTGAGTATTTTTCTTGTGTTACACTTCAATTTTAACATATTTTTAATAAATATCATAATTGAATATTTGGAAGGTGTTAGACTTCTGTTTTTGCAATTTTATGAAATTTTTTAAAAAATTGAAATTTGTGTGTGTTAGTCTTCAATTACCGAGTATTTTGAGTACGGCATAAAAATTAAGTATTTTTCTTGTGTTACACTTTAATTTAACATTTTTAAAAATGAATATCTTAATTGAATTTTTGAAGGTGTTCAACTTCAGTTTTTGCATTTTTAAGAAATTGTTGAAAAAAATGAAATTTGCCTGTGTTAGTCTTCAATTACTGAGTATTTTCAGTGCGACATGAAAATGTAGTATTTAGCTTGTGTTACACTTCAATTTTAACATTTTTAAAAAAAATATCATAACTGAATTTTTTGAATATGTTAGACTTCTGTTTTTACATTTTTTAGAAATTTTTGAAAAAAATGAAATTTGTGTGTGTTAGTCTTCAATTACGGACTATTTTCAGTACCACATCAAAATGTAGTATTTTTCTTGTGTTACACTTCAATTTTAACATTTTTTTAAAAAATATCACAATTGAATTTTTTGAAGATGTTGGACTTCTGTTTATACATTTGTATGAAATTTTGAAAAAAAATGAAATTTGTGTGTGTTAATCTTCAATTACGGAGTATTTTGAGTACGACATGAAAATTGAGTATTTTTCTTGTGTTACACTTCAATTTTAACATATTTTTAAAAATATCATAATTGAATTTTTTGAAGGTTTTAGACTTCTGTTTGTGCATTTTTATGAAATTTTTGAAAAAATTGAAATTTGTGTGTGTTAGTCTTCAATTAATGAGTATTTTTCGTACGACACGAAAATTGAGTATTTTTCTTGAGATACACTTCAATTTTAACATTTTTTTAAACAAATATCTTATTTGAATTTTTTAAAGGTGTTAAACATCAGTTTTTGCATTTTTATGAAATTTAAAAAAAAAAAGAAATTTGTGTGTGTTAGTCTTCAATTACGGAGTATTTTCAGTACGACATGAACATGTACTATTTTGCTTGTGTTACACTTCAATTTAAACATTTCTAAAAAATATATCATAATTGAATTTTTGGAAGGTGTTAGACTTCTGTTTTTGCATTTTTAAGAAATTTTTGAAAAAAATGAAATTTGTGTGTGTTAGTCTTCAATTACGGAGCATTTTGAGTACGACATGAAAATTGAGTATTTTTCTTGTGTTACACTTCAATTTTAAAATATTTTAAAAAAATATCATAATTGAATTTTTTGAAGGTTTTAGACTTCTGTTTGTCCATTTTTATGAAATTTTTGAAAATACCGAAATTTATGTGTGTTAGTCTTCAATTACTGAGTATTTTGAGTACGACATGAAAATTGAGTATTTTTCTTGTGTTACACTTTAATTTTAACATTTAAAAAAAAAAAATCTTAATTGAATTTTTGATGGTGTTAAACTTCAGTTTTTGCATTTTTAAGAAATTGTTGAATAAAATGAAATTTGTGTGTGTTAGTCTTCAATTACGGAGTATTTTCAGTACGACATGAAAATTGAGTATTTTTGTTGTGTTACACTTCTATTTTAACTTATTTTTAAAAAATATCATAACTGAATTTTTTGAAGGTGTTCGACTTCTGTTTGTGCATTTTTATGAAATTTTTGAAAAAATTGAAATTTGTGTGTGTTAGTGTTCAATTACGGAGTATTTATAGTACGACATGAACATGTAGTATTTTGCTTGTGTTACACTTCAATTTTAACATTTTTAAAAAAAAATATCATAATTGAATTTTTTGAAGGTGTTAGACTTCTGTTTTTGCATTTTTAAGAAATTTTTGAAATAAATAAAATTTGTGCGTGTTAGTCTTGAATTACGGAGTATTTTAAGTAAGACATGAAAATTCAGTATTTTTCTTGTGTTACACTTCAATTTTAAAATATTTTCAAAAAATATCATAATTGAATTTTTTGAATGTTATAGACTTCTGTTTGTGCATTTTTATGAAATTTTTGAAAAAATTGAAATTTGTGTGTGTTAGTCTTCAATTATGGAGTATTTTTCGTACAACACGAAAATTGAGTATTTTTCTTGTGTTACACTTCAATTTTAACATTTTTTTAAAGAAATATCTTATTTTAATTTTTTTAAGGTGTTAAACATCAGTTTTTACATTTTTAAGAAATTTTTGAAAAAAATGAAATTTGTGTGTGTTATTCTTCTATTACGGAGTATTTTCAGTTCCACATGAAAATGTAGTATTTTGCTTGTGTTACACTTCAATTTTAACATTTTTTTAAAAAATTTCATAATTGAAATTTTTGAAGGTGTTAGACTTCTGTTTTTACATTTTTAAAATGTTTTGAAAAAAAATGAAATTTGTGCGTGTTGGTCATCAATTACGGAGTAGTTTCAGTATGACATGAAAATTGAGTATTTTTCTTGTGTTACACATCAATTTTAACATATTTTTAATAAATATCATAATTGAATATTTGGAAGGTGTTAGACTTCTGTTTGTGCATTTTTATGAAATTTTTTTAAAAATTGAAATTTGTGTGTGTTAGTCTTCAATTACCGAGTATTTTGAGTACGGCATAAAAATGAAGTATTTTTCTTGTGTTACACTTTAATTTAACATTTTTAAAAATGAATATCTTAATTGAATTTTTGAAGGTGTTCAACTTCAGTTTTTGCATTTTTAAGAAATTGTTGAAAAAAATGAAATTTGCGTGTGTTAGTCTTCAATTACTGAATATTTTCAGTGCGACATGAAAATGTAGTATTTAGCTTGTGTTACACTTCAATTTTAACATTTTTAAAAAAAATATCATAACTGAATTTTTTGAAGGTGTTAGACTTTTGTTTTTACATTTACATTTTTTAGAAATTTTTGAAAAAAATGAATTTTGTGTGTGTTAATCTTCAATTATGGAGTATTTTCAGTACCACATGAAAATGTAGTATTTTTCTTGTGTTACACTTCAATTTTAACATTTTTTAAAAACATATCACAATTGAATTTTTTGAAGATGTTAGACTTCTGTTTTTACATTTGTATGAAATTTTTAAAAAAAATGAAATTTGTGTGTGTTAGTCTTCAATTACGGAGTATTTTGAATACGACATGAAAATTGAGTATTTTTCTTGTGTTACACTTCAATTTTAACATATTTTTAAAAAATATCATAATTGAATTTTTTGAAGGTTTTAGACTTCTGTTTGTGCATTTTTATGAAATTTTTGAAAAAATTGAAATTTGTGTCTGTTAGTCTTCAATTAATGAGTATTTTTCTTGTGTTACACTTCAATTTTAACATATTTTTAAAAAATATCATAATTGAATTTTTTGAAGGTTTTAGACTTCTGTTTGTGCATTTTTATGAAATTTTTGAAAAAATTGAAATTTGTGTCTGTTAGTCTTCAATTAATGAGTATTTTTCTTGTGTTACACTTCAATTTTAACATATTTTCAAAAAATATCATAATTGAATTTTTTGAAGGTGTTAGACTTCTGTTTGTCCATTTTTATGAAATTTTTGAAAAAATCGAAATTTGTGTGTGTTATTCTTCAATTACCGAATATTTTGAGTACGACATGAAAATTGAGTATTTTTCTTGTGTTACACTTTAATTTTAACATTTAAAAAAAAAAATCATAATTGAATTTTTGATGGTGTTAAATTTCAGTTTTTGCATTTTTAAGAAATAGTTCAATAAAATGAAATTTGTGTGTGTTAGTCTTCAATTACGGAGTATTTTCACTACGACATGAAAATTGAGTATTTTTCTTGTGTTACACTTCTATTTTAACTTATTTTTAAAAAATATCATAACTGAATTTTTTGAAGGTGTTAGACTTCTGTTTGTGCATTTTTATGAAATTTTTGAAAAAATTGAAATTTGTGTGTGTTAGTGTTCAATTACGGAGTATTTACAGTACGACATGAACATGTAGTATTTTGCTTGTGTTACATTTCAATTTTAACATTTTAAAAAAAAAATATCATAATTGAATTTTTTGAAGGTGTTAGACTTCTGTTTTTGCATTTTTAAGAAATTTTTGAAAAAAATAAAATTTGTGTGTGTTAGTCTTGAATTACGGAGTATTTTAAGTAAGACATGAAAATTGAGTATTTTCCTTGTGTTACACTTCAATTTTAACATATTTCCAAAAAATATCATAATTGAATTTTTTGAATGTGTTAGACTTCTGTTTGTGCATTTTTATGAAATTTTTGAAAAAGTTGAAATTTGTGTGTGTTAGTCTTCAATTATGGAGTATTTTTCGTACAACACGAAAATTGAGTATTTTTCTTGTGTTACACTTCAATTTTAACATTTTTTTAAACAAATATCTTATTTGAATTTTTTAAGGTGTTAAACATCAGTTTTTACATTTTTAAGAAATTTTTGAAAAAAATGAAATTTGTGTGTGTTATTCTTCTATTACGGAGTATTTTCAGTTCCACATGAAAATGTAGTATTTTGCTTGTGTTACACTTCAATTTTAACATTTTTCTAAAAAATATCATAATTGAAAATTTTGAAGGTGTTAGACTTCTGTTTTTACATTTTTAAAATGTTTTGAAAAAAAATGAAATTTGTGCGTGTTGGTCATCAATTACGGAGTAGTTTCAGTATGACATGAAAATTGAGTATTTTTCTTGTGTTACACTTCAATCTGAACATATTTTTAATAAATATCATAATTGAATATTTGGAAGGTGTTAGACTTCTGTTTGTGCATTTTTATGAAATTTTTTAAAAAATTGAAATTTGTGTGTGTTAGTCTTCAATTACCGAGTATTTTGAGTACGGCATAACAATTAAGTATTTTTCTTGTGTTACACTTTAATTAAACATTTTTAAAAATGAATATCTAACTTGAATTTTTGAAGGTGTTCAACTTCAGTTTTTGCATTTTTAAGAAATTGTTGAAAAAAATGAAATTTGCGTGTGTTAGTCTTCAATTACTGAGTATTTTCAGTGCGACATGAAAATGTAGTATTTAGCTTGTGTTACACTTCAATTTTAACATTTAAAAAAAAATATCATAACTGAATTTTTTGAAGGTGTTAGACTTCTGTTTTTACATTTTTTCGAAATTTTTGAAAAAAATGAAATTTGTGTGTGATAGTCTTCAATTACGGACTATTTTCAGTACCACATCAAAATGTAGTATTTTTCTTGTGTTACACTTCAATTTTAACATATTTTTAAAAAATATCACAATTGAATTTTTTGAAGATGTTAGACTTCTGTTTTTACATTTGTATGAAATTTTGAAAAAAAATGAAATTTGTGTGTGTTAGTCTTCAATTACGGAGTATTTTGAGTACGACATGAAAATTGAGTATTTTTCTTGTGTTACACTTCAATTTTAACATATTTTTAAAAAATGTCATAATTGAATTTTTTGAAGGTTTTAGACTTCTGTTTGTGCATTTTTATGAAATTTTTGAAAAAATTGAAATTTGTGCGTGTTAGTCTTCAATTAATGAGTATTTTTCGTACGACACGAAAATTGAGTATTTTTCTTGAGATACACTTCAATTTTAACATTTTTTTAAACAAATATCTTATTTGAATTTTTTAAAGGTGTTAAACATCAGTTTTTGCATTTTTATGAAATTTAAAAAAAAAAAGAAATTTGTGTGTGTTAGTCTTCAATTACGGAGTATTTTCAGTACGACATGAACATGTACTATTTTGCTTGTGTTACACTTCAATTTAAACATTTCTAAAAAATATATCATAATTGAATTTTTGGAAGGTGTTAGACTTCTGTTTTTGCATTTTTAAGAAATTTTTGAAAAAAATGAAATTTGTGTGTGTTAGTCTTCAATTACGGAGCATTTTGAGTACGACATGAAAATTGAGTATTTTTCTTGTGTTACACTTCAATTTTAAAATATTTTAAAAAAATATCATAATTGAATTTTTTGAAGGTTTTAGACTTCTGTTTGTCCATTTTTATGAAATTTTTGAAAATACCGAAATTTATGTGTGTTAGTCTTCAATTACTGAGTATTTTGAGTACGACATGAAAATTGAGTATTTTTCTTGTGTTACACTTTAATTTTAACATTTTAAAAAAAAAAATCTTAATTGAATTTTTGATGGTGTTAAACTTCAGTTTTTGCATTTTTAAGAAATTGTTGAATAAAATGAAATTTGTGTGTGTTAGTCTTCAATTACGGAGTATTTTCAGTACGACATGAAAATTGAGTATTTTTGTTGTGTTACACTTCTATTTTAACTTATTTTTAAAAAATATCATAACTGAATTTTTTGAAGGTGTTCGACTTCTGTTTGTGCATTTTTATGAAATTTTTGAAAAAATTGAAATTTGTGTGTGTTAGTGTTCAATTACGGAGTATTTATAGTACGACATGAACATGTAGTATTTTGCTTGTGTTACACTTCAATTTTAACATTTTTAAAAAAAAATATCATAATTGAATTTTTTGAAGGTGTTAGACTTCTGTTTTTGCATTTTTAAGAAATTTTTGAAATAAATAAAATTTGTGCGTGTTAGTCTTGAATTACGGAGTATTTTAAGTAAGACATGAAAATTCAGTATTTTTCTTGTGTTACACTTCAATTTTAAAATATTTTCAAAAAATATCATAATTGAATTTTTTGAATGTGTTAGACTTCTGTTTGTGCATTTTTATGAAATTTTTGAAAAAATTGAAATTTGTGTGTGTTAGTCTTCAATTATGGAGTATTTTTCGTACAACACGAAAATTGAGTATTTTTCTTGTGTTGCACTTCAATTTTAACATTTTTTTAAAGAAATATCTTATTTTAATTTTTTTAAGGTGTTACATCAGTTTTTACATTTTTAAGAAATTTTTGAAAAAAATGAAATTTGTGTGTGTTATTCTTCTATTACGGAGTATTTTCAGTTCCACATGAAAATGTAGTATTTTGCTTGTGTTACACTTCAATTTTAACATTTTTTTAAAAAATTTCATAATTGAAATTTTTGAAGGTGTTAGACTTCTGTTTTTACATTTTTAAAATGTTTTGAAAAAAAATGAAATTTGTGCGTGTTGGTCATCAATTACGGAGTAGTTTCAGTATGACATGAAAATTGAGTATTTTTCTTGTGTTACACATCAATTTTAACATATTTTTAATAAATATCATAATTGAATATTTGGAAGGTGTTAGACTTCTGTTTGTGCATTTTTATGAAATTTTTTTAAAAATTGAAATTTGTGTGTGTTAGTCTTCAATTACCGAGTATTTTGAGTACGGCATAAAAATGAAGTATTTTTCTTGTGTTACACTTTAATTTAACATTTTTAAAAATGAATATCTTAATTGAATTTTTGAAGGTGTTCAACTTCAGTTTTTGCATTTTTAAGAAATTGTTGAAAAAAATGAAATTTGCGTGTGTTAGTCTTCAATTACTGAATATTTTCAGTGCGACATGGAAATGTAGTATTTAGCTTGTGTTACACTTCAATTTTAACATTTTTAAAAAAAATATCATAACTGAATTTTTTGAAGGTGTTAGACTTTTGTTTTTACATTTACATTTTTTAGAAATTTTTGAAAAAAATGAATTTTGTGTGTGTTAATCTTCAATTATGGAGTATTTTCAGTACCACATGAAAATGTAGTATTTTTCTTGTGTTACACTTCAATTTTAACATTTTTTAAAAACATATCACAATTGAATTTTTTGAAGATGTTAGACTTCTGTTTTTACATTTGTATGAAATTTTTAAAAAAAATGAAATTTGTGTGTGTTAGTCTTCAATTACGGAGTATTTTGAATACGACATGAAAATTGAGTATTTTTCTTGTGTTACACTTCAATTTTAACATATTTTTAAAAAATATCATAATTGAATTTTTTGAAGGTTTTAGACTTCTGTTTGTGCATTTTTATGAAATTTTTGAAAAAATTGAAATTTGTGTCTGTTAGTCTTCAATTAATGAGTATTTTTCTTGTGTTACACTTCAATTTTAACATATTTTCAAAAAACATCATAATTGAATTTTTTGAAGGTGTTAGACTTCTGTTTGTCCATTTTTATGAAATTTTTGAAAAAATCGAAATTTGTGTGTGTTATTCTTCAATTACCGAATATTTTGAGTACGACATGAAAATTGAGTATTTTTCTTGTGTTACACTTTAATTTTAACATTTAAAAAGAAAAATCATAATTGAATTTTTGATGGTGTTAAATTTCAGTTTTTGCATTTTTAAGAAATTGTTGAATAAAATGAAATTTGTGTGTGTTAGTCTTCAATTACGGAGTATTTTCACTACGACATGAAAATTGAGTATTTTTCTTGTGTTACACTTCTATTTTAACTTATTTTTAAAAAATATCATAACTGAATTTTTTGAAGGTGTTCGACTTCTGTTTGTGCATTTTTATGAAATTTTTGAAAAAATTGAAATTTGTGTGTGTTAGTGTTCAATTACGGAGTATTTACAGTACGACATGAACATGTAGTATTTTGCTTGTGTTACACTTCAATTTTAACATTTTTAAAAAAAAATATCATAATTGAATTTTTTGAAGGTGTTAGACTTCTGTTTTTGCATTTTTAAGAAATTTTTGAAATAAATAAAATTTGTGCGTGTTAGTCTTGAATTACGGAGTATTTTAAGTAAGACATGAAAATTCAGTATTTTTCTTGTGTTACACTTCAATTTTAACATATTTCCAAAAAATATCATAATTGAATTTTTTGAATGTGTTAGACTTCTGTTTGTGCATTTTTATGAAATTTTTGAAAAAGTTGAAATTTGTGTGTGTTAGTCTTCAATTATGGAGTATTTTTCGTACAACACGAAAATTGAGTATTTTTCTTGTGTTACACTTCAATTTTAACATTTTTTTAAACAAATATCTTATTTGAATTTTTTAAGGTGTTAAACATCAGTTTTTACATTTTTAAGAAATTTTTGAAAAAAATGAAATTTGTGTGTGTTATTCTTCTATTACGGAGTATTTTCAGTTCCACATGAAAATGTAGTATTTTGCTTGTGTTACACTTCAATTTTAACATTTTTCTAAAAAATATCATAATTGAAAATTTTGAAGGTGTTAGACTTCTGTTTTTACATTTTTAAAATGTTTTGAAAAAAAATGAAATTTGTGCGTGTTGGTCATCAATTACGGAGTAGTTTCAGTATGACATGAAAATTGAGTATTTTTCTTGTGTTACACTTCAATCTGAACATATTTTTAATAAATATCATAATTGAATATTTGGAAGGTGTTAGACTTCTGTTTGTGCATTTTTATGAAATTTTTTAAAAAATTGAAATTTGTGTGTGTTAGTCTTCAATTACCGAGTATTTTGAGTACGGCATAACAATTAAGTATTTTTCTTGTGTTACACTTTAATTAAACATTTTTAAAAATGAATATCTAACTTGAATTTTTGAAGGTGTTCAACTTCAGTTTTTGCATTTTTAAGAAATTGTTGAAAAAAATGAAATTTGCGTGTGTTAGTCTTCAATTACTGAGTATTTTCAGTGCGACATGAAAATGTAGTATTTAGCTTGTGTTACACTTCAATTTTAACATTTAAAAAAAAATATCATAACTGAATTTTTTGAAGGTGTTAGACTTCTGTTTTTACATTTTTTCGAAATTTTTGAAAAAAATGAAATTTGTGTGTGATAGTCTTCAATTACGGACTATTTTCAGTACCACATCAAAATGTAGTATTTTTCTTGTGTTACACTTCAATTTTAACATATTTTTAAAAAATATCACAATTGAATTTTTTGAAGATGTTAGACTTCTGTTTTTACATTTGTATGAAATTTTGAAAAAAAATGAAATTTGTGTGTGTTAGTCTTCAATTACGGAGTATTTTGAGTACGACATGAAAATTGAGTATTTTTCTTGTGTTACACTTCAATTTTAACATATTTTTAAAAAATGTCATAATTGAATTTTTTGAAGGTTTTAGACTTCTGTTTGTGCATTTTTATGAAATTTTTGAAAAAATTGAAATTTGTGCGTGTTAGTCTTCAATTAATGAGTATTTTTCGTACGACACGAAAATTGAGTATTTTTCTTGTGATACACCTCAATTTTAACATTTTTTTAAACAAATATCTTATTTGAATTTTTTAAAGGTGTTAAACATCAGTTTTTGCATTTTTAAGAAATTAAAAAAAAAAATGAAATTTTTGTGTGTTAGTCTTCAATTATGGAGTATTTTCAGTACGACATGAACATGTACTATTTTGCTTGTGTTACACTTCAATTTAAACATTTCTAAAAAATATATCATAATTGAATTTTTGGAAGGTGTTAGATTTCTGTTTTTGCATTTTTAAGAAATTTTTCAAAAAAATGAAATTTGTGTGTTTTTGTCTTCAATTACGGAGTATTTTGAGTACGACATGAAAATTGAGTATTTTTCTTGTGTCACACTTCAATTTTAACATATTTTCAAAAAATATGATAATTGAATTTTTTGAAGGTGTTAGACTTCTGTTTGTCCATTTTTATGAAATTTTTGAAAAAATCGAAATTTGTGTGTGTTAGTCTTCAATTACCGAGTATTTTGAGTACGACATGAAAATTGAATATTTTTCTTGTGTTACACTTTAATTTTAACATTTAAAAAAAAAAAATCTTAATTGAATTTTTGATGGTGTAAAACTTCAGTTTTTGCATTTTTAAGAAATTGTTGAATAAAATGAAATTTGTGTGTGTTAGTCTTCAATTACGGAGTATTTTCAGTACGACATGAAAATTGAGTATTTTTCTTGTGTTACACTTCTATTTTAACTTATTTTTAAAAAATATCATGATTGAATTTTTTGAAGTTGTTCGACTTCTGTTTGTGCATTTGTATGAAATTTTTGAAAAAATTGAAATTTGTGTGTGTTAGTGTTCAATTACGGAGTATTTACAATACGACATGAACATGTAGTATTTTGGTTGTGTTACACTTCAATTTAAACATTTTAAAAAAAAATATATCATAATTGAATTTTTTGAAGGTGTTAGACTTCTCTTTTTGCATTTTTAAGAAATTTTTGAAAAAAATAAAATTTGTGTGTTTTAGTCTTGAATTACGGAATATTTTAAGTAAGAGATGAAAATTGAGTATTTTTCTTGTGTTACACTTCAATTTTAATATATTTTAAAATAATATCATAATTGAATTTTTTGAATGTGTTAGACTTCTGTTTGTGCATTTTTATGAAATTTTTGAAAAAATTGAAATTTGTGTGTGTTAGTCTTCAATTATGGAGTATTTTTCGTACAACACGAAAATTGAGTATTTTTCTTGTGTTACACTTCAATTTTAACATTTTTTTAAAGAAATATCTTATTTTAATTTTTTTAAGGTGTTAAACATCAGTTTTTACATTTTTAATAAATTTTTGAAAAAAATGAAATTTGTGTGTGTTATTCTTCTATTACGGAGTATTTTCAGTTCCACATGAAAATGTAGTATTTTGCTTGTGTTACACTTCAATTTTAACATTTTTTTAAAAAATTTCATAATTGAAATTTTTGAAGGTGTTAGACTTCTGTTTTTACATTTTTAAAATGTTTTGAAAAAAAATGGAATTTGTGCGTGTTGGTCATCAATTACGGAGTAGTTTCAGTATGACATGAAAATTGAGTATTTTTCTTGTGTTACACTTCAATTTTAACATATTTTTAATAAATATCATAATTGAATATTTGGAAGGTGTTAGACTTCTGTTTGTGCATTTTTATGAAATTTTTTAAAAAATTGAAATTTGTGTGTGTTAGTCTTCAATTACCGAGTATTTTGAGTACGGCATAAAAATTAAGTATTTTTCTTGTGTTACACTTTAATTTAACATTTTTAAAAATGAATATCTTAATTGAATTTTTGAAGGTGTTGAACTTCAGTTTTTGCATTTTTAAGAAATTGTTGAAAAAAATGAAATTTGCCTGTGTTAGTCTTCAATTACTGAGTATTTTCAGTGCGACATGAAAATGTAGTATTTAGCTTGTGTTACACTTCAATTTTAACATTTTTAAAAAAAATATCATAACTGAATTTTTTGAATATGTTAGACTTCTGTTTTTACATTTTTTAAAAATTTTTGAAAAAAATGAAATTTGTGTGTGTTAGTCTTCAATTACGGACTATTTTCAGTACCACATCAAAATGTAGTATTTTTCTTGTGTTACACTTCAATTTTAACATTTTTTTAAAAAATATCACAATTGAATTTTTTGAAGATGTTGGACTTCTGTTTATACATTTGTATGAAATTTTGAAAAAAAATGAAATTTGTGTGTGTTAGTCTTCAATTACGGAGTATTTTGAGTACGACATGAAAATTGAGTATTTTTCTTGTGTTACACTTCAATTTTAACATATTTTTAAAAAATATCATAATTAAATTTTTTGAAGGTTTTAGACTTCTGTTTGTGCATTTTTATGAAATTTTTGAAAAAATTGAAATTTGTGTGTGTTAGTCTTCAATTAATGAGTATTTTTCGTACGACACGAAAATTGAGTATTTTTCTTGTGATACACTTCAATTTTAACATTTTTTTAAACAAATATCTTATTTGAATTTTTTAAAGGTGTTAAACATCAGTTTTTGCATTTTTATGAAATTTAAAAAAAAAATGAAATTTGTGTGTGTTAATCTTCAATTACGGAGTATTTTCAGTACGACATGAACATGTACTATATTGCTTGTGTTACACTTCAATTTAAACATTTCTAAAAAATATATCATAATTGAATAATTTGTATGTGTAATTTTTTGAATGTGTTAGACTTCTGTTTGTCCATTTTTATGAAATTTTTGAAAAAATCGAAATTTGTGTGTGTTATTCTTCAATTACCGAATATTTTGAGTACGACATGAAAATTGAGTATTTTTCTTGTGTTACACTTTAATTTTAATATTTAAAAAAAAAAATCATAATTGAATTTTTGATGGTGTTAAACTTCAGTTTTTGCATTTTTAAGAAATTGTTGAATAAAATGAAATTTGTGTGTGATAGTCTTCAATTACGGAGTATTTTCACTACGACATGAAAATGGAGTATTTTTCTTGTGTTACACTTCTATTTTAACTTATTTTTAAAAAATATCATAACTGAATTTTTTGAAGTTGTTCGACTTCTGTTTGTGCATTTTTACGAAATTTTTGAAAAAATTGAAATTTGTGTGTGTTAGTGTTCAATTACGGAGTATTTACAGTACGACATGAACATGTAGTATTTTGCTTGTGGTACACTTCAATTTTAACATTTTAAAAAAAATATATCATAATTGAATTTTTTGAAGGTGTTAGACTTCTGTTTTTGCATTTTTAAGAAATTTTTGAAAAAAATAAAATTTGTGTGTGTTAGTCTTGAATTACGGAGTATTTTAAGTAAGACATGAAAATTGAGTATTTTTCTTGTGTTACACTTCAATTTTAACATATTTTAAAAAAATATCATAATTAAATTTTTTGAATGTGTTAGACTTCTGTTTGTGCATTTTTATGAAATTTTTGAAAAAATTGAAATTTGTGTGTGTTAGTCTTGAATTATGGAGTATTTTTCGTACAACACGAAAATTGAGTATTTTTCTTGTGTTACACTTCAATTTTAACATTTTTTTAAACAAATATCTTATTTGAATTTTTTGAAGGTGTTAAACATCAGTTTTTACATTTTTAAGAAATTTTTGAAAAAAATGAAATTTGTGTGTGTCATTATTCTATTACGGAGTATTTTCAGTTCCACATGAAAATGTAGTACTTTGCTTGTGTTACACTTCAATTTTAACATTTTTAAAAAAAATATAATAATTGAAATTTTTGAAGGTGTTAGAATTCTGTTCTTACATTTTTAAAATTTTTTGAAAAAAAATGAAATTTGTGCGTGTTGGTCATCAATTACGGAGTAGTTTCAGTATGACATGAAAATTGAGTATTTTTCTTGTGTTACAATTCAATTTTAACATATTTTTAATAAATATCATAATTGAATATTTGGAAGGTGTTAGACTTCTGTTTGTGAATTTTTATGAAATTTTTTAAAAAATTGAAATTTGTGTGTGTTAGTCTTCAATTACCGAGTATTTTGAGTACGGCGTAAAAATTAAGTATTTTTCTTGTGTTACACTTTAATTTAACATTTTTAAAAATGAATATCTTAATTGAATTTTTGAAGGTGTTCAAATTCAGTCTTTGCATTTTTAAGAAATTGTTGAAAAAAATGAAATTTGCGTGTGTCAGTCTTCAATTAATGTGTATTTTCAGTACGACATGAAAATGTAGTATTTAGCTTGTGTAACACTTCAATTTTAACATTTTAAAAAAAAATATCATAACTGAATTTTTTGAAGGTGTTAGACTTCTGTTTCTACATTTTTTAGAAATTTTTGAAAAAAATGAAATTTGTGTGTGTTATTCTTCAATTACGGAGTATTTTCAGTACCACATGAAAATGTAGTATTTTTCTTGTGTTACACTTCAATTTTAACATTTTTTAAAAAAATATCACAATTGAATTTTTTGAAGATGTTAGACTTCTGTTTTTACATTTGTATGAAATTTTGAAAAAAAATGAAATTTGTGTGTGTTAGTCTTGAATTACGGAGTATTTTGAATACGACATGAAAATTGAGTATTTTTCTTGTGTTACACTTCAATTTTAACATATTTTTGAAAAAGATCATAATTGAATTTTTTGAAGGTTTTAGACTTCTGTTTGTGCATTTTTATGAAATTTTTGAAAAAATTGAAATTTGTGTGTGTTAGTCTTCAATTAATGAGTATTTTTCGAACGACACGAAAATTGAGTATTTTTCTTGTGATACACTTCAATTTTGACATTTGTTTAAACAAATATATTATTTGAATTTTTTGAAGGTGTTAAACATCAGTTTTTACATTTTTTAGAAATTTTTGAAAAAAATGAAATTTGTGTGTGTTATTATTCTATTACGGAGTATTTTCAGTTCCACATGAAAATGTAGTATTTTGCTTGTGTTACACTTCAACTTTAACATTTTTTAAAAAAATATAATAATTGAAATTTTTGAAGGTGTTAGAATTCTGTTCTTACATTTTTAAAATTTTTTAAAAAAAAATGAAATTTGTGCGTGTTGGTCATCAATTACGGAGTAGTTTCAGTATGACATGAAAATTGAGTATTTTTCTTTTGTTACACTTCAATTTTAACATATTTTTAATAAATATCATAATTGAATATTTGGAAGGTGTTAGACTTCTGTTTGTGCATTTTTTTGAAATTTTTTAAAAAATTTAAATTTGTGTGTGTTAGTCTTCAATTACCGAGTATTTTGAGTACGGCGTAAAAATTAAGTATTTTTCTTGTGTTACACTTTAATTTAACATTTTTAAAAATGAATATCTTAATTGAATTTTTGAAGGTGTTCAAATTCAGTCTTTGCATTTTTAAGAAATTGTTGAAAAAAATGAAATTTGCGTGTGTTAGTCTTCAATTACTGAGTATTTTCAGTACGACATGAAAATGTAGTATTTAGCTTGTGTAACACTTCAATTTTAACATTTTAAAAAAAAATATCATAACTGAATTTTTTGAAGGTGTTAGACTTCTGTTTTTACATTTTTTAGAAATTTTTGAAAAAAATGAAATTTGTGTGTGTTAGTCTTCAATTACGGAGTATTTTCAGTACCACATGAAAATGTAGTATTTTTCTTGTGTTACACTTCAATTTTAACATTTTTTAAAAAAATATCACAATTGAATTTTTTGAAGATGTTAGACTTCTGTTTTTACATTTGTATGAAATTTTGAAAAAAAATGAAATTTGTGTGTGTTAGTCTTGAATTACGGAGTATTTTGAATACGACATGAAAATTGAGTATTTTTCTTGTGTTACACTTCAATTTTAACATATTTTTGAAAAAGATCATAATTGAATTTTTTGAAGGTTTTAGACTTCTGTTTGTGCATTTTTATGAAATTTTTGAAAAAATTGAAATTTGTGTGTGTTAGTCTTCAATTAATGAGTATTTTTCGAACGACACGAAAATTGAGTATTTTTCTTGTGATACACTTCAATTTTGACATTTGTTTAAACAAATATCTTATTTGAATTTTTTGAAGGTGTTAAACATCAGTTTTTACATTTTTTAGAAATTTTTGAAAAAAATGAAATTTGTGTGTGTTATTATTCTATTACGGAGTATTTTCAGTTCCACATGAAAATGTAGTATTTTGCTTGTGTTACACTTCAATTTTAACATTTTTTTAAAAAATATAATAATTGAAATTTTTGAAGGTGTTAGAATTATGTTCTTACATTTTTAAAATTTTTTGAAAAAAAATGAAATTTGTGCGTGTTGGTCATCAATTACGGAGTAGTTTCAGTATGACATGAAAATTGAGTATTTTTCTTGTGTTACACTTCAATTTTAACATATTTTTAATAAATATCATAATTGAATATTTGGAAGGTGTTAGACTTCTGTTTGTGCATTTTTTTGAAATTTTTTAAAAAATTGAAATTTGTGTGTGTTAGTCTTCAATTACCGAGTATTTTGAGTACGGCGTAAAAATTAAGTATTTTTCTTGTGTTACACTTTAATTTAACATTTTTAAAAATGAATATCTTAATTCAATTTTTGAAGGTGTTCAAATTCAGTCTTTGCATTTTTAAGAAATTGTTGAAAAAAATGAAATTTGCGTGTGTTAGTCTTCAATTACTGAGTATTTTTAGTACGACATTAAAATGTAGTATTTAGCTTGTGTAACACTTCAATTTTAACATTTTTAAAAAAAATATCATAACTGAATTTTTTGAAGGTGTTAGACTTCTGTTTTTACATTTTTTAGAAATTTTTGAAAAAAATAAAATTTGTGTGTGTTAGTCTTCAATTACGGAGTATTTTCAGTACCACATGAAAATGTAGTATTTTTCTTGTGTTACACTTCAATTTTAACATTTTTTAAAAAAATATCACAATTGAATTTTTTGAAGATGTTAGACTTCTGATTTTACATTTGTATGAAATTTTGAAAAAAAATGAAATTTGTGTGTGTTAGTCTTGAATTACGGAGTATTTTGAATACGACATGAAAATTGAGTATTTTTCTTGTGTTACACTTCAATTTTAACATATTTTTGAAAAAGATCATAATTGAATTTTTTGAAGGTTTTAGACTTCTGTTTGTGCATTTTTATGAAATTTTTGAAAAAATTGAAATTTGTGTGTGTTAGTCTTCAATTAATGAGTATTTTTCGAATGACACGAAAATTGAGTATTTTTCTTGTGATACACTTCAATTTTGACATTTGTTTAAACAAATATCATATTTGAATTTTTTGAAGGTGTTAAACATCAGTTTTTGCATTTTTCAGAAATTTTTAAATAAAATGAAATTTGTGTGTGTTAGTCTTCAATTACGGAGTATTTTCAGTACGACATGAACATGTACTATTTTGCTTGTGTTACACTTCAATTTAAACATTTCTAAAAAATATATCATAATTAAATTTTTGGAAGGTGTTACACTTCTGTTTTTGCATTTTTATGAAATTTTTGAAAAAAGTGAAATTTATGTGTGTTAGTCTTCAATTACGGAGTATTTTGAGTACGACATGAAAATTGAGTATTTTTCTTGTGTTACACTTCAATTTTAACATATTTTGAAAAAATATCATAATTGAATTTTTTGAAAGTGTTAGACTTCTGTTTGTGCATTTTTATGAAATTTTTGATAAAATTGAAATTTGTGTGTGTTAGTCTTCAATTACTGATTATTTTTCGTACGACATGAAAATTGAGATTTTTCTTGTGTTATACTTCAATTTTAACATTTTGTTAAACAAATATCTTATTTGAATTTTTTGAAGGTGTTAAAGATCAGTTTTTGCATTTTTAAGAAATTTTTGAAAAAAAACAAATTTGTGTGTTAGTCTTCAATTACGGAGTATTTTCAGTACCACATGAAAATGTAGTATTTTTCTTGTGTTACACTTAAATTTTAACATTTTTTTAAAAAATATCATAATTGAATTTTTTGAAGGTGTTAGACTTCTGTTTTTTCATTTGTATGAAATTTTGAAAAAAAATGAAATTTGTTTGTGTTAGTCTTCAATTACGGAGTAGTTTCAGTTCTAAATGAAAATTGAGTATTTTTCTTGTGTTACACTTCAATTTTAACATATTTTTAAAAATATCATAATTGAATTTTTTGAAGGTGTTAGACTTCTGTTTGTGCATTTTTATGAAATTTTTGAAAAAATTGAAATTTGTGTGTGTTAGTCTTCAATTACCGAGTATTTTGAGTACGACAAGAAAATTGAGTATTTTTCTTGTGTCACACTTTAATTTTAACATTAAAAAAAAATAAATCTGAATTGAATTTTTGAAGGTGTTAAACTTCAGTTTTTACATTTTTAAGAAATTGTTGAAAAAAATGAAATTTGTGTGTGTTAGTCTTCAATTACAGAGTATTTTCAGTACGACATGAAAATTGAGTAATTTTCTTGTGTTACACTTCTATTTGAACATATTTTTAAAAATATCACAATTGAATTTTTTGTAGGTGTTCGACATCTGTTTGTGCATTTTTATGAAATTTTTGAAAAAATTGAAATTTGTGTGTGTTAGTCTTCAATTAGGGAGTATTTACAATACGACATGAACATGTAGTATTTTGCATGTGTTACACTTCAATTTTAACATCTTAAAAAAAAATCATAATTGAATTTTTTGAAGGTGTTAGACTTCTGTTTTTGCATTTTTAAGAAATTAATGAAAAAAATGAAATTTGTGTGTATTTGTCTTCAATTACGGAGTATTTTGAGTAAGACATGAAAATTGAGTATTTTACTTGTGTTACACTTCAATTTTAACATTTAAAAAAAAAATATCATAATTGAATTTTTTGAAGGTGTTAGACTTCTGTTTTTACATTTGTATGAAATTTTGAAAAAAAATGAAATTTGTGTGTGTGAGTCTTCAATTACGGAGTATTTTGAGTACGACATGAAAATTGAGTATTTTTCTTGTGTTACACTTCAATTTCAACATATTTTTCAAAAATATCATAATTGAATTTTTTGAAGGTGTTAGACTTCTGTTTGTGCATTTTTATGAAATTTTTGAAAAAATTAAAATTTGTGTGTGTTAGTCTTCAATTAATGAGTATTTTTCGTACGGCATGAAAATTTGAGTATTTTTCTTGTGTTACACTTCAATTTTAACATTTTTTTAAACAAATATCTTATTTGAATTTTTTGAAGGTGTTAAACATATGTTTTTGCATTTCTAAGAAATTTAAAAAAAAAATGAAATTTGTGTGTAAGTCTTCAATTACGGAGTATTTTCAGTACCACAAGAAAATGTAGTATTTTTCATGTGTTACGTTTCAATTTTTACATTTTTAAAAAAAATATCATAATTGAATTTTTTGAAGGTGTTGGACTTCTGTTTTTACATTTGTATGAAATTTTGAAAAAAAATAAAATTTGTGGGTGTTAGTCTTCAATTACGGAGTAGTTTCAGTTCGACATGAAAACTGAGTATATTTCTTGTGTTACACTTCAATTTTAACATATTTTTAAAAAATATCATAATTGAATTTTTTTGAAGGTGTTAGACTTCTGTTTGTCCATTTTTATGAAATTTTTGAAAAAATTGAAATTTGTGTATGTTAGTCTTCAATTACCGAGTATTTTGAGTTCGACATGAAAATTGAGTATATTTCTTTTGTTACACTTTAATTTTAACATTTTAAAAAAAAAAATCTTAATTGAATTTTTGAAGGTGTTAAACTTCAGTTTTGGCATTTTTAAGAAATTGTTGAAAAAAATGAAATTTGTGTGTGTTAGTCTTCAATTACGGAGTGGTTTCAGTTCGACATGAAAATTGAGTATTTTTCTTGTGTTACACTTCAATTTTAACATATTTTAAAAAAATATCATAATTGAATTTTTTGAAGGTGTTAGACTTCTGTTTTTGCATTTTAAAGAAATGTTTGAAAAAAATGAAATTTGTGTGTGTTAGTCTTGAATTACGGAGTATTTTGAGTAAGACATGAAAATTGAGTATTTCTCTTGTGTTACACTTCAATTTTAACAAATTTTCAAAAAATATCATAATTGAATTTTTTGAAGGTGTTAGACTTCTGTTTGTGCATTTTTATGAAATTTTTGAAAAAAATTGAAATTTGTGTTTGTTAGTCTTCAATTAATGAGTATTTTTCGTACCACATGAAAATTGAGTATTTTTCTTGTGTTACACTCCAATTTTAAATTTTTTTTAAACATATATCTTATTTGAATTTTTTGAAGGTGTTAAACATCAGTTTTTGCATTTTTAAAAAAATTAAAAAAAAATGAAATTTGTGTGTGTTAGTCTTCAATTACGGAGTATTTTCAGTACGACATGAACATGTACTATTTTGCTTGTGTTACACTTCAATTTAAACATTTCTAAAAAATATATCATAATTGAATTTTTTGAAGGTGTTAGACTTCTGTTTTTGCATTTTTATGAAATTTTTGAAAAAAATGAAATTTGTGTGTGTTAGTCTTCAATTACGGAGTCTTTTGAGTACGACATGAAAATTGAGTATTTTTCTTGTGTTACACTTCAATTTTAACATATTTTAAAAATATATCATAATTGAATTTTTTGAAGGTGTTAGACTTCTGTTTGTGCATTTTTATGAAATTTTTGAGAAAATTTGAATTTGTGTGTGTTAGTCTTCAATTACTGAGTATTTTTCGTACGACATGAAAATTTATTATTTTTCTTGTGTTACACTTCAATTTAAACATTTTTTAAACAAATATCTTATTTGAATTTTTTGATGGTGTTAAAGATCAGTTTTTGCATTTTTAAGAAATTTTTGAAAAAAAAGAAATTTGTGTGTGTTAGTCTTCAATTACGGAGTATTTTGAGTACGACATGAAAATTTAGTATTTTTCTTGTGTTACACTTCAATTTTAACATATTTTCAAAAAATATCATAATTGAATTTTTTGAAGGTGTTAGACTTCTGTTTGTGCATTTTTATGAAATTTTTGATAAAATTCAAATTTGTGTGTGTTAGTCTTCAATTACTGTGTATTTTTCGTACGACATGAAAATGTAGTATTTTTCTTGTGTTACACTTCAATTTTAACATTTTTTAAAAGAATATCATAATTTAATTTTTTGAAGGTGTTAGACTTCTGTTTTTACATTTGTATGAAATTTTGAAAAAAATGAAATTTGTGTGTGTTAGTCTTCAATTACGGAGTAGTTTCAATTCGACATGAAAATTGAGTATTTTTCTTGTGTTACACTTCAATTTTAACATATTTTTAAAAAATATCATAATTGAATTTTTTGAAGGTGTTAGACTTCTGTTTGTGCATTTTTAAGAAATTTTTGAAAAAAATGAAATTTGTGTATGTTAGTCTTGAATTACGGAGTATTTTGAGTAAGACATGAAAATTGAGTATTTTTCTTGTGTTACACTTCAATTTTAACAAATTTTCAAAAAATATCATAATTGAATTTTTTGAACGTGTTAGACTTCTGTTTGTGCATTTTTATGAAATTTTTGAAAAAATTGAAATTTGTGTTTGTTAGTCTTCAATTAATTGAGTATTTTTCTTGTGTTACACTTCAATTTAAAATTTTTTTTAAACAAATATCTTATTTGAATTTTTTGAAGGTGTTAAACATCAGTTTTTGCATTTTTAAGAAATTTTTAAAAAAAATGAAATTTGTGTGTGTTAGTCTTCAATTATGGAGTATTTTCAGTACGACATGAACATGTACTATTTTGCTTGTGTTACACTTTAATTTTAACATTTTAAAAAAAAAAAATCTTAATTGAATTTTTGAAGGTGTTAAACTTCAGTTTTTGCATTTTTAAGAAATTGTTGAAAAAAATGAAATTTGTGTGTGTTAGTCTTCAATTACGGAGTATGTTCAGTACGACATGAAAATTGAGGATTTTTCTTGTGTTACACTTCAATTTTAACATATTTTTAAAAAATATCATAAATGAATTTTTTGAAGGTGTTAGATTTCTGTTTGTGCATTTTTATGAAATTTTTGATAAAATTAAAATTTGTGTGTGTTAGTCTTCAATCACTGAGTATTTTTCGTACGACATGAAAATTGAGTATTTTTCTTGTGTTACACTTGAATTTAAACATTTTTTAAACAAATATCTTATTTGAATTTTTTGAAGGTGTTAAAGATCAGTTTTTGCATTTTTAAGAAATTTTTGAAAAAAAAGAAATTTGTGTGTGTTAGTCTTCAATTACGGAGTATTTTGAGCACGACATGAAAATTGAGTATTTTTCTTGTGTTACACTTCAATTTTAACATATTTTCAAAAAATATCATAATTGAATTTTTTGAAGGTGTTAGACTTCTGTTTGTGCATTTTTATGAAATTTTTGATAAAATTCAAATTTGTGTGTGTTAGTCTTCAATTACTGAGTATTTTTAGTACGAAATGAAAGTGTAGTATTTTTCTTGTGTTACACTTCAATTTTAACATTTTTTAAAAGAATATCATAATTGAATTTTTTGAAGGTGTTAGACTTCTGTTTTTTCATTTGTATGAAATTTTGAAAAAAAAATGAAATTTGTGTGTGTTAGTCTTCAATTACGGAGTAGTTCCAATTCGACATGAAATTTGAGTATTTTTGTTGTGTTACACTTCAATTTTAACATATTTTTAAAAAATATCATAATTGAATTTTTTGAAGGTGTTAGACTTCTGTTTGTGCATTTTTATGAAATTTTTGAAAAAATTGAAATTTGTGTGTGTTAGTCTTCAATTACCGAGTATTTTGAGTACGACAAGAAAATTGAGTATTTTTCTTGTGTTAGACTTTAATTTTAACATTTAAAAAAAAATATCTGAATTGAATTTTTGAAGGTGTTAAACTTCAGTTTTTGCATTTTTAAGAAATTGTTGAAAAAAATGAAACTTGTGTGTGTTAGTCTTCAATTACGGAGTATTTTCAGTATGACATGAAAATTGAGTATTTTTCTTGTGTTACACTTCTATTTTAACATATTTTTAAAAATATCATAATTGAATTTTTTGAAGGTGTTCGACTTCTGTTTGTGCATTTTTATGAAAATTTTGAAAAAATTGAAATTTGTGTGTGTTAGTCTTCAATTACGGAGTATTTACAGTACGACATGAACATGTAGTATTTTGCATGTGTTACACTTCAATTTTAACATTTTGAAAAAAAAATATCATAATTGAATTTTTTGAAGGTGTTAGACTTTTGTTTTTACATTTTTGTGCAATTTTGAAAAAAAATAAAATTTTTGTGTGTTAGTCTTCAATTACGGAGTAGTTTCAGTTCGACATGAAAATTGAGTATTTTTCTTGTGTTACACTTCAATTTTAACATATTTAAAAAAAATATCATAATTGAATTTTTTTAAGGTGTTAGACTTCTGTTTGTCCATTTTTATGAAATTTTTGAAAAAATTGAAATTTGTGTGTGTTAGTCTTCAATTACCGAGTATTTTGAGTTCGACATGAAAATTGAGTATTTTTCTTGTGTTACACTTTAATTTTAACATTTTTTTAAAAAAAAATCTTAATTGAATTTTTGAAGGTGTTAAACTTCAGTTTTTGCAATTTTAAGAAATTGTTGAAAAAAATGAAATTTGTGTGTGTTAGTCTTCAATTACGGAGTATTTTCAGTACGAAATGAAAATTGAGGATTTTTCTTGTGTTACACTTCAATTTTAACATATTTTTAAAAAATATCATAATTGTATTTTTTGAAGGTGTTAGATTTCTGTTTGTGCATTTTTATGAAATTTTTGATAAAATTGAAATTTGTGTGTGTTAGTCTTCAATTACTGAGTATTTTTCGTACGACATGAAAATTGAGTATTTTTCTTGGGTTACACTTCAATTTTAACATTTTTTTAAACAAATATCTTATTTGAATTTTTTGAAGGTGTTAAACATCAGTTTTTGCATTTTTAAGAAATTTTTTATAAAAATGAAATTTGTATATGTTAGTCTTCAATTACAGAGTATTTTCAGTACGACATGCACATGTAATATTTTGCTTGTGTTACACTTCAATTTAAACATTTCTGAAAAATATATCATAATTGAATTTTTTGAAGGTGTTAGACTTCTGTTTGTGCATTTTTATGAAATTTTTGAAAAAAATTGAAATTTGTGTGTGTTAGTCTTCAATTACGGAGTAGTTTCAATTCGACATGAAAATTGAGTATTTTTCTTGTGTTACACTTCAATTTTAACATATTTTTAAAAAATATCATAATTGAATTTTTTGAAGGTGTTAGACTTCTGTTCGTGCATTTTTATGAAATTTTTGAAAAAATTGAAATTTGTGTGTGTTAGTCTTCAATTACCGAGTATTTTGAGTACGACAAGAAAATTGAGAATTTTTCTTGTCTTACACTTTAATTTTAACATTTAAAAAAAATATCTGAATTGAATTTCTGAAGGTGTTAAACTTCAGTTTTTGCATTTTTATGAAATTGTTGAAAAAAATGAAACCTGTGTGTGTTAGTCTTCAATTACGGAGTATTTTCAGTACGACATGAAAATTGAGTATTTTTCTTGTGTTACACTTCTATTTTAACATATTTTTAAAAATATCATAATTGAATTTTTTGAAGGTGTTCGACTTCTGTTTGTGCATGTTTATGAAAATTTTGAAAAAAATGAAATTTGTGTGTGTTAGTCTTCAATTACGGAGTATTTACAGTACGACATGAACATGTAGTATTTTGCATGTGTTACACTTCAATTTTAAAATTTTAAAAAAAAAATATCATAATTGAATTTTTTGAAGGTGTTAGACTTTTGTTTTTACATTTTTATGAAATTTTGAAAAAAAATAAAATTTTTGTGTGTTAGTCTTCAATTACGGAGTAGTTTCAGTTCGACGTGAAAATTGAGTATTTTTCTTGTGTTACACTTCAATTTTAACATATTTAAAAAAAATATCATAATTGAATTTTTTGAAGGTGTTAAACTTCTGTTTGTCCATTTTTATAAAATTTTTGAAAAAATTGAAATTTGTGTGTGTTAGTCTTCAATTACCGAGTATTTTGACTTCGACATGAAAATTGAGTATTTTTCTTGTGTTACACTTTAATTTTAACATTTTTTTAAAAAAAAATCTTAATTGAATTTTTGAACGTGGTAAACTTCAGTTTTTGCATTTTTAAGAAATTGTCGAAAAAAATGAAATTTGTGTGTGTTAGTCTTCAATTACGGAGTATTTTCAGTACGACATGAAAATTGAGGATTTTTCTTGTGTTACACTTCAATTTTAACATATTTTTAAAAAATATCATAAATGAATTTTTTGAAGGTGTTAGATTTCTGTTTGTGCATTTTTATGAAATTTTTGATAAAATTAAAATTTGTGTGTGTTAGTCTTCAATTACTGAGTATTTTTCGTACGACATGAAAATTGAGTATTTTTCTTGTGTTACACTTCAATTTTAACATTTTTTTAAACAAATATCTTATTTGAATTTTTTGAAGGTGTTAAACATCAGTTTTTGCATTTTTAAGAAATTTTTAAAAAAAATGAAATTTGTATATGTTAGTCTTTAATTACAGAGTATTTTCAGTACGACATGAACATGTACTATTTTGCTTGTGTTACACTTCAATTTTAACATATTTTAAAACATATCATAATTGAATTTTTTGAAGGTGTTAGGCTTCTGTTTGTGCATTTTTATGAAATTTTTCAAAAAATTGAAATTTGTGTGTGTTTGTCTTCAATTAATGAGTATTTTTCGTACGACATGAAAATTGAGTATTTTTCTTGTGTTACACTTCAATGTTAACATTTTTTTAAACAAATATCTTATTTGAATTTTTTGAAGGTGTTAAACATCAGTTTTTGCATTTTTAAGAAATGTTTAAAAAAAAATGAAATTTGTGTGTGTTAGTCTTCTATTACGGAGTATTTTCAGTACCACATGAAAATGTAGTATTTTGCTTTTGTTACACTTCAATTTTAACATTTTTTAAAAAAATATCATAATTGAAATTTTTGAAGGTGTTAGACTTCTGTATTTACATTTTTAAAATTTTTTGAAAAAAAATGAAATTTGTGCGTGTTAGTCATCAATTACGGAGTAGTTTCAGTATGACATGAAAATTGAGTATTTCTCTTGTGTGACACTTCGATTTTAACGTATTTTTAATAAATATAATAATTGAATATTTGGAAGGTGTTAGACTTCTGTTTGTGCATTTTTATGAAATTTTTGAAAAAATTGAAATTTGTGTGTGTTAGTCTTCAATTACCGAGTATTTTGAGTACGGCATAAAAATTGAGTATTTATCTTGTGTTACACTTCAATTTAACATTTTTAAAAATGAATATCTTAATTGAATTTTTTAAGGTGTTAAACTTCAGTTTTTTCATTTTTAAGAAATTGTTGCAAAAAATGAAATTTGTGTGTGATAGTCTTCAATTACTGAGTATTTTCAGTACGACATGAAAATTAAGTATTTAGGTTTTGTGACACTTCAATTTTAAAATTAAAAAAAAAAATATCATAACTGAATTTTTTGAAGGTGTTAGACTTCTGTTTTTACATTTTTTAGGAATTTTTCAAAAAAATGAAATTTGTGTGTGCTAGTCTTCAATTACCGAGTATTTTTAGTACGGCATGAAAATGTATGATTTTTCTTGTGTTACACTTCAATTTTAACATTTTTTTAAAAAATATCATAATTGAATTTTTTGAAGGTGTTAGACTTCTATTTTTACATTTGTATGAAATTTTGAAAAAAATGAAATTTGTGTGTGTTAGTCTTCAATTACGAAGTATTTTGAGTACGACATGAAAATTGAGTATTTTTCTTGTGTTACACTTCAATTTTAACATATTTTTAAACAAATATCTTAGTTGGTTTTTTTGAAGGTGTTAAACATCAGTTTTAGCATTTTTAAGAAATTTAAAAAAAAAAATGAAATTTGTGTGTGTTAGTCTTCAATTACGGAGTATTTTCAGTACGACATGAACATGTACTATTTTGCTTGTGTTACACTTCAATTTAAACATTTCTAAAAAATATATCATAATTGAATTTTTTGAAGGTGTTAGACTTCTGTTTTTGCATTTTTAAGAATTTTTTGAAAAACATGAAATTTGTGTTTGTTAGTCTTCAATTACGGAGTATTTTGAGTACGACATGAAAATTGAGTATTTTTCTTGTTTTACACTTCAATTTTAACATATTTTTAAAAAATATCATAATTGAATTTTTTGAAGGTGTTAGATTTCTATTTGTGCATTTTTATGAATTTTTTGATAAAATTGAAATATGTGTTTGTTTGTCTTCAATTACTGAGCATTTTTCGTACCACATGAAAATTGAGTATTTTTCTTGTGTTACACTTCAATTTTAACATTTTTTTAAACAAATATCTTAATTGAATTTTTTGAAGGTGTTAAACATCAGTTTTTGCCTTTTTAAGAAATTTTTGAAAAAAAAGAAATTTGTGTGTGTTAGTCTTCAATTACGGAGTATTTTCAGTACCACATGAAAATGTAGTCTTTTTCTTGTGTTACACTTCAATTTTAACATTTTTAAAAAAAATATCATAATTGAATTTTTTGAAGGTGTTAGACTTCTGTTTTTAAATTTGTATGAAATTTTGAAAAAAAATGAAATTTGTGTGTGTTAGTCTTCAATTACGGAGTAGTTTCAGTCCGACATGAAAATTGAGTATTTTTCTTGTGTTACACTTCGATTTTAACATATTTTTAAAAAATATCATAATTGAATATTTGGAAGGTGTTAGACTTGTGCATTTTTATGAAATTTTAGAAAAAATTGAAATTTGTGTGTGTTAGTCTTCAAATACCGAGTATTTTGAGTACGGCATAAAAATTGTGTATTTTTCTTGTGTTACACTTTAATTTAAACATTTCTAAAAAATATATCATAATTGAATTTTTTTGAAGGTGTTAGACTTCTGTTTGGGCATTTTTATGAAATTTTTGAAAAAAATTCAAATTTGTGTGTGTTAGTCTTCAATTACCGAGTATTTTGAGTACGACAAGAAAATTGAGTATTTTTCTTGTGTTACACTTTAATTTTAACATTTTTAAAAAAAAATATCTGAATTGAATTTTTGAAGGTGTTAAACTTCAGTTTTTGCATTTTTAAGAAATTGTTGAAAAAAATGAAATTTGTGTGTGTTTGTCTTCAATTACGGAGTATTTTCAGTACGACATGAAAATTGAGTATTTTTCTTGTGTTACACTTCTATTTTAACATATTTAAAAAAATATCATAATTGAATTTTTTGAAGGTGTTCGACTTCTGTTTGTGCATTTTTATGAAATTTTTGAAAAAATTGAAATTTGTGTGTGTTAGTCTTCAATTACGGAGTATTTACAGTACGACATGAACATGTAGTATTTTGCATGTGTAACACTTCAACTTTAACATTTAAAAAAAATATATCATAATTGAATTTTTTGAAGTTGTTAGACTTCTGTTTTTGCATTTTTAAGAAATTTTTGAAAAAAATAAAATTTGTGTGTGTTAGTCTTGAATTACGGAGTATTTTGAGTAAGACATGAAAATTGAGTATTTTTCTTGTGTCACACTTCAATTTTACATATTTTCAAAAAATATCATAATTGAATTTTTTTGAAGGTGTTAGACATCTGTTTGTGCATTTTTACGAAATTTTTGAAAAAATCGAAATTTGTGTGTGTTAGTCTTCAATTACGGAGTAATTTTCGTGCCACACGGAAAGTGAGTATTTTTCTTGTGTTACACTTCAATTTTAACATTTTTTTAAACAAATATCTTATTTGAATTTTTTGAAGGTATTAAACATCAGTTTTTGCATTTTTAGGAAATTTTTGAAAAAAAATGAAATTTGTGTGTGTTAGTCTTCCATTACGGAGTATTTTTAGTACCAAATGAAAATGTAGTATTTTGCTTGTGTTACACTTCAATTTTAACATTTGTTTTAAAAATATTATAATTGAAAATTTTGAAGGTGTTAGACTTCCGTTTTTACATTTTTAAAATATTTACAAAAAAAAGATGAAATTTGTGCGTGTTAGTCAGCAATTACGGAGTAGTTTCAGTATGACATGAAAATTGAGTATTTTTGTTGTGTTACCCTTCAATTTTAACATATTTTTAATAAATATCATAATGGAATATTTGGAAGCTGTTAGACTTCTGTTTGTGCATTTTTATGAAATTTTTGAAAAAATTGAAATTTGTGTGTGTTAGTCTTAAATTATCGAGTATTTTGAGTACGGCATGAAAATTGAGTATTTTTCTTGTGTTACACTTTAATTTAACATTTTTAAACATGAATATCTTAATTGAATTTTTGAAGATGTTAAACTTCAGTTTTTGCATTTTTAAGAAATAGTTCAAAAAAATGAAATTTGTGTGTGTTATCTTCAATTACTGAGTATTTTCAGTACGACATGAAAATGTACTATTTAGCTTTTGTTACACTTCAATTTTAACATTTTTAAAAAAAAAATAAAAACTGAATTTTTTGAAGGTGTTAGACTTCTGTTTTTGCATTTTTAAGAAATTTTTGAAAAAAAACAAATTTGTGTATGTTAGTCTTCAATTACGGAGTATTTTCAGTACCACATGAGAATGTTGTATTTTTCTTGTGTTACACTTCAATTTTAACATTTTTTTAAAAAATATCATAATTGAATATTTTGAAGGTGTTAAACATCAGTTTTTGCATTTTTAAGAAATTTAAAAAAAAATGAAATTTGTGTGTGTTGGTCTTCAATTATGGAGTATTTACAGTACAACATGAAAATTTAGTATTTTTCTTGTGTTACACTAAAATTTTAACATTTTTTAAAAACATATCATAATTGAGTTTATTGAAGGTGTTAGACTTTTGTTTTTACAATTTTATGAAATTTTGAAAAAAAATAAAATTTGTGTGTGTTACTCTTCAATTACGGAGTAGTTTCAGTTCGACATGAAAATTGAGTATTTTTCTTGTGTTGCACTTCAATTTTAACATATTTTTAAAAAATATCATAATTGAATTTTTTGAAGGTGTTAGACTTCTGTTTGTGCATTTTTATGAAATTTTTGAAAAAATCGAAATTTGTGTGTGTTAGTCTTCAATTACGGAGTAATATTCGTGCAACACGGAAAGTGAGTATTTTTCTTGTGTTACACTTAAATTTTAACATTTTTTTAAACAAATATCTTATTTGAATTTTTTGAAGGTGTAAAACATCAGTTTTTGTATTTTTAGGAAAGTTTTGAAAAAAAATGAAATTTGTGTGTGTTAGTCTTCTCTTACGGAGTATTTTCAGTACCAAATGAAAATGTAGTATTTTGCTTGTGTTACACTTCAATTTTAACATTTTTTAAAAAAATATAATAATTGAAAATTTTGAAGGTGTTAGACTTCCATTTTTACATTTTTAAAATATTTAGAAAAAAAAATGAATTTTGTGCGTGTTAGTCATAAATTACGGAGTAGTTTCAGTATGACATGAAAATTGAGTATTTTTCTTGTGTTACACTTCAATTTTAACATATTTTTAATACATATCATAATTGAATATTAGGAAGGTGTTAGACTTATGTTTGTGCATTTTCATGAAATTTTTGAAAAAATTGAAATTTGTGTGTGTTAGTCTTCAATTATCGAGTATTTTGAGTATGGCATGAAATTTGAGTATTTTTCTTGTGTTACACTTTAATTTAACATTTTTAAACATGAATATCTTAATTGAATTTTTGAAGGTGTTAAACTTCAGTTTTTGCATTTTTAAGAAATAGTTGAAAAAAATGAAATTTGTGTGTGTTAGTCTTCAATTACTGAGTATTTTCAGTACGACATGAAAATGTACTATTTAGCTTGTGTTACACTTCAATTTTAACATTTTTAAAAAAAATATCAAAACTGAATTTTTTTAAAGTGTTAGACTTCTGTTTTTGCATATTTGAGAAATTTTTGAAAAAAAACAAATTTGTGTATGTTAGTCGTCAATTACGGAGTATTTTCAGTACCACATGAAAATGTTGTATTTTTCTTGTGTTACACTTCAATTTTAACATTTTTTTAAAAAATATCATAATTGAATTTTTTGAAGGTGTTAAACATCAGTTTTTGCATTTTTAAGAAATTTAAAAAAAAATGAAATTTGTGTGTGTTGGTCTTCAATTATGGAGTATTTACAGTACAACATGAAAATTTAGTATTTTTCTTGTGTTACACTAAAATTTTAACATTTTTTAAAAACATATCATAATTGAGTTTATTGAAGGTGTTAGACTTTTGTTTTTACAATTTTATGAAATTTTGAAAAAAAATAAAATTTGTGTGTGTTACTCTTCAATTACGGAGTAGTTTCAGTTCGACATGAAAATTGAGTATTTTTCTTGTGTTGCACTTCAATTTTAACATATTTTTAAAAAATATCATAATTGAATTTTTTGAAGGTGTTAGACTTCTGTTTGTGCATTTTTATGAAATTTTTGAAAAAATCGAAATTTGTGTGTGTTAGTCTTCAATTACGGAGTAATATTCGTGCAACACGGAAAGTGAGTATTTTTCTTGTGTTACACTTAAATTTTAACATTTTTTTAAACAAATATCTTATTTGAATTTTTTGAAGGTGTAAAACATCAGTTTTTGTATTTTTAGGAAAGTTTTGAAAAAAAATGAAATTTGTGTGTGTTAGTCTTCTCTTACGGAGTATTTTCAGTACCAAATGAAAATGTAGTATTTTGCTTGTGTTACACTTCAATTTTAACATTTTTAAAAAAAATATAATAATTGAAAATTTTGAAGGTGTTAGACTTCCATTTTTACATTTTTAAAATATTTAGAAAAAAAAATGAATTTTGTGCGTGTTAGTCATCAATTACGGAGTAGTTTCAGTATGACATGAAAATTGAGTATTTTTCTTGTGTTACACTTCAATTTTAACATATTTTTAATACATATCATAATTGAATATTAGGAAGGTGTTAGACTTATGTTTGTGCATTTTCATGAAATTTTTGAAAAAATTGAAATTTGTGTGTGTTAGTCTTCAATTATCGAGTATTTTGAGTATGGCATGAAATTTGAGTATTTTTCTTGTGTTACACTTTAATTTAACATTTTTAAACATGAATATCTTAATTGAATTTTTGAAGGTGTTAAACTTCAGTTTTTGCATTTTTAAGAAATAGTTGAAAAAAATGAAATTTGTGTGTGTTAGTCTTCAATTACTGAGTATTTTCAGTACGACATGAAAATGTACTATTTAGCTTGTGTTACACTTCAATTTTAACATTTTTAAAAAAAATATCAAAACTGAATTTTTTTAAAGTGTTAGACTTCTGTTTTTGCATATTTAAGAAATTTTTGAAAAAAAACAAATTTGTGTATGTTAGTCGTCAATTACGGAGTATTTTCAGTACCACATGAAAATGTTGTATTTTTCTTGTGTTACACTTCAATTTTAACATTTTTTTAAAAAATATCATAATTGAATTTTTTGAAGGTGTTAAACATCAGTTTTTGCATTTTTAAGAAATTAAAAAAAAAATGATATTTGTGTGTGTTAGTCTTCCATTACGGAGTATTTTTAGTACCAAATGAAAATGTAGTATTTTGCTTGTGTTACACTTCAATTTTAACATTTTTTTAAAAAATATAATAATTGAAAATTTTGAAGGTGTTAGACTTCCGTGTTTACATTTTTAAAATATTTAGAAAAAAAAATGAAATTTGTGCGTGTTAGTCATCAATTACGGAGTAGTTTCAGTATGACATGAAAATTGAGTATTTTTCTTGTGTTACACTTCAATTTTAACATATTTTTAATAAATATCATAATTGAATATTAGGAAGGTGTTAGACTTCTGTTTGTGCATTTTCTTGAAATTTTTGATAAAATTGAAATTTGTGTGTGTTAGTCTTCAATTATCGAGTATTTTGAGTACGGCATGAAATTTGAGTATTTTTCTTGTGTTACACTTTAATTTAACATTTTTAAACATGAATATCTTAATTGAATTTTTGAAGGAGTTAAACTTCAGTTTTTGCATTTTTAAGAAATAGTTGAAAAAAATGAAATTTGTGTGTGTTAGTCTTCAATTACTGAGTATTTTCAGTACGACATGAAAATGTACTATTTAGCTTGTGTTACACTTCAATTTTAACATTTTTAAAAAAAATATCAAAACTGAATTTTTTGAAGGTGTTAGACTTCTGTTTTTGCATATTTAAGAAATTTTTGAAAAAAAACAAATTTGTGTATGTTAGTCGTCAATTACGGAGTATTTTCAGTACCACATGAAAATGTTGTATTTTTCTTGTGTTACACTTTAATTTTAACATTTTTTTAAAAAATATCATAATTGAATTTTTTGAAGGTGTTAAACATCAGTTTTTGCATTTTTAAGAAATTTAAAAAAAAAATGAAATTTGTGTGTGTTAGTCTTCCATTACGGTGTATTTTTAGTACCAAATGAAAATGTAGTATTTTGCTTGTGTTACACTTCAATTTTAACATTTTTTTTAAAAATATTATAATTCAAAATTTTGAAGGTGTTAGACTTCCGTTTTTACATTTGTAAAATATTTACAAAAAAAAAATGAAATTTGTGCGTGTTAGTCAGCAATTACGGAGTAGTTTCAGTATGACATGAAAATTGAGTATTTTTCTTGTGTTACCCTTCAATTTTAACATATTTTTAATCAATATCATAATTGAATATTTGGAAGGTGTTAGACTTCTGTTTGTGCATTTTTATGAAATTTTTGAAAAAATTGAAATTTGTGTGTGTTAGTCTTAAATTATCGAGTATTTTGAGTACGGCATGAAAATTGAGTATTTTTCTTGTGTTACACTTTAATTTAACATTTTTAAACATGAATATCTTAATTGAATTTTTGAAGATGTTAAACTTCAGTTTTTGCATTTTTAAGAAATAGTTGAAAAAAATGAAATTTGTGTGTGTTAGTCTTCAATTACTGAGTATTTTCAGTACGACATGAAAATGTACTATTTAGCTTGTGTTACACTTCAATTTTAACATTTTTAAAAAATATCATAATTGAGGTTTTTGAAGGTGTTAGACTTTTGTTTTTACAATTTTATGAAATTTTGAAAAAAAATAAAATTTGTGTGTGTTAGTCTTCAATTACGGAGTAGTTTCAGTTTGACATGAAAATTGAGTATTTTTCTGGTGTTGCACTTCAATTTTACTATATTTTTAAAAAATATCATAATTGAATTTTTTGAAGGTGTTAGACCTCTGTTTGTGCATTTTTATGAAATTTTTGAAAAAATCGAAATTTGTGTGTGTTAGTCTTCAATTACGGAGTAATTTTCGTGCCACACGGAAATTGAGTATTTTTCTTGTGTTACACTTCAATTTTAACATTTTTTTAAACAAATATCTTATTTGTATTTTTTGAAGGTGTAAAACATCATTTTTTGTATTTTTAGGAAAGTTTTGAAAAAAAATGAAATTTGTGTGTGTCAGTCTTCTCTTAAGGAGTATTTTCAGTACCAAATGAAAATGTAGTATTTTGCTTGTGTTACACTTCAATTTTAACATTTTTTAAAAAAATATAATAATTGAAAATTTTGAAGGTGTTAGACTTCCGTTTTTACATTTGTAAAATATTTAGAAAAAAAAATGAAATTTGTGCGTGTTAGTCATCAATTACGGAGTAGTTTCAGTATGACATGAAAATTGAGTATTTTTCTTGTGTTACCCTTCAATTTTAACATATTTTTAATAAATATCATAATTGAATATTAGGAAGGTGTTAGACTTCTGTTTGTGCATTTTCATGAAATTTCTGAAAAAATTGAAATTTGTGTGTGTTAGTCTTCAATTATCGAGTATTTTGAGTACGGCATGAAAATTGAGTATTTTTCTTGCGTTACACTTTAATTTAACATTTTTAAACATGAATATCTTAATTGAATTTTTGAAGGTGTTAAACTTCAGTTTTTGCATTTTTAAGAAATAGTTGAAAAAAATGAAATTTGTGTGTGTTATCTTCAATTACTGAGTATTTTCAGTACGACATGAAAATGTACTATTTAGCTTGTGTTACAATTCAATTTTCACATTTTTAAAAAAAATATCAAAACTGAATTTTTTGAAGGTGTTAGACTTCTGTTTTTGCATTTTTAAGAAATTTTTGAAAAAAAACAAATTTGTGTATGTTAGTCTTCAATTACGGAGTATTTTCAGTACCACATGAAAATGTTGTATTTTTCTTGTGTTACACTTCAATTTTAACATTTTTTTAAAAAATATCATAATTTAATTTTTTGAAGGTGTTAAACATCAGTTTTTGCATTTTTAAGAAATTTAAAAAAAAAATGAAATTTGTGTGTGTTGTTCTTCAATTATGGAGTATTTACAGTACAACATGAAAATTTTGTATTTTTCTTGTGTTACACTAAAATTTTAACATTTTTTAAAAACATATCATAATTGAGTTTATTGAAGGTGTTAGACTTTTGTTTTTACAATTTTATGAAATTTTGAAAAAAAAAAAATTTGTGTGTGTTAGTCTTCAATTACGGAGTAGTTTCAGTTCGACATGAAAATTGAGTATTTTTCTTGTGTTGCACTTCAATTTTAACATATTTTTAAAAAATATTATAATTGAATTTTTGGAAGGTGTTAGACTTCTGTTTGTGCATTTTTATGAAATTTTTGAAAAAATCGAAATTTGTGTGTGTTAGTCTTCAATTACGGAGTAATTTTCGTGCCACACGGAAATTGAGTTTTTTTCTTGTGTTACACTTCAATTTTAACATTTTTTTAAACAAATATCTTATTTGAATTTTTTGACGGTGTAAAACATCAGTTTTTGTATTTTTAGGAAAGTTTTGAAAAAAAATGAAATTTGTGTGTGTTAGTCTTCTCTTACGGAGTATTTTCAGTACCAAATGAAAATGTAGTATTTTGCTTGTGTTACACTTCAATTTTAACATTTTTAAAAAAATATAATAATTGAAAATTTTGAAGGTGTTAGACTTCCGTTTTTACATTTTTAAAATATTTAGAAAAAAAAATGAAATTTGTGCGTGTTAGTCATCAATTACGGAGTAGTTTCAGTATGACATGAAAATTGAGTATTTTTCTTGTGTTACCCATCAATTTAACATATTTTTAATAAATATCATAATTGAATATTAGGAAGGTGTTAGACTTCTGTTTGTGCATTTTCATGAAATTTTTTGAAAAAATTGAAATTTGTGTGTGTTAGTCTTCAATTATCGAGTATTTTGAGTACGGCATGAAAATTGAGTATTTTTCTTGTGTAACACTTTCATTTCACATTTTTAAACATGAATATCTTAATTGAATTTTTGAAGGTGTTAAACTTCAGTTTTTGCATTTTTAAGAAATAGTTGAAAAAAATGAAATTTGTGTGTGTTAAGTCTTCAATTACTGAGTATTTTCAGTACGACATGAAAATGTACTATTTAGCTTGTGTTACACTTCAATTTTAACATTTTTAAAAAAAATATCAAAACTGAATTTTTTGAAGGTGTTAGACTTCTGTTTTTGCATTTTTAAGAAATTTTTGAAAAAAAACAAATTTGTGTATGTTAGTCTTCAATTACGGAGTATTTTCAGTACCACATGAAAATGTTGTATTTTTCTTGTGTTACACTTCAATTTTAACATTTTTTTAAAAAATATCATAATTGAATTTTTTGAAGGTGTTAAACATCAGTTTTTGCATTTTTAAGAAATTTAAAAAAAAAATGAAATTTGTGTGTGTTGGTCTTCAATTATGGAGTATTTACAGTACAACATGAAAATTTAGTATTTTTCTTGTGTTACACTAAAATTTTAACATTTTTTAAAAACATATCATAATTGAGTTTTTTGAAGGTGTTAGACTTTTGTTTTTACAACTTTATGAAATTTTGAAAAAAAATAAAATTTGTGTGTGTTAGTCTTTAATTACGGAGTAGTTTCAGTTCGACATGAAAATTGAGTATTTTTCTTGTGTTGCACTTCAATTTTAACATATTTTTAAAAAATATTATAATTGAATTTTTTGAAGGTGTTAGACGTCTGTTTGTGCATTTTTATGAAAGTTTTGAAAAAATCGAAATTTGTGTGTGTTAGTCTTCAATTACGGAGTAATTTTCGTGCCACACGGAAATTGAGTATTTTTCTTGTGTTACACTTCAATTTTAACATTTTTTTAAACAAATATCTTATTTGAATTTTTTGAAGCTGTTGAACATCAGTTTTTGCATATTTAGGAAGTTTTTGAAAAAAAATGAAATTTGTGTGTGTTAGTCTTCATGAAAATGTATTGTTTTGCTTGTGTACCACTTCAATTTTAACATTTTTAAAAAAAATATAATAATTGAAATTTTTGAAGGTGTTAGACTTCCGTTTTTACATTTTTAAAATATTTACAAAAAAAAATGAAATTTGTGCGTGTTAGTTATCAATTACGGAGTAGTTTCAGTATGACATGAAAATTGAGTATTTTTCTTGTGTTACCCTTCAATTTTAACATATTTGTAATAAATATCATAATTGAATATTAGGAAGGTGTTAGACTTCTGTTTGTGCATTTTCATGAAATTTTTGAAAAAATTGAAATTTGTGTGTGTTAGTCTTCAATTATCGAGTATTTTGAGTACGGCATGAAAATTGAGTATTTTTCTTGTGTTACACTTTAATTTAACATTTTTAAACATGAATATCTTAATTGAATTTTTGAAGGTGTTAAAATTCAGTTTTTGCATTTTTAAGAAATAGTTGAAAAAAATGAAATTTGTGTGTGTTAGTCTTCAATTACTGAGTATTTTCAGTACGACATGAAAATGTACTATTTAGCTTGTGTTACACTTCAATTTTAACATTTTTAAAAAAAATATCAAAACTGAATTTTTTGAAGGTGTTAGACTTCTGTTTTTGCATTTTTAAGAAATTTTTGAAAAAAAACAAATTTGTGTATGTTAGTCTTCAATTACGGAGTATTTTCAGTACCACATGAAAATATTGTATTTTTCTTGTGTTACACTTCAATTTTAACCTTTTTTTAAAAAATATCATAATTGAATTTTTTGAAGGTGTTAAACATCAGGTTTTGCATTTTTAAGAAATTTAAAAAAAAAATGAAATTTGTGTGTGTTGGTCTTCAATTATGGAGTATTTACAGTACAACATGAAAATTTAGTATTTTTCTTGTGTTACACTAAAATTTTAACATTTTTTAAAAACATATCATAATTGAGTTTTTTGAAGGTGTTAGACTTTTGTTTTTACAATTTTATGAAATTTTGAAAAAAAATAAAATTTGTGTGTGTTAGTCTTCAATTACGGAGTAGTTTTAGTTCGACATGAAAATTGAGTATTTTTCTTTAGTTGCACTTCAATTTTAACATATTTTTAAAAAATATTATAATTGAATTTTTTGAAGGTGTTAGACTTCTGTTTGTGCATTTTTATGAAATTTTTGAAAAAATCAAAAGTTGTGTGTGTAAGTCTTCAATTACGGAGTAATTTTCGTGCCACACGGAAATTGAGTATTTTTCTTGTGTTACACTTCAATTTTAACATTTTTTTAAACAAATATCTTATTTGAATTTTTTGAAGGTGTTAAACATCAGTTTTTGCATTTTTAGGAAATTTTTGAAAAAAAATGAAATTTGTGTGTGTTAGTCTTCATGAAAATGTAATGTTTTGCTTGTGTTACACTTCAATTTTAACATTTTTTAAAAAAATATAATAATTGAAATTTTTGAAGGTGTTAGACTTCCGTTTTTACATTTTTAAAATATTTAGAAAAAAAAATGAAATTTGTGCGTGTTAGTCATCAATTACGGAGTAGTTTCAGTATGACTTGAAAATTGAGTATTTTTCTTGTGTTACCCTTCAATTTTAACATATTTTTAATAAATATCATAATTGAATATTTGGAAGGTGTTAGACTTCTGTTTGTACATTTTTATGAAATTTTTGAAAAAATTGAAATTTGTGTGTGTTAGTCTTCAATTATCGAGTATTTTGAGTACGGCATGAAAATTGAGTTTTTTTCTTGTGTTACACTTTAATTTAACATTTTTAAACATGAATATCTAAATTGAATTTTTGAAGGTGTTAAACTTCAGTTTTTGCATTTTTAAGAAATTGTTGAAAAAAATGAAATTTGTGTGTGTTAGTCTTCAATTACTGAGTATTTTCAGTACGACATGAAAATATACTATTTAGCTTGTGTTACACTTCAATTTTAACATTTTAAAAAAAAATATCAAAACTGAATTTTTTGAAGGTGTTAGACTTTTGTTTTTGCATTTTTAAGAAATTTTTGAAAAAAAACAAATTTGTGTGTGTTAGTCTTCAATTACGGAGTATTTTCAGTACCACATGAAAATGTAGAATTTTTCTTGTGTTACACTTCAATTTTAACATTTTTTAAAAAAATATCATAATTGAATTTTTTGAAGGTGTTAAACATCAGTTTTTGCATTTTAAAGAAATTTGTGTGTGTTGGTCTTCAATTATGGAGTTTTTACAGTACAACATGAAAATGTAGTATTTTTCTTGTGTTACACTTCAATTTTAACATTTTAAAAAAAAATATCATATTTGAGTTTTTTGAAGGTGTTAGACTTTTGTTTTTACATTTTTATGAAATTTTGAAAAAAATTAAAATTTGTGTGTGTTAGTCTTCAATTACGGAGTAGTTTCAGTTCGATATGAAAATTGAGTATTTTTCTTGTGTTGCACTTCAATTTTAACATATTTTTAAAAAATATCATAGTAGAATTTTTTTAAGGTGTTAGACTTCTGTTTCTCCATTTTTATGAAATTTTTGAAAAAATTGATATTTGTGAGTGTTAGTCTTCAATTATCGAGTATTTTGAGTACGACATGAAAATTGAGTATTTTTCTTGTGGTACACTTTAATTTTATCATTTTTTAAAAACAATATCTTAATTGAATTTTTGAAGGTGTTAAACTTCAGTTTTTGCATTTTTAAGAAATTGTTGAAAAAAAATGAAATTTGTGTGTGCTAGTCTTAAATTACGGAGTATTTTCAGTAAGAAATTAAAATGTAGTATTTAGCTTGTGTTACACTTCAATTTTAACATTTTTAAAAAAAATATCATAATTGAATTTTGTGAAGGTTTTAGATTCCTGTTTTTACATTTTTAAGAAATTTATGAAAAAAATGAAATTTGTGAGAGTTAGTCTTCAATTACGCAGTATTTTGAGTACGACATGAAAATTGAGTATTTTGCTTGTGTTACATTTCTGTTTTAACATATTTTCAAAAAATATCATAATTGAATATTTTGAAGGTGTTAGTCTTCTGTTTGTGCATTTATATGAAATTTTTGATAAAATTGAAATTTGTGTGTGTTAGTCTTCAATTACGGAGTATTTTTCATACAACAAGAAAATTGAGTATTTTTCTTGTGTTACACTTCAATTTTAACATTTTTTAAACAAATATTTTATTTGAATTTTTTGAAGGTGTTAAACATCAGTTTTTGCATTTTTAAGAAATTTTTGAAAAAAATGAAATTTGTGTGTGCTAGTCTTCAATTACGAAGTATTTTTGGTTCGACATGAAAATTGAGTATTTTTCTTGTGTTACACTTCAATTTTAAAATATTTTAAAAAAATATCATAATTGAATTTTTTGAAGGTGTTAGACTTCTGTTTTTGCATTTTTAAGAAATTTTTAAAAAAAAAGAAATTTGTGTGTGTTAGTCTTCAATTACGGAGTATTTTCAGTACCACATGAAAATGTAGTATTTTTCTTGTGTTACACTTCAATTTTAACATTTTTGAAAAAATATCATAATTGAATTTTTTGAAGGTGTTAGACTTCTGTTTGTGCATTTTTATGAAATTTTTGAAAAAATTGAAATTTGTGTGTGTTAGTCTTCAAATACGGAGAATTTTCAGTACGACATGAACATGTAGTATTTTGCTTGTGTTACACTTCTATTTTAACATATTTTTAAAAAAAATGTCCTAATTGAATTTTTTGAAGGTGTTAGACTTCTGTTTTTGCATTTTTATGAAATGTTTGAAAAAATTGAAATTTGTGTGTGCTAGTCTTCGAATACGGAGTATTTTCAGTACGACATGAAAATTGAGTATTTTTCTTGTGTTACACTTCTATTTTAACATATTTTCAAAAAATATCATAATTGAATTTTTTGAAGATGTTAGACTTCTGTTTGTGCATTTATATGAAATTTTTGATAAAATTGAAATTTGTGTGTGTTAGTCTTCAATTACGGAGTATTTTTCATACAACAAGAAAATTGAGTATTTTTCTTGTGTTACACTTCAATTTTAACATTTTTTAAACAAATATTTTATTTGAATTTTTTGAAGGTGTTAAACATCAGTTTTTGCATTTTTAAGAAATTTTTGAAAAAAATGAAATTTGTGTGTGCTAGTCTTCAATTACGAAGTATTTTTGGTTCGACATGAAAATTGAGTATTTTTCTTGTGTTACACTTCAATTTTAAAATATTTTAAAAAAATATCATAATTGAATTTTTTTAAGGTGACTTCTGTTTTTGCATTTTTAAGAAATTTTTAAAAAAAAAGAAATTTGTGTGTGTTAGTCTTCAATTACGGAGTATTTTCAGTACCACATGAAAATGTAGTATTTTTTCTTGTGTTACACTTCAATTTTAACATTTTTGAAAAAATATCATAATTGATTTTTTTGAAGGTGTTAGACTTCTGTTTGTGCATTTTTATGAAATTTTTGAAAAAATTGAAATTTGTGTGTGTTAGTCTTCAAATACGGAGAATTTTCAGTACGACATGAACATGTAGTATTTTGCTTGTGTTACACTTCTATTTTAACATATTTTTAAAAAAAATGTGCTAATTGAATATTTTGAAGGTGTTAGACTTCTGTTTTTGCATTTTTATGAAATGTTTGAAAAAATTGAAATTTGTGTGTGCTAGTCTTCAAATACGGAGTATTTTCAGTACGACATGAAAATTGAGTATTTTTCTTGTGTTACACTTCTATTTTAACATATTTTCAAAAAATATCATAATTGAATTTTTTGAAGGTGTTAGACTTCTGTTTGTGCATTTATATGAAATTTTTGATAAAATTGAAATTTGTGTGTGTTAGTCTTCAATTACGGAGTATTTTTCATACAACAAGAAAATTGAGTATTTTTCTTGTGTTACACTTCAATTTTAACATTTTTTAAACAAATATTTTATTTGAATTTTTTGAAGGTGTTAAACATCAGTTTTTGCATTTTTAAGAAATTTTTGAAAAAAATGAAATTTGTGTGTGCTAGTCTTCAATTACGAAGTATTTTTGGTTCGACATGAAAATTGAGTATTTTTCTTGTGTTACACTTCAATTTTAAAATATTTTAAAAAAATATCATAATTGAATTTTTTGAAGGTGTTAGACTTCTGTTTTTGCATTTTTAAGAAATTTTAAAAAAAAAAGAAATTTGTGTGTGTTAGTCTTCAATTACGGAGTATTTTCAGTACCACATGAAAATGTAGTATTTTTCTTGTGTTACACTTCAATTTTAACATTTTTGAAAAAATATCATAATTGATTTTTTTGAAGGTGTTAGACTTCTGTTTGTGCATTTTTATGAAATTTTTGAAAAAATTGTAATTTGTGTGTGTTAGTCTTCAAATACGGAGAATTTTCAGTACGACATGAACATGTAGTATTTTGCTTGTGTTACACTTCTATTTTAACATATTTTTAAAAAAAATGTCCTAATTGAATTTTTTGAAGGTGTTAGACTTCTGTTTTTGCATATTTATGAAATGTTTGAAAAAATTGAAATTTGTGTGTGCTAGTCTTCAAATACGGCGTATTTTCAGTACAACATGAACATGTAGTATTTTGCTTGTGTTACACTTCATTTTTAACATTTTTAAAAAAAATATCATAATTGAATTTTTTTGAAGGTGTTAGACTTTTGTTTTAACATTTTTATGAAATTTTAAAAAAACATGAAATTTGTGTGTGTTAGTCTTCAATTACGGAGTAGTTTCAGTTCCACATGAAAATTGAGTATTTTCCTTGTGTTGCACTTCAATTTTAACATATTTTTAAAAAAAATCGTAATTGAATTTTTTGAAGGTGTTAGACTTCTGTTCGTGCATTTTTATGAAATTTTTGAAAAAATTGAAATTTGTGTGTGTTAGTCTTCCATTACGGAGTATTTTCAGTACCAAATGAAAATGTAGTATTTTGCTCGTGTTACACTTCAATTTTAACATTTTTTTTTAAAATATTATAATTGAAATTTTTGAAGGTGTTAGACTTCCGTTTTTACATTTTTAAAATATTTACAAAAAAAAAATGAAATTTGTGCGTGTTAGTCAGCAATTACGGAGTAGTTTCAGTATGACATGAAAATTGAGTATTTTTCTTGTGTTACCCTTCAATTTTAACATATTTTTAATAAATATCATAATTGAATATTTGGAAGGTGTTAGACTTCTGTTTGTGCATTTTTATGAAATTTTTGAAAAAATTGAAATTTGTGTGTGTGAGTCTTAAATTATCGAGTATTTTGAGTACGGCATGAAAATTGAGTTTTTTTCTTGTGTTACACTTTAATTTAACATTTTTAAACATGAATATCTTAATTGAATTTTTGAAGGTGTTAAACTTCAGTTTTTGCATTTTTAAGAAATAGTTCAAAAAATGAAATTTGTGTGTGTTAGTCTTCAATTACTGAGTATTTTCAGTACAACATGAAAATGTACTATTTAGCTTGTGTTACACTTCAATTTTAACATTTTTAAAAAAATATCATAATTGAGTTTTTTGAAGGTGTTAGACTTTTGTTTTTACAATTTTATGAAATTTTGAAAAAAAATAAAATTTGTGTGTGTTGGTCTTCAATTACGGAGTAGTTTCAGTTCGACATGAAAATTGAGTATTTTTCTTGTGTTGCACTTCAATTTTAACATATTTTTAAAAAATATCATAATTGAATTTTTTGAAGGTGTTAGACTTCTGTTTGTGCATTTTTATGAAATTTTTGAAAAACTCGAAATTTGTGTGAGTTAGTCTTCAATTACGGAGTAATTTTCGTGCCACACGGAAATTGAGTATTTTTCTTGTGTTACACTTCAATTTTAACATTTTTTTAAACAAATATCTTATTTGAATTTTTTTGAAGGTGTAAAACATCAGTTTTTGTATTTTTAGGAAAGTTTTGAAAAAAAATAAAATTTGTGTGTGTTAGTCTTCTCTTACGGAGTATTTTCAGTACCAAATGAAAATGTAGTATTTTTCTTGTGTTACACTTCAATTTTAACATTGTTTTAAAAAATATAATAATTGAAAATTTTGAAGGTGTTAGACTTCCGTTTTTACATTTTTAAAATATTTAGAAAAAAAAATGAAATTTGTGCGTGTTAGTCATCAATTACGGAGTAGTTTCAGTATGACATGAAAATTGAGTATTTTTATTGTGTTACGCTTCAATTTTAACATATTTTTAATAAATATCATAACTGAATATTAGGAAGGTGTTAGACTTCTGTTTGTGCATTTTCATGAAATTTTTGAAAAAATTGAAATTTGTGTGTGTTAGTCTTCAATTATCGAGTATTTTGAGTACGGCATGAAAATTGAGTATTTTTCTTGTGTTACACTTTAATTTAACATATTTACACACGAATATCTTAATTGAATTTTTGAAGGTGTTAGACTTCAGTTTTAGCATTTTAAAGAGATTTTTGAAAAATTGAAATTTGTGTGTTAGTCTTAAATTACGGAGTATTTTGAGTACGACATGAAAATTGAGTATTTTGCTTGTGTTACACTTCAATTTTAACAGTTTTTAAAAAAATATTGATTGAATTTTTTGAAGGTGTTAAACGTCAGTTTTTTCATTTTTAAGAAATTGTTGTTAAAATTGAAATTTGTGTGTGTAAGTATTCAATTACGGAAAATTTTCAGTACGATCGATATGAAAATTGAGTATTTTGCTTGTGTCATACTTCAATTTTAACATTTTTAAAAAAGTACGTTAATTTAATTTTTTGAAGGTGTTAGAGTTCAGTTTTAAAATTTTAAAGAGATTTTTGAAAAAATTTAAATTTGTGTGTGTTAGTCTTAAATTACGGAGTATTTTGAGTACGACATGAAAATTGAGTATTTCGCTTGTGTTACACTTCAATTTTAAAAGTTTTTAAAAAAATATCTTGATTGAATTTTTTTGAAGGTGTTAAACGTCAGTTTTCGCATTTTTAAGAAATTGTTGTCAAAATTGAAATTTGTGTGTGTAAGTATTCAAATACTGAGGATTTTCAGTACGATCGACATGAAAATTGAGTATTTTGCTTGTGTTATACTTCAATTTTACCATTTTTAAAAAAATATGTTAATTTAATTTTTTGAAGGTGTTAGACTTCAGTTTTAGCATTTTTAAGAGATTTTTGAAATAATTGAAATTTGTGTGTGTTAGTCTTAAATTACGGAGTATTTTGAGTACGACATGAAAATTGAGTATTTTTGATGTTGTTAAACATCAGTTTTTGCATTTTTAAGACATTTTTAAAAAAATTGAAATTTTTGTGTGTTAGTCTTCATTTACGGAGTATTTTGAGAACGACATGAAAATTGAGTATTTTGCTTGTGTTATACTTCAATTTTAACATTTTTTAAAAAATATCTTAATTGAATTTTTTGAAGGTGTTAAACATCAGTTTTTGCATTTTTAAGAAATTTTTGAAAAAAATGAAATTTATGTGTGTTGGTCTTCATTTACGGAGTATTTTAAGTACGACATGAAAATTGAGTATTTTGCTTGTGTCATAGTTCGATTTTAACATTTATAATAATATATCATAATTTAATTTTTTTGATGGTGTTAGACTTCAATTTTTGTATTTTTAAGACATTTTTTAAAAAAACTGAAATTTGTATGTGTTAGTCTTCAATTCCGGAGTATTTTGAGTACAACATGAAAATTGAGTATTTTTCATTTGCTACTCTTCAATTTTAACATATTTAAAAAAAATATCATAATTGAATTTTTTGAAGGTGTTAGACTTCAGTTTTTGCATTTTTAAGACATTTTTGAAAAAATTTAAATTTGTGTCTGTTAGGTCTACAATTACGGAGTATTTTGAGTACGACATAAAAATTGAGTATTTTAATTATGCTACTCTTCAATTTTAACATATTTTAAAAAATATCATAATTGAATTTATTTGAATGTGTTAGACTTCAGTTTTTGCATTTTTAAGACATTTTTGAAAAAATTAAAATTTATATGGGTTAGTCTTCAATTACGGAGTATTTTGAGTACGACATGAAAATTGAATATTTTGCTTGTGTCATACTTCAATTTTAACATATTTAAAAAAAATATCATTATTTAATTGTTTGAAGGTCTTAAACTTCAGTTTTTGCATTTTTAAGACATTTTTGAAAAAATTGAAATTTGTGTGTGTTAGTCTTCAATTACGGAGTATTTTGAGTACGACATGAAAATTGATTATTTTATTTGTGCTACTCTTCAATTTTAACATATTTTGAAAAATATCATAATTTAATTTTTTTGAAGGTGTTAGACTTCAGTTTTTGCATATTTAAGACATTTTTGAAAAAATTTAAATTTGTGTTTGGTAGGTCTACAATTACGGAGTATTTTGAGTACGACATGAAAATTGAGTATTTTATTTATGCTACTCTTCAATTTTAGCATTTCTTAAAAAATATCTTATTTGAATTTTTTGAAGGTGTTAAACATCAGTTTTTTCATTTTTAAGAAATTTTCGAAAAAAATGAAATTTGTGTGTGTTAGTCTTCATTTACGGAGTATTTTGAGTACGGCATGAAAATTGAGTATTTTGCTTGTGTCATACTTCGATTTTAACATTTTTAACAAAATATCATAATTTAATTATTTGAAGGTGGACTACAGTTTTTGCATTTTTAAGACATTTTTGAAAAAATTGAAATTTGTGAGTGTTAGTCTTCAATTACGGACTATTTTGAGTACGACATGAAAATTGAGTATTTTGCTTTTGTTATACTTCAATTTTGACATATTTTAAAAAATATCTTAATTGAATTTTTTGATGGTGATAAACATCCGTTTTTGCATTTTTAAGAAATTTTTGAAAAAATGAAATTTGTGTATGTTAGTCTTCATTTACGGAGTATTTTGAGTATGACATGAAAATTGAGTATTTTGATTGTGTCATACTTCATTTTTAACATTTTCTAAAAAATATCATAATTTAAGTTTTTGAAGGTGTTAGACTTCAGTTTATGCTTTTTTAAGACATTTTTGAAAAAAATTGAATTTTGTGTGTGTTAGTCTTCAATTACGGAGTATTTTCATTACGACATGAAAATTGAGTATTTTGCTTGTGTTATACATCAATTTAAAAATATCTTTAAAGATATCTTATTTGAATTTTCTGAAGGTGTTAAACATCAGCTTTTGCATTTTTAAGAAATTTTTGAAAAAAATGAAATTTGTGTGTGTTAGTCTTCATTTACGGAGTATTTTCAGTACGACATGAAAAATGAGTATTTTGCTTGTGTCATACTTCAATTTTCACCTATTTTTAAAAAATATCATAATTGAATTTTTTTGAAGGTGTTAAACTTCTGTTTTTGCATTTTTAAGAAACTTTTGTTAAAATTGCATTTTGTGTGTGTTAGTCTTCAATTACGGAGTTTTTTCAGTACGACATGAAAATTAAGTATTTTTCTTGTGTCATATTTTAACAAAAATATCATAATTTAATTATTTGAAGATCTTAAACTTCAGTTTTTCGATTTTTAAGACATTTTTGAAAAAATTGAAATTTGTGTGTGTTAGTCTTCAATTACGGAGTATTTTGAGTATGGCATGAATATTATGTATTTTTCTTGTGTTATACTTCAATTTTAACATTTCTTAAAAAATAACTTCATTGAATTTTTTGAAGGTGTTAAACATCAGTTTTTTCATTTTTAAGAAATTTTTGGAAAAAATGATATTTGTGTGCGTTAGTCTTCATTTATGTAGTATTTTGAGTACGACATGAAAATTGAGTATTTTGCTTGTGTCATACTTCAAATTTAACATTTTTAAAAAAATATCATAATTTAATTTTTTGAAGGTGTTAGACTTCAGTGTTTGCATTTTTAAGACATTTTTGAAAAAATTGAAATTTGTGTGTGTTAGTCTTCAATTACGGAGTATTTTGAGTACGACATGAAAATTGAGTATTTTTCTTGTGTTATACTTCAATTTTAACATTTCTTAGAAAATACCTTATTTGAATTTTTTGAAGGTGTTAAACAACAGTTTTTGCATTTTTAAGAAATTTTTGAAAAAATGAAATTTGTGTGTGTTAGTCTTCAATTACGGAGTATTTTGAGTACGACATGAAAATTGATTATTTTATTTGTGCTACTCTTCAATTTTAACATATTTTGAAAAATATCATAATTTAATTTTTTTGAAGGTGTTAGACTTCAGTTTTTGCATATTTAAGACATTTTTGAAAAAATTTAAATTTGTGTTTGGTAGGTCTACAATTACGAAGTATTTTGAGTACGACATGAAAATTGAGTATTTTATTTATGCTACTCTTCAATTTTAGCATTTCTTAAAAAATATCTTATTTGAATTTTTTGAAGGTGTTAAACATCAGTTTTTTCATTTTTAAGAAATTTTCGAAAAAAATGAAATTTGTGTGTGTTAGTCTTCATTTACGGAGTATTTTGAGTACGGCATGAAAATTGAGTATTTTGCTTGTGTCATACATCGATTTTAACATTTTTATCAAAATATCATAATTTAATTATTTGAAGGTGGACTACAGTTTTTGCATTTTTAAGACATTTTTGAAAAAATTGAAATTTGTGAGTGTTAGTCTTCAATTACGGACTATTTTGAGTACGACATGAAAATTGAGTATTTTGCTTTTGTTATACTTCAATTTTGACATATTTTAAAAAATATCTTAATTGAATTTTTTGATGGTGATAAACATCCGTTTTTGCATTTTTAAGAAATTTTTGAAAAAATGAAATTTGTGTATGTTAGTCTTCATTTACGGAGTATTTTGAGTATGACATGAAAATTGAGTATTTTGATTGTGTCATACTTCATTTTTAACATTTTCTAAAAAATATCATAATTTAAGTTTTTGAAGGTGGTAGACTTCAGTTTATGCTTTTTTAAGACATTTTTGAAAAAAATTGAATTTTGTGTGTGTTAGTCTTCAATTACGGAGTATTTTCATTACGACATGAAAATTGAGTATTTTGCTTGTGTTATACTTCAATTTAAAAATATCTTTAAAGATATCTTATTTGAATTTTCTGAAGGTGTTAAACATCAGCTTTTGCATTTTTAAGAAATTTTTGAAAAAAATGAAATTTGTGTGTGTTAGTCTTCATTTACGGAGTATTTTCAGTACGACATGAAAAATGAGTATTTTGCTTGTGTCATACTTCAATTTTCACCTATTTTTAAAAAATATCATAATTGAATTTTTTTTGAAGGTGTTAAACTTCTGTTTTTGCATTTTTAAGAAACTTTTGTTAAAATTGCATTTTGTGTGTGTTAGTCTTCAATTACGGAGTTTTTTCAGTACGACATGAAAATTGAGTATTTTTCTTGTGTCATATTTTAACAAAAATATCATAATTTAATTATTTGAAGATCTTAAACTTCAGTTTTTGGATTTTTAAGACATTTTTGAAAAAATTGAAATTTGTGTGTGTTAGTCTTCAATTACGGAGTATTTTGAGTATGGCATGAATATTATGTATTTTTCTTGTGTTATACTTCAATTTTAACATTTCTTAAAAAATAACTTCATTGAATTTTTTGAAGGTGTTAAACATCAGTTTTTTCATTTTTAAGAAATTTTTGGAAAAAATGATATTTGTGTGCGTTAGTCTTCATTTATGTAGTATTTTGAGTACGACATGAAAATTGAGTATTTTGCTTGTGTCATACTTCAAATTTAACATTTTTAAAAAAATATCATAATTTAATTTTTTGAAGGTGTTAGACTTCAGTGTTTGCATTTTTAAGACATTTTTGAAAAAATTGAAATTTGTGTGTGTTAGTCTTCAATTACGGAGTATTTTGAGTACGACATGAAAATTGAGTATTTTTCTTGTGTTATACTTCAATTTTAGCATTTCTTAGAAAATACCTTATTTGAATTTTTTGAAGGTGTTAAACAACAGTTTTTGCATTTTTAAGAAATTTTTGAAAAAATGAAATTTGTGTGTGTTAGTCTTCATTTACGGAGTATTTTGAGTATGACATGAAAATTGAGTATTTTGCTTGTGTCATACTTCAATTTTAACTTTTTTTAAAAAAATATCACAATTTAAATTTTTTTAAGGTGTAATACTTTAGTTTTTGCATTTCTAGGACATTTTTGAAAAAATCAAAATTTGTGTGTGTTAGTCTTCAATTACGGTGTATTTTGAGTACGACATGAAAATTGAGTATTTTTCTTGTGTAATACTTCAATTTTAACATTTCTTAAAAAATATCTCCATTGAATATTTTGAAGGTGTTAAACATCAGATTTTGCATTTTTAAGAAATTTTTGAAAAAAATGAAATTTGTGTGTGTTAGTCTTCATTTACGGAATATTTTGAGTACGACATGACAATTGAGTATTTTTCTTGTGTTATATTTCAATTTTAACATTTCTTAAAAAATATCTTATTTGAATTTTTTGAAGGTGTTAAACAACAGTTTTTGCATTTTTAAGAAATTTTTGAAAAAATAAAATTTGTGTGTGTTAGTCTTCATTTACGGAGTACTTTGAGTACGACATTAAAATTGAGTATTTTTCTTGTGTCGTACTTCAATTTTTACTTTTTAAAAAAATATATCATAATTTATTTTTTTTAAGGTGTTAGACTTCAGTTTTTGCATTTTTAAGACATTTTTGAAAAAATTGAAATTTGTGTGTGTTAGTCTTCAATTAAGGAGTATTTTGAGTACGACATGAAAATTGAGTATTTTGCTTGTGTTATACTTCAATTTTAAGATTTTTTTTATAATATCTTAATTTAGTTTTTTGAAGGTGTTAGACTTCAGTTTTTGAATTTTTAAGACATTTTTGAAAAAAATTGAAATTTGTGTGTGTTAGTCTTCAATTACTGAGTATTTTGAGTACGACATGAAAATTCAGTATTTTTTGTGCTACTCTTCAATTTTAACATATTTTTAATAAATATCATAATTTAATTTTTTGAGGGTGTTTGACTTCTATTTTTGCATTTTTATGAAATTTTTGAAAAAAATTGAAATTTGTGTGTGTTAGTCTTCAATTACGGAGTATTTTGAGTACGACATCACAATTGTGTATTTTGCTAGTGTTACACTTAAATTTTAACATTTAAAAAAAAAATATCTTTATTGAAAATTTTGAAGGTGTTAAACTTCAGTTTTTGCATTTTTATGAAATTTTTGTTAAAATTGAATTTTGTGTGTGTTAGTCTTCAATTACGGAGTATTTTGAGTACGACATGAAAATTGAGTATTTTTCTTGTGTTATACTTCAATTTTAACATTTCTTAAAAAATACCTTCATTGAATTTTTTTGAAGGTGTTAAACATCAGTTTTTGCATTTTTAAGAAATTTTTTGAAAAAAATGAAATTTGCGTGTGTTAGTCTTCATTTACGGAGTATTTTGAGTACGACATTAAAATTGTGTATTTAGCTTGTGTCATACTTCAATTTTAACATTTTTAAAGAAATATAATAATTTAATTTTTTGAAGGTGTTAGACTGCAATTTTTGCATTTTTAAGATATTTTTTAAAAAATTGAAATTTGTGTGTGTTAGTCTTCAATTACGGAGTTTATTGAGTAAGACATGAAAATTGAGTATTTTTCATGTGCTATACTTCAATTTTAACATTTCTTAAAAATATCTTATTAGAATTTTTTTAAGCTGTTAAACAACAGTTTTTGCATTTTTAAGAAATTTTAGAAAAAATGAAATTTGTGTGTGTTAGTCTTCATTTACGGAGTATTTTGTGTACGGCATGAAAATTGAGTATTTTGCTTGTGTCCTACTTCAATTTTGACTTTTTAAAAAAAAATATCATAATTTAATTAATTTAAGGTGTTAGACATCAGTTTTTGCATTTCTAAGTTATTTTTGAAAAAATTGAAATTTGTGTGTGTTAGTCTTCAATTACGGAGTATTTTGAGTACGACATGAAAATTGAGTATTTTGCTTGTGTTATACTTCAATTTTAACATTTTTTTTATAATATCTTAATTTAATTTTTTGAAGGTGTTAGACTTCAGTTTTTGCATTTTTAAGACATTTTTGAAAAAAATTGAAATTTGTGTGTGTTAGTCTTCGATTACTGAGTATTTCGAGTACGACATGAAAATTGAGTATTTTTTGTGCTACTCTTCAATTTTAACATATTTTTAAAAAATATCATAAATTAATTTTTTTAAGGGTGTTTGACTTTTGTTTTTCCATTTTACAGAAATTTTTGAAAGTATTGAAATTTGTGTGTGTTAGTCTTCAATTACGGAGTATTTTGAGTACGACATCAAAATTAAGAATTTTGATTGTGTTACACTTAAATTTTAACATATTTTAAAAAAAATATCTTCATTGAAAATTTTGAAGGTGTTAAACTTCAGTTTTTGCATTTTTAAGAAATTTTTGTTCAAATTAAATTTTGTGTGTGTTAGTCTTCAATTACGGAGTATTTTGAGTACGGCATGAAAATTGAGTATTTTTCTTGTGTTATACTTCAATTTTAACATTTCTTAAAAAATATCTTCATTGAATTTTTTGTAGGTGTTAAACATCAGTTTTTGCATTTTTAAGACATTTTTGAAAAAATTTAAATTTGTGTTTGTTAGGTCTACAATTACGGAGTATTTTGAGTATGACATAAAAATTGAGTATTTTATTTATGCTACTCTTCAATTTTAACATATTTTAAAAAATATCATAATTGAATTTATTTGAATGTGTTAGACTTCAGTTTTTGCATTTTTAAGACATTTTTGAAAAAATCAAAATTTATATGGGTTAGCCTTCAATTACGGAGTATTTTGAGTACGACATGAAAATTTAGTATTTTGCTTGTGTCTTACTTCAATTTTAACATATTTTAAAAAAATATCATTATTTAATTGTTTGAAGGTCTTAAACTTCAGTTTTTGCATTTTTAAGACATTTTTGAAAAAATTGAAATTTGTGTGTTTTAGTCTTCAATTACGGAGTATTTTGAGTACGACATGAAAATTGATTATTTTATTTGTGCTACTCTTCAATTTTAACATATTTTGAAAAATATCATAATTTAATTTTTTTGAAGGTGTTAGACTTCAGTTTTTGCATATTTAAGACATTTTTGAAAAAATTTAAATTTGTGGTTGGTAGGTCTACAATTACGGAGTATTTTGAGTACGACATGAAAATTGAGTATTTTATTTATGCTACTCTTCAATTTTAACATTTCTTAAAAAATATCTTATTTGAATTTTTTGAAGGTGTTAAACATCAGTTTTTTCATTTTTAAGAAATTTTCGAAAAAAATGAAATTTGTGTGTGTTAGTCTTCATTTACGGAGTATTTTGAGTACGGCATGAAAATTGAGTATTTTGCTTGTGTCATACTTCGATTTTAACATTTTTAACAAAATATCATAATTTAATTATTTGAAGGTGGACTTCAGTTTTTGCATTTTTAAGACATTTTTAACAAAATTGAAATTTGTGAGTGTTAGTCTTCAATTACGGACTATTTTGAGTACGACATGAAAATTGAGTATTTTGCTTTTGTTATACTTCAATTTTGACATATTTTAAAAAATATCTTAATTGAATTTTTTGATGGTGATAAACATCCGTTTTTGCATTTTTAAGAAATTTTTGAAAAAATGAAATTTGTGTATGTTAGTCTTCATTTACGGAGTATTTTGAGTATCACATGAAAATTGAGTATTTTGATTGTGTCATACTTCATTTTTAACATTTTCTAAAAAATATCATAATTTAAGTTTTTGAAGGTGTTAGACTTCAGTTTATGCTTTTTTAAGACATTTTTGAAAAAAATTGAATTTTGTGTGTGTTAGTCTTCAATTACGGAGTATTTTCAGTACGACATGAAAATTGAGTATTTTGCTTGTGTTATACTTCAATTTAAAAATATCTTTAAAGATATCTTATTTGAATTTTCTGAAGGTGTTAAACATCAGCTTTTGCATTTTTAAGAAATATTTGAAAAAAATGAAATTTGTGTGTGTTAGTCTTCATTTACGGAGTATTTTGAGTACGACATCAAAAATGAGTATTTTGCTTGTGTCATACTTCAATTTTCACATATTTTTAAAAAATATCATAATTGAATTTTTTGAAGGTGTTAAACTTCTGTTTTTGCATTTTTAAGAAACTTTTGTTAAAATTGCATTTTGTGTGTGTTAGTCTTCAATTACGGAGTTTTTTCAGTACGACATGAAAATTGAGTATTTTGCTTGTGTCATACTTCAATTTTGACATATTTTAAAAAAATATCATAATTTAATTATTTGAAGGTCTTAAACTTCAGTTTTTGGATTTTTAAGACATTTTTGAAAAAATTGAAATTTGTGTGTGTTAGTCTTCAATTACGGAGTATTTTGAGTATGGCATGAATATTGTGTATTTTTCTTGTGTTATACTTCAATTTTAACATTTCTTAAAAAATAACTTCATTGAATTTTTTGAAGGTGTTAAACATCAGTTTTTTCATTTTTAAGAAATTTTTGGAAAAAATGATATTTGTGTGTGTTAGTCTTCATTTATGGAGTATTTTGAGTACGACATGAAAATTGAGTATTTTGCTTGTGTCATACTTCAAATTTAACATTTTTAAAAAAATATCATAATTTAACTTTTTGAAGGTGTTAGACTTCAGTGTTTGCATTTTTTAGACATTTTTGAAAAAATTGAAATTTGTGTGTGTTAGTCTTCAATTACGGAGTATTTTGAGTACGACATGAAAATTGAGTATTTTTCTTGTGTTATACTTCAATTTTAACATTTCTTAGAAAATACCTTATTTGAATTTTTTGAAGGTGTTAAACAACAGTTTTTGCATTTTTAAGAAATTTTTGAAAAAATGAAATTTGTGTGTGTTAGTCTTCATTTACGGAGTATTTTGAGTATGACATGAAAATTGAGTATTTTGCTTGTGTCATACTTCAATTTTAACTTTTTTAAAAAATATATCACAATTTAAATTTTTTTAAGGTGTAATACTTTAGTTTTTGCATTTCTAGGACATTTTTGAAAAAATCAAAATTTGTGTGTGTTAGTCTTCAATTACGGAGTATTTTGAGTACGACATGAAAATTGAGTATTTTGCTTGTGTCATACTTCAAATTTAACATTTTTAAAAAAATATCATAATTTAATTTTTTGAAGGTGTTAAACTTCAGTATTTGCATTTTTTAGACATTTTTGAAAAAAATTAAATTTTTGTGTGTTAGTCTTCATTTACGGAATATTTTGAGTACGACATGAAAATTGAGTATTTTTCTTGTGTTATATTTCAATTTTAACATTTCTTAAAAAATATCTTATTTGAATTTTTGGAAGGTGTTAAACAACAGTTTTTGCATTTTTAAGAAATTTTTTAAAAAATAAAATTTGTGTGTGTTAGTCTTCATTTACGGATGACTTTGAGTACGACATGAAAATTGAGTATTTTTCTTGTGTCATACTTCAATTTTTACTTTTTAAAAAAATATATCATAATTTAATTTTTTTAAGGTGTTAGACTTCAGTTTTTGCATTTTTAAGACATTTTTGAAAAAATTGAAATTTGTGTGTGTAGTCTTCAATTAAGGAGTATTTTGAGTACGACATGAAAATTGAGTATTTTGCTTGTGTTATACTTCAATTTTAAGATTTTTTTTATAATATCTTAATTTAGTTTTTTGAAGGTGTTAGACTTCAGTTTTTGAATTTTTAAGACATTTTTGAAAAAAATTGAAATTTGTGTGTGTTAGTCTTCAATTACTGAGTATTTTGAGTACGACATGAAAATTGAGTATTTTTTGTGCTACTCTTCAATTTTAACATATTTTTAATAAATATCATAATTTAATTTTTTGAGGGTGTTTGACTTCTATTTTTGCATTTTTATGAAATTTTTGAAAAAAATTGAAATTTTTGTGTGTTAGTCTTCAATTACGGAGTATTTTGAGTACGACATCAAAATTGTGTATTTAGCTAGTGTTACACTTAAATTTTAACATTTAAAAAAAAAATATCTTCATTGAAAATTTTGAAGGTGTTAAACTTCAGCTTTTGCATTTTTATGAAATTTTTGTTAAAATTGAATTTTGTGTGTGGTAGTCTTCAATTACGGAGTATTTTGAGTACGACATGAAAATTGAGTATTTTTCTTGTGTTATACTTCAATTCTAACATTTCTTAAAAAATACCTTCATTGAATTTTTTGAAGGTGTTAAACATCAGTTTTTGCATTTTTAAGAAATTTTTTGAAAAAAATGAAATTTGCGTGTGTTAGTCTTCATTTACGGAGTATTTTGAGTACGACATTAAAATTGTGTATTTAGCTTGTGTCATACTTCAATTTTAACATTTTTAAAGAAATATAATAATTTAATTTTTTTAAGGTGTTAGACTGCAATTTTTGCATTTTTAAGATATTTTTTAAAAAATTGAAATTTGTGTGTGTTAGTCTTCAATTACGGAGTATATTGAGTAAGACATGAAAATTGAGTATTTTTCATGTGCTATACTTCAATTTTAATATTTCTTAAAAAATATCTTATTAGAATTTTTTTAAGCTGTTAAAGAACAGTTTTTGCATTTTTAAGAAATTTTTGAAAAAATGAAATTTGTGTGTGTTAGTCTTCATTTACGGAGTATTTTGTGTACGGCATGAAAATTGAGTATTTTGCTTGTGTCCGACTTCAATTTTGACTTTTAAAAAAAAAATATCATAATTTAATTAATTTAAGGTGTTAGACTTCAGTTTTTGCATTTTTAAGTCATTTTTGAAAAAATTGAAATTTGAGTGTGTTAGTCTTCAATTACGGAGTATTTTGAGTACGACATGAAAATTGAGTATTTTGCTTGTGTTATACTTCAATTTTAAAATTTTTTTTATAATATCTTAATTTAATTTTTTGAAGGTGTTAGACTTCAGTTTTAGCATTTTTCAGACATTTTTGAAAAAAATTGAAATTTGTGTGTGTTAGTCTTCAATTACTGAGTATTTCGAGTACGACATGAAAATTGAGTATTTTTTGTGCTACTCTTCAATTTTAACATATTTTTAAAAAATATCATAATTTAATTTTTTAAGGGTGTTTGACTTTTGTTTTTCCATTTTTAAGAAATTTTTGAAAGTATTGAAATTTGTGTGTGTTAGTCTTCAATTACGGAGTATTTTGAGTACGACATCAAAATTAAGAATTTTGCTTGTGTTACACTTAAATTTTAACATTTTTTAAAAAAAATATCTTCATTGAAAATTTTGAAGGTGTTAAACTTCAGTTTTTGCATTTTTAAGAAATTTTTGTTCAAATTAAATTTTGTGTGTGTTAGTCTTCAATTACGGAGTATTTTGAGTACGGCATGAAAATTGAGTATTTTTCTTGTGTTATACTTCTATTTTAACATTTCTTAAAAAATATCTTCATTGAATTTTTTGAAGGTGTTAAACATCAGTTTTTGCATTTTTAAAATTTTTTTGAAAAAAATGAAATTTGTGTGTGTTAGTCTTCATTTACGGAGTATTTTGAGTACGACATGAAAATTGAGTATTTTGCTTGTGTCCTACTTCAATTTTAACATTTTTAAAAAAATATCATAATTTAATTTTTTGAAGGTGTTAGACTTCAGTTTTTGCATTTTTAAGACATTTAAAAAAAAATTCAAATTTGTGTGTGTTCGTCTACAATTAAGGAGTATTTTGAGTGAGACATGAAAATTGAGTATTTTTTGTGCTATTCAATTTTAACATATTTTTAAAAAAAATCATAATTTAATTTTTTGAGGGTGTTTGACTTCTGTTTTTGCATGTTTAAGAAATTTTTGTTAAAATTGAATTTTATGTGTGTTAGTATTCAATTACGGACTATTTTGAGTACGGCATGAAAATTGTGTATTTTTCTTGTGTTATACTTCAATTTTAACATTTCTTAAAAAAAATCTTCTTTGAATTTTTTTAAGGTGTTAAACAGCAGTTTTTGCATTTTTATGAAATTTTTTAAAAAATGAAATTTGTGTGTGTTAGTCTTCATTTACGAAGTATTTTGAGTACGACATGAAAATTGAGTATTTTGCTTGCGTCATACTTCAATTTTAACATTTTAAAAAAAATATCATAATTTAATTTTTTGAAGGTGTTAGACTGCAATTTTTGAATTTTTAAGACATTTTTTAAAAAATTGAAATTTGTGCGTGTTAGTCTTCAATTACGGCGTATATTGAATACGACATGAAAATTGAGTATTTTTCTAGTGCTATACTTCAATTTTAACATTTCTTATAAAATATCTTATTTGAATTTTTTTTAATGTGTTAAACAACAGTTTTTGCATTTTTAAGAAATTTTTGAAAAAATGAAATTTGTGTGTGTTAGTCTTCATTTATGGAGTATTTTGTGTACGACATGAAAATTGAGTATTTAGCTTGTGTCATACTTCAATTTTAACATTTTTAAAAAAATATCATAATTTAATTTTTTGAAGGTGTTAGACTTCAGTTTTTGCATTTTTAAGACATTTTTTAAAAAATTGAAATTTGTGTGTGTTAGTCTTCAATTAAGGAGAATTTTGAGTACGACATGAAAATTGAGTATTTTTTTGTCGTATTCAATTTTAACATATTTTTAAAAGAAATCATAATTTAATTTTTTGAGGGTGTTTGACTTATGTTTTTGCACGTTTAAGAAATTTTTGTTAAAATTGAATTTTGTGTGTGTTAGTCTTCAATTACGGAGTATTTTGAGTACGGCATGAAAATTGTGTATTTTTCTTGTGTTATACTTCAATTTTAACATTTCTTAAAAAAAATCTTCATTGAATTTTTTTAAGGTGTTAAACAGCAGTTTTTGCAATTTTATGAAATTTTTGAAAAAATGAAATTTGTGTGTGTTAGTCTTCATTTACGGAGTATTTTGAGTTCGACATGAAAATTTAGTATTTTTCTTGTGTCATACTTCAATTTTAACATTTTAAAAAAAATATCATAATTTAATTTTTTGAAGGTGTTAGACTGCAATTTTTGCATTTTTAAGACATTTTTTAAAAAATTTGAAATTTGTGTGTGTTAGTCTTCAATTACGAAGTATATTGAATACGACATGAAAATTGAGTATTTTTCTTGTGCTATACTTCAATTTTAACATTTCTTAAAAAATATCTTATTTGAATTTTTTTTAAGGTGTTAACCAACAGTTTTTGCATTTTTAAGAAATTTTTGAAAAAATGAAATTTGTGTGTGTAATTCTTCATTTACGGAGTATTTTGTGTACGACATGAAAATTGAGTATTTTGCTTGTGTCATACTTCAATTTTAACTTTTTAAAAAAAAATTTCATAATTTAATTTATTTAAGGTGTTAGACTTCAGTTTTTGCATTTTTAAGACATTTTTGAAAAAATTGAAATTTGTGTGTGTTAGTCTTCAATTACGGAGTATTTTGAGTACGACATGAAAACTGAGTATTTTGCTTGTGTTACACTTTAATTTTAACATTTTTAAAAAAAATATCTTCATTGAAATTTTTGAAGATGTTAAACTTCAGTTTTTGCATTTTTAAGAACTTTTTGTTAAAATTGAATTTTGTGTGTGTTAGTCTTCAATTTCGGAGTATTTTGAGTACGGCATGAAAATTGTGTATTTTTCTTGTGTTATACTTCAATTTTAACATTTCTTAAAAAATTTCTTATTTGAATTTTTTGAAGGTGTTAAACTTCAGTTTTTGCATTTTTAAAATTTTTTTGAAAAAAATGAAATTTGTGTGTGTTAGTCTTCGTTTACGGAGTATTTTGAGTACGACATGAAAATTGAGTATTTTCCTTGTGTCATACTTCAATTTTAACATTTTTTTAAAAAATATCATAATTTAATTTTTTGAAGGTGTTAGACTAAAGATTTTGCATTTTTAAGATATTTTTGAAAAAATTGAAATTTGTGTGTGTTAGTCTTCAATTACGGAGTATTTTGAGTACGACATGAAAATTGAGTATTTTGCTTGTCTCGTACTTCAATTTTAATATTTTTTAAAAAATATCATAATTTAATTTGTTGAAGGTGTTAGACTTCAGTTTTTGCATTTTTAAAACATTTTTGAAAAAATTGAAATTTGTGTTTGTTAGCTTCAATTACGGAGTATTTTGAATACGACCTGAAAATTGAGTATTTAGCTTGTGTTATACTTCAATTTTAACATATTTAAAAAAAATCTTAGTAGAAATTTTTGATGGTGGTAAACATCAGTTTTTTCATTTTTATGAAATTTTCGAAAAAATTGAAATTTGTGCGTGTTAGTCTTCAATTAGGGAGTATTTTGAGTACGATATGAAAATTGAGTATTTTCCTTGTGTCATACTCAATTTTAACATTTATAAAAAAATATCATAATATAATTTTTTTAAGGTGTTAGACTTCTGTTTTTGCATTTTTAAGAAATTTTAGAAAAAATTGAAATTTGTGTGTGTTAGTCTTCAATTACGAAGTATTTTGAGTACGACCTGAAAATCGAGTATTTTTCTTGTGTCATACTTCAATTTTAACGTTTTTGAAAAATATCATAATTTAACTTTTTGAAGGTGTTAGACTTCTGTTTTTGCATTTTTAAGAAATTTTTGAAAAAATGAAATTTGTGTGTCTTAGTCTTCAATTACGAAGTATTTTGAGTACGAGATGATAATTGAGTATTTTGCTTGTGTAACACTTAAATTTTAACATTTTTTAAAAAAAAATATCTTCATTGAAATTTTTGAAGGTGTTAAACTTCAGTTTTTTGTATTTTTTAATTTTTTTTGATAAAATTGAATTTAGTGTGTGTTAATCTTCAAGTACGGAGTATTTTCAGTTCGACATGAAAATTGAGGATTTTGGTTGTGTTATACTTCAATTTTAACATTTCCTAAAAAATATCTTATTTGAATTTTTTGAAGGTCTTAAACAACAGATTTTGCATTTTTAAGAAATTTTTTAAAAAATGAAATTTGTGTGTGTTAGTCTTCATTTACGGAGTATTTTGAGTACGACAAGAAAATTGAGTATTTTGCTTGTGTCATACTTCAATTTTAATATTTTTTAAAAAATATCATAATTTCATTTGTTGAAGGTGTTAGACATCAGTTTTTGCATTTTTAAAACATTTTTGAAAAAATTGAAATTTGTGTTTGTTAGCTTCAATTACGGAGTATTTTGAGTACGACATGAAAATTGAGTTTTTTTCTTGTGTTCTACTTTAAATTTATCTGTTTTTTTTATAATATCTTAATTTAATTTTTTGAAGGTGTTAGACTTCATTTTATGTATTTTTAAGACATTTTTGAAAAAAATTGAAAGTTGTGTGTCTTAGTCTTCAATTACTGAGTATTTTGAGTACGACATGAAAATTGAGTATTTTTCTTGTGCTACTCTTCAATTTTAACATATTTTTAATAAATATCATAATTGAATTTTTTGAGGGTATTAGACTTCTGTTTTTAAATTTTTAAGAAATATTTGAAAAAATTGAAATTTGTGTGTGTTAGTCTTCAATTACGAAGTATTTTGAGTACGACATGAAAATTGAGTATATTGCTTGTGTTATACTTCAATTTTAACATGTCTTAAAAAATATCTTATTTCAATTTTTTTAAGGTGTTAAACATCTGTTTTTGCATATTTAAGAAATCTTTGAAAAAATGAAATTTGTGTGTGTTAGTCTACATTTACGGAGTATTTTGAGTACGACAAGAAAATTGAGTATTTTTCTTGTGTCATACTTCAATTTTAATATTTTTAAAAAAATATCATAATTTAATTTGTTGAAGGTGTTAGACTACAGTTTTTACATTTTTAAAACATTTTTGCAACAATTGAAATTTGTGTGTGTTAGTCTACAATTACGGAGTATTTTGAGTACGACATGAAAATTGAGTATTTTTCTTGTGTTATACTTCAATTTTAACTTATTTTAAAAAAATCTTAATTGAAATTTTTGAAGGTGTTAAACAACAGTTTTTGCATTTTTAAGAAAGTTTTTAAAAAATGAAATTTGTGTGTGTTAGTCTTCATTTACGAAGTATTTTGAGTACGACATGAAAATTAAGTATATTGCTTGTGTAACACTTAAATTTTATCATTTTTAAAAAAAAAATATGTTCATTGAAAATTTTGAAGGTGTTAGACTTCAGTTTTTGTATTTTTAAGAAATTTTTGTTAAAATTGAATTTAGCGTGTGTTAGTGTTCAATTATGGAGTATTTTCAGTACAACATGAAAATTGAGTATTTTGCTGGTGTTATGCTTCAATTTTAACATTTTTAAAAAAATATATTATTTGAATTTTTTGAAGGTGTTAAACAACAGTTTTTTCATTTTTATGAAATTTTTCAAAAAATGAAATTTGTGTGTGTTAGTCTTCAATTAAAGAGTATTTTGAGTACGACATTAAAATTGAGTATTTTTCTTGTGTCATACTTCAATTATAATGTTTTTAAAAAAATATCATAATTTAATTTTTTTAAGGTGTTAGACTTCAGTTTTTGCATTTTTAGGAAATTTTTGAAAAAATTGTAATTTGTGTGTGTTAGTCTTCAATTGCGGAGTATTTTGAGTACGACATGAAAATTGAGTTTTTTTCTTGTGTTCTACTTCAAATTTAACATTTCTTAAAAAATATCTTATTTGAATTTTTTGAAGGTGTTAAACATCTGTTTTTGCATATTTAAGAAATCTTTGAAAAAAATGAAATCTGTGTGTGTTACTCTTCATTTACGGAGTATTTTGAGTACTACATGAAAATTGAGTATTTTCTTTGTGTCATACTTCAATTTTAATATTTTTAAAAAAATATCATAATTTGATTAGTTGAAGGTGTTAGACTTCAGTTTTTGCCTTTTTATGACATTTTTGAAAAAATTGAAATTTGTGTGTGTTAGTCTTCAATTACGGAGTATTTTGAGTACGACATGAAAATGGAGTATTTTTCTTGTGTTATACTTCAATTTTAACATATTTTAAAAAAATCTTAATTGAAATTTTTGAAGGTGTTAAACATCAGTTTTTGAATTTTGAAGAAATTTTTGAAAAAAATGAAATTTGCGCGTGTTAGTCTTCATTTAGGGAGTATTTTGAGTACGATATGAAAATGGAGTATATTGCTTGTGTCATACTTCAATTTAAACATTTTTTTAAAACATATCATAATTGAATATTTTGAAGGTGTTAGACTTCTCTTTTTGCATTTTTAAGAATTTTTGAAAATATTGAAATTTTTGTGTGTTAGTCTCCAATTACGAAGTATTTTGAGTACGACATGAAAATAGAGTATTTTGCATGTGTAACACTTAAATTTTAACATTTAAAAAAAAAAAAAGTATCTTTATTGAAATTTTTGAAGGTGTTAAACTTCAGTTTTTTGTATTTTTAAAAAAAAATTGTTAAAATTGAATTTGGTGTGTGTTAATCTTCAATTACGGAGTATTTTCAGTACGACATGAAAATTGAGTATTTGGCTTTGTGTTATACTTCAATTTTAACATTTCTTAAAAAATATCTTATTTGAATTTTTTGAAGGTCTTAAACAACATTTTTTGCATTTTTAAGAAATTTTTGAAAAAATGAAATTTGTGTGTGTTAGTCTTCATTTACGGAGTATTTTGAGTATGACATGAAAATAGAGTATTTTGCTTGTGTCATACTTCAATTTTAACGTTTCTAAAAAAATATCTTATTTCAATTTTTTTGGAGGTGTCAAACAACTGTTTTTGCATTTTTAAGAAATTTTTGAAAAAATGAAATTTGTGTGTGTTAGTCTTCATTTACGGAGTATTTTTAGTACGACATTAAAATTGAGTATTTTGCTTGTGTCATACTTCAATTTTAGCGTTTTTTAAAAAATATCATAATTTAATTTTTTGAAGGTGTTAGACTTCAGTTTTTGCATTTTTAAGACCTTTTTGAAAAAAATTGAAATTTGTGTGTGTTAGTCTTCAATTACTGAGTATTTTGAGTACGACATGAAAATTGAGTATTTTTCTTGTGCTACTCTTCAATTTTAACATAATTTAAAAAAATATCATAATTGAATTTTTTGAAGGTGTTTGACTTCTATTTTTGCATTTTTAAGAAATTTTTGAAAAAAGTGAAATTTGTGTTTGTTAGTGTTCAATTACGGAGTATTTTAGGTACGACATGAAAATTGTGTATTTTGCTTGTGTTACACTTAAATTTTAGCATTTTTTAAAAAAAATAACTTCATTGAAATTTTTGAGGTGTTAAACTTCAGTTTTTGCATTTTTAAGAAATTTTTTGTAAAATTGAATTTAGTGTGTGTTAGTTTTCAATTACGGCGTATTTTCAGTACGACATGAAAATTGAGTATTTTGCTTGTGTTATACTTCAATTTTAACATTTCTTAAAAAATATCTTATTTGAATTTTTTTAAGGTCTTAAACAACAATTTTTGCATTTTTAAGAAATTTTTGAAAAAATGAAATTTGTGTGTGTTAGTCTTCATTTACGGAGTATTTTGAGTACGACTTGAAAATTGAGTATTTTGCTTGTGTCATACTTCAATTTTAACGTTTCTAAAAAAATATCTTATTTCAATTTTTTTGAAGGTGTCAAACAACTGTTTTTGCATTTTTAAGAAATTTTTGAAAAAATGAAATTTGTGTGTGTTAGTCTTCATTTACGGAGTATTTTTAGTACGACATTAAAATTGAGTATTTTGCTTGTGTCATACTTCAATTTTAGCGTTTTTTAAAAAATATCATAATTTAATTTTTTGAAGGTGTTAGACTTCAGTTTTTGCATTTTTAAGACCTTTTTGAAAAAAATTGAAATTTGTGTGTGTTAGTCTTCAATTACTGAGTATTTTGAGTACGACATTAAAATTGAGTATTTTGCTTGTGTCATACTTCAATTTTAAGGTTTTTAAAAAAAATATCATAATTTAATTTTTTTGAAGGTGTTAGACTTCGAGTTTTTGCATTTTTAAGACATTTTTGAAAAAATTGAAATTTGTGTGTGTTAGTCCTCAATTACGGAGTATTTTCAGTACGACATGAAAATTGAGTATTTTGCTTGCGCTACTCTTCAATTTTAACATATTTTTAAAAAATATCATAATTGAATTTTTTTTAAGGTGTCTGACTTCTGATTTTGCATTTTTAAGAAATTTTAGAAAAAATTGAAATTTGTGTTTGTTAGTCTTCAATTACGGAGTATTTTGAGTACGACATGAAAATTGAGTATTTTGCTTGCGTTACACTTAAATTTTAACATTTTTTAAAAAAAATATCTTCGTTGAAATTTTTGAAGGTGTTAAACTTCAGTTTTTGCATTTTTAAGAAATTTTTGTTAAAATTGAATTTAGTGTGTGTTAGTTTTCAATTACGGAGTATTTTCAGTACGACATGAAAATTGAGTATTTTGCTTGTGTTATACGTCAATTTTAGCATTTCTTAAAAAATATCTTATTTGAATTTTTTCAAGGTGTTAAAAAACAGTTTTTTTATTTTTATGAAATTTTTAAAAAAATTAAATTTGTGTGTTTCAGTCTTCATTTACGGAGTATTTTGAGTACGACATTAAAATTGAGTATTTTGCTTGTGTCATACATCAATTTTAACGTTTTTAAAAAATATCATAATTTAATTTTTTGAAGGTGTTAGACTTATGTTTTTGCATTTTTAAGATATTTTTGAATAAAAGAAATTTGGGTGTGTTAGTCTTCATTTACGTAGTATTTTGAGTACGACATGAAAATTGAGTATTTTGCTTTTGTCATACTTCAATTTTAAGGTTTTTAAAAAAAATATCATAATTTAATTTTTTGAAGGTGTTAGACTTCGAGTTTTTGTATTTTTAAGACATTTTTGAAAAAATTGAAATTTGTGTGTGTTAGTCCTCAATTACGGAGTATTTTCAGTACGACATGAAAATTGAACATTTTGCTTGTGTTATACTCCAAATTTAACATTTTTTTTATAATATCTTAATTTAATTTTTTTGAAGGTGGACTTCAGTTTTCCCATTTTGAAGACATTTTTGAAAAAAATTGAAATTTTTTGTGTTAGTCTTCAATTACTGAGTATTTTGAGTACGACATGAAAATTGAGTATTTTTCTTGCGCTACTCTTCAATTTTAACATATTTTTAGAAAATATCATAATTGAATTTTTTTAAGTTGTCTGACTTCTGATTTTGCATTTTTAAGAAATTTTAGAAAAAATTGAAATTTGTGTTTGTTAGTCTTCAATTACGGAGTATTTTGAGTGAGAAATGAAATTTGAGTATTTTAATTGTATTACACTTAAATTTTAACATTTGAAAAAAAAAAATCTTCATTGATATTTTTGAAGGTGTTAAACTTCAGTTTTTGCATTTTTATGAAATTTTTGTTAAAATTGAATTTAGTGTGTGTTAGATTCAATTACGGAGTATTTTCAGTACGACATGAAAATTCAATATTTTTCTTGTGGTATACATCAATTTTTACATTTCTTAAGAAATATCTTATTTGAATTTTATGAAGGTGTTAAACAACAATTTTTACATTTTTAAGAAATTTTCGAAAAAATGAAATTTGTGTGTGTTAGTCTTCATTTACGGAGTATTTTGAGAACGACATGAAAATTGAGTATTTTGTTTGTGTCATACTTCAATTTTCACGTTTTTAAAAAAATATCATAATTTAATTTTTTGATGGTGTTAGACTTCTGTTTTTGAATTTTTAAGAAATTTTCGAAAAAATTAAATTTGTGTGTGTTAGTCTTCATTTACGGAGTATTTTGAGTACGTCATGAAAATTGAGTATTTTTTTTGTGTCATACTTCAATTTTAACGTTTTTAAAAATATATCATAATTTAATTTTTCGAAGGTGTTGGACTACCGTTTTTGCATTTTTAAGACATTTTTGAAAAAATTGAAATTTGTGTGTGTTAGTCCTTAATTACGGAGTATTTTGAGTACGACATGAAAATTTAGTATTTTGCTTGTGTTATACTACAAATTTAACATTTTTTTAATAATATCTTAATTTAATTTTTTAAGGTGTTAGACTTCAGTTTTTGCATTTTTAAGACATTTTTGAAAAAAATTGAAATTTCTATGTGTTAGTCTTCAATTACTGAGTATTTAGAGTACGACATGAAAATTGAGTATTTTTCTTGTGCTACTCTTCAATTTTAGCATATTTTTAGAAAATATCATAATTGAATTTTTTTGAAGGTGTTTGACTTCTGTTTTTGCATTTTTAAGAAATTTTTGAAAAAATTGAAATTTGTGTTTGTTAGTCTTCAATTACGGAGTATTTTAAGTACGACATGAAAATTGAGTATTTTGCTTGTGTTACACTTAAATTTTAACATTTTAAAAAAAAAATATCTTCATTGAAAATTTTGAAGGTGTTAAACTTCAGTTTTTGCATTTTTAAGAAATGTTTGTCAAATTAAAATTAGTGTGTGTTAGTTTTCAATTACGGAGTATTTTCAGTACGACATGAAAATTGAGTATTTTGCTTGTGTTATACTTCAATTTTAACATTTCTTAAAAAATATTTTATTTGAATTTTTTTAAGGTGTTAAACAACATTTTTTGCATTTTTAAGAAATTTTTGAAAAAATGAAATTTGCGTGTGTTAGTCTTCTTTTACGGAGTATTTTGAGTACGACATTCAAATTGAGTATTTTGCTTGTGTCATACTTCAATTTTAACGTTTTTAAAAAAATATCATAATTTAATTTTTTTGAAGGTGTTAGACTTCTGTTTTTGCATTTTAATGAACTTTTTGAAAAAAATTGAAATTTGTATGTGTTAGTCTTCAATTACTGAGTATTTTGAGTACGACATGAAAATTGAGTAATTTTCTTGTGCTACTCTTCAATTTTAACATATTTTTAAAAAATATCATAATTGAACTTTTTGAAGGTGTTTGACTTCTGTTTTAGCATTTTTAAAAATTTTTTGAAAAAAATGAAATTTGTGTTTGTTAGTCTTCAATTAAGGAGTATTTTGAGTACGACATGAAAATTGAGTATTTTGCTTGCGTTACACTTAAATTTTAACATTTTAAAAAAAAAATATCTTCGTTGAAATTTTTGAAGGTGTTAAACTTCAGTTTTTGCATTTTTAAGAAATTTTTGTTAAAATTGAATTTAGTGTGTGTTAGTTTTCAATTACGGAGTATTTTTAGTACGACATGAAAATTGAGTATTTTGCTTGTGTTATACTTCAATTTTAACATTTCTTAAAAAATATCTTATTTGAATGTTTTGAAGGTGTTAAACAACAGTTTTTGCATTTTTAAGAAATTTTTGGAAAAATGAAATTTGCGTGTGTTAGTCTTCATTTACGGAGTATTTTGAGTACGCCATTAAAATTGAGTATTTTGCTTGTGTCATACTTCAATTTTAACGTTTATAAAAAAATATCATAATTTAATTTTTTTGAAGGTGTTAGACTTCTGTTTTTGCATTTTAAAGAAATTTTTGAAAAAAATTGAAATTCGTATGTGTTAGTCTTCAATTACTGAGTATTTTGAGTACGACATGAAAATTGAGTATTTTTCTAGTGCTACTTTTCAATTTTAACATATTTTTAAAAAATATCATAATTGAATTTTTTGAAGGTGTTTGACTTCTGTTTTAGCATTTTTAAGAAATTTTTGACAAAAATGAAATTTGTGTTTGTTAGTCTTCAATTACGGAGTATTTTGAGTACGACATGAAAATTGAGTATTTTGCTTGCGTTACACTTAAATTTTAACATTTAAAAAAAAAATATCTTCGTTGAAATTTTTGAAGGTGTTAAACTTCAGTTTTTGCATTTTTATGAAATTTTTGTTAAAATTGAATTTAGTGTGTGTTAGTTTTCAATTACGAAGTATTTTTAGTACGACATGAAAATTGAGTATTTTGCTTGTGTTATACTTCAATTTTAACATTTCTTAAAAAATATCTTATTTGAATTTTTTGAAGGTGTTAAACAACAGTTTTGGCATTTTTAAGAAATTTTTGAAAAAATTAAATTTGTGTGTGTCAGTCTTCATTTACGTAGTATTTTGCGTACGACATGAAAATTAAGTATTTTGCTTGTGTCATGCTTCAATTTTAACGCTTTTAAAAAAATATCATAATTTAATTTTTTTGAAGGTGTTAGACTTCTGTTTTTGCATTTTTAAGAAATTTTTGAAAAAATGAAATTTGTGTGTGTTAGTCTTCATTTACGTAGTATTTTGAGTACGACATGAAAATTGAGTATTTTGCTTGTGCCATACTCCAATTTTAACGTTTTTAAAAAAATATCAAAATTTAATTTTTTTAAGGTGTTAGACTTCAATTTTTGCATTTTTAATACATTTTTGAAAAAATTGAAATTTGTGTGTGTTAGTCTTCAATTACGGAATATTTTTAGTATGACATGAAAATTGAGTATTTTTCTTGTGCTACTCTTCAATTTTAACATATTTTTAAAAAATATCATAATTGAATTTTTTGAAGGTGTTTGACTTCTGTTTTTGCATTTTTAAGAAATTTTTGAAAAAATTGAAATTTGTGTTTGTTAGTCTTCAATTACGGAGTATTTTGAGTACGACATTAAAATTGAGTATTTTGATTGCGTTACACTTAAATTTTAACAATTTTTAAAAAAAATATCTTCGTTGAAATTTTTGAAGGTGTTAAACTTCAGTTTTTCCATTTTTAAGAAATTTTTGTTAAAATTGAATTTAGTGTGTGTTAGTTTTCAATTACGTAGTATTTTCTGTACGACATGAAAATTGAGTATTTTGCTTGTGTTATACTTCAATTTTAACATTTCTTAAAAAATATCTTATTTGAATTTTTTTGAAGGTGTTAAACAACAGTTTTTGATTTTTTAAGAAATTTTTGAAAAAAATAAATTTGTGTGTGTCAGTCTTCATTTACGGAGTATTTTGAGTACGACATTAAAATTGAGTATTTTGCTTGTGTCATACTTCAATTTTAGCGTTTTTAAAAAAATATCATAATTTAATTTTTTGAAGGTGTTAGACTTCTGTTTTTGCATTTTTAAGAAACTTTTGAATAAATGAAATTTGTCTGTGCTAGTCTTCATTTACGTAGTATTTTGAGTACGACATGAAAATTGAGTATTTTTCTTGTGGTACTCTTCAATTTTAACATATTTTTAAAAAATATCATAATTGAATTTTTTGAAGGAGTCTGACTTCTGATTTCGCATTTTTAAGAAATTTTAGTTTGTTAGCCTTCAATTACGGAGTATTTTAAGGTGTTAAACTTCAGTTTTTGCATTTTTAAGAAATTTTTGTTAAAATTGAATTTAGTGTGTGTTTGTTTTCAATTACGGAGTATTTTCAGTACGACATGAAAATTGAGTATTTTTCTTGTGTTATACTTCAATTTTAACATTTCTCAAAAAATATCTTATTTGAATTTTTAGAAGGTGTTAAACAACAGTTTTTGCATTTTAAAGACATTTTTGAAAAAAATGAAATTTGTGTGTGTTAGTCTTCAATTTCTGAGTATTTAGAGTACGACATGAAAATTGAGTATTTTTCTTGTGCTACTCTTCAATTTTAACATATTTTGATAAAATATCATAATTGAATTTTTTGAAGGTGTTTGACTTCTGTTTTTGCATTTTTAAAAAATTTTTGAAAAAATTGAAATTTGTGTTTGTTAGTCTTCAATTACGGAGTATTTTGAGTACGACATGAAAATTGAGTATTTTGCTTGTGTTGCACTTAAATTTTAACATTTTTAAAAAACAATATCTTCGTTGAAATTTTTGAAGGTGTTAAACTTCAGTTTTTTCATTTTTTAGAAATTTTTGTTAAAATTGAATTTAGTGGGTGTTAGTTTTCAATTACGGAGTATTTTCAGTACCACGTGAAAATTGAGTATTTTGCTTGTGTTATACTTCAATTTTAACATTTGTTAAAAAATATCTTATTTGAATTTTTTGAAGGTGTTAAACAACAGTTTTTGCATTTTTAAGAATTTTTTGAAAAAATTAAATTTGTGTGTGTCAGTCTTCATTTACGGAGTATTTTGAGTACGACATGAAAATTAAGTATTTTGCTTGTGTCATGCTTCAATTTTAACGCTTTTAAAAAAATATCATAATTTAATTTTTTTCAAGGTGTTAGACTTCTGTTTTTGCATTTTTAAGAAATTTTTGAAAAAATGAAATTTGTGTGTGTTAGTCTTTATTTACGTAGTATTTTGAGTACGACATGAAAATTGAGTATTTTGCTTGTGTCATACTCCAATTTTAACGTTTTTAAAAAAATATCAAAATTTAATTTTTTGAAGGTGTTGGACTTCAATTTTTGCATTTTTAAGACATTTTTGAAAAAATTGAAATTTGTGTGTGTTAGTCTTCATTTACGGAGTATTTTGAGTACGACAATAAAATTGAGTATTTTGCTTGTGTCATACTTCAATTTTAATGTTTTTAAAAAAATAAAATAATTTAATTTTTTTGAAGGTGTTAGACTTCTGTATTTGCATTTTTAAGAAATTTTTGAAAAAGTGAAATTTGTGTGTGTTAGTCTTCCTTTACGTTGTATTTTGAGTATGACATGAAAATTGAGTATTTTGCTTGTGTTATACTTCAATTTTAACATTTCTTAAAAAATATCTTATTTGAATGTTTTGAAGGTGTTAAACAACAGTTTTTGCATTTTTAAGAAATTTTTGAAAAAATGAAATTTGCGTGTGTTAGTCTTCATTTACGGAGTATTTTGAGTACGCCATTAAAATTGAGTATTTTGCTTGTGTCATACTTCAATTTTAACGTTTATAAAAAATTATCATAATTTAATTTTTTTTAAGGTGTTAGACTTCTGTTTTTGCATTTTAAAGAAATTTTTGAAAAAAATTGAAATTCGTATGTGTTAGTCTTCAATTACTGAGTATTTTGAGTACGACATGAAAATTGAGTATTTTTCTAGTGCTACTCTTCAATTTTAACATATTTTTAAAAAATATCATAATTGAATTTTTTGAAGGTGTTTGACTTCTGTTTTAGCATTTTTAAGAAATTTTTGAAAAAAATGAAATTTGTGTCTGTTAGACTTCAATTACGGAGTATTTTGAGTACGACATGAAAATTGAGTATTTTGCTTGCGTTACACTTAAATTTTAACATTTAAAAAAAAAATATCTTCGTTGAAATTTTTGAAGGTGTTAAACTTCAGTTTTTGCATTTTTAAGAAATTTTTGTTAAAATTGAATTTAGTGTGTGTTAGTTTTCAATTACGAAGTATTTTTAGTACGACATGAAAATTGAGTATTTTGCTTGTGTTATACTTCAATTTTAACATTTCTTAAAAAATATCTTATTTGAATTTTTTGAAGGTGTTAAACAACAGTTTTGGCATTTTTAAGAAATTTTTGAAAAAATTAAATTTGTGTGTGTCAGTCTTCATTTACGTAGTTGTTTGCGTACGACATGAAAATTAAGTATTTTGCTTGTGTCATGCTTCAATTTTAACGCTTTTAAAAAAATATCATAATTTAATTTTTTTGAAGGTGTTAGACTTCTGTTTTTGCATTTTTAAGAAATTTTTGAAAAAATGAAATTTGTGTGTGTTAGTCTTCATTTACGTAGTATTTTGAGTACGACATGAAAATTGAGTATTTTGCTTGTGCCATACTCCAATTTTAACGTTTTTAAAAAAATATCAAAATTTAATTTTTTGAAGGTGTTAGACTTCAATTTTTGCATTTTTAATACATTTTTGAAAAAATTGAAATTTGTGTGTGTTAGTCTTCAATTACGGAATATTTTTAGTATGACATGAAAATTTAGTATTTTTCTTGTGCTACTCTTCAATTTTAACATATTTTTAAAATATATAATAATTGAATTTTTTGAAGGTGTTTGACTTCTGTTTTTGCATTTTTAAGAAATTTTTGAAAAAATTGAAATTTGTGTTTGTTAGTCTTCAATTACGGAGTATTTTGAGTACGACATTAAAATTGAGTATTTTGATTGCGTTACACTTAAAATTTAACATTTTTTAAAAAAAATATCTTCGTTGAAATTTTTGAAGGTGTTAAATTTCAGTTTTTGCATTTTTAAGAAATTTTTGATAAAATTGAATTTAGTGTGTGTTAGTTTTCAATAACGGAGTATTTTCAGTACGACATGAAAATTGAGTATTTTGCTTGTGTTATACTTCAATTTTAACATTTCTTAAAAAATATCTTATTTGAATTTTTTGGAGGTGTTAAACAACAGTTTTTGAATTTTTAAGAAATTTTTGAAAAAATTAAATTAGTGTGTGTCAGTCTTCATTTACGGAGTATTTTGAGTACGACATTAAAATTGAGTATTTTGCTTGTGTCCTACTTCAATTTTAACGTTTTTTTAAAAAAATATCATAATTTAATTTTTTGAAGGTGTTAGACTTCTGTTTTTGCATTTTTAAGAAAGTTTTGAATAAATGAAATTTGTCTGTGCTAGTCTTCATTTACGTAGTATTTTGAGTACGACATGAAAATTGAGTATTTTTCTTGCGCTACTTTTCAATTTTAACATATTTTTAAAAAATATCATAATTGAATTTTTTGAAGGTGTCTGACTTCTGATTTTGCATTTTTAAGAAATTTTAGAAAAAAATGAAATTTGTGTTTGTTAGCCTTCAATTACGGAGTATTTTGAGTACGACATGAAAATTGAGTATTTTGCTTGTGTTACACTTAAATTTTGACATTAAAAAAAAAAAAAATCTTCGTTGAAATTTTTGAAGGTGTTAAATTTCAGTTTTTGCATTTTTAAGAAATTTTTGTTAAAATTGAATTTAGTGTGTGTTAGTTTTCAATTACGGAGTATTTTCAGTACGACATGAAAATTGAGTATTTTGCTTGTGTTATACTTCAATTTTAACATTTCTTAAAAAATATCTTATTTGAATTTTTTGAAGGTGTTAAACAACAGTTTTTGAATTTTTAAGAAATTTTTGAAAAAATTAAATTTGTGTGTGTCAGTCTTCATTTACGGAGTATTTTGAGTACGACATTAAAATTGAGTATTTTGCTTGTGTCCTACTTCAATTTTAACGTTTTTAAAAAAATATCATAATTTAATTTTTTGAAGGTGTTAGACTTCTGTTTTTGCATTTTTAAGAAAGTTTTGAATAAATGAAATTTGTCTGTGCTGGTCTTCATTTACGTAGTATTTTGAGTACGACATGAAAATTGAGTATTTTTCTTGCGCTACTTTTCAATTTTAACATATTTTTAAAAAATATCATAATTGAATTTTTTGAAGTTGTCTGACTTCTGATTTTGCATTTTTAAGAAATTTTAGAAAAAAATGAAATTTGTGTTTGTTAGCCTTCAATTACGGAGTATTTTGAGTACGACACGAAAATTGAGTATTTTGCTTGTGTTACACTTAAATTTTGACATTAAAAAAAAAAAAATCTTCGTTGAAATTTTTGAAGGTGTTAAATTTCAGTTTTTGCATTTTTAAGAAATTTTTGTTAAAATTGAATTTAGTGTGTGTTAGTTTTCAATTACGGAGTATTTTCAGTACGACATGAAAATTGAGTATTTTGCTTGTGTTATACTTCAATTTTAAGATTTCTTAAAAAATATCTTATTTGAATTTTTTGAAGGTGTTAAACAACAGTTTTTGAATTTTTAAGAAATTTTTGAAAAAATTAAATTTGTGTGTGTCAGTCTTCATTAACGGAGTATTTTGAGTACGACATTAAAATTGAGTATTTTGCTTGTGTCCTACTTCAATTTTAACGTTTTTAAAAAAATATCATAATTTAATTTTTTGAAGGTGTTAGACTTCTGTTTTTGCATTTTTAAGAAACTTTTGAATAAATGAAATTTGTCTGTGCTAGTCTTCATTTACGTAGTATTTTGAGTACGACATGAAAATTGAGTATTTTTCCTGCGCTACTCTTCAATTTTAACATATTTTTTAAATATATCATAATTGAATTTTTTGAAGGTGTTTGACTTCTGTTTTTGCATTTTTAAGAAATTTTTGAAAAAATTGAAATTTGTGTTTGTTAGTCTTCAATTACGGAGTATTTTGAGTACGACATGAAAATTGAGTATTTTGCTTGTGTTACACTTAAATTTTAACATTTTTAAAAAAAAAATATCTTCGTTGAAATTTTTGAAGGTGTTAAACTTCAGTTTTTTCATTTTTTAGAAATTTTTGTTAAAATTGAATTTAGTGGGTGTTAGTTTTCAATTAGGGAGTATTTTCAGTACGACGTGAAAATTGAGTATTTTGCTTGTGTTATACTTCAATTTTAACATTTCTTAAAAAATATCTTATTTGAATTTTTTGAAGGTGTTAAACAACAGTTTTTGCATTTTTAAGAAATTTATGAAAAAATTAAATTTGTGTGTGTCAGTCTTCATTTACGGAGTATTTTGAGTACGACATTAAAATTGAGTATTTTGCTTGTGTCATACTTCAATTTTAACGTTTTTAAAAAAATATCAAAATTTAATTTTTTGAAGGTGTTAGACTTCAATTTTTGCATTTTTAATACATTTTTGAAAAAATTGAAATTTGTGTGTGTTAGTCTTCAATTACGGAATATTTTTAGTATGACATGAAAATTTAGTATTTTTCTTGTGCTACTCTTCAATTTTAACATATTTTTAAAATATATAATAATTGAATTTTTTGAAGGTGTTTGACTTCTGTTTTTGCATTTTTAAGAAATTTTTGAAAAAATTGAAATTTGTGTTTGTTAGTCTTCAATTACGGAGTATTTTGAGTACGACATTAAAATTGAGTATTTTGATTGCGTTACACTTAAAATTTAACATTTTTAAAAAAAAATATCTTCGTTGAAATTTTTGAAGGTGTTAAATTTCAGTTTTTGCATTTTTAAGAAATTTTTGATAAAATTGAATTTAGTGTGTGTTAGTTTTCAATAACGGAGTATTTTCAGTACGACATGAAAATTGAGTATTTTGCTTGTGTTATACTTCAATTTTAACATTTCTTAAAAAATATCTTATTTGAATTTTTTGGATGTGTTAAACAACAGTTTTTGAATTTTTAAGAAATTTTTGAAAAAATTAAATTAGTGTGTGTCAGTCTTCATTTACGGAGTATTTTGAGTACGACATTAAAATTGAGTATTTTGCTTGTTTCCTACTTCAATTTTAACGTTTTTTTTAAAAAATATCATAATTTAATTTTTTGAAGGTGTTAGACTTCTGTTTTTGCATTTTTAAGAAAGTTTTGAATAAATGAAATTTGTCTGTGCTAGTCTTCATTTACGTAGTATTTTGAGTACGACATGAAAATTGAGTATTTTTCTTGCGCTACTTTTCAATTTTAACATATTTTTAAAAAATATCATAATTGAATTTTTTGAAGGTGTCTGACTTCTGATTTTGCATTTTTAAGAAATTTTAGAAAAAAATGAAATTTGTGTTTGTTAGCCTTCAATTACGGAGTATTTTGAGTACGACATGAAAATTGAGTATTTTGCTTGTGTTACACTTAAATTTTGACATTAAAAAAAAAATAAATCTTCGTTGAAAATTTTGAAGGTGTTAAATTTCAGTTTTTGCATTTTTAAGAAATTTTTGTTAAAATTGAATTTAGTGTGTGTTAGTTTTCAATTACGGAGTATTTTCAGTACGACATGAAAATTGAGTATTTTGCTTGTGTTATACTTCAATTTTAACATTTCTTAAAAAATATCTTATTTGAATTTTTTGAAGGTGTTAAACAACAGTTTTTGAATTTTTAAGAAATTTTTGAAAAAATTAAATTTGTGTGTGTCAGTCTTCATTTACGGAGTATTTTGAGTACGACATTAAAATTGAGTATTTTGCTTGTGTCCTACTTCAATTTTAACGTTTTTAAAAAAATATCATAATTTAATTTTTTGAAGGTGTTAGACTTCTGTTTTTTCATTTTTAAGAAAGTTTTGAATAAATGAAATTTGTCTGTGCTGGTCTTCATTTACGTAGTATTTTGAGCACGACATGAAAATTGAGTATTTTTCTTGCGCTACTTTTCAATTTTAACATATTTTTAAAAAATATCATAATTGAATTTTTTGAAGGTGTCTGACTTCTGATTTTGCATTTTTAAGAAATTTTAGAAAAAAATGAAATTTGTGTTTGTTAGCCTTCAATTACGGAGTATTTTGAGTACGACATGAAAATTGAGTATTTTGCTTGTGTTACACTTAAATTTTGACATTAAAAAAAAAAAAATCTTCGTTGTAATTTTTGAAGGTGTTAAATTTCAGTTTTTGCATTTTTAAGAAATTTTTGTTAAAATTGAATTTAGTGTGTGTTAGTTTTCAATTACGGAGTATTTTCAGTACGACATGAAAATTGAGTATTTTGCTTGTGTTATACTTCAATTTTAACATTTCTTAAAAAATATCTTATTTGAATTTTTTGAAGGTGTTAAACAACAGTTTTTGAATTTTTAAGAAATTTTTGAAAAAATTAAATTTGTGTGTGTCAGTCTTCATTTACGGAGTATTTTGAGTACGACATTAAAATTGAGTATTTTGCTTGTGTCCTACTTCAATTTTAACGTTTTTAAAAAAATATCATAATTTAATTTTTTGAAGGTGTTAGACTTCTGTTTTTGCATTTTTAAGAAACTTTTGAATAATTGAAATTTGTCTGTGCTAGTCTTCATTTACGTAGTATTTTGAGTACGACATGAAAATTGAGTATTTTTTCTGCGCTACTCTTCAATTTTAACATATTTTTTAAATATATCATAATTGAATTTTTTGAAGGTGTTTGACTTCTGTTTTTGCATTTTTAAGAAATTTTTGAAAAAATTGAAATTTGTGTTTGTTAGTCTTCAATTACGGAGTATTTTGAGTACGACATGAAAATTGAGTATTTTGCTTGTGTTACACTTAAATTTTAACATTTTTAAAAAAAAAATATCTTCGTTGAAATTTTTGAAGGTGTTAAACTTCAGTTTTTTCATTTTTTAGAAATTTTTGTTAAAATTGAATTTAGTGGGTGTTAGTTTTCAATTACGGAGTATTTTCAGTACGACGTGAAAATTGAGTATTTTGCTTGTGTTATACTTCAATTTTAACATTTCTTAAAAAATATCTTATTTGAATTTTTTGAAGGTGTTAAACAACAGTTTTTGCATTTTTAAGAAATTTTTGAAAAAGTTAAATTTGTGTGTGTCAGTCTTCATTTACGGAGTATTTTGAGTACGACATTAAAATTGAGTATATTGCTTGTGTCATACTTCAATTTTAACATTTTTAAAAAAATATCATAATTTAATTTTTTGAAGGTGTTAGACTTCTGTTTTTGCATTTTTAAGAAACTTTTGAATAAATGAAATTTGTCTGTGCTAGTCTTCATTTACGTAGTATTTTGAGTACGACATGAAAATTGAGTATTTTTCCTGCGCTACTCTTCAATTTTAACATATTTTTTAAATATATCATAATTGAATTTTTTGAAGGTGTCTGACTTCTGATTTTGCATTTTTAAGAAATTTTAGAAAAAAATGAAATTTGTGTTTGTTAGCCTTCAATTACGGAGTATTTTGAGTACGACTTGAAAATTGAGTATTTTGCTTGTGTTACACTTAAATTTTGACATTAAAAAAAAAAAATCTTCGTTGAAATTTTTGAAGGTGTTAAATTTCAGTTTTTGCATTTTTAAGAAATTTTTGTTAAAATTGAATTTAGTGTGTGTTAGTTTTCAATTACGGAGTATTTTCAGTACGACATGAAAATTGAGTATTTTGCTTGTGTTATACTTAAATTTTAACATTTCTCAAAAAATATCTTATTTGAATTTTTTGAAGGTGTTAAACAACAGTTTTTGCATTTTTAAGACATTTTTGAAAAAATTGATATTTGTGTGTGTTAGTCTTCAATTACGGAGTATTTTGAGTACGACATGAAAATTGAGTATTTTGCTTGTGTTATACTCCAAATTTAACATATTTTTTATAATATCTTAATTTAATTTTTTGAAGGTGTTAGACTTCAGTTTTTACATTTTGAAGACATTTTTGAAAAAAATTGAAATTTGTGTGTGTTAGCCTTCAATTACTGAGTATTTTTAGTATGACATGAAATTTGAGTATTTTTCTTGTGCTACTCTTCAATTTTAACATATTTTTAAAAAATATCATAATTGAATTTTTTGAAGGTGTTTGACTACTGTTTTTGCATTTTTAAGAAATTTTTGGAAAAATTGAAATTTGTGTTTGTTAGTCTTCAATTACGGAGTATTTTGAGTACGACATGAAAATTGAGTATTTTGCTTGTGTTACACTTAAATTTTAACATTTTAAAAAAAAATATATCTTCGTTGAAATTTTTGAAGGTGTTAAACTTCAGTTTTTTCATTTTTTAGAAATTTTTGTTAAAATTGAATTTAGTGGGTGTTAGTTTTCAATTACGGAGTATTTTCAGTACGACGTGAAAATTGAGTATTTTGCTTGTGTTATACTTCAATTTTAACATTTCTTAAAAAATATCTTATATGAATTTTTTGAAGGTGTTAAACAACAGTTTTTGCATTTTTAAGAAATTTTTGAAATAATTAAATTTGTGTGTGTCAGTCTTCATTTACGGAGTATTTTGAGTACGACATTAAAATTGAGTATTTTGCTTGTGTCATACTTCAATTTTAACGTTTTTAAAAAAATATCATAATTTAATTTTTTTAAGGTGTTAGACTTCTGTTTTTGCATTTTTAAGAAACTTTTGAATAAATGAAATTTGTCTGTGCTAGTCTTCATTTACGTAGTATTTTGAGTACGACATGAAAATTGAGTATTTTGCTTGTGTCATACTCCAATTTTATCGTTTTTAAAAAAATATCAAAATTTAATTTTTTTAAGGTGTTAGACTTCAATTTTTTCATTTTTAAGACATTTTTGAAATAATTGAAATTTGTGTGTGTTAGTCTTCAAATACGGAATATTTTTAGTATTACATGAAAATTGAAATTTGAAGGTGTTTGACTTCTGTTTTTGCATTTTTATGAAATTTTTGAAAAAATTGAAATTTGTGTTTGTTGGTCTTCAATTACGGAGTATTTTGAGTAGGACATTAAAATTTAGTATTTTGCTTGCGTTACACTTAAATTTTAACTTTTTTTAAAAAAAATAAATTCGTTGAAATTTTTGAAGGTGTTAAACTTCAGTTTTTGCATTTTTAAGAAATTTTTGTTAAAATTGAATTTAGTGTGTGTTAGTTTTCAATTACGGAGTATTTTCAGTACGACATGAAAGTTGAGTATTTTGCTTGTGTTATACTTCAATTCTAACATTTCTTAAAAAATATCTTATTTGAATTTTTTGAAGGTGTTAAACAACAGTTTTTGCATTTTTAAGACATTTTTGAAAAAATTGATATTTGTGTGTGTTAGTCTTCAATTACGGAGTATTTTGAGTACGACATGGAAATTGAGTATTTTGCTTGTGTTATACTACAAATTTAACATATTTTTTATAATATCTTAATTTAATTTTTTGAAGGTGTTAGACTTCAGTTTTTGCATTTTGAAGACATTTTTGAAAAAAATTGAAATTTGCGTGTGTTAGTCTTCAATTACTGAGTATTTTTAGTATGACATGAAATTTGAGTATTTTTATTGTGCTACTCATCAATTTTAACATATTTTTAGAAAATATCATAATTGAATTTTTTGAAGGTGTTTGACTTCTATTTTTGCATTTTTAAGAAATTTTTCAAAAAATTGAAATTTGTGTTTGTTAGTCTTCAATTACGGAGTATTTTGAGTACGACATGAAAATTGAGTATTTTGCTTGTGTTACACTTAAATTTTAACATTTTAAAAAAATATATATCTTCGTTGAAATTTTTGAAGGTGTTAAACTTCAGTTTTTTCATTTTTAAGAAATTTTTGTTAAAATTGAATTTAGTGTGTGTTAGTTTTCAATTACGGAGTATTTTCAGTACAACATGAAAATTGAGTATTTTGCTTTTGTTATACTTCAATTTTAACATTTCTTAAATATATCTTATTTGAATTTTTTTTGAAGGTGTTAAACAACAGTTTTTGCATTTTTAAGAAATTTTTGAAAAAATGAAATTTGTGTGTGTTAGTCTTCATTTACGGAGTATTTTGAGTACGACATGAAAATTGAGTATTTTGTTTGTGTCATACTTCAATTTTAACGTTTTTTAAAATATATCATAATTTAATTTTTTGAAGGTGTTAGACTTCAGTTTTTGCATTTTACGACATTTTTGAAAAAAATTGAAATTTGTGTGTGTTAGTCCTCAATTACGGAGTATTTTGAGTACGACATGAAAATTGATTATTTAGCTTGTGTTATACTCCAAATTTAAATTTTTTTTAATAATATCTTAATTTAATTTTTTGAAGGTGTTAGACTTCAGTTTTAGCATTTTTAAGACATTTTTGAAAAAAATTGAAATTTGTGTGTGTTAGTCTTCAATTACTGAGTATTTAGAGTACGACATGAAAATTGAGTATTTTTCTTGTGCTACTCTTCAATTTTAACACATTTTTAAAAAATATCATAATTGAATTTTTTGAAGGTGTTTGACTTCTGTTTTTGGATTTTAATGAAATTTTAGAAAAAATTGAAATTTGTGTTTGTTAGTCTTCAATTACGCATTATTTTAAGTACGACATGAAAATTGAGTATTTTGCATGTGTTACACTTCAATTTTAACATTTAAAAAAAATATCTTCATTGAAATTTTTTAGGGTGTCGAACTTCAGTTTTTTCATTTTTAAAATTTTTTTGTTAAAATTGAAGTTAGTGTGTGTTAGTTTTCAATTACGGAGTATTTTCCGTACGACATGAAAATTGAGTACTTTCCTTGTGTTATACTTCGATTTTAACATTTCTTAAAAAATATCTTATTTGAATTTTTTGAAGGTGTTAAACAACAGTTTTTGCATTTTTAAGAAATTTTTGAAAAAATGAAATTTGTGTTTGTTAGTCTTCATTTACGGAGTATTTTAAGTGCGGAATGAAAATTGAGTATTTTGCTTGTGTCATACTTCAATTTTAAAAAATTTTAAAAAATATCATTATTTAATTTTTTGTAGGTGTTAGACTTCTGTTTTTGCATTTTTTAGAAATTTTTGAAAAAATGAAATTTGTGTGTGTTAGTCCTCAATCATGGAGTATTTTGAGTACGACATGAAAATTGAGTATTTTGCTTGTGTTATACTCCAAATTTAACATTATTTTTATAATATCTTTATTTAATTTTTTGAAGGAGTTAGACTTCAGTCTTTGCATTTTTAAGACATTTTTGAAAAGAATTGAAATTTGTGTGTGTTAGTCTTCAATTGCTGAGTATTTTGAGTACGACATGAAAATTGAGTATTTTTCTTGTGCTACTCTTCAAATTGAACATATTTTTAAAAAATATCATAATTAAATTTTATGAAGGTGTTTGACTTCGGTTTTTGCATTTTTAAGAAATTTTTGAAAAAAAATGAAATTTGTGTTTGTTAGTCTTCAATTACGTAGTATTTTGAGTACGACATGAAAATTGAGTATTTTCCTTGTGTTACACTTAAATTTTAAAATTTTAAAAAAAAAATATCTTCATTGAAAATTTTGAAGGTGTTAAACTTCAGTTTTTTGCATTTTTAAGAAATTCTTGTTAAAATTGAATTTAGTGTGTGTTAGTTTTCAATTACGGAGTATTTTCAGTACGACAAGAAAATTGAGTATTTTGCTTGTGTTATACTTCAATTTTAACATTTCTTAAAAAATATCCTATTTTAATTTTTTGAAGGTGTTAAACAACAGTTTTTGCATTTTTAAGAAAATTTAAAAAAAATTAAATTTGTTTGTGTTAGTCTTCATTTACGGAGTATTTTGAGTAAGACATCAAAATTGAGTATTTTGCTTGTGTCATACTTCAATTTGAACGTTTTAAAAAAATTTCATAATTTAATTTTTTGAAGGTGTTAGACTTCTGTTTTTGCATTTTTAAGAATTTTCTGAAAAAATAAAATTTGTGTGTGTTAGTCTTCATTTACGTAATATTTTGAGTACGACATGAAAATTGAGTATTTTGCTTGTGTCATACTTCAATTTTCACATTTTTAAAAAAATATTATAATTTAATTTTTTGAAGGTGTTAGACTTCTGTTTTTGCATTTTTTAGAAATTTTTGAAAAAATGAAATTTGTGTGTGTTAGTCCTCAATTACGGAGTATTTTGAGTACGACATCAAAATTGATTATTTAGCTTGTGTTATACTCCAAATTTAAATTTTTTTTAATAATATCTCAATTTAATTTTTTGAAGGTGTTAGACTTCAGTTTTTGCATTTTTAAGACATTTTTGAAAAAAATTGAAATTTGTGTGTGTTAGTCTTCAATTACTGAGTATTTAGAGTACGACATGAAAATTGAGTATTTTTCTTGTGCTACTCTTCAATTTTAACATATTTTTAAAAAATATCATAATTGAATTTTTTGAAGGTGTTTGACTTCTGTTTTTGGATTTTAATGAAATTTTAGAAAAAATTGAAATTTGTGTTTGTTAGTCTTCAATTACGGAGTATTTTAAGTACGACATGAAAATTGAGTATTTTGCTTGTGTTAAACTTCGATTTTAACATTTAAAAAAAATATCTTCATTGAAATTTTTTAGGGTGTCGAACTTCAGTTTTTTCATTTTTAAAATTTTTTTGTTAAAATTGAAGTTAGTGTGTGTTAGTTTTCAATTACGGTGTATTTTCCGTACGACATGAAAATTGAGTATTTTGCTTGTGTTATACTTCGATTTTAACATTTCTTAAAAAATATCTTATTTGAATTTTTTGAAGTTGTTAAACAACAGTTTTTGCATTTTTAAGAAATTTTTGAAAAAATGAAATTTGTGTTTGTTAGTCTTCATTTACGGAGTATTTTAAGTGCGGAATGAAAATTGAGTATTTTGCTTGTGTCATACTTCAATTTTAAAATTTTTTTAAAAATATCATTATTTAATTTTTTGAAGGTGTTAGACTTCTGTTTTTGCATTTTTTAGAAATTTTTGAAAAAATGAAATTTGTGTGTGTTAGTCCTCAATCATGGAGTATTTTGAGTACGACATGAAAATTTATTATTTAGCTTGTGTTATACTCCAAATTTAAATTTTTTTTAATAATATCTCAATTTAATTTTTTGAAGGTGTTAGACTTCAGTTTTTGCATTTTTTAAGACATTTTTGAAAAAAATTGAAATTTGTGTGTGTTAGTCTTCAATTACTGAGTATTTAGAGTACGACATGAAAATTGAGTATTTTTCTTGTGCTACTCTTCAATTTTAACATATTTTTAAAAAATATCATAATTGAATTTTTTGAAGGTGTTTGACTTCTGTTTTTGGATTTTAATGAAATTTTAGAAAAAATTGAAATTTGTGTTTGTTAGTCTTCAATTACGGAGTATTTTAAGTACGACATGAAAATTGAGTATTTTGCTTGTGTTAAACTTCGATTTTAACATTTAAAAAAAATATCTTCATTGAAATTTTTTAGGGTGTCGAACTTCAGTTTTTTCATTTTTAAAATTTTTTTGTTAAAATTGTAGTTAGTGTGTGTTAGTTTTCAATTACGGTGTATTTTCCGTACGACATGAAAATTGAGTATTTTGCTTGTGTTATACTTCGATTTTAACATTTCTTAAAAAATATCTTATTTGAATTTTTTGAATGTGTTAAACAATAGTTTTTGCATTTTTAAGAAATTTTTGAAAAAATGAAATTTGTGTTTGTTAGTCTTCATTTACGGAGTATTTTAAGTGCGGAATGAAAATTGAGTATTTTGCTTGTGTCATACTTCAATTTTAAAATTTTTTAAAAAATATCATTATTTAATTTTTTGAAGGTGTTAGACTTCTGTTTTTGCATTTTTTAGAAATTTTTGAAAAAATGAAATTTGTGTGTGTTAGTCCTCAATCATGGAGTATTTTGAGTACGACATGAAAATTGATTATTTAGCTTGAGTTATACTCCAAATTAAAAATTTTTTTAATAATATCTTAATTTAATTTTTTGAAGGTGTTAGACTTCAGTTTTTGCATTTTTAAGACATTTTTGAAAAAAATTGAAATTTGTGTGTGTTAGTCTTCAATTACGGAGTATTTTGAGTACGACATGAAAATTGAGTATTTTTCTTCTTCTACTCTTCAATTTTAACATATTTTTAAAAAATATCATAATTGAATTTTTTGAAGGTGTTTGACTTCTGTTTTTGCATTTTTAAGAAATCTTTGAAAAAATTGAAGTTTGTGTTTGTTAGACTTCAATTACGGAGTATTTTGAGTACGATATGAAAATTGAGTATTTTGCTTGTGTTACACTTAAATTTTAATATTATAAAAAAAAATGTCTTCGTTGAAATTTTTTAAGGTGTTAAACTTCAGTTTTTGCATTTTTAAGAAATTTTTGTTAAAATTGAATTTAGTGTGTGTTAGTTTTCAATTACGGAGTATTTTCAGTACCACATGAAAATTGAGTATTTTTCTTGTGTTATACTTCAATTTTAACATTTCTTAAATATACCTTATTTGAATTTTTTTGAAGGTGTTAAACAACAGTTTTTGCATTTTTAAGAAATTTTTGAAAAAATGAAATTTGTGTGTGTTAGTCTTCATTTACGGAGTATTTTGAGTACGACATGAAAATTGAGTGTTTTGTTTGTGTCATACTTCAATTTTAACGTTTTTAAAAATATATCATAATTTAATTTTTTGAAGGTGTTAGACTTCAGTTTTTGCATTTTACGACATTTTTGAAAAAAATTGAAATTTGTGTGTGTTAGTCCTCAATTACGGAGTATTTTGAGTACGACATGAAAATTGATTATTTAGCTTGTGTTATACTCCAAATTTAAATTTTTTTTAATAATATCTTAATTTAATTTTTTGAAGGTGTTAGACTTCAGTTTTAGCATTTTTAAGACATTTTTGAAAAAAATTGAAATTTGTGTGTGTTAGTCTTCAATTACTGAGTATTTAGAGTACGACATGAAAATTGAGTATTTTTCTTGTGCTACTCTTCAATTTTAACACATTTTTAAAAAATATCATAATTGAATTTTTGAAGGTGTTTGACTTCTGTTTTTGGATTTTAATGAAATTTTAGAAAAAATTGAAATTTGTGTTTGTTAGTCTTCAATTACGCAGTATTTTAAGTACGACATGAAAATTGAGTATTTTGCTTGTGTTACACTTCAATTTTAACATTTTAAAAAAATATCTTCATTGAAATTTTTTAGGGGGTCGAACTTCAGTTTTTTCATTTTTAAAATTTTTTTGTTAAAATTGAAGTTAGTGTGTGTTAGTTTTCAATTACGGAGTATTTTCCGTACGACATGAAAATTGAGTACTTTGCTTGTGTTATACTTCGATTTTAACCTTTCTTAAAAAATATCTTATTTGAATTTTTTGAAGGTGTTAAACAACAGTTTTTGCATTTTTAAGAAATTTTTGAAAAAATGAAATTTGTGTTTGTTAGTCTTCATTTACGGAGTATTTTAAGTGCGGAATGAAAATTGAGTATTTTGCTTGTGTCATACTTCAATTTTAAAATTTTTTAAAAAATATCATTATTTAATTTTTTGAAGGTGTTAGACTTCTGTTTTTGCATTTTTTAGAAATTTTTGAAAAAATGAAATTTGTGTGTGTTAGTCCTCAATCATGGAGTATTTTGAGTACGACATGAAAATTGAGTATTTTGCTTGTGTTATACTCCAAATTTAACATTATTTTTATAATATCTTTATTTAATTTTTTGAAGGTGTTAGACTTCAGTCTTTGCATTTTTAAGACATTTTTGAAAAGAATTGAAATTTGTGTGTGTTAGTCATCAATTACTGAGTATTTTGAGTACGACATGAAAATTGAGTATTTTTCTTGTGCTACTCTTCAATTTGAACATATTTTTAAAAAATATCATAATTAAATTTTATGAAGGTGTTTGACTTCGGTTTTTGCATTTTTAAGAAATTTTTGAAAAAAAATGAAATTTGTGTTTGTTAGTCTTCAATTACGTAGTATTTTGAGTACGACATGAAAATTGAGTATTTTCCTTGTGTTACACTTAAATTTTAAAATTTTTAAAAAAAAATATCTTCATTGAAAATTTTGAAGGTGTTAAACTTCAGTTTTTTGCATTTTTAAGAAATTCTTTTTAAAATTGAATTTAGTGTGTGTTAGTTTTCAATTACGGAGTATTTTCAGTACGACAAGAAAATTGAGTATTTTGCTTGTGTTATACTTCAATTTTAACATTTCTTAAAAAATATCCTATTTTAATTTTTTGAAGGTGTTAAACATCAGTTTTTGCATTTTTAAGAAATTTTAAAAAAAATGAAATTTGTTTGTGTTAGTCTTCATTTAAGGAGTATTTTGAGTAAGACATCAAAATTGAGTATTTTTCTTGTGTCATACTTCAATTTTAACGTTTTAAAAAAATTTCATAATTTAATTTTTTGAAGGTGTTAGACTTCTGTTTTTGCATTTTTAAAAATGTTTTGAAAAAATAAAATTTGTGTGTGTTAGTCTTCATTTACGTAATATTTTGAGTACGACATGAAAATTGAGTATTTTGCTTGTGTCATACTTCAATTTTCACATTTTTAAAAAAATATCATAATTTAATTTTTTGAAGGTGTTAGACTTCAGTTTTTGAATTTTTAAGACATTTTTTTTAAAATTGAAATTTGTGTGTGTTAGTCCTCAATTACGGAGTATTTTGAGTACGACATCAAAATTGATTATTTAGCTTGTGTTATACTCCAAATTTAAATTTTTTTTAATAATATCTCAATTTTATTTTTTGAAGGTGTTAGACTTCAGTTTTTGCATTTTTAAGACATTTTTGAAAAAAATTGAAATTTGTGTGTGTTAGTCTTCAATTACTGAGTATTTAGAGTACGACATGAAAATTGAGTATTTTTCTTGTGCTACTCTTCAATTTTAACATATTTTAAAAAAATATCATAATTGAATTTTTTGAAGGTGTTTGACTTCTGTTTTTGGATTTTAATGAAATTTTAGAAAAAATTGAAATTTGTTTTTGTTAGTCTTCAATTACGGAGTATTTTAAGTACGACATGAAAATTGAGTATATTGCTTGTGTTAAACTTCGATTTTAACATTTAAAAAAAATATCTTCATTGAAATTTTTTAGGGTGTCGAACTTCAGTTTTTTCATTTCTAAAATTTTTTTGTTAAAATTGAAGTTAGTGTGTGCTTGTTTTCAATTACGGTGTATTTTCCGTACGACATGAAAATTGAGTATTTTGCTTGTGTTATACTTCGATTTTAACATTTCTTAAAAAATATCTTATTTGAATTTTTTGAAGGTGTTAAACAACAGTTTTTGCATTTTTAAGAAATTTTTGAAAAAATGAAATTTGTGTTTGTTAGTCTTCATTTACGGAGTATTTTAAGTGCGGAATGAAAATTGAGTATTTTGCTTGTGTCATACTTCAATTTTAAAAAATTTTAAAAAATATCATTATTTAATTTTTTGAAGGTGTTAGACTTCTGTTTTTTGCATTTTTTAGAAATTTTTGAAAAAATGAAATTTGTGTGTGTTAGTCCTCAATCATGGAGTATTTTGAGTACGACATGAAAATTTATTATTTAGCTTGTGTTATACTCCAAATTTAAATTTTTTTTAATAATATCTCAATTTAATTTTTTGAAGGTGTTAGACTTCAGTTTTTGCATTTTTAAGACATTTTTGAAAAAAAATTGAAATTTGTGTGTGTTAGTCTTCAATTACTGAGTATTTAGAGTACGACATGAAAATTGTGTATTTTTCTTGTGCTACTCTTCAGTTTTAACATATTTTTAAAAAATATCATAATTGAATTTTTTGAAGGTGTTTGACTTCTGTTTTTGGATTTTAATGAAATTTTAGAAAAAATTGAAATTTGTGTTTGTTAGTCTTCAATTACGGAGTATTTTAAGTACGACATGAAAATTGAGTATTTTGCTTGTGTTAAACTTCGATTTTAACATTTAAAAAAAATATCTTCATTGAAATTTTTTAGGGTGTCGAACTTCAGTTTTTTCATTTTTAAAATTTTTTTGTTAAAATTGAAGTTAGTGTGTGTTAGTTTTCAATTAAGGTGTATTTTCCGTACGACATGAAAATTGAGTATTTTGCTTGTGTTATACTTCGATTTTAACATTTCTTAAAAAATATCTTATTTGAATTTTTTGAAGGTGTTAAACAACAGTTTTTGCATTTTTAAGAAATTTTTGAAAAAATGAAATTTGTGTTTGTTAGTCTTCATTTACGGAGTATTTTAATTGCGGAATGAAAATTGAGTATTTTGCTTGTGTCATACTTCAATTTTAAAATTTTTTTAAAAATATCATTATTTAATTTTTTTGAAGGTGTTAGACTTCTGTTTTTGAATTTTTTAGAAATTTTTGAAAAAATGAAATTTGTGTGTGTTAGTCCTCAATCATGGAGTATTTTGAGTACGACATGAAAATTGATTATTTAGCTTGAGTTATACTCCAAATTAAAATTTTTTTTAATAATATCTTAATTTAATTTTTTGAAGGTGTTAGACTTCAGTTTTTGCATTTTTAAGACATTTTTGAAAAAAATTGAAATTTGTGTGTGTTAGTCTTCAATTACGGAGTATTTTGAGTACGACATGAAAATTGAGTATTTTTCTTCTTCTACTCTTCAATTTTAACATATTTTTAAAAAATATCATAATTGAATTTTTTGAAGGTGTTTGACTTCTGTTTTTGCATTTTTAAGAAATCTTTGAAAAAATTGAAGTTTGTGTTTGTTAGACTTCAATTACGGAGTATTTTGAGTACGATATGAAAATTGAGTATTTTGCTTGTGTTACACTTAAATTTTAATATTATAAAAAAAAATGTCTTCGTTGAAATTTTTTAAGGTGTTAAACTTCAGTTTTTGCATTTTTAAGAAATTTTTGTTAAAATTGAATTTAGTGTGTGTTAGTTTTCAATTACGGAGTATTTTCAGTACCACATGAAAATTGAGTATTTTTCTTGTGTTATACTTCAATTTTAACATTTCTTAAATATACCTTATTTGAATTTTTTTGAAGGTGTTAAACAACAGTTTTTGCATTTTTAAGAAATTTTTGAAAAAATGAAATTTGTGTGTGTTAGTCTTCATTTACGGAGTATTTTGAGTACGACATGAAAATTGAGTGTTTTGTTTGTGTCATACTTCAATTTTAACGTTTTTAAAAATATATCATAATTTAATTTTTTGAAGGTGTTAGACTTCAGTTTTTGCATTTTACGACATTTTTGAAAAAAATTGAAATTTGTGTGTGTTAGTCCTCAATTACGGAGTATTTTGAGTACGACATGAAAATTGATTATTTAGCTTGTGTTATACTCCAAATTTAAATTTTTTTTAATAATATCTTAATTTAATTTTTTGAAGGTGTTAGACTTCAGTTTTAGCATTTTTAAGACATTTTTGAAAAAAATTGAAATTTGTGTGTGTTAGTCTTCAATTACTGAGTATTTAGAGTACGACATGAAAATTGAGTATTTTTCTTGTGCTACTCTTCAATTTTAACACATTTTTAAAAAATATCATAATTGAATTTTTGAAGGTGTTTGACTTCTGTTTTTGGATTTTAATGAAATTTTAGAAAAAATTGAAATTTGTGTTTGTTAGTCTTCAATTACGCAGTATTTTAAGTACGACATGAAAATTGAGTATTTTGCTTGTGTTACACTTCAATTTTAACATTTTAAAAAAATATCTTCATTGAAATTTTTTAGGGGGTCGAACTTCAGTTTTTTCATTTTTAAAATTTTTTTGTTAAAATTGAAGTTAGTGTGTGTTAGTTTTCAATTACGGAGTATTTTCCGTACGACATGAAAATTGAGTACTTTGCTTGTGTTATACTTCGATTTTAACCTTTCTTAAAAAATATCTTATTTGAATTTTTTGAAGGTGTTAAACAACAGTTTTTGCATTTTTAAGAAATTTTTGAAAAAATGAAATTTGTGTTTGTTAGTCTTCATTTACGGAGTATTTTAAGTGCGGAATGAAAATTGAGTATTTTGCTTGTGTCATACTTCAATTTTAAAATTTTTTAAAAAATATCATTATTTAATTTTTTGAAGGTGTTAGACTTCTGTTTTTGCATTTTTTAGAAATTTTTGAAAAAATGAAATTTGTGTGTGTTAGTCCTCAATCATGGAGTATTTTGAGTACGACATGAAAATTGAGTATTTTGCTTGTGTTATACTCCAAATTTAACATTATTTTTATAATATCTTTATTTAATTTTTTGAAGGTGTTAGACTTCAGTCTTTGCATTTTTAAGACATTTTTGAAAAGAATTGAAATTTGTGTGTGTTAGTCATCAATTACTGAGTATTTTGAGTACGACATGAAAATTGAGTATTTTTCTTGTGCTACTCTTCAATTTGAACATATTTTTAAAAAATATCATAATTAAATTTTATGAAGGTGTTTGACTTCGGTTTTTGCATTTTTAAGAAATTTTTGAAAAAAAATGAAATTTGTGTTTGTTAGTCTTCAATTACGTAGTATTTTGAGTACGACATGAAAATTGAGTATTTTCCTTGTGTTACACTTAAATTTTAAAATTTTTAAAAAAAAATATCTTCATTGAAAATTTTGAAGGTGTTAAACTTCAGTTTTTTGCATTTTTAAGAAATTCTTTTTAAAATTGAATTTAGTGTGTGTTAGTTTTCAATTACGGAGTATTTTCAGTACGACAAGAAAATTGAGTATTTTGCTTGTGTTATACTTCAATTTTAACATTTCTTAAAAAATATCCTATTTTAATTTTTTGAAGGTGTTAAACATCAGTTTTTGCATTTTTAAGAAATTTTAAAAAAAATGAAATTTGTTTGTGTTAGTCTTCATTTAAGGAGTATTTTGAGTAAGACATCAAAATTGAGTATTTTTCTTGTGTCATACTTCAATTTTAACGTTTTAAAAAAATTTCATAATTTAATTTTTTGAAGGTGTTAGACTTCTGTTTTTGCATTTTTAAAAATGTTTTGAAAAAATAAAATTTGTGTGTGTTAGTCTTCATTTACGTAATATTTTGAGTACGACATGAAAATTGAGTATTTTGCTTGTGTCATACTTCAATTTTCACATTTTTAAAAAAATATCATAATTTAATTTTTTGAAGGTGTTAGACTTCAGTTTTTGAATTTTTAAGACATTTTTTTTAAAATTGAAATTTGTGTGTGTTAGTCCTCAATTACGGAGTATTTTGAGTACGACATCAAAATTGATTATTTAGCTTGTGTTATACTCCAAATTTAAATTTTTTTTAATAATATCTCAATTTTATTTTTTGAAGGTGTTAGACTTCAGTTTTTGCATTTTTAAGACATTTTTGAAAAAAATTGAAATTTGTGTGTGTTAGTCTTCAATTACTGAGTATTTAGAGTACGACATGAAAATTGAGTATTTTTCTTGTGCTACTCTTCAATTTTAACATATTTTAAAAAAATATCATAATTGAATTTTTTGAAGGTGTTTGACTTCTGTTTTTGGATTTTAATGAAATTTTAGAAAAAATTGAAATTTGTTTTTGTTAGTCTTCAATTACGGAGTATTTTAAGTACGACATGAAAATTGAGTATATTGCTTGTGTTAAACTTCGATTTTAACATTTAAAAAAAATATCTTCATTGAAATTTTTTAGGGTGTCGAACTTCAGTTTTTTCATTTCTAAAATTTTTTTGTTAAAATTGAAGTTAGTGTGTGTTTGTTTTCAATTACGGTGTATTTTCCGTACGACATGAAAATTGAGTATTTTGCTTGTGTTATACTTCGATTTTAACATTTCTTAAAAAATATCTTATTTGAATTTTTTGAAGGTGTTAAACAACAGTTTTTGCATTTTTAAGAAATTTTTGAAAAAATGAAATTTGTGTTTGTTAGTCTTCATTTACGGAGTATTTTAAGTGCGGAATGAAAATTGAGTATTTTGCTTGTGTCATACTTCAATTTTAAAAAATTTTAAAAAATATCATTATTTAATTTTTTGAAGGTGTTAGACTTCTGTTTTTTGCATTTTTTAGAAATTTTTGAAAAAATGAAATTTGTGTGTGTTAGTCCTCAATCATGGAGTATTTTGAGTACGACATGAAAATTTATTATTTAGCTTGTGTTATACTCCAAATTTAAATTTTTTTTAATAATATCTCAATTTAATTTTTTGAAGGTGTTAGACTTCAGTTTTTGCATTTTTAAGACATTTTTGAAAAAAAATTGAAATTTGTGTGTGTTAGTCTTCAATTACTGAGTATTTAGAGTACGACATGAAAATTGTGTATTTTTCTTGTGCTACTCTTCAGTTTTAACATATTTTTAAAAAATATCATAATTGAATTTTTTGAAGGTGTTTGACTTCTGTTTTTGGATTTTAATGAAATTTTAGAAAAAATTGAAATTTGTGTTTGTTAGTCTTCAATTACGGAGTATTTTAAGTACGACATGAAAATTGAGTATTTTGCTTGTGTTAAACTTCGATTTTAACATTTAAAAAAAATATCTTCATTGAAATTTTTTAGGGTGTCGAACTTCAGTTTTTTCATTTTTAAAATTTTTTTGTTAAAATTGAAGTTAGTGTGTGTTAGTTTTCAATTAAGGTGTATTTTCCGTACGACATGAAAATTGAGTATTTTGCTTGTGTTATACTTCGATTTTAACATTTCTTAAAAAATATCTTATTTGAATTTTTTGAAGATGTTAAACAACAGTTTTTGCATTTTTAAGAAATTTTTGAAAAAATGAAATTTGTGTTTGTTAGTCTTCATTTACGGAGTATTTTAATTGCGGAATGAAAATTGAGTATTTTGCTTGTGTCATACTTCAATTTTAAAATTTTTTTAAAAATATCATTATTTAATTTTTTTGAAGGTGTTAGACTTCTGTTTTTGAATTTTTTAGAAATTTTTGAAAAAATGAAATTTGTGTGTGTTAGTCCTCAATCATGGAGTATTTTGAGTACGACATGAAAATTGAGTATTTTGCTTGTGTTATACTCCAAATTTAACATTATTTTTATAATATCTTTTTTTAATTTTTTGAAGGTGTTAGACTTCAGTCTTTGCATTTTTAAGACATTTTTTAAAAGAATTGAAATTTGTGTGTGTTAGTATTCAATTACTGAGTATTTTGAGTACGACAAGAAAATTGAGTATTTTTCTTGTGCTACTCTTCAATTTTAACATATTTTTTTTGAAGGTGTTAGACTTCTGTTTTTGCATTTTTAAGAAATTTTTGAAAAAATAAAATTTGTTTGTGTTAGTCTTCATTTACGTAGTATTTTGAGTACGACATGAAAATTGAGTATTTTGCTTGTGTCATACTTCAATTTTCACATTTTTAAAAAAATATCATAATTTAATTTTTTGAAGGTGTTAGACTTCAGTTTTTGAATTTTTAAGACATTTTTTTAAAAATTGAAATTTGTGTGTGTTAGTCCTCAATTACGGAGTATTTTGAGTACGACATGAAAATTGAGTATTTTGCTTGTCTGATACTCCAAATTTAACATTTCTTTTATAATATCTTAATTTAATTTTTTGAAGGTGTTAGACTTCAGTTTTCGCATTTTTAAGACATTTTTGAAAAAAATTGTAATTTGTGTGTTAGTCTTCAATTACTGAGTATTTTGAGTACGACATGAAAATTGAGTATTTTTCTTGCGCTACTCTTCAATTTTAACATATTTTTAAAAATATCATAATTGAATTTTTTTGCAGGTGTCTGACTTCTGTTTTTGCATTTTTAAGAAATTTTAGAAAAAATTGAAATTTGTGTTTGTTAGTCTTCAATTACGGAGTATTTTAAGTACGACATGAAAATTGAGTATTTTGCTTGTGTTATACTAAAATTTTAACATTTTTTAAAAAAAATATCTTCATTGAAATTTTCGAAGGTCTTAAACTTCAGTTTTTGCATTTTTAAGAAATTTTTGTTAAAATTGAATTTAGTGTGTGTTAGTTTTCAATTACGGAGTATTTTCAGTACGACATGAAAATTTAGTATTTTGATTGTGTTATACTTCAATTTTAACATTTCTTAAAAAATATATTATTTGAATTTTTTGAAGGTGTTAAACAACTGTTTTTTCATTTTTAAGAAATTAAAAACAAATGAAATTTGTGTGTCTTAGTCTTCATTTACGGAGTATTTTGAGTATGACATTAAAATTGAGTATTTTGCTTGTGTCATACTTCAATTTTAACGTTTTTAAAAAAATATCATAATTTAATTTTTTGAAGGTGTTAGACTTCTGTTTTTGCATTTTTAAGCAATTTTTGAAAAAATTAAATTTGTGTGTGTTAGTCTTCATTTACGTAGTATTTTGAGTACGACATGAAAATTGAGTATTTTGCTTGTGTCATACTTCAAGTTTAACGTTTTCAAAAAAATATCACAATTTAATTTTTTGAAGGTGTTAGACTTCAGTTTTTGCATTTTTAAGACATTTTTGAGAAAATTGAAATTTGTGTGAGTTAGTCCTCAATTACGGAGTATTTTCAGTACGACATGAAAATTGAGTATTTTGCTTGTGTTATACTCCAAATTTAAAATTTTTTTAATAATATCTTAATTTAATATTTTTTGAAGGTGTTAGACTTCAATTTTCGCATTTTTAAGACATTTTTGAAAAAAATTGAAATTTGTGTGTTAGTCTTCAATTACTGATTATTTTGAGTACGACATGAAAATTGAGTATTTTTCTTGCGCTACTCTTCAATTTTAACATATTTTTAAAAAATATCATAATTGTATTTTTTGAAGGTGTCTGACTTCTGTTTTTGCATTTTTAAGAAATTTTAGAAAAAATATAAATTTGTGTTTGTTAGTCTTCAATTACGGAGTATTTTAAGTACGATATGAAAATTGAGTATTTTGCTTGTGTTACACTTAAATTTTAACATTTTAAAAAAAAAAATCTTCATTGAAATTTTCAATGGTGTTAAACTTCAGTTTTTGCATTTTTAAGAAATTTTTGTTAAAATTGAATTTAGTGAGTGTTAGTTTTCAATTACGGAGTATTCTCAGTACGACATGAAAATCGAGTATTTTGATTGTGTTATACTTCAATTTTAACATTTCGTAAAAAATATATTATTTGAATTTTTTGAAGATGTTAAACAACAGTTTTTGCATTTTTAAGAAAATTAAAAAAAAATGAAATTTGTGTGTGTTAGTCTTCAATTACGGAGTATTTTGAGTACGACATGAAAATTGAGTATTTTGCTTGTGTTATACTCCAAATTTAACATATTTTTTATAATATCTTAATTTAATTTTTTGATGGTGTTAGACATCAGTTTTTGCATTTTTAAGACATTTTTGAAAAAAAAATTAAATTTGTGTGTGTTAGTCTTCAATTACTAAATATTTTGAGTACGACATAAAAATTGAGTATTTTTCTTGTTCTACTCTTCCATTTTAACATATTTTTTAAAAATGTCATAATTGAATTTTTTGAAGGTGTTTGACTTCTGTTTTTGCATTTTTCAAAAAATTTTGAAAAAATTAAAATTTGTGTTTGTTAGTCTTCAATTACGGAGTATTTTAAGTACGACATAAAAATTAAGTATTTTGCTTGTGTTACACTTAAATTTTAAAATTTTTAAAAAAAAATATCTTCATTGAAAATTTTGAAGGTGTTAAACTTCAGTTTTTTGCATTTTTAAGAAATTCTTGTTAAAATTGAATTTAGTGTGTGTTAGTTTTTAATTACGGAGTATTTTCAGTACGACAAGAAAATTGAGTATTTTGCTTGTGTTATACTTCAATTTTAACATTTCTTAAAAAAATATCTTACTTGAATTTTTTTGATGGTGTTAAACAACAGTTTTTGCATTTTTAATAAATTTTTGAAAAAATTAAATTTGCGTGTGTTAGTCTTCATTTACGGAGTATTTTGAGTACGACATTAAAATTGAGTATTTTGCTTGTGTCATACTTCAATTTGAACGTTTTTTAAAAAATATCATAATTTAATTTTTAGAAGGTGTTAGACTTATGTTTTTGCATTTTCAAGAAATTTTTCAAAAAATGAAATTTGTGTGTGTTAGTCTTCATTTATGTAGTATTTGGAGTACGACATGAAAATTGAGTATTTTGCTTGTGTCATACTTCAATTTTAACGTTTTTAAAAAAATATCATAATTTAATTTTTTTTAAGGTGTTACACTTCAGTTTTTGCATTATTAAGACATTTTTTAAAAAATTGAAATTTGTGTGTGTTAGTCTTCAATTACGGAGTATTTTGAGTACGACATCAAAATTGAGTATTTTGCTTGTGTTATACTCCAAATTTAACATATTTTTTATAATATCTTAATTTAGTTTTTTGAAGGTGACTTCAGTTTTTGCATTTTTAAGACATTTCTGAAAAAAAATGAAATTTGTGTGTGTTAGTCTTCAATTACTGAGTATTTTGAGTACGACATGAAAATTCACTATTTTTCTTGTGCTACTCTTCAATTTTAACATATTTTTAGAAAATATCATAATTAAATTTTATGAAGGTGTTTGACTTCGGTTTTTGCATTTTTAAGAAATTTTTGAAAAAATTTGAAATTTTTGAAAAAATTTGAAATTTGTGTTTGTTAGTCTTCAATTACGTAGTATTTTGAGTACGACATGAAAATTGAGTATTTTCCTTGTGTTAAACTTAAATTTTAAAATTTTTAAAAAAAATATCTTCATTGAAAATTTTGAAGGTGTTAAACTTCAGTTATTTGAATTTTTAAGAAATTATTGTTAAAATTGAATTTAGTGTGTGTTAGTTTTCAATTACGGAGTATTTTCAGTACGACCAGAAAATTGAGTATTTTGCTTGTGTTATACTTCAATTTTAACATTTCTTAAAAAATATCTTATTTTAATTTTTTGAAGGTGTTAAACAACAGTTTTTGCATTTTTATGAAATTTTAAAAAAAATGAAATTTGTTTGTGTTATTCTTCATTTACGGAGTATTTTGAGTACGACATCAAAATTGAGTATTTTGCTTGTGTCATACTTCAATTTTAACGTTTTAAAAAAAAATTTCATAATTTAATTTTTTGAAGGTGTTAGACTTCTGTTTTTGCATTTTTAAGTAATTTTTGAAAAAATAAAATTTGTGTGTGTTAGTCTTCATTTACGTAGTATTTTGAGTACGACATGAAAATTGAGTATTTTGCTTGTGTCATACTTCAATTTTAACATTTTTAAAAAAATATCATAATTTAATTTTTTGAAGTTGTTAGACTTCAGTTTTTGCATTTTTAAGACATTTTTTTAAAAATTGAAATTTGTGTGTGTTAGTCCTCAATTACGGAGTATTTTGAGTACGACATGAAAATTGAGTATTTTGCTTGTGTGATACTCCAAATTTAACATTTCTTTTATAATATCTTAATTTAATTTTTTGAAGGTGTTAGACTTCAGTTTTCGCATTTTTAAGACATTTTTGAAAAAAATTGTAATTTGTGTGTTAGTCTTCAATTACTGAGTATTTTGAGTACGACATGAAAATTGAGTATTTTTCTTGCGCTACTCTTCAATTTTAACATATTTTTAAAAAATGTCATAATTGAATTTTTTGAAAGTGTTGGACTTCTGTTTTTGCATTTTTAAGAAATTTTTGAAAAAATTAAAATTTGTGTTTGTTAGTCTTCAATTACGGAGTATTCTAAGTACGACATAAAAATTGAGTATTTTGCTTGTGTTACACTTAAATTTTAAAATTTTTAAAAAAAAATATCTTCATTGAAAATTTTGAAGGTGTTAAACTTCAGTTTTTTGCATTTTTAAGAAATTCTTGTTAAAATTGAATTTAGTGTATGTTAGTTTTCAATTGCGGAGTATTTTCAGTACGGCAAGAAAATTGAGTATTTTGCTTGTGATATACTTCAATTTTAACATTTCTTAAAAAATATCTTACTTGAATTTTTTTGATGGTGTTAACCAACAGTTTTTACATTTTTAATAAATTTTTGAAAAAATTAAATTTGCGTGTGTTTGTCCTCATTTACGGAGTATTTTGAGTACGACATTAATATTGAGTATTTTGCTTGTGTCATACTTCAATTTGAACGTTTTTTAAAAAATATCATAATTTAATTTTTAGAAGGTGTTAGACTTCTGTTTTTGCATTTTTAAGAAATTTTTGAAAAAATGAAATTTGTGAGTGTTAGTCTTCAATTACTGAGTATTTTGAGTACGACATGAAAATTCACTATTTTTCTTGTGCTACTCTTCAATTTTAACATATTTTTAAAAAATATCATAATTAAATTTTATGAAGGTGTTTGACTTCGGTTTTTGCATTTTTAAGAAATTTTTGAAAAAATTTGAAATTTGTGTTTGTTAGTCTTCAATTACGTAGTATTTTGAGTACGACATGAAAATTGAGTATTTTCCTTGTGTTACACTTAAATTTTAAATTTTTTAAAAAAAAATATCTTCATTGAAAATTTTGAAGGTGTTAAACTTCAGTTTTTTGCATTTTTAAGAAATTCTTGTTAAAATTGAATTTAGTGTGTGTTAGTTTTCAATTGCGGAGTATTTTCAGTACGGCAAGAAAATTGAGTATTTTGCTTGTGATATACTTCAATTTTAACATTTCTTAAAAAATATCTTACTTGAATTTTTTTGATGGTGTTAAACAACAGTTTTTAGATTTTTAATAAATTTTTGAAAAAATTAAATTTGCGTGTGTTAGTCTTCATTTACGGAGTATTTTGAGTACGACATTAATATTGAGTATTTTGCTTGTGTCATACTTCAATTTGAACGTTTTTTAAAAAATATCATAATTTAATTTTTAGAAGGTGTTAGACTTCTGTTTTTGCATTTTTAAGAATTTTTTGCAAAAATGAAATTTGTGTGTGTTAGTCTTCATTTATGTAGTATTTGGAGTACGACATGAAAATTGAGTATTTTGCTTGTGTCATACTTCAATTTTAACATTTTTAAAAAAATATCATAATTTAATTTTTTTAAGGTGTTACACTTCAGTTTTTGCATTATTAAGACATTTTTTAAAAAATTGAAATTTGTGTGTGTTAGTCTTCAATTACGGAGTATTTTGAGTACGACATGAAAATTGAGTATTTTGCTTGTGTTATACTCCAAATTTAACATATTTTTTATAATATCTTAATTTAATTTTTTGAAGGTGACTTCAGTTTTCGCATTTTTAAGACATTTTTGAAAAAAAATGAAATTTGTGAGTGTTAGTCTTCAATTACTGAGTATTTTGAGTACGACATGAAAATTCACTATTTTTCTTGTGCTACTCTTCAATTTTAACATATTTTTAAAAAATATCATAATTAAATTTTATGAAGGTGTTTGACTTCGGTTTTTGCATTTTTAAGAAATTTTTGAAAAAATTTGAAATTTGTGTTTGTTAGTCTTCAATTACGTAGTATTTTGAGTACGACATGAAAATTGAGTATTTTCCTTGTGTTACACTTAAATTTTAAATTTTTTAAAAAAAAATATCTTCATTGAAAATTTTGAAGGTGTTAAACTTCAGTTTTTTGCATTTTTAAGAAATTCTTGTTAAAATTGAATTTAGTGTGTGTTAGTTTTCAATTGCGGAGTATTTTCAGTACGGCAAGAAAATTGAGTATTTTGCTTGTGATATACTTCAATTTTAACATTTCTTAAAAAATATCTTACTTGAATTTTTTTGATGGTGTTAACCAACAGTTTTTACATTTTTAATAAATTTTTGAAAAAATTAAATTTGCGTGTGTTTGTCCTCATTTACGGAGTATTTTGAGTACGACATTAATATTGAGTATTTTGCTTGTGTCATACTTCAGTTTGAACGTTTTTTAAAAAATATCATAATTTAATTTTTAGAAGGTGTTAGACTTCTGTTTTTGCATTTTTAAGAAATTTTTGAAAAAATGAAATTTGTGAGTGTTAGTCTTCAATTACTGAGTATTTTGAGTACGACATGAAAATTCACTATTTTTCTTGTGCTACTCTTCAATTTTAACATATTTTTAAAAAATATCATAATTAAATTTTATGAAGGTGTTTGACTTCGGTTTTTGCATTTTTAAGAAATTTTTGAAAAAATTTGAAATTTGTGTTTGTTAGTCTTCAATTACGTAGTATTTTGAGTACGACATGAAAATTGAGTATTTTCCTTGTGTTACACTTAAATTTTAAATTTTTTAAAAAAAAATATCTTCATTGAAAATTTTGAAGGTGTTAAACTTCAGTTTTTTGCATTTTTAAGAAATTCTTGTTAAAATTGAATTTAGTGTGTGTTAGTTTTCAATTGCGGAGTATTTTCAGTACGGCAAGAAAATTGAGTATTTTGCTTGTGATATACTTCAATTTTAACATTTCTTAAAAAATATCTTACTTGAATTTTTTTGATGGTGTTAAACAACAGTTTTTAGATTTTTAATAAATTTTTGAAAAAATTAAATTTGCGTGTGTTAGTCTTCATTTACGGAGTATTTTGAGTACGACATTAATATTGAGTATTTTGCTTGTGTCATACTTCAATTTGAACGTTTTTTAAAAAATATCATAATTTAATTTCTAGAAGGTGTTAGACTTCTGTTTTTGCATTTTTAAGAATTTTTTGCAAAAATGAAATTTGTGTGTGTTAGTCTTCATTTATGTAGTATTTGGAGTACGACATGAAAATTGAGTATTTTGCTTGTGTCATACTTCAATTTTAACATTTTTAAAAAAATATCATAATTTAATTTTTTTAAGGTGTTACACTTCAGTTTTTGCATTATTAAGACATTTTTTAAAAAATTGAAATTTGTGTGTGTTAGTCTTCAATTACGGAGTATTTTGAGTACGACATGAAAATTGAGTATTTTGCTTGTGTTATACTCCAAATTTAACATATTTTTTATAATATCTTAATTTAATTTTTTGAAGGTGACTTCAGTTTTCGCATTTTTAAGACATTTTTGAAAAAAAATGAAATTTGTGAGTGTTAGTCTTCAATTACTGAGTATTTTGAGTACGACATGAAAATTCACTATTTTTCTTGTGCTACTCTTCAATTTTAACATATTTTTAAAAAATATCATAATTAAATTTTATGAAGGTGTTTGACTTCGGTTTTTGCATTTTTAAGAAATTTTTGAAAAAATTTGAAATTTGTGTTTGTTAGTCTTCAATTACGTAGTATTTTGAGTACGACATGAAAATTGAGTATTTTCCTTGTGTTACACTTAAATTTTAAATTTTTTAAAAAAAAATATCTTCATTGAAAATTTTGAAGGTGTTAAACTTCGGTTTTTTGCATTTTTAAGAAATTCTTGTTAAAATTGAATTTAGTGTGTGTTAGTCTTCAATTACGGAGTATTTTCAGTACGACCAGAAAATTGAGTATTTTGATTGTGTTATACTTCAATTTTAACATTTCTTCAAAAATATCTTATTTTAATTTTTTGAAGGTGTTAAACAACAGTTTTTGCATTTTTAAGAAATTTTAAAAAAAATGAAATTTGTTTGTGTTAGTCTTCATTTACGGAGTATTTTGAGTACGACATCAAAATTGAGTATTTTGCTTGTGTCATACTTCAATTTTAACGTTTTAAAAAAAATTTCATAATTTAATTTTTTGAAGGTGTTAGACTTCTGTTTTTGCATTTTTAAGAAATTTTTGAAAAAATAAAATTTGTGTGTGTTAGTCTTCATTTACGTAGTATTTTGAGTACGACATGAAAATTGAGTATTTTGCTTGTGTCATACTTCAATTTTAACATTTTTAAAAAAATTTCATAATTTAATTTTTTGAAGGTGTTACACTTCAGTTTTCGCATTTTTAAGACATTTTTGAAAAAAATTGTAATTTGTGTGTTAGTCTTCACTTACTGAGTATTTTGAGTACGACATGAAAATTGAGTATTTTTCTTGCGCTACTCTTTAATTTTAACATATTTTTAAAAAATATCATAATTGAATTTTTTTGCAGGTGTCTGACTTCTGTTTTTGCATTTTTAAGAAATTTTAGAAAAAATTGAAATTTGTGTTTGTTAGTCTTCAATTACGGAGTATTTTAAGTACGACATGAAAATTGAGTATTTTGCTTGTGTTACACTTAAATTTTAACATTTTTTAAAAAAAATATCTTCATTGAAATTTTCGAAGGTGTTAAACTTCAGTTTTTGCATTTTTAAGAATTTTTTGTTAAAATTGAATTTAGTATGTGTTAGTTTTCAATTACGGAGTATTTTCGGTACAACATGAAAATTGAGTATTTTGATTGTGTTATACTTCAATTTTAACATTTCTTAAAAAATATATTATTTGAATTTTTTGAAGGTGTTAAACAACTATTTTTGCATTTTTAAGAAATTAAAAAAAAATGAAATTTGTGTGTCTTAGTCTTCATTTACGGAGTATTTTGAGTACGACATTAAAATTGAGTATTTTGCTTGTGTCATACTTCAATTTTAACGTTTTTTAAAAAATATCATAATTTAATTTTTTGAAGGTGTTAGACTTCAGTTTTTGCATTTTTAAGACATTTTTGAGAAAATTGAAATTTGTGTGAGTTAGTCCTCAATTACGGAGTATTTTCAGTACGACATGAAAATTGAGTATTTTGCTTGTGTCATACTTCAATTTTAACGTTTCTAAAAAAATATCATAATTTAATTTTTTGAAGGTGTTAGACCTCAGTTTTTTCATTTTTAAGACATTTTTGAAAAAAAAAATTAAATTTGTGTGTGTTAGTCTTCAATTTCTGAGTATTTAGAGTACGAATTGAAAATTGAGTATTTTTCTTGTGCTACTCTTCAATTTTAACATATTTTAAAAAAATATCATAATTAAATTTTTTGAAGGTGTTTGACTTCAGTTTTTGCATTTTTAAGACATTTTTGAAAAAATTGAAATTTGTGTGTGTTAGTCTACAATTACGGAGTATTTTGAGTACTACATGAAAATTGAGTATTTTGCTTGTGTTATACTCCAAATTAAAAAAAAATTTATAATATCTTAATTTAATTTTTTGAAGGTGTTAGACTTCAGTTTTTGCATTTTTGAGACATTTTTGAAAAAAATTTAAATTTGTGTGTGTTAGTCTTCAATTACAGAGTATTTAGAGTGCGACATCAAAGTTGAGTATTTTTCTTGTGCTACTCTTCAATTTTAACATATTTTTAAAAAATATCATAATTAAATTTTTTGGAGGTGTTCGACTTCTGTTTTTTTGAATTTTTAAGAAATTTTTGAAAAAATTGAAATTTGTTTTTGTTAATCTTCAACTACGGAGTATTTTGAGTACGACATGAAAATTGAGTACTTTGCTTGTGTTACACTTAAATTTTAACATTTTTTAAAAAAAATATCTTCATTGAAATTTTTGAAGGTGTTAAACTTCAGTTTTTGCATTTTTAAGAATTTTTTGTTAAAATTGAAGTTAGTGTGTGTTAGTTTTCAATTACGGAGTATTTTCAGTACGACATGAAAATTGAGTATTTTGCTTGTGTCAAACTTCAATTTTAACATTTATTAGAAAATATCTTATTTGAATTTTTTGAAGGTGTTAAACAACTGTTTTTGCATTTTTAAGAAATTAAGAAAAAAATGAAATTTGTTTGTATTAGTCTTCATTTACGGAGTATTTTGAGTACGAGATTAAAATTGAGTATTTTTCTTGTGTCATACTTCAATTTTAGCGTTTTTAAAAAAATATAATAATTTAATTTTTTGAAGGTGTTAGACTTCTGTTTTTGCATTTTTAAGCAATTTTTGAAAAAATGAAATTTGTGTGTGTTAGTCTTCATTTACGTAGTATTTTGAGTACGACATGAAAATTGATTATTTTGCTTGTGTCATACTTCAATTTTAACGTTTTCAAAAAAATATCACAATTCAATTTTTTGAAGGTGTTAGACTTCAGTTTTTGCATTTTTAAGACATTTTTGAGAAAATTGAAATTTGTGTGAGTTAGTCCTCAATTACGGAGTATTTTCAGTACGACATGAAAATTGAGTATTTTGCTTGTGTCATACTTCAATTTTAATGTTTTTAAAAAAATATCATAATTTAATTTTTTGAAGGTGTTAGACCTCAGTTTTTTCATTTTTAAGACATTTTTGAAAAAAAAATGAAATTTGTGTGTGTTAGTCTTCAATTTCTGAGTATTTAGAGTACGAATTGAAAATTAAGTATTTTTCTTGTGCTACTCTTCAATTTTAACATATTTTAAAAAAATATCATAATTAAATTTTTTGAACGTGTTTGACTTCAGTTTTTGAATTTTTAAGACATTTTTGAAAAAATTGAAATTTGTGTGTGTTAGTCTACAATTACGGAGTATTTTGAGTACTACATGAAAATTGAGTATTTTGCTTGTGTTATACTCCAAATTAAAAAAAAAATTTATAATATCTTAATTTAATTTTTTGAAGGTGTTAGACTTCAGTTTTTGCATTTTTGAGACATTTTTGAAAAAAATTTAAATTTGTGTGTGTTAGTCTTCAATTACAGAGTATTTAGAGTGCGACATCGAAGTTGAGTATTTTTCTTGTGCTACTCTTCAATTTTAACATATTTTTAAAAAATATCATAATTGAATTTTTTGAAGGTGTTTGACTTCTGTTTTTTTGCATTTCTAAGAAATTTTTGAAAAAATTGAAATTTGTTTTTGTTAATCTTCAACTACGGAGTATTTTGAGTACGACATGAAAATTGAGTACTTTGCTTGTGTTACACTTAAATTTTAACATTTAAAAAAAAATATCTTCATTGAAATTTTTGAAGGTGTTATACTTCAGTTTTTGCATTTTTAAGAAATTTTTTTTAAAATTGAAGTTAGTGTGTGTTAGTTTTCAATTACGGAGTATTTTCAGTACGACATGAAAATTGAGTATTTTGCTTGTGTCAAACTTCAATTTTAACATTTCTTAAAAAATATCTTATTTGAATTTTTTGAAGGTGTTAAACAACAGTTTTTGCATTTTTAAGAAATTTTAGTAAAAATGAAATTTGTGTGTGTTTGTCTTCATTTACGGAGTATTTTGAGTACGACATGAAAATTGAGTATTTTGTCTTTGTCATACTTCAATTTTAACATTTTTAAAAAAATATCATAATTTAATTTTTTTGAAGGTGTTAGACTTCTATTTTTGCATTTTTAAGAAATTTTTGAAAAAATGAAATTTGTGTGTGTTAGTCTTTATTTACGGACTATCTTGAGTACGACATTAAAATTGAGTACTTTGCTTGTGTCATACTTCAATTTTAACGTTTTTAAAAAACTATCATAATTTAATTTTTTGAAGGTATTAGACTTCAGTTTTTGCATTTTTAAGAAATTTTTGAAAAAAATGAAATTTGTGTGTGTTAGTCTTCAATTACGGAGTATTTTGAGTACGACATGAAAATTGAGTATTTTTCTTGTGTTATACTCCAAATTTAAAAAAAAAAATTATAATATCTTAATGTAATTTTTTGAAGGTGTTAGACCTCGGTTTTTGCATTTTTAAGACAATTTAGAAAAAAAAATGAAATTTGTGTGTGTTAGTCTTCAATTTCTGAGTATTTAGAGTACGACATGAAAATTGAGTATTTTTCTTGTGCTACTCTTCAATTTTAACATATTTTTAAAAAATATCATAATTAAATTTTTTGAAGGTGTTTGCCCTCTGTTTTTTTGCATTTTTAAGAAATTTTTGAAAAAATTGAAATTTTCTTTTGTTAATCTTCAATTACGGAGTATTTTGAGTACAACGTGAAAATTGAGTATTTTGCTTGTGTTACACTTAAATTTTAACATTTAAAAAAAAATATTTTCATTGAAATTTTTGAAGGTGTTAAACTTCAGTTTTTGCATTTTTAAGAATTTTTTGTTAAAATTTAAGTTAGTGTGTGTTAGTTTTCAATTACGGAGTATTTTCAGTACGACATGAAAATTGAGTATTTTGCTTGTGTTATACTTCAATTTTAACATTTCATAAAAAATATCTTATTTGAATTTTTTGAAGGTGTTAAACAACAGGTTTTGCATTTTTAAGAAATTTTAGTAAAAATGAAATTTGTGTGTGTTATTCTTCATTTACGGAGTATTTTGAGTACGACATGAAAATTGAGTATTTTGTATGTGTCATACATCAATTTTAACATTTTTAAAAAAATATCACAATTTAATTTTTTGAAGGTGTTAGACTTCTATTTTTGCATTTTTAAGAAATATTTAAAAAAATGAAATTTGAGTGTGTTAGTCTTCATTTACGTAGTATTTTAAGTACGACATGAAAATTGAGTATTTTGCTTGTGTCATACTTCAATTTTAACGTTTTTAAAAAAATATCATAATTTAATTTTTTGAAGGTATTAGACTTCAGTTTTTGCATTTTTAAGAAAGTTTTGAAACAAATGAAATTTGTGTGTGTTAGTCTTCAATTACGGAGTATTTTGAGTACGACATGAAAATTGAGTATTTTGCTTGTGTTATACTCCAAATTTAAAAAAAAAATTATAATATCTTAATGTAATTTTTTGAAGGTGTTAGACTTCAGTTTTTGCATTTTTAAGACATTTTGAAAAAAAAATGAAATTTGTGTGTTAGTCTTCAATTTCTGAGTATTTAGAGTACGACATGAAAATTGAGTATTTTTCTTGTGCTACTCTTCAATTTTAACATATTTTTAAAAAATATCATAATTAAATTTTTTGAAGGTGTTTGCCTTCTGTTTTTTTGCATTTTTAAGAAATTTTTGAAAAAATTGAAATTTGTTTTTCTATATCTTCAATTACGGATTATTTTGAGTACGACATGAAAATTGAGTATTTTGCTTGTGTTACACTTAAATTTTAACATTTAAAAAAAATTATTTTCATTGAAATTTTTGAAGGTGTTAAACTTCAGTTTTTGCATTTTTAAGAAATGTTTGTTAAAATTGAAGTTAGTGTGTGTTAGTTTTCAATTACGGAGTATTTTCAGTACGCCATGAAAATTGAGTATTTTGCTTGTGTTATACTTCAATTTTAACATTTCTTAAAAAATATCTTATTTGAATTTTTTGAAGGTGTTAAACAACAGTTTTTGCATTTTAAAGAAATTTTAGTAAAAATGAAATTTGTGTGTGTTAGTCTTCATTTACGGAGTATTTTGAGTACGACATGAAAATTGAGTATTTTGCTTGTGTTATACTTCAATTTTAACATTTCTTAAAAAAATCTTATTTCAATTTTTTGAAGGTGTTAAACAACAGTTTTTGCATTTTTAAGAAATTTTATTAAAAATGAAATTTGTGTGTGTTTGTCTTCATTTACGGAGTATTTTGAGTACGACATGAAAATTGAGTATTTTGTTTGTGTCATACTTCAATTTTAACATTTTTAAAAAAATATCATAATTTAATTTTTTGAAGGTGATAGACTTCTATTTTTGCATTTTTAAGAAATTTTTGAAAAAATGAAATTTGTGTGTATTAGTCTTCATTTACGTAGTATTTTAAGTACGACATGAAAATTGAGTATTTTGCTTGTGTCATACTTCAATTTTAACGTTTTTAAAAAAATATCATAATTTAATTTTTTGAAGGTATTAGACTTCAGTTTTTGCATTTTTAAGAAATTTTTGAAAAAAATTAAATTTGTGTGTGTTAGTCTTCAATTACGGAGTATTTTGAGTACGACATGAAAATTGAGTATTTTGCTTGTGTTATACTCCAAAGTAAAAAAAAAATTTATAATATCTTAATTTATTTTTTTGAAGGTGTTAGACCTTAGTTTTTGCATTTTTAAGACATTTTTGAAAAAAAATGAAATTTGTGTGTGTTAGTCTTCAATTTCTGAGTATTTAGAGTACGACATGAAAATTGAGTATTTTTCTTGTGCTACTCTTCAATTTTAACATATTTTTAAAAAATATCATAATTAAATTTTTTGAAGGTGTTTGCCTTCTGTTTTTTTGCATTTTTAAGAAATTTTTGAAAAAATTGAAATTTGTTTTAGTTAATCCTCAATTAAGGAGTATTTTGAGTACGACGTGAAAATTGAGTATTTTGCTTGTGTTACACTTAAATTTTAACATTTAAAAAAATATATTTTAATTGAAATTTTTGAAGGTGTTAAACTTCAGTTTTTGAATTTTTAAGAAATTTTTGTTAAAATTGAAGTTAGTGTCTGTTAGTTTTCAATTACGGAGTATTTTCAGTACGACATGAAAATTGAGTGTTTTGCTTGCGTTATACTTCAATTTTAACATTTCTTAAAAAATATCTTATTTGAATTTTTTTAAGGTGTTAAACAACAGTTTTTGCATTTTTAAGAAATTTTAGTAAAAATGAAATTTGTGTGTGTTAGTCTTCATTTACGGAGTATTTTGAGTACGACATGAAAATTGAGTATTTTCTTTGTGTCATACTTCAATTTTAACCTTTTTAAAAAAATATCATAATTTAATTTTTTTTAAGGTGTTAGACTTCTATTTTTGCATTTTTAAGAAATTTTTGAAAAAATGAAATTTGTGTGTATTAGTCTTCATTTACGTAGTATTTTAAGTACGACATGAAAATTGAGTATTTTGCTTGTGTCATACTTCAATTTTAACGTTTTTAAAAAAATATCATAATTTAATTTTTTGAAGGTATTAGACTTCAGTTTTTGCATTTTTAAGAAATTTTTGAAAAAAATTAAATTTGTGTGTTAGTCTTCAATTACGGAGTATTTTGAGTACGACATGAAAATTGAGTATTTTGCTTGTGTTATACTCCAAAGTAAAAAAAAAATTTATAATATCTTAATTTATTTTTTTGAAGGTGTTAGACCTTAGTTTTTGCATTTTTAAGACATTTTTGAAAAAAAATGAAATTTGTGTGTGTTAGTCTTCAATTTCTGAGTATTTAGAGTACGACATGAAAATTGAGTATTTTTCTTGTGCTACTCTTCAATTTTAACATATTTTTGAAAAATATCATAATTAAATTTTTTGGAGGTGTTTGCCTTCTGTTTTTTTGCATTTTTAAGAAATTTTTGAAAAAATTGAAATTTGTTTTTCTATATCTTCAATTACGGATTATTTTGAGTACGACATGAAAATTGAGTATTTTAATTGTGTTACACTTAAATTTTAACATTTAAAAAAAATTATTTTCATTGAAATTTTTGAAGGTGTTAAACTTCAGTTTTTGCATTTTTAAGAAATGTTTGTTAAAATTGAAGTTAGTGTGTGTTAGTTTTCAATTACGGAGTATTTTCAGTACGCCATGAAAATTGAGTATTTTGCTTGTGTTATACTTCAATTTTAACATTTCTTAAAAAATATCTTATTTGAATTTTTTGAAGGTGTTAAACAACAGTTTTTGCATTTTAAAGAAATTTTAGTAAAAATGAAATTTGTGTGTGTTAGTCTTCATTTACGGAGTATTTTGAGTACGACATGAAAATTGAGTATTTTGCTTGTGTTATACTTCAATTTTAACATTTCTTAAAAAAATCTTATTTCAATTTTTTGAAGGTGTTAAACAACAGTTTTTGCATTTTTAAGAAATTTTAGTAAAAATGAAATTTGTGTGTGTTTGTCTTCATTTACGGAGTATTTTGAGTACGACATGAAAATTGAGTATTTTGTTTGTGTCATACTTCAATTTTAACATTTTTAAAAAAATATCATAATTTAATTTTTTGAAGGTGATAGACTTCTATTTTTGCATTTTTAAGAAATTTTTGAAAAAATGAAATTTGTGTGTATTAGTCTTCATTTACGTAGTATTTTAAGTACGACATGAAAATTGAGTATTTTGCTTGTGTCATACTTCAATTTTAACGTTTTTAAAAAAATATCATAATTTAATTTTTTGAAGGTATTAGACTTCAGTTTTTGCATTTTTAAGAAATTTTTGAAAAAAATTAAATTTGTGTGTGTTAGTCTTCAATTACGGAGTATTTTGAGTACGACATGAAAATTGAGTATTTTGCTTGTGTTATACTCCAAAGTAAAAAAAAAATTTATAATATCTTAATTTATTTTTTTGAAGGTGTTAGACCTTAGTTTTTGCATTTTTAAGACATTTTTGAAAAAAAATGAAATTTGTGTGTGTTAGTCTTCAATTTCTGAGTATTTAGAGTACGACATGAAAATTGAGTATTTTTCTTGTGCTACTCTTCAATTTTAACATATTTTTAAAAAATATCATAATTAAATTTTTTGAAGGTGTTTGCCTTCTGTTTTTTTGCATTTTTAAGAAATTTTTGAAAAAATTGAAATTTGTTTTAGTTAATCCTCAATTAAGGAGTATTTTGAGTACGACGTGAAAATTGAGTATTTTGCTTGTGTTACACTTAAATTTTAACATTTAAAAAAATATATTTTAATTGAAATTTTTGAAGGTGTTAAACTTCAGTTTTTGAATTTTTAAGAAATTTTTGTTAAAATTGAAGTTAGTGTGTGTTAATTTTCAATTACGGAGTATTTTCAGTACGACATGAAAATTGAGTGTTTTGCTTGCGTTATACTTCAATTTTAACATTTCTTAAAAAATATCTTATTTGAATTTTTTTAAGGTGTTAAACAACAGTTTTTGCATTTTTAAGAAATTTTAGTAAAAATGAAATTTGTGTGTGTTAGTCTTCATTTACGGAGTATTTTGAGTACGACATGAAAATTGAGTATTTTCTTTGTGTCATACTTCAATTTTAACCTTTTTAAAAAAATATCATAATTTAATTTTTTTTAAGGTGTTAGACTTCTATTTTTGCATTTTTAAGAAATTTTTGAAAAAATGAAATTTGTGTGTGTTAGTCTTCATTTACGTAGTATTTTAAGTACGACATGAAAATTCAGTATTTTGTTTGTGTCATACTTCAAATTTAGCGTTTTTAAAAAAATATCATAATTTAATTTTTTTAAGATATTAGACTTCAGTTTTTGCATTTTTAAGAAAGTTTTGAAAAAAATGAAATTTGTGTGTGTTAGTCTTCAATTACGGAGTATTTTGAGTACGACATGAAAATTGAGTATTTTGCTCGTGTTATACTCCAAATTTAAAAAAAAAATTATAATATCTTAATGTTATTTTTAGAAGGTGTTAGACTTCAGTTTTTGCATTTTTACGACATTTTGAAAAAAAAAATGAAATTTGTGTGTTAGTCTTCAATTTCTGAGTATTTAGAGTACGACATGAAAATTGAGTATTTTTCTTGTGCTACTCTTCAATTTTCACATATTTTTTAAAAATATCATAATTAAATTTTTTGAAGGTGTTTGCCTTCTGTTTTTTTGCATTTTTAAGAAATTTTTGAAAAAATTGAAATTTGTTTTTGTTAATCTTCAATTACGGAGTATTTTGAGTACGACATGAAAATTGAGTATTTTGCTTGTGTTATACTCCAAATTTAAAAAAAAAATTATAATATCTTAATTTATTTTTTTGAAGGTGTTAGACCTCAGTTTTTGCATTTTTAAGACATTTTTGAAAAAAAAATGAAATTTGTGTGTGTTAGTCTTCAATTTCTGAGTATTTAGAGTACGACATGAAAATTGAGTATTTTTCTTGTGCTACTCTTCAATTTTCACATATTTTTAAAAAATATCATAATTAAATTTTTTGAAGGTGTTTGCCTTCTGTTTTTTTGCATTTTTAAGAAATTTTTGAAAAAATTGAAATTTGTTTTTGTTAATCCTCAATTAAGGAGTATTTTGAGTACGACATGAAAATTGAGTATTTTGCTTGTGTTACACTTAAATTTTAATATTTCAAAAAAAAAAATTCATTGAATTTTTTGAAGGTGTTAAACTTCAGTTTTTGCATTTTTTAGAAATTTTTGTTAAAATTGAAGTTAGTGTGTATTAGTTTTCAATTACGGAGTATTTTCAGTACGACATGAAAATTGAGTATTTTGCTTGTGTTATACTTCAATTTTAACATTTCTTAAAAAATATCTTATTTGAATTTTTTGAAGGTGTTAAACAACAGTTTTTGCATTTTTAAGAAATTTTATTAAAAATGAAATTTGTGTGTGTTAGTCTTCATTTACGGAGTATTTTGAGTACGACATGAAAATTGAGTATTTTGTTTGTGTCATACTTCAATTTTAACATTTTTAAAAAAATATCATAATTTAATTTTTTGAAGGTGTTAGACTTCTATTTTTGCATTTTTAAGATATTTTTGAAAAAATGAAATTTGTGTCTGTTAGTCTTCATTTACGTAGTATTTTAAGTACGACATGAAAATTGAGTATTTTGCTTGTGTCATACTTCAATTTTAACGTTTTTAAAACAATATCATAATTTAATTTTTTGAAGGTATTAGACTTCAGTTTTTGCATTTTTAAGAAATTTTTGAAAAAAATGAAATTTGTGTGTGTTAGTCTTCAATTACGGAGTATTTTGAGTACGACAAGAAAATTGAGTATTTTGCTTGTGTTATACTCCAAATTTAAAAAAAAATTATAATATCTTAATTTAATTTTTTGAAGGTGTTAGACCTCAGTTTTTGCATTTTTAAGACATATTTGAAAAAAAAATGAAATTTGTGTGTGTTAGTCTTCAATTTCTGAGTATTTAGAGTACGACATGAAAATTGAGTATTTTTCTTGTGCTACTCTTCAATTTTAACATATTTTTGAAAAATATCATAATTAAATTTTTTGGAGGTGTTTGCCTTCTGTTTTTTTGCATTTTTAAGAAATTTTTGAAAAAATTGAAATTTGTTTTTCTATATCTTCAATTACGGATTATTTTGAGTACGACATGAAAATTGAGTATTTTGCTTGTGTTACACTTAAATTTTAACATTTAAAAAAAATTATTTTCATTGAAATTTTTGAAGGTGTTAAACTTCAGTTTTTGCATTTTTAAGAAATGTTTGTTAAAATTGAAGTTAGTGTGTGTTAGTTTTCAATTACGGAGTATTTTCAGTACGCCATGAAAATTGAGTATTTTGCTTGTGTTATACTTCAATTTTAACATTTCTTAAAAAATATCTTATTTGAATTTTTTGAAGGTGTTAAACAACAGTTTTTGCATTTTAAAGAAATTTTAGTAAAAATGAAATTTGTGTGTGTTAGTCTTCATTTACGGAGTATTTTGAGTACGACATGAAAATTGAGTATTTTGCTTGTGTTATACTTCAATTTTAACATTTCTTAAAAAAATCTTATTTCAATTTTTTGAAGGTGTTAAACAACAGTTTTTGCATTTTTAAGAAATTTTAGTAAAAATGAAATTTGTGTGTGTTTGTCTTCATTTACGGAGTATTTTGAGTACGACATGAAAATTGAGTATTTTGTTTGTGTCATACTTCAATTTTAACATTTTTAAAAAAATATCATAATTTAATTTTTTGAAGGTGATAGACTTCTATTTTTGCATTTTTAAGAAATTTTTGAAAAAATGAAATTTGTGTGTATTAGTCTTCATTTACGTAGTATTTTAAGTACGACATGAAAATTGAGTATTTTGCTTGTGTCATACTTCAATTTTAACGTTTTTAAAAAAATATCATAATTTAATTTTTTGAAGGTATTATACTTCAGTTTTTGCATTTTTAAGAAATTTTTGAAAAAAATTAAATTTGTGTGTGTTAGTCTTCAATTACGGAGTATTTTGAGTACGACATGAAAATTGAGTATTTTGCTTGTGTTATACTCCAAAGTAAAAAAAAAATTTATAATATCTTAATTTATTTTTTTGAAGGTGTTAGACCTTAGTTTTTGCATTTTTAAGACATTTTTGAAAAAAAAATGAAATTTGTGTGTGTTAGTCTTCAATTTCTGAGTATTTAGAGTACGACATGAAAATTGAGTATTTTTCTTGTGCTACTCTTCAATTTTAACATATTTTTAAAAAATATCATAATTAAATTTTTTGAAGGTGTTTGCCTTCTGTTTTTTTGCATTTTTAAGAAATTTTTGAAAAAATTGAAATTTGTTTTAGTTAATCCTCAATTAAGGAGTATTTTGAGTACGACGTGAAAATTGAGTATTTTGCTTGTGTTACACTTAAATTTTAACATTTAAAAAAATATATTTTAATTGAAATTTTTGAAGGTGTTAAACTTCAGTTTTTGAATTTTTAAGAAATTTTTGTTAAAATTGAAGTTAGTGTGTGTTAGTTTTCAATTACGGAGTATTTTCAGTACGACATGAAAATTGAGTGTTTTGCTTGCGTTATACTTCAATTTTAACATTTCTTAAAAAATATCTTATTTGAATTTTTTTAAGGTGTTAAACAACAGTTTTTGCATTTTTAAGAAATTTTAGTAAAAATGAAATTTGTGTGTGTTAGTCTTCATTTACGGAGTATTTTGAGTACGACATGAAAATTGAGTATTTTCTTTGTGTCATACTTCAATTTTAACCTTTTTAAAAAAATATCATAATTTAATTTTTTTTAAGGTGTTAGACTTCTATTTTTGCATTTTTAAGAAATTTTTGAAAAAATGAAATTTGTGTGTGTTAGTCTTCATTTACGTAGTATTTTAAGTACGACATGAAAATTCAGTATTTTGCTTGTGTCATACTTCAAATTTAGCGTTTTTAAAAAAATATCATAATTTAATTTTTTGAAGGTATTAGACTTCAGTTTTTGCATTTTTAAGAAAGTTTTGAAAAAAATGAAATTTGTGTGTGTTAGTCTTCAATTACGGAGTATTTTGAGTACGACATGAAAATTGAGTATTTTGCTCGTGTTATACTCCAAATTTAAAAAAAAAATTATAATATCTTAATGTAATTTTTAGAAGGTGTTAGACTTCAGTTTTTGCATTTTTAAGACATTTTGAAAAAAAAAATGAAATTTGTGTGTTAGTCTTCAATTTCTGAGTATTTAGAGTACGACATGAAAATTGAGTATTTTTCTTGTGCTACTCTTCAATTTTCACATATTTTTTAAAAATATCATAATTAAATTTTTTGAAGGTGTTTGCCTTCTGGTTTTTTGCATTTTTAAGAAATTTTTGAAAAAATTGAAATTTGTTTTTGTTAATCTTCAATTACGGAGTATTTTGAGTACGACATGAAAATTGAGTATTTTGCTTGTGTTATACTCCAAATTTAAAAAAAAAATTATAATATCTTAATTTATTTTTTTGAAGGTGTTAGACCTCAGTTTTTGCATTTTAAGACATTTTTGAAAAAAAAATGAAATTTGTGTGTGTTAGTCTTCAATTTCTGAGTATTTAGAGTACGACATGAAAATTGAGTATTTTTCTTGTGCTACTCTTCAATTTTCACATATTTTTAAAAAATATCATAATTAAATTTTTTGAAGGTGTTTGCCTTCTGTTTTTTTGCATTTTTAAGAAATTTTTGAAAAAATTGAAATTTGTTTTTGTTAATCCTCAATTAAGGAGTATTTTGAGTACGACATGAAAATTGAGTATTTTGCTTGTGTTACACTTAAATTTTAACATTTCAAAAAAAAAAATTCATTGAATTTTTTGAAGGTGTTAAACTTCAGTTTTTGCATTTTTTAGAAATTTTTGTTAAAATTGAAGTTAGTGTGTATTAGTTTTCAATTACGGAGTATTTTCAGTACGACATGAAAATTGAGTATTTTGCTTGTGTTATACTTCAATTTTAACATTTCTTAAAAAATATCTTATTTGAATTTTTTGAAGGTGTTAAACAACAGTTTTTGCATTTTTAAGAAATTTTATTAAAAATGAAATTTGTGTGTGTTAGTCTTCATTTACGGAGTATTTTGAGTACGACATGAAAATTGAGTATTTTGTTTGTGTCATACTTCAATTTTAACATTTTTAAAAAAATATCATAATTTAATTTTTTGAAGGTGTTAGACTTCTATTTTTGCATTTTTAAGATATTTTTGAAAAAATGAAATTTGTGTGTGTTAGTCTTCATTTACGTAGTATTTTAAGTACGACATGAAAATTGAGTATTTTGCTTGTGTCATACTTCAATTTTAACGTTTTTAAAACAATATCATAATTTAATTTTTTGAAGGTATTAGACTTCAGTTTTTGCATTTTTAAGAAATTTTTGAAAAAAATGAAATTTGTGTGTGTTAGTCTTCAATTACGGAGTATTTTGAGTACGACAAGAAAATTGAGTATTTTGCTTGTGTTATACTCCAAATTTAAAAAAAAATCATAATATCTTAATTTAATTTTTTGAAGGTGTTAGACCTCAGTTTTTGCATTTTTAAGACATATTTGAAAAAAAAATGAAATTTGTGTGTGTTAGTCTTCAATTTCTGAGTATTTAGAGTACGACATGAAAATTGAGTATTTTTCTTGTGCTACTCTTCAATTTTAACATATTTTTGAAAAATATCATAATTAAATTTTTTGGAGGTGTTTGCCTTCTGTTTTTTTGCATTTTTAAGAAATTTTTGAAAAAATTGAAATTTGTTTTTCTAAATCTTCAATTACGGATTATTTTGAGTACGACATGAAAATTGAGTATTTTGCTTGTGTTACACTTAAATTTTAACATTTAAAAAAAATTATTTTCATTGAAATTTTTGAAGGTGTTAAACTTCAGTTTTTGCATTTTTAAGAAATGTTTGTTAAAATTGAAGTTAGTGTGTGTTAGTTTTCAATTACGGAGTATTTTCAGTACGACATGAAAATTGAGTATTTTGCTTGTGTTATACTTCAATTTTAACATTTCTTAAAAAATATCTTATTTGAATTTTTTGAAGGTGTTAAACAACAGTTTTTGCATTTTAAAGAAATTTTAGTAAAAATGAAATTTGTGTGTGTTAGTCTTCATTTACGGAGTATTTTGAGTACGACATGAAAATTGAGTATTTTGCTTGTGTTATACTTCAATTTTAACATTTCTTAAAAAAATCTTATTTCAATTTTTTGAAGGTGTTAAACAACAGTTTTTGCATTTTTAAGAAATTTTAGTAAAAATGAAATTTGTGTGTGTTTGTCTTCATTTACGGAGTATTTTGAGTACGACATGAAAATTGAGTATTTTGTTTGTGTCATACTTCAATTTTAACATTTTTAAAAAAATATCATAATTTAATTTTTTGAAGGTGATAGACTTCTATTTTTGCATTTTTAAGAAATTTTTGAAAAAATGAAATTTGTGTGTATTAGTCTTCATTTACGTAGTATTTTAAGTACGACATGAAAATTGAGTATTTTGCTTGTGTCATACTTCAATTTTAACGTTTTTAAAAAAATATCATAATTTAATTTTTTGAAGGTATTAGACTTCAGTTTTTGCATTTTTAAGAAATTTTTGAAAAAAATTAAATTTGTGTGTGTTAGTCTTCAATTACGGAGTATTTTGAGTACGACATGAAAATTGAGTATTTTGCTTGTGTTATACTCCAAAGTAAAAAAAAAATTTATAATATCTTAATTTATTTTTTTGAAGGTGTTAGACCTTAGTTTTTGCATTTTTAAGACATTTTTGAAAAAAAAATGAAATTTGTGTGTGTTAGTCTTCAATTTCTGAGTATTTAGAGTACGACATGAAAATTGAGTATTTTTCTTGTGCTACTCTTCAATTTTAACATATTTTTAAAAAATATCATAATTAAATTTTTTGAAGGTGTTTGCCTTCTGTTTTTTTGCATTTTTAAGAAATTTTTGAAAAAATTGAAATTTGTTTTAGTTAATCCTCAATTAAGGAGTATTTTGAGGACGACGTGAAAATTGAGTATTTTGCTTGTGTTACACTTAAATTTTAACATTTAAAAAAATATATTTTAATTGAAATTTTTGAAGGTGTTAAACTTCAGTTTTTGAATTTTTAAGAAATTTTTGTTAAAATTGAAGTTAGTGTGTGTTAGTTTTCAATTACGGAGTATTTTCAGTACGACATGAAAATTGAGTGTTTTGCTTGCGTTATACTTCAATTTTAACATTTCTTAAAAAATATCTTATTTGAATTTTTTTAAGGTGTTAAACAACAGTTTTTGCATTTTTAAGAAATTTTAGTAAAAATGAAATTTGTGTGTGTTAGTCTTCATTTACGTAGTATTTTGAGTACGACATGAAAATTGAGTATTTTCTTTGTGTCATACTTCAATTTTAACCTTTTTAAAAAAATATCATAATTTAATTTTTTTTAAGGTGTTAGACTTCTATTTTTGCATTTTTAAGAAATTTTTGAAAAAATGAAATTTGTGTGTGTTAGTCTTCATTTACGTAGTATTTTAAGTACGACATGAAAATTCAGTATTTTGCTTGTGTCATACTTCAAATTTAGCGTTTTTAAAAAAATATCATAATTTAATTTTTTTAAGGTATTGGACTTCAGTTTTTGCATTTTTAAGAAAGTTTTGAAAAAAATGAAATTTGTGTGTGTTAGTCTTCAATTACGGAGTATTTTGAGTACGACATGAAAATTGAGTATTTTGCTCGTGTTATACTCCAAATTTAAAAAAAAAATTATAATATCTTAATGTAATTTTTAGAAGGTGTTAGACTTCAGTTTTTGCATTTTTAAGACATTTTGAAAAAAAAAATGAAATTTGTGTGTTAGTCTTCAATTTCTGAGTATTTAGAGTACGACATGAAAATTGAGTATTTTTCTTGTGCTACTCTTCAATTTTCACATATTTTTTAAAAATATCATAATTAAATTTTTTGAAGGTGTTTGCCTTCTGTTTTTTTGCATTTTTAAGAAATTTTTGAAAAAATTGAAATTTGTTTTTGTTAATCTTCAATTACGGAGTATTTTGAGTACGACATGAAAATTGAGTACTTTGCTTGTGTTACACTTAAATTTTAACATTTAAAAAAAAATATTTTCATTGAAATTTTTGAAGGTGTTAAACTTCAGTTTTTGCATTTTTAAGAAATTTTTGTTAAAATTGAAGTTAGTGTGTGTTAGTTTTCAATTACGGAGTATTTTCATTACGACATGAAAATTGAGTATTTTGCTTGTGTTATACTTCAATTTTAACATTTCTTAAAAAATATCTTATTTGAATTTTTTGAAGGTGTTAAACAACAGTTTTTGCATTTTTAAGAAATTTTATTAAAAATGAAATTTGTGTGTGTTAGTCTTCATTTACGGAGTATTTTGAGTACGACATGAAAATTGAGTATTTTGTTTGTGTCATACTTCAATTTTAACATTTTTAAAAAAATATCATAATTTAATTTTTTGAAGGTGTTAGACTTCTATTTTTGCATTTTTAAGATATTTTTGAAAAAATGAAATTTGTGTGTGTTAGTCTTCATTTACGTAGTATTTTAAGTACGACATGAAAATTGAGTATTTTGCTTGTGTCATACTTCAATTTTAACGTTTTTAAAACAATATCATAATTTAATTTTTTGAAGGTATTAGACTTCAGTTTTTGCATTTTTAAGAAATTTTTGAAAAAAATGAAATTTGTGTGTGTTAGTCTTCAATTACGGAGTATTTTGAGTACGACAAGAAAATTGAGTATTTTGCTTGTGTTATACTCCAAATTTAAAAAAAAATCATAATATCTTAATTTAATTTTTTGAAGGTGTTAGACCTCAGTTTTTGCATTTTTAAGACATATTTGAAAAAAAAATGAAATTTGTGTGTGTTAGTCTTCAATTTCTGAGTATTTAGAGTACGACATGAAAATTGAGTATTTTTCTTGTGCTACTCTTCAATTTTAACATATTTTTGAAAAATATCATAATTAAATTTTTTGGAGGTGTTTGCCTTCTGTTTTTTTGCATTTTTAAGAAATTTTTGAAAAAATTGAAATTTGTTTTTCTAAATCTTCAATTACGGGTTATTTTGAGTACGACATGAAAATTGAGTATTTTGCTTGTGTTACACTTAAATTTTAACATTTAAAAAAAATTATTTTCATTGAAATTTTTGAAGGTGTTAAACTTCAGTTTTTGCATTTTTAAGAAATGTTTGTTAAAATTGAAGTTAGTGTGTGTTAGTTTTCAATTACGGAGTATTTTCAGTACGACATGAAAATTGAGTATTTTGCTTGTGTTATACTTCAATTTTAACATTTCTTAAAAAATATCTTATTTGAATTTTTTGAAGGTGTTAAACAACAGTTTTTGCATTTTAAAGAAATTTTAGTAAAAATGAAATTTGTGTGTGTTAGTCTTCATTTACGGAGTACTTTGAGTACGACATGAAAATTGAGTATTTTGCTTGTGTTATACTTCAATTTTAACATTTCTTAAAAAAATCTTATTTCAATTTTTTGAAGGTGTTAAACAACAGTTTTTGCATTTTTAAGAAATTTTAGTAAAAATGAAATTTGTGTGTGTTTGTCTTCATTTACGGAGTATTTTGAGTACGACATGAAAATTGAGTATTTTGTTTGTGTCATACTTCAATTTTAACATTTTTAAAAAAATATCATAATTTAATTTTTTGAAGGTGATAGACTTCTATTTTTGCATTTTTAAGAAATTTTTGAAAAAATGAAATTTGTGTGTATTAGTCTTCATTTACGTAGTATTTTAAGTACGACATGAAAATTGAGTATTTTGCTTGTGTCATATTTCAATTTTAACGTTTCTAAAAAAATATCATAATTTAATTTTTTTAAAGTATTAGACTTCAGTTTTTGCATTTTTAAGAAATTTTTGAAAAAAATTAAATTTGTGTGTGTTAGTCTTCAATTACGGAGTATTTTGAGTACGACATGAAAATTGAGTATTTTGCTTGTGTTATACTCCAAAGTAAAAAAAAAATTTATAATATCTTAATTTATTTTTTTGAAGGTGTTAGACCTTAGTTTTTGCATTTTTAAGACATTTTTGAAAAAAAAAATGAAATTTGTGTGTGTTAGTCTTCAATTTCTGAGTATTTAGAGTACGACATGAAAATTGAGTATTTTTCTTGTGCTACTCTTCAATTTTCACATATTTTTAAAAAATATCATAATTAAATTTTTTGAAGGTGTTTGCCTTCTGTTTTTTTGCATTTTTAAGAAATTTTTGAAAAAATTGAAATTTGTTTTAGTTAATCCTCAATTCAGGAGTATTTTGAGTACGACGTGAAAATTGAGTATTTTGCTTGTGTTACACTTAAATTTTAACATTTAAAAAAATATATTTTAATTGAAATTTTTGAAGGTGTTAAACTTCAGTTTTTGAATTTTTAAGAAATTTTTGTTAAAATTGAAGTTAGTGTGTGTTAGTTTTCAATTACGGAGTATTTTCAGTACGACATGAAAATTGAGTGTTTTGCTTGCGTTATACTTCAATTTTAACATTTCTTAAAAAATATCTTATTTGAATTTTTTTAAGGTGTTAAACAACAGTTTTTGCATTTTTAAGAAATTTTAGTAAAAATGAAATTTGTGTGTGTTAGTCTTCATTTACGTAGTATTTTGAGTACGACATGAAAATTGAGTATTTTCTTTGTGTCATACTTCAATTTTAACCTTTTTAAAAAAATATCATAATTTAATTTTTTTTAAGGTGTTAGACTTCTATTTTTGCATTTTTAAGAAATTTTTGAAAAAATGAAATTTGTGTGTGTTAGTCTTCATTTACGTAGTATTTTAAGTACGACATGAAAATTCAGTATTTTGCTTGTGTCATACTTCAAATTTAGCGTTTTTAAAAAAATATCATAATTTAATTTTTTTAAGGTATTAGACTTCAGTTTTTGCATTTTTAAGAAAGTTTTGAAAAAAAATGAAATTTGTGTGTGTTAGTCTTCAATTACGGAGTATTTTGAGTACGACATGAAAATTGAGTATTTTGCTCGTGTTATACTCCAAATTTAAAAAAAAAATTATAATATCTTAATGTAATTTTTAGAAGGTGTTAGACTTCAGTTTTTGCATTTTTAAGACATTTTGAAAAAAAAAATGAAATTTGTGTGTTAGTCTTCAATTTCTGAGTATTTAGAGTACGACATGAAAATTGAGTATTTTTCTTGTGCTACTCTTCAATTTTCACATATTTTTTAAAAATATCATAATTAAATTTTTTGAAGGTGTTTGCCTTCTGTTTTTTTGCATTTTTAAGAAATTTTTGAAAAAATTGAAATTTGTTTTTGTTAATCTTCAATTACGGAGTATTTTGAGTACGACATGAAAATTGAGTACTTTGCTTGTGTTACACTTAAATTTTAACATTTAAAAAAAAATATTTTCATTGAAATTTTTGAAGGTGTTAAACTTCAGTTTTTGCATTTTTAAGAAATTTTTGTTAAAATTGAAGTTAGTGTGTGTTAGTTTTCAATTACGGAGTATTTTCATTACGACATGAAAATTGAGTATTTTGCTTGTGTTATACTTCAATTTTAACATTTCTTAAAAAAATCTTTTTTCAATTTGTTGAAGGTGTTAAACAACAGTTTTTGCATTTTTAAGAAATTTTAGTAAAAATGAAATTTGTGTGTGTTAGTCTTCATTTACGGAGTATTTTGAGTACGACATGAAAATTGAGTATTTTGCTTGTGTTATACTTCAATTTTAACATTTCTTAAAAAAATCTTATTTCAATTTTTTGAAGGTGTTAAACAACAGTTTTTGCATTTTTAAGAAATTTTAGTAAAAATAAAATTTGTGTGTGTTAGTCTTCAATTACGGAGTATTTTCATTACGACATGAAAATTGAGTATTTTGCTTGTGTTATACTTCAATTTTAACATTTCTTAAAAAAATCTTTTTTCAATTTGTTGAAGGTGTTAAACAACAGTTTTTGCATTTTTAAGAAATTTTAGTAAAAATGAAATTTGTGTGTGTTAGTCTTCATTTACGGAGTATTTTGAGTACGACCTGAAAATTGAGTATTTTGTTTGTGTCATACTTCAATTTTAACATTTTTAAAAAAATATCATAATTTAATTTTTTGAAGGTGATAGACTTCTATTTTTGCATTTTTAAGAAATTTTTGAAAAAATGAAATTTGTGTGTATTAGTCTTCATTTACGTAGTATTTTAAGTACGACATGAAAATTGAGTATTTTGCTTGTGTCATACTTCAATTTTAACGTTTCTAAAAAAATATCATAATTTAATTTTTTTAAGGTATTAGACTTCAGTTTTTGCATTTTTAAGAAATTTTTGAAAAAAATTAAATTTGTGTGTGTTAGTCTTCAATTACGGAGTATTTTGAGTACGACATGAAAATTGAGTATTTTGCTTGTGTTATACTCCAAAGTAAAAAAAAAATTTATAATATCTTAATTTATTTTTTTGAAGGTGTTAGACCTTAGTTTTTGCATTTTTAAGACATTTTTGAAAAAAAAATGAAATTTGTGTGTGTTAGTCTTCAATTTCTGAGTATTTAGAGTACGACATGAAAATTGAGTATTTTTCTTGTGCTACTCTTCAATTTTAACATATTTTTAAAAAATATCATAATTCAATTTTTTGAAGGTGTTTGCCTTCTGTTTTTTTGCATTTTTAAGAAATTTTTGAAAAAATTGAAATTTGTTTTAGTTAATCCTCAATTAAGGAGTATTTTGAGTACGACGTGAAAATTGAGTATTTTGCTTGTGTTACACTTAAATTTTAACATTTAAAAAAATATATTTTAATTGAAATTTTTGAAGGTGTTAAACTTCAGTTTTTGAATTTTTAAGAAATTTTTGTTAAAATTGAAGTTAGTGTGTGTTAGTTTTCAATTACGGAGTATTTTCAGTACGACATGAAAATTGAGTGTTTTGCTTGCGTTATACTTCAATTTTAACATTTCTTAAAAAATATCTTATTTGAATTTTTTTAAGGTGTTAAACAACAGTTTTTGCATTTTTAAGAAATTTTAGTAAAAATGAAATTTGTGTGTGTTAGTCTTCATTTACGTAGTATTTTGAGTACGACATGAAAATTGAGTATTTTCTTTGTGTCATACTTCAATTTTAACCTTTTTAAAAAAATATCATAATTTAATTTTTTTTAAGGTGTTAGACTTCTATTTTTGCATTTTTAAGAAATTTTTGAAAAAATGAAATTTGTGTGTGTTAGTCTTCATTTACGTAGTATTTTAAGTACGACATGAAAATTCAGTATTTTGCTTGTGTCATACTTCAAATTTAGCGTTTTTAAAAAAATATCATAATTTAATTTTTTTAAGGTATTAGACTTCAGTTTTTGCATTTTTAAGAAAGTTTTGAAAAAAATGAAATTTGTGTGTGTTAGTCTTCAATTACGGAGTATTTTGAGTACGACATGAAAATTGAGTATTTTGCTCGTGTTATACTCCAAATTTAAAAAAAAAAATTATAATATCTTAATGTAATTTTTAGAAGGTGTTAGACTTCAGTTTTTGCATTTTTAAGACATTTTGAAAAAAAAAATGAAATTTGTGTGTTAGTCTTCAATTTCTGAGTATTTAGAGTACGACATGAAAATTGAGTATTTTTCTTGTGCTACTCTTCAATTTTCACATATTTTTTAAAAATATCATAATTAAATTTTTTGAAGGTGTTTGCCTTCTGTTTTTTTGCATTTTTAAGAAAGTTTTGAAAAAATTGAAATTTGTTTTTGTTAATCTTCAATTACGGAGTATTTTGAGTACGACATGAAAATTGAGTACTTTGCTTGTGTTACACTTAAATTTTAACATTTAAAAAAAAATATTTTCATTGAAATTTTTGAAGGTGTTAAACTTCAGTTTTTGCATTTTTAAGAAATTTTTGTTAAAATTGAAGTTAGTGTGTGTTAGTTTTCAATTACGGAGTATTTTCATTACGACATGAAAATTGAGTATTTTGCTTGTGTTATACTTCAATTTTAACATTTCTTAAAAAAATCTTTTTTCAATTTGTTGAAGGTGTTAAACAACAGTTTTTGCATTTTTAAGAAATTTTAGTAAAAATGAAATTTGTGTGTGTTAGTCTTCATTTACGGAGTATTTTGAGTACGACATGAAAATTGAGTATTTTGTTTGTGTCATACTTCAATTTTAACATTTTTAAAAAAATATCATAATTTAATTTTTTGAAGGTGTTAGACTTCTATTTTTGCATTTTTGAGAAATTTTTGAAAAAATGAAATTTGTGTGTATTAGTCTTCATTTACGTAGTATTTTAAGTACGACATGAAAATTGAGTATTTTGCTTGTGTCATACTTCAATTTTAACGTTTTTAAAAAAATATCATAATTTAATTTTTTGAAGGTATTAGACTTCAGTTTTTGCATTTTTAAGAAATTTTTGAAAAAAATTAAATTTGTGTGTGTTAGTCTTCAATTACGGAGTATTTTGAGTACGACATGAAAATTGAGTATTTTGCTTGTGTTATACTCCAAATTTAAAAAAAAAATTATAATATCTTAATTTATTTTTTTGAAGGTGTTAGACCTCAGTTTTTGCATTTTTAAGACATTTTTGAAAAAAAAATGAAATTTGTGTGTGTTAGTCTTCAATTTCTGAGTATTTAGAGTACGACATGAAAATTGAGTATTTTTCTTGTGCTACTCTTCAATTTTCACATATTTTTAAAAAATATCATAATTAAATTTTTTGAAGGTGTTTGCCTTCTGTTTTTTTGCATTTTTAAGAAATTTTTGAAAAAATTGAAATTTGTTTTTGTTAATCCTCAATTAAGGAGTATTTTGAGTACGACATGAAAATTGAGTATTTTGCTTGTGTTACACTTAAATTTTAACATTTCAAAAAAAAAATTTCATTGAATTTTTTGAAGGTGTTAAACTTCAGTTTTTGCATTTTTTAGAAATTTTTGTTAAAATTGAAGTTAGTGTGTATTAGTTTTCAATTACGGAGTATTTTCAGTACGACATGAAAATTGAGTATTTTGCTTGTGTTATACTTCAATTTTAACATTTCTTAAAAAATATCTTATTTGAATTTTTTGAAGGTGTTAAACAACAGTTTTTGCATTTTTAAGAAATTTTATTAAAAATGAAATTTGTGTGTGTTAGTCTTCATTTACGGAGTATTTTGAGTACGACATGAAAATTGAGTATTTTGTTTGTGTCATACTTCAATTTTAACATTTTTAAAAAAATATCATAATTTAATTTTTTGAAGGTGTTAGACTTCTATTTTTGCATTTTTAAGATATTTTTGAAAAAATGAAATTTGTGTGTGTTAGTCTTCATTTACGTAGTATTTTAAGTACGACATGAAAATTGAGTATTTTGCTTGTGTCATACTTCAATTTTAACGTTTTTAAAACAATATCATAATTTAATTTTTTGAAGGTATTAGACTTCAGTTTTTGCATTTTTAAGAAATTTTTGAAAAAAATGAAATTTGTGTGTGTTAGTCTTCAATTACGGAGTATTTTGAGTACGACAAGAAAATTGAGTATTTTGCTTGTGTTATACTCCAAATTTAAAAAAAAATTATAATATCTTAATTTAATTTTTTGAAGGTGTTAGACCTCAGTTTTTGCATTTTTAATACATATTTGAAAAAAAAATGAAATTTGTGTGTGTTAGTCTTCAATTTCTGAGTATTTAGAGTACGACATGAAAATTGAGTATTTTTCTTGTGCTACTCTTCAATTTTAACATATTTTTGAAAAATATCATAATTAAATTTTTTGGAGGTGTTTGGCTTCTGTTTTTTTGCATTTTTAAGAAATTTTTGAAAAAATTGAAATTTGTTTTTCTAAATCTTCAATTACGGATTATTTTGAGTACGACATGAAAATTGAGTATTTTGCTTGTGTTACACTTAAATTTTAACATTTAAAAAAAATTATTTTCATTGAAATTTTTGAAGGTGTTAAACTTCAGTTTTTGCATTTTTAAGAAATGTTTGTTAAAATTGAAGTTAGTGTGTGTTAGTTTTCAATTACGGAGTATTTTCAGTACGACATGAAAATTGAGTATTTTGCTTGTGTTATACTTCAATTTTAACATTTCTTAAAAAATATCTTATTTGAATTTTTTGAAGGTGTTAAACAACAGTTTTTGCATTTTAAAGAAATTTTAGTAAAAATGAAATTTGTGTGTGTTAGTCTTCATTTACGGAGTATTTTGAGTACGACATGAAAATTGAGTATTTTGCTTGTGTTATACTTCAATATTAACATTTCTTAAAAAAATCTTACTTCAATTTTTTGAAGGTGTTAAACAACAGTTTTTGCATTTTTAAGAAATTTTAGTAAAAATGAAATTTGTGTGTGTTTGTCTTCATTTACGGAGTATTTTGAGTACGACATGAAAATTGAGTATTTTGTTTGTGTCATACTTCAATTTTAACATTTTTAAAAAAATATCATAATTTAATTTTTTGAATGTGATAGACTTCTATTTTTGCATTTTTAAGAAATTTTTGAAAAAATGAAATTTGTGTGTATTAGTCTTCATTTACGTAGTATTTTAAGTACGACATGAAAATTGAGTATTTTGCTTGTGTCATACTTCAATTTTAACGTTTTTAAAAAAATATCATAATTTAATTTTTTTAAGGTATTAGACTTCAGTTTTTGCATTTTTAAGAAATTTTTGAAAAAAATTAAATTTGTGTGTGTTAGTCTTCAATTACGGAGTATTTTGAGTACGACATGAAAATTGAGTATTTTGCTTGTGTTATACTCCAAAGTAAAAAAAAATTTATAATATCTTAATTTATTTTTTTGAAGGTGTTAGACCTTAGTTTTTGCATTTTTAAGACATTTTTGAAAAAAAAATGAAATTTGTGTGTGTTAGTCTTCAATTTCTGAGTATTTAGAGTACGACATGAAAATTGAGTATTTTTCTTGTGCTACTCTTCAATTTTAACATATTTTTAAAAAATATCATAATTAAATTTTTTGAAGGTGTTTGCCTTCTGTTTTTTTGCATTTTTAAGAAATTTTTGAAAAAATTGAAATTTGTTTTAGTTAATCCTCAATTAAGGAGTATTTTGAGTACGACGTGAAAATTGAGTATTTTGCTTGTGTTACACTTAAATTTTAACATTTAAAAAAATATATTTTAATTGAAATTTTTGAAGGTGTTAAACTTCAGTTTTTGAATTTTTAAGAAATTTTTGTTAAAATTGAAGTTAGTGTGTGTTAGTTTTCAATTACGGAGTATTTTCAGTACGACATGAAAATTGAGTGTTTTGCTTGCGTTATACTTCAATTTTAACATTTCTTAAAAAATATATTATTTGAATTTTTTGAAGGTGTTAAACAACGGTTTTTGCATTTTTAAGAAATTTTAGTAAAAATGAAATTTGTGTGTGTTAGTCTTCATTTACGGAGTATTTTGAGTACGACATGAAAATTGAGTATTTTCTTTGTGTCATACTTCAATTTTAACATTTTTAAAAAAATATCATAATTTAATTTTTTTTAAGGTGTTAGACTTCTATTTTTTCATTTTTTAAGAAATTTTTGAAAAAATGAAATTTGTGTGTGTTAGTCTTCATTTACGTAGTATTTTAAGCACGACATGAAAATTCAGTATTTTGCTTGTGTCATACTTCAATTTTAACGTTTTTAAAAAAATATCATAATTTAATTTTTTGAAGGTATTAGAGTTCAGTTTTTGCATTTTTAATAAATTTTTGAAAAAAATGAAATTTGTGTGTGTTAGTCTTCAATTACGGAGTATTTGGAGTACAACATGAAAATTGAGTATTTTGCTTGTGTTATACTCCAAATTTAAAAAAAAAATTATAATATCTTAATTTAATTTTTTTGAAGGTGTTATACCTCAGTTTTTGCATTTTTAAGACATTTTTGAAAAAAAAAGAAATTTGTGTGTGTTAGTCTTCAATTTCAGAGTATTTAGAGTACGACATGAAAATTGAGTATTTTTCTTGTGCTACTCTTCAATTTTGACATATTTTAAAAAAATATCATAATTAAATTTTTTGAAGGTGTTTGCCTTCTGTTTTTTTGCATTTTTAAGAAATTTTTGAAAAAATTGAAATTTGTTTTTGTTAATCTTCAATTACGGAGTATTTTGAGTAGGACATGAAAATTGAGTATTTTGCTTGTCTTACACTTAAATTTTAACATTTAAAAAAAAAAATTTCATTGAAATTTTAGAAGGTGTTAAACTTCAGTTTTTGAATTTTTAAGAATTTTTGGTTAAAATAGAAGTTAGTGTGTGTTAGTTTTCAATTACGGAGTATTTTTAGTACGACAAGAAAATTGAGTGTTTTGCTTGTGTTATACTTCAATTTTAACATTTCCAAAAAAATATCTTATTTGAATTTTTTGAAGGTGTTAAACAACAGTTTTTGCATTTTTAATAATTTTTAGTAAAAATGAAATTTGTGTGTGTTAGTCTTCATTTACGGAGTATTTTGAGTACGACATGAAAATTGAGTATTTTCTTTGTGTCATACTTCAATTTTAACATTTTTAAAAAAATATCATAATTTAATTTTTGTAAGGTGTTAGACTTCTATTTTTGCATTTTTAAGAAATTTTTGAAAAAATGAAATTTGTGTGTGTAGTCTTCATTTACGTAGTATTTTAAGTACGACATGAAAATTGAGTATTTTGCTTGTGCCATACTTGAATTTTAACGTTTTTAAAAAAATATCATAATTTAATTTTTTGAAGGTATTAGACTTCAGTATTTGCATTTTTAAGAAATTTTTGAAAAAAATGAAATTTGTGTGTGTTAGTCTTCAATTACGGAGTATTTTGAGTACGACATGAAAATTGAGTATTTTGCTTGAGTTATACTCCAAATTAAAAAAAAAAATTATAATATCTTAATTTAATTTTTTGAAGGTGTTAGACCTCAGTTTTTGCATTTTTAAGACATTTTTTTAAAAAAAATGAACTCTGTGTGTGTTAGTCTTCAATTTCTGAGTATTTAGAGTACGACATGAAAATTGTGTATTTTTCTTGTGCTACTCTTCAATTTTAACATATTTAAAAAAAATATCATAATTAAATTTTTTGAAGGTGTTTGCCTTCTGTTTTTTTGCATTTTTAAGAAATTTTTGAAAAAATTGAAATTTGTTTTTGTTAATCTTCAATTACGGAGTATTTTGAGTACGACATGAAAATTGAGTATTTTGCTTGTCTTACACTTAAATTTTAACATTTAAAAAAAAAAAAATTTCATTGAAATTTTTGAAGGTGTTAAACTTCAGTTTTTGAATTTTTAAGAAATTTTTGTTAAAATTGAAGTTAGTGTGTGTTAGTTTTCAATTACGGAGTATTTTCAGTACGACATGAAAATTGAGTGTTTTGCTTGTGTTATACTTCAATTTTAACATTTCTTAAAAAATATCTTATTTGAATTTGTTGAAGGTGTTAAACAATATTTTTCGCATTTTTAAGAAATTTTAGTAAAACTGAAATTTGTGTGTGTTAGTCTTCATTTACGGAGTATTTTGAGTACGACATGAAAATTGAGTATTTTGTTTGTGTCATACTTCAATTTTAACATTTTTAAAAAAATATCATTATTTAATTTTTTTTAAGGTGTTAGACTTCTATTTTTTCATTTTTAAGAAATTTTTGAAAAAATGAAATTTGTGTGTGTTAGTCTTCATTTACGTAGTATTTTAGGAACGACATGAAAATTCAGTATTTTGCTTGTGTCATTCTTCAATTTTAACGTTTTTAAAAAAATATCATAATTTAATTTTTTGAAGGTATTAGACTTCAGTTTTTGCATTTTTAAGAAATTTTTGAAAAAAATGAAATTTGTGTGTGTTAGTCTTCAATTACGGACTATTTTGAGTACGACATGAAAATTGAGTATTTTGCTTGTGTTATACTCCAAATTTAAAAAAATATATTATATTATCTTAATTTAATTTTTTGAAGGTGTTAGACCTCAGTTTTTGCATTTTTAAGACATTTTTAAAAAAAAATGAAATTTGTGTGTGTTAGTCTTCAATTTCTGAGTATTTAGAGTACGACATGAAAATTGAGTATTTTTCTTGTGCTACTCTTCAATTTTAGCATATTTTAAAAAAATATCATAATTAAATTTTTTGAAGGTGTTTGCCTTCTGTTTTTTTGCATTTTTAAGAAATTTTTGAAAAAATAGAAATTTGTTTTTGTTAATCTTCAATTACGGAGTATTTTGAGTACGACATGAAAATTGAGTATTTTGCTTGTCTTACACTTAAATTTTAACATTTAAAAAAAAATATTTTCATTGAAATTTTTGAAGGTGTTAAACTTCAGTTTTTGAATTTTTAAGAAATATTTGTTAAAATTGAAGATAGTGTGTGTTAGTTTTCAATTACGGTGTATTTTCAGTACGACATGAAAATTGAGTGTTTTGCTTGTGTTATACTTCAATTTTAACATTTCTTAAAAAATATCTTATTTGAATTTTTTTGAAGGTGTTAAGCAACAGTTTTTGCATTTTTAAGAAATTTTAGTAAAAATGAAATTTTTGTGTGTTAGTCTTCATTTACGGAGTATTTTGAGTACGACATGAAAATTGAGTATTTTCTTTGTGTCATACTTCAATTTTAACATTTTTAAAAAAATATCATAATTTAATTTTTTTAAGGTGTTAGACTTCTATTTTTGCATTTTTAAGAAATTTTTGAAAAAATGAAATTTGTGTGTGTTAGTCTTCATTTACGTAGTATTTGAAGTACGACATGAAAATTCAGTATTTTTCTTGTGTCATACTTCAATTTTAACGTTTTTAAAAAAATATCATAATTTAATTTTTTGAAGGTATTAGACTTCAGTTTTTGCATTTTTAAGAAATTTTTGAAAAAAATGAAATTTGTTTTTGTTAATCTTCAATTACGGAGTATTTTGAGTACGGCATGAAAATTGAGTATTTTGCTTGTCTTACACTTAAATTTTAACATTTTTTTAAATAAAAATCTTCATTGAAATTTTTGAAAGTGTTAAACTTCAATTTTTGCATTTTTATGAAATTTTTGTTAAAATTGAATTTAGTGTGTGATAGTTTTCAATTACGGAGTATTTTCAGTACGACATGAAAATTGAGTATTTTGCTTGTGTTATACTTCAATTTTAACGTTTCTTAAGAAATATCTTATTTGAATTTTTTGAAGGTGTTAAACAACAGTTTTTGCATTTTTAAGAAATTTTTGAAAAAATGAAATTTGTGTGTGTTAGTCTTCATTTACGGAGTATTTTGAGTACGACATGAAAATTGAGTATTTTGTTTGTGTCATACTTCAATTTTCATGTTTTTAAAAAAATATCATAATTTAATTTTTTGAAGCTGTTAGACTTCTGTTTTTGCATTTTTAAGAAATTTTTGAAAAAATGAAATTTGTGTGTTTTAGTCTTCATTTACGTAGTATTTTGAGTATGACATGAAAATTGAGTATTTTTCTTTTGGCATACTTCAATTTTAACGTTTTTAAAAAAATATCATAATTTAATTTTTTTAAGGTATTAGACTTCAGTTTTTGCATTTTTATGACATTTTTGAAAAAATTGATATTTGTGTGTGTTAGTCTACAATTACGGAGTACTTTGAGTACTACATGAAAATTGAGTATTTTGCTTGTGTTATACTCATAATTTAAAAAAAAAATTATAATATCTTAATTTAATTTTTTGAAGGTGTTAGACTTCAGTTTTTGCATTTTTAAGACATTTTTGAAAAAAATTGAAATTTGTGTGTGTTAGTCTTCAATTACTGAGTATTTAGAGTACGACATCCAAGTTGAGTATTTTTCTTGTGCTACTCTTCAATTTTAACATATTTTTTAAAAATATCATATTTGAATTTTTTTAAGGTGTTTGACTTCTGTTTTTTTGCATTTTTAAGAAATTTTTGAAAAAATTGAAATTTGTTTTTGTTAATCTTCAATTACGGAGTATTTTGAGTACGACATGAAAATTGAGTATTTTGCTTGTGTTACACCTAAATTTTAACATTTAAAAAAAAATATTTTCATTGAAATTTTTGAAGGTGTTAAACTTCAGTTTTTGCATTTTTAAGAAATTTTTGTTAAAATTGAAGTTAGTGTGTGTTAGTTTTCAATTACGGAGTATTTTCAGTACGACATGAAAATTGAGTATTTTGCTTGTGTTATACTTCAATTTTAACATTTCTTAAATAATATCTTATTTGAATTTTTTGAAGGTGTTAAACAACAGTTTTTGCATTTTTAAGAAATTTTTTAAAAAATGAAATTTGTGTGTGTTAGTCATCATTTACGGAGTATTTTGAGTACGACATTAAAATTGAGTATTTTGCTTGCGTCATACTTCAATTTTCACGTTTTTTAAAAAATATCATAATTTAATTTTTTGAATGTGTTAGACTTCTGTTTTTGCATTTGTAAGAAATTTTTGAAAACATGAAATTTGTGTGTGTTAGTCTTCATTTACATAGTATTTTGAGTACGACATGAATTTCTGTGTGTTAGTCTTCAATTACGGAGTATTTTGAGTACGACATGAAAATTGAATATTTTGCTTGTTTTATACTCCAAATTTAAAAAAAAAATTATAATATCTTAATTTAATTTTTTTGAAGGTGTTAGACCTCAGTTTTTACATTTTTAAGACATTTTTGAAAAAAAAATGAAATTAGTGTGTGTTAGTCTTCAATTTCTGAGTATTTAGAGTACGACATGAAAATTGAGTATTTTTCTTGTGCTACTCTTCAATTTTAACATATTTTTAAAAAATATCATAATTAAATTTTTTGAAGGTGTTTGCCTTCTGTTTTTTTGCATTTTTAAGAAATTTTAGAAAAAATTGAAATTTGTTTTTGTTAATCTTCAATTACGGAGTACTTTGAGCACGACATAAAAATTGAGTATTTTGCTTGTGTTACACTTAAATTTTAATATTTAAAAAAAAATATTTTCATTGAAAATTTTGAAGGTGTTAAACTTCAGTTTTTGCATTTTTAAGAAATTTTTGTTAAAATTGAAGTTAGTGTGTGTTAGTTTTCAATTACGGAGTATTTTCAGTACAACATGAAAATTGAGTATTTTGCTAGTGTTATACTTCAATTTTAACATTTCTAAAAAAATATCTTATTTGAATTTTTTGAAGGTGTTAAACAACTGTTTTTGAATTTTTAAGAAATTTTTTAAAAAATAAAATTTGTGTGTGTTAGTCTTTATTTACGGAGTATTTTGAGTACGACATTAAAATTGAGTATTTTGCTTGTGTCATACTTCAATTTTCACGTTTTTAAAAAAATATCATAATTTAATTTTTTGAAGGTGTTAGACTTCTGTTTTTGCATTTTTAAGAAATTTTTGAAAAAATGAAATTTTTGTGTGTTAGTTTTCATTTACATAGTATTTTGAGTATGACATGAAAATTGAGTATTTTGCTGGTGTCATACTTCAATTTTAACGTTTTTAAAAATATATCATAATTTAATTTTTTTAAGGTATTGGACTTCAGTTTTTGCATTTTTAAGACATTTTTGAAAAAATTGAAATTTGTGTGTGTTAGTCTACAATTACGGAGTATTTTGAGTACTACATGAAAATTGAGTATTTTGCTTGTGTTATACTCCAAATTTAAAAAAAAAATTATAATATCTTAATTTAATTTTTTGAAGGTGTTAGACATCAGTTTTCGCATTTTTAAGACATTTTTGAAAAAAAAATGAAATTTATGTGTGTTAGTCTTCAATTTCTGAGTATTTATAGTACGACATGAAAATTGAGTATTTTTCTTGTGATGCTCTTCAATTTTAACATATTTTTAAAAAATATCATAATTAAAATTTTTGAAGGTATTTTGCCTTCTGTTTTTTTGCATTTTTAAGAAATTTTAGAAAAAATTGAAATTTGTTTTTGTTAATCTTCAATTACGGAGTACTTTGAGTACGACATAAAAATTGAGTATTTTGCTTGTGTTACACTTAAATTTTAATATTTAAAAAAAAATATTTTCATGGAAAATTTTGAAGGTGTTAAACTTCATTTTTTGCATTTTTAAGAAATTTTTGTTAAAATTGAAGTTAGTGTGTGTTAGTTTTCAATTACGGAGTATTTTCAGTACGACATGAAAATTGAGTATTTTGCTTGTGTTATACTTCAATTTTAACATTTCTAAAAAAATATCTTATTTGAATTTTTTGAAGGTGTTAAACAACTGTTTTTGCATTTTTAAGAAATTTTTTAAAAAATGAAATTTGTGTGTGTTAGTCTTTATTTACGGAGTATTTTGAGTACGACATTAAAATTGAGTATTTTGCTTGTGTCATACTTCAATTTTCACGTTTTTAAAAAAATATCATAATTTAATTTTTTGAAGGTGTTAGACTTCTGTTTTTGCATTTTTAAGAAATTTTTTAAAAAATGAAATTTTTCTGTGTTAGTCTTCATTTACATAGTATTTTGAGTACGACATGAAAATTGAGTATTTTGCTTGTGTCATACTTCAATATTAACGTTTTTAAAAATATATCATAATTTAATTTTTTTTAAGGTATTAGACTTCAGTTTTTGCATTTTTAAAACATTTTTGAAAAAATTGAAATTTGTGTGTGTTAGTCTACAATTACGGAGTATTTTGAGTACTACATGAAAATTGAGTATTTTGCTTGTGTTATACTCCAAATTTAAAAAAAAATTTATAATATCTTAATTTAATTTTTTGAAGGTGTTAGACCTCAGTTTTTGCATTTTTAAGACATTTTTGAAAAAAAAATGAAATTTATGTGTGTTAGTCTTCAATTTCTGAGTATTTAGAGTACGACATGAAAATTGAGTATTTTTCTTGTGCTGCTCTTCAATTTTAACATATTTTTAAAAAAGATCATAATTAAATTTTTTGAAGGTGTTTGCCTTCTGTTTTTTTGCATTTTTAAGAATTTTTTGAAAAAATTGAAATTTGTTTTTGTTAATCTTCAATTACGGAGTACTTTGAGTACGACATGAAAATTGAGTATTTTGCTTGTGTTACACTTAAATTTTAATATTTAAAAAAAAATATTTTCATTGAAAATTTTGAAGGTGTTAAACTTCAGTTTTTGCATTTTTAAGAAATTTTTCTTAAAATTGAAGTTAGTGTGTGTTAGTTTTCAATTACGGAGTATTTTCAGTACGACATGAAAATTGAGTATTTTGCTTGTGTTATACTTCAATTTTAACATTTCTTAAAAAATATCTTATTTGAATTTTTTGAAGGTGTTAAACAACAGTTTTTGCATTTTTAAGAAATTTTTTAAAAAATGAAATTTGTGTGTGTTAGTCTTCATTTACGGAGTATTTTGAGTACGACATTAAAATTGACTATTTTGCTTGTGTCATACTTCAATTTGAACATTTTCAAAAAAAATATCATAATTTAATTTTTTTTAAGGAGTTAGATTTCTGTTTTTGCATTTTTAAGAAATTTTTGAAAAAATGAAATTTCTGTGTGTTAGTCTTCATTTACGGAGTATTTTGAGTACGACATTGAAATTGAGTATTTTGTTTGCGTCATACTTCAATTTTCACGTTTTTAAAAAAATATCATAATTTAATTTTTTGAAGGTATTAGACTTCAGTTTTTGCATTTATAAGACATTTTTGAAAATATTGAAATTTGTGTGTGTTAGTCTACAATTACGGAGTTTTTGAGTGCTACATGAAAATTCAGTATTTTGCTTGTGTTATACTCCAAATTACAAAAAAAATTAAAATATCTTAATTTAATTTTTTGAAGGTGTTAGACCTCAGTTTTTGCATTTCTAAGACATTTTTGAAAAAAAAATGAAATTTGTGTGCGTTAGTCTTCAATTTCTGAGTATTTAGAGTACGACATGAAAATTGAGTATTTTTCTTGTGCTGCTCTTCAATTTTAACATATTTTTATAAAATATCATAATTAAATTTTTTGAAGGTGTTTGCCTTCTGTTTTTTTGCATTTTTAAGAAATTTTTGAAAAAATTGAAATTTGTTTTTGTTAATCTTCAATTACGGAGTATTTAGAGTACGACATGAAAATTGAGTATTTTGATTGTGTTATACTCCAAATTTAAAAAAAAAAATTAAAATATCTTAATTTAATTTTTTGAAGGTGTTAGACCTCAGTTTTTGGATTTTTAAGACATTTTTGAACAAAAAATGAAATTAGTGTGTGTTAGTCTTCAATTTCTGAGTATTTAGAGTACGACATGAAAATTGAGTATTTTTCTTGTGCTACTCTTCAATTTTAACATATTTTTAAAAAATATCATAATTAAATTTTTTGAAGGTGTTTGCCTTCTGTTTTTGCATTTTTAAGAAATTTTTTAAAAAATTGAAATTTGTTTTTGTTAATCTTCAATTACGGAGTATTTTGAGTACGACATGAAAATTGAGTATTTTGCTTGTGTTACACTTAAATTTTAACATTTTTTTTAAAAAAATTCTTCATTGAAATTTTTGAAGGTGTTAAACTTCAATTTTTGCATTTTTATGAAATTTTTGTTAAAATTGAATTTAGTGTGTGATAGTTTTCAATTACGGGGTATTTTCAGTACGACATGAAAATTGAGTATTTTGCTTGTGTTATACTTCAATTTTAACGTTTCTTAAGAAATATCTTATTTGAATTTTTGAAGGTGTTAAAAAACAGTTTTTTCATTTTTAAGAAATTTTTGAAAAAATGAAATTTGTGTGTTAGTCTACAATTACGGAGTATTTTGACTACTACATGAAAATTGAGTATTTACCTTGTGTTATACTCCAAATTTTAAAAAAAAATTATAATATGTTAATTAAATTTTTTGAAGGTGTTAGACTTCAGTTTTTCCATTTTTAAGACATTTTTGAAAAAAATTGAAATTTGTGTGTGTTAGTCTTCAATTACTGAGTATTTAGAGTACGACATCAAAGTTGAGTATTTTTCTTGTGCTACTCTTCAATTTTAACATATTTTTAAAAAATATCATAATTGAATTTTTTGAAGATGTTTGACTTCTGTTTTTTTGCATTTTTAAGAAATTTTTGAAAAAACTGAAATTTGTTTTTGTTAATCTTCAATTACGGAGTATTTTGAGTACGACATGAAAATTGAGTATTTTGCTTGTGTTACACTTAAATTTTAACATTTAAAAAAAAATATGTTCATTGAAATTTCTGAAGGTGTTAAACTTCAGTTTTTGCATTTTTAAAAAAATTTTGTTAAAATTGAATTTAGTGTGTGTTAGTTTTCAATTACGGAGTATTTTCAGTACGACATGAAAATTCAGTATTTTGCTTGTGTTATACTTCAATTTCTTAAAAAATATCTTATTTGAATTTTTTTAAGGTGTTAAACAACAGTTTTTGCATTTTTAAGAAATTTTAGTAAAAATGAAATTTGTGTGTGTTAGTCTTCATTTACGGAGTATTTTGAGTACGACATGAAAATTGAGTATTTTTTTTGTGTCATACTTCAATTTTAACATTTTTAAAAAAATATCATAATTTAATTTTTTGAAGGTGTTAGACTTCTATTTATGCATTTTTAAGAAATTTTTGAAAAAATAAAATTTGTGTGTGTTAGTCTTCATTTACGTAGTATTTTAAGTACGACATGAAAATTCAGTGTTTTGCTTGTGTCATACTTCAATTTTAACGTTTTTAAAAAAAAATCATAATTTAATTTTTTGATGGTATTAGACATCAGTTTTTGCATTTTTAAGAAATTTTTGAAAAAAATGAAATTTGTGTGTGTTAGTCTTCAATTACGGAGTATTTTGAGTACGACATGAAAATTGAGTATTTTGCTTGTGTTATACTCCAAATTTAAAAAAAAAATTACAATATCTTAATTTAATTTTTTGAAGGTGTTAGACCTCAGTTTTTGCATTTCTAAGACATTTTTGAAAAAAAAATGAAATTTGTGTGTGTTAGTCTTCATTTACGTAGTATTTTAAGTACGACATGAAAATTGAGTACTTTGCTTGTGTCATACTTCAATTTTAACGTTTTTAAAAAACTATCATAATTTAATTTTTTGAAGGTATTAGACTTCAGTTTCTGCATTTTTAAAAAAAATTTGAAAAAAATGAAATTTGTGAGTCTTCAATTACGGAGTATTTTGAGTACGACATGAAAATTGAGTATTTTGCTTGTGTTATACTCCAAATTTAAAAAAAAAATTATAATTTCTTAATTTAATTTTATGAAGGTGTTAGACCTCAGTTTTTGGATTTTTAAGACATTTTTGAAAAAACTGAAATTTGTTTTTGTTAATCTTCAATTACGGAGTAATTTGAGTACGACATGAAAATTGAGTATTTTGCTTGTGTTACACTTAAATTTTAACATTTAAAAAAAAATATGTTCATTGAAATTTCTGAAGGTGTTAAACTTCAGTTTTTGCATTTTTAAAAAAAATTTGTTAAAATTGAATTTAGTGTGTGTTAGTTTTCAATTACGGAGTATTTTCAGTACGACATGAAAATTGAGTATTTTGCTTGTGTTATACTTCAATTTTAACATTTCTTAAAAAATATCTTATTTGAATTTTTTTAAGGTGTTAAACAACAGTTTTTGCATTTTTAAGAAATTTTAGTAAAAATGAAATTTGTGTGTGTTAGTCTTCATTTACGGAGTATTTTGAGTACGACATGAAAATTGAGTATTTTGTTTGTGTCATACTACAATTTTAACATTTTTAAAAAAATATCATAATTTAATTTTTTGAAGGTGTTAGACTTCTATTTTTGCATTTTTAAGAAATTTTTGAAAAAATAAAATTTGTGTGTGTTAGTCTTCATTTACGTAGTATTTTAAGTACGACATGAAAATTCAGTGTTTTGCTTGTGTCATACTTCAATTTTAACGTTTTAAAAAAAAAATCATAATTTAATTTTTTGATGGTATTAGACATCAGTTTTTGCATTTTTAAGAAATTTTTGAAAAAAATGAAATTTGTGTGTGTTAGTCTTCAATTACGGAGTATTTTGAGTACGGCATGAAAATTGAGTATTTTGCTTGTGTTATACTCCAAATTTAAAAAAAAAATTACAATATGTTAATTTAATTTTTTGAAGGTTAGACCTCAGTTTTTGCATTTCTAAGACATTTTTGAAAAAAAAATGAAATTTGTGTGTGTTAGTCTTCAATTTCTGAGTATTTAGAGTACGACATGAAAATTGAGTATTTTTCTTGTGCTGCTCTTCAATTTTAACATATTTTTAAAAAATATCATAATTAAATTTTTTGAAGGTGTTTGCCTTCTGTATTTTTGCATTTTTAAGAAATTTTTGAAAAAATTGAAATTTGTTTTTGTTAATCTTCAAGTACGGAGTATTTTGAGTACGACGTGAAAATTGAGTATTTTGCTTGTGTTACACTTAAATTTTAACATTTAAAAAAAAATATTTTCATTGAAATTGTTGAAGGTGTTAAACATCAGTTTTTGCATTTTTAAGAAATTTTTGTTAAAATTGAAGTTAGTGTGTGTTAGTTTTCAATTATGGAGTATTTTCAGTACGACATGAAAATTGAGTAGTTTGCTTGTGTTATACTTCAATTTTAACATTTCTTAAAAAATATCTTATTTGAATTTTTTGAAGGTGTTAAACAACGGTTTTTGCATTTTTAAAAAATTTTAGTAAAAATGAAATTTGTGTGTGTTAGTCTTCATTTACGGAGTATTTTGAGTACGACATGAAAATTGAGTATTTTGTTTGTGTCATACTTCAATTTTAACATTTTTAAAAAAATATCATAATTTAATTTTTTTGAAGGTGTTAGACTTCTATTTTTGCATTTTTAAGAAATTTTTGAAAAAATGAAATTTGTGTGTGTTAGTCTTCATTTACGTAGTATTTTAAGTACGACACGAAAATTGAGTATTTTGCTTGTGTCATACTTCAATTTTAACGTTTTTAAAAAACTATCATAATTTAATTTTTTGAAGGTAGACTTCAGTTTCTGCATTTTTAAAAAAAAATTGAAAAAATGAAATTTGTGTGTGTTAGTCTTCAATTACGGAGTATTTTGAGTACGACATGAAAATTGAGTATTTTGCTTGTGTTATACTCCAAATTTAAAAATAAAATTATAATTTCTTAATTTAATTTTATGAAGGTGTTAGACCTCAGTTTTTGGATTTTTAAGACATTTTTGAAAAAAAAATGAAATTAGTGTGTGTTAGTCTTCAATTTCTGAGTATTTAGAGTACGACATGAAAATTGAGTATTTTCTTGTGCTACTCTTCAATTTTAACATATTTTTAAAAAATATCATAATTAAATTTTTTGAAGGTGTTTGCCTTCTGATTTTGCATTTTTAAGAAATTTTTTAAAAAATTGAAATTTGTTTTTGTTAATCTTCAATTACGGAGTATTTTGAGTACGACATGAAAATTGAGTATTTTGCTTGTGTTACACTTAAATTTTAACATTTTTTTAAAAAAAAATCTTCATTGAAATTTTTGAAGGTGTTAAACATCAATTTTTGCATTTTTATGAAATTTTTGTTAAAATTGAATTTAGTGTGTGATAGTTTTCAATTACGGGGTATTTTCAGTACGACATGAAAATTGAGTATTTTGCTTGTGTTATACTTCAATTTTAACGTTTCTTAAGAAATATCTTATTTGAATTTTTGAAGGTGTTAAAAAACAGTTTTTTCATTTTTAAGAAATTTTTGAAAAAATGAAATTTGTGTGTGTTAGTCTACAATTACGGAGTATTTTGACTACTACATGAAAATTGAGTATTTACCTTGTGTTATACTCCAAATTTAAAAAAAAAATTATAATATCTTAATTTAATTTTTTGAAGGTGTTAGACTTCAGTTTTTGCATTTTTAAGACATTTTTGAAAAAAATTGAAATTTGTGTGTGTTAGTCTTCAATTACTGAGTATTTAGAGAACGACATCAAAGTTGAGTATTTTTCTTGTGCTTCTCTTCAATTTTAACATATTTTTAAAAAATATCATAATTGAATTTTTTGAAGGTGTTTGACTTCTGTTTTTTTGCATTTTTAAGAAATTTTTGAAAAAACTGAAATTTGTTTTTGTTAATTTTCAATTACGGAGTATTTTGAGTACGACATGAAAATTGAGTACTTTGCTTGTGTTACACTTAAATTTTAACATTTAAAAAAAAATATTTTCATTGAAATTTCTGAAGGTGTTAAACTTCAGTTTTTGCATTTTTAAAAAAATTTTGTTAAAATTGAATTTAGTGTGTGTTAGTTTTCAATTACGGTGTATTTTCAGTACGACATGAAAATTGAGTATTTTCCATGTGTTATACTTCAATTTTAACATTTCTTAAAAAATATCTTATTTGAATTTTTTTAAGGTGTTAAACAACAGTTTTTGCATTTTTAAGAAATTTTAGTAAAAATGAAATTTGTGTGTGTTAGTCTTCATTTACGGAGTATTTTGAGTACGACATGAAAATTGAGTATTTTGTTTGTGTCATACTTCAATTTTAACATTTTTAAAAAAATATCATAATTTAATTTTTTGAAGGCGTTAGACTTCTATTTTTGCATTTTTAAGAAATTTTTGAAAAAATAAAATTTGTGTGTGTTAGTCTTCATTTACGTAGTATTTTAAGTACGACATGAAAATTCAGTGTTTTGCTTGTGTCATACTTCAATTTTAATGTTTTAAAAAAAAAATCATAATTTAATTTTTTGAAGGTATTAGACACCAGTTTTTGCATTTTTAAGAAATTTTTGAAAAAAATGAAATTTGTGTGTGTTAGTCTTCAATTACGGAGTATTTTGAGTACGACATGAAAATTGAGTATTTTGCTTGTGTTACACTTAAATTTTAACATTTTTTTAAAAAAAAATCCTCATTGAAATTTTTGAAGGTGTTAAACTTCAATTTTTGCATTTTTATGAAATTTTTGTTAAAATTGAATTTAGTGTGTGATAGTTTTCAATTACGGGGTATTTTCAGTACGACATGAAAATTGAGTATTTTGCTTGTGTTATACTTCAATTTTAACGTTTCTTAAGAAATATCTTATTTGAATTTTTGAAGGTCTTAAAAAACAGTTTTTTCATTTTTAAGAAATTTTTGAAAAAATGAAATTTGTGTGTGTTAGTCTTCATTTACGGAGTATTTTGAGTACAACATGAAAATTGAGTACATTGTTTGTGTCATACTTCAATTTTCACGTTTTTAAAAAAATATCATAATTTAATTTTTTTGAAGGTGTTAGAATTCTGTTTTTGCATTTTTTCGAAATTTTTGAAAAAATGAAATTTGTGTTTGTCAGTCTTCATTTACGTAGTATTTTGAGTACGACATGAAAATTGAGTATTTTGCTTGTGTCATACCTCAATTTTAACGTTTTTAAAAAAATATCATAATTTAATTTTTTGAAGGTATTAGACTTCAGTTTTTAAATTTTTAAGACAATTTTGAAAAAATTGAAATTTGTGTGTGTTAGTCTACAATTACGGAGTATTTTGACTATTACATGAAAATAGAGTATTTCGCTTGTGTTATACTCCAAATTTAAAAAAAAATTATAATATCCTAATTTAATTTTTTGAAGGTATTAGACTTCAGTTTTTGCATTTTTAAGACATTTTTGAAAAAAATTGAAATTTGTGTGTGTTAGTCTTCAATTACTGAGTATTTAGAGTACGACATCAAAGTCGAGTATTTTTCTTGTGCTACTCTTCAATTTTAACATATTTTTAAAAAATATTATAATTGAATTTTTTGAAGGTGTTTGACTTCTGTTTTTTTGCATTTTTTAGAAATTTTTGAAAAAACTGAAATTTATTTTTGTTAATCATCAATTACGGAGTATTTTGAGTACGACATGAAAATTGAGTATTTTGCTTGTGTTACACTTAAATTTCAACATTTAAAAAAAAATATTTTCATTGAAATTTTTGAAGGTGTTAAACTTCAGTTTTTGCATTTTTAAAAAAATTTTGTTAAAATTGAATTTAGTGTGTGTTAGTTTTCAATTACGGAGTATTTTCAGTACGACATGAAAATTGAGTATTTTGCTTGTGTTATACTTCAATTTTAACATTTCTTAAAAAATATCTTATTTGAATTTTTTTTTAAGGTGTTAAACAACAGTTTTTGCATTTTTATGAAATTTTAGTAAAAATTAAATTTGTGTGTGTTAGTCTTCATTTACGGAGTATTTTGAGTACGACATGAAAATTGAGTATTTTGTTTGTGTCATACTTCAATTTTAACATTTTTAAAAAAATATCATAATTAAATTTTTTGAAGGTGTTAGACTTCTATTTTTGCATTTTTAAGAAATTTTTGAAAAAATAAAATTTGTGTGTGTTAGTCATCATTTACGTAGTATTTTAAGTACGACATGAAAATTGAGTATTTTGCTTGTGTCATACTTCAATTTTAACGTTTTTAAAAAAAATCATAATTTAATTTTTTGAAGGTATTAGACATCAGTTTTTGCATTTTTAAGACATTTTTGAAAAAAATGAAGTTTGTGTGTGTTAGTCTTCAATTACTGAGTATTTAGAGTACGACATGAAAATTGAGTATTTTTCTTGTCCTACTCTTCAATTTTAACATATTTTTAATAAATATCATAATTGAATTTTTTGAAGGTGTTTGACTTCTGTTTTTGCATTTTAAAGAAATTTTTGAAAAAATTCAAATTTGTGTTTGTTAGTCTTCAATTACGGAGTATTTTGAGTACGACATGAAAATTGAGTATTTTGCTTGTGTTACACTTAAATTTTAACATTTTTTAAAAAAAAATATCTTCATTGAAATTTTTGAAGCTGTTAAACATCAGTTTTTGCATTTTTAAGAAATTTTTGTCAAAATTGAAGTTATGTGTGTTAGTTTTCAATTACGGAGTATTTTCAGTATGACACGAAAATTGAGTATTTTGCTTGTGTTATACTTAAATTTTAACATTTATTAAAAAATATATTATTTGAATTTTTTGAAGGTGTTAAACAACAATTTTTGCATTTTTAAGAAATTTTTGAAAAAATGAAATTTGTGTGTGTTAGTCTTCATTTACGGAGTATTTTGAGTAAAATTGAGTATTTTGCTTGTGTCATACTTCAATTTTACCGTTTTTAAAAAAATATCGTAATTTAATTTTTTGAAGGTGTTAGAGTTCTGTTTTAGCATTTTTGAAAAAATAAAATTTGTGTGTGTTAGTCTTCATTTACATAGTATTTTGGGTACGACATGAAAATTGAGTATTTTTCTTGTGTCATACTTCAATTTTAACGTTTTTAAAAAAATATCACGATTTAATTTTTTGAAGGTGTTAGACTTCAGTTTTTGCATTTTTAAGACATTTTTTAAAAAATAGAAATTTGTGTGTGTTAGTTTTCAATTACGGAGTATTTTGAGTATGACATGAAAATTGAATATTTTCCTTGTGTTATAATCCAATTTTAACATTTTTTTTTAATATCTTCAATAAATTTTTTTAAGGTGTTAGACTTCAGTTTTTGTAATTTTAAGACATTTTTTAAAACAATTGAAATTTGTGTGTGCTAGTCTTCAATAACTGAGTATTTAGAGTACGACATGAAAATTGAGTATTTTTCTTGTGCTACTCTTCTATTTTTTAATATTTTTAAAAAATATCATAATTGAATTTTTTGAAGGTGTTTGACTTCTGTTTTTGCATTTTTAAGAAATTTTTGAAAAAATTGAAATTTGTGTTTGTTAGTCTTCAATTACGGAGTATTTTGAGTTCGACGTGAAAATTGAGTATTTTGCGTTTGTTACACTTAAATTTTAACATTTTAAAAAAATATATCTTCATTGAATTGTTTGAAGGTGTTAAACTTCAGTTTTTGCATTTTTAAGGAATTTTTGTTAAAATTGAAGTTAATGTGTGTTAGTTTTCAATTACGTAGTATTTTCAGTACGACATGAAAATTGAGTATTTTGCTTGTGTTATAATTCAATTTTTACATTTCTTAAAAAATATCTTATTTTAATTTTTTGAAGGTGTTAAACATCAGTTTTTGCATTTTTAAGAAATTTTTGAAAAAATGAAATTTGTGTGTGTTAGTCTTCATTTACGGAGTATTTTGAGTATGACATTAAAATTGAGTATTTTGCTTGTGTCATACTTCAATTTGAACGTTTTTAAAAAAATATCACAATTTAATTTTTTGAAGGTGTTAGACTTCTGTTTTTGCATTTTTCAGAAATTTTTGAAAAAATGAAATTTTTGTGTGTTAGTCTTCATTTACATAGTATTTTGAGTACGACATGAAAATTGAGTATTTTGCTTGTGTCATAATTCAATTTTAACGTTTTAAAAAAAATATCATAATTTAATTTTTTGAAGGTGTAAGACTTCAATTTTTGCATTTTTAAGACATTTTTGAAAAAATTGAAATTTCTGTGTGTTAGTCTTCAATTACAGAGTATTTTGAGTACGACATGAAAATTGAGTATTTTTCTTGTGTTATACTCCAAATTTTACATTCTTTTTATAATATATTAATTTAATTTTTTAAAGGCGATTTCAGTTTTTACATTTTTAAGGCATTTTTGAAAAAAATTGAAATTTGTGTGTGTTAGTCTTCAATTACTGAGTATTTTGAATATGATATGAAAATTGAGTATTTTTCTTGTGCTACTATTCAATTTTAACATATTCTTAAAAAATATCATAATGGAATTTTTTGAAGGTGTTTGACTTCTGTTTTTCCATTTTTAAGAAATTCTAAAAAAAATTGAAATTTGTGTGTGTTAGTCTTCAATTACGGAGTATTTTCAGTACGACATGAAAATTGAGTATTTTGCTTGTGTTACACTTAAATTTTAACATTTTTAAAAAAAATATCTTCCTCGAAATTTTTGAAGGTGTTAAACTTCATTTTTTGCATTTGTAAGGTATTTTTGTTAAAATTGAATTTAGTGTGTGTTAGTTTTCAATTACGGAGTATTTTCAGTACGACATGAAAATTGAGTATTTTGCTTGTGTTATACTTCAATTTTAACATTTCTTAAAAAATATCTTATTTGAATTTTTTTAAGGTGTTAAACAATAATTTTTGCATTTTTTAGAAATTTTTTAAAAAATGAAATTTGTGTGTGTTAGTCTTCATTTACGGAGTATTTTGAGTACGACATGAAAATTGAGTATTTTGCTTGTGTCATACTTCAATTTTAACGTTTTTAAAAAAATATCATAATTTAATTTTTTTGAAGGTCTTAAACTTCTGTTTTTGCATTTTTAAGAAATTTTTGAAAAAATGAAATTTGTGTGTTAGTCTTCATTTACGTAGTATTTTAAGGACGACATGAAAATTGAGTATTTTGCTTGTGTCATACTTCAATTTTAACGTTTTTAAAAAAATATCATAATTTAATTTTTTGAAGGTGTTAGACTTCAGTTTTTGCATTTTTAAGACATTTTTGAAAAAATTGAAATTTGTTTGTGTTTGTCTTCAATTACGGAGTATTTTTAGTACGACATGAAAATTGAGTATTTTGCTTGTGTTATACTCCAAATTTAACAGTTTTTTTGTAATATCTTAATTTAATTTTTTGAAGGTGTTGGACTTCAGTTTTTTCATTTTTAAGACATTTTTGAAATTTGTGTGTGTTAGTCTTCAATTACTGAGTATTTAGAGTACGACATGAAAATTGACTATTTTTCTTGTGCTACTCTTCAATTTTAACATATTTTTTAAAAATATCATAATTGAGTTTTTTTGAAGGTGTTTGACTTCAGTTTTTGCATTTTTAAGAAATTTTTGAAAAAATTGAAATTTGTGTTTGTTAGTCTTCAATTACGGAGTATTTTGAGTACGACATGAAAATTGAGTATTTTGCTTGTGTTACACTTAAATTTTAACATTTTTAAAAAAAAATGTCTTCATTGAAATTTTGAAGGTGTTAAACTTCAGTTTTTGCATTTTTAAGAATTTTTTGGTAAAATTGAAGTTAGTGTGTGTTAGTTTTCAATTACGGAGTATTTTCAATACGACATGAAAATTGAGTATTTTCCTTGTGTTATATTTCAATTTTAACATTTCATAAAAAATATCTTATTTGAATTTTTTGAAGGTGTTAAACAACAGTTTTAGGATTTTTAAGAAATTTTTGAAAATATGAAATTTGGGTGTGTAAGTCTTCATTTACGGAGTATTTTGAGTACGACATTAAAATTGAGTATTTTGCTTGTGTCATACTTCAATTTGAACGTTTTTAAAAAAATATCATAATTTAATTTTTTGAAGGTGTTAGACTTCTGTTTTTGCATTTTTAACAAATTTTTGAACAAATAAAATTTGTTTGTGTTAGTCTTCATTTACATAGTATTTTGAGTACGACATGAAAATTGAGTATTTTGCTTGTGTCATACTTCAATCTTAACGTTTTTATAAAAATATCATAATTTTATTTTTTGAAGGTGTTAGACTTCAGTTTTTGCATTTTTGAAAAAATTGAAATTTGTTTGTGTTAGTCTTCAATTACGGAGTATTTTGAGTACGACAAGAAAATTGAGTATTTTGCTTGTGTTATACTCCAAATTTAACATTTCTTTATAATATCTTAATTTAATTTTTTTAAGGTGTTAGACTTCAGTTTTTGCAATTATAAGACATTTTTGAAAAAAATTGAAATTTGTGTGTGTTAGTCTTCAATTACTAAGTATTTAGAGTAAGGCATGAAAATTGAGAATTTTTCTTGTGCTACTCTTCAATTTTAACATATTTTAAAAAAATATCATAATTGAATTTTTTGAAGGTGTTTGACTTTAGTTTTTGCATTTTTAAGAAATTTTTGAAAAAATTGAAATTTGTTTGTGTTTGTCTTCTATTACGGAGTATTTTTAGTACGACATGAAAATTGAGTATTTTGCTTGTGTTATACTCCAAATTTTACATTTTTTTATAATATCTTAATTTAATTTTTTAAAGGCGATTTCAGTTTTTGCATTTTTAAGACATTTTTAAAAAAAATTGAAATTTGTGTGTGTTAGTCTTCAATTACTGAGTACTTAGAGTACGACATGAAAATTGACTATTTTTCTTGTCCTACTCTTCAATTTTAACATATTTTTTAAAAATATCATAATTGAATTTTTTTGAAGGTGTTTGACTTCAGTTTTTGCATTTATAAGAAATTTTTGAAAAAATTGAAATTTGAGTTTGTTAGTCTTCAATTACGGAGTATTTTGAGTACGACATGAAAATTGAGTATTTTGCATGTGTTACACATAAATTTTAACATTTTTAAAAAAAAATGTCTTCATTGAAATTTTTGAAGGTGTTAAACTTCAGTTTTTGCATTTTTAAGAATTTTTTGGTAAAATTGAAGTTAGTGTGTGTTTGTTTTCAATTACGGAGTATTTTCAGTACGACATGAAAATTGAGTATTTTCCTTGTGTTATACTTCAGTTTTAACATTTCTTAAAAAATATCTTATTGGAATTTTTTGAAGGTGTTAGACAACAGTTTTAGGATTTTTAAGAAATTTTTGAAAAAATGAAATTTGGGTGTGTTAGTCTTCATTTACGGAGTATTTTGAGTACGACATTAAAATTGAGTATTTTTCTTTTGTCATACTTCAATTTGAACGTTTTTAAAAAAATATCATAATTTAATTTTTTTGAAGGTGTTAGACTTCTGTTTTTGCACTTTTAACAAATTTTTGAAAAAATAAAATTTGTGTGTGTTAGTCTTCATTTACATAGTATTTTGAGTACGACATGAAAATTAAGTATTTTGCTTGTGTCATACTTGAATTTTAACGTTTTTATAAAAATATCATAATTTTATTTTTTGAAGGTGTTAGACATCAGTTTTTGCATTTTTGAAAAAATTGAAATTTGTTGGTGTTAGTCTTCAATTACGGAGTATTATGATTACGACAAGAAAATTGAGTATTTTGCATGTGTTATACTCCAAATCTAACATTTTTTTATAATATCTTAATTTAATTTTTTTAAGGTGTTAGACTTCAGTTTTTGCAATTATAAGACATTTTTGAAAAAAATTGAAATTTGTGTGTGTTAGTCTTCAATTACTAAGTATTTAGAGTACGACATGAAAATTGAGAATTTTTCTTGTGCTACTCTTCAATTTTAACATATTTTTATAAAATATCATAATTGAATTTTTTGAAGGTGTTTGACTTTAGTTTTTGCATTTTTAAGAAATGTTTGAAAAAATTGAAATTTGTTTGTGTTTGTCTTCAAATACGGAGTATTTTTAGTACGACATGAAAATTGAGTATTTTGCTTGTTTTATACTCCAAATTTTACATTTTTTTTATAATATCTTAATTTAATTTTTTAAAGGCGATTTCAGTTTTTGCATTTTTAAGACATTTTTGAAAAAAATTGAAATTTGTGTGTGTTAGTCTTCAATTACTGAGTATTTAGAGTACGACATGAAAATTGAGTATTTTTCTTGTGCTACTCTTCAATTTTAACATATTTTTAAAAAATATCATGATTGAATTTTGTTAAGGTGTTTGACTTCTGTTTTTGCATTTTTAAGAAATTTTTGAAAAAATTGAAATTTGTGTGTGTTAGTCTTCAATTACGGAGTATATTGAGAACGACATGAAAATTGAGTATTTTGCTTGTGTTACACTTATATTTTAACATTTTTAAAAAAAATAACTTCATTGAAATTTTTGAAGGGGTTAAACTTCAGTTTTTGCATTTTAAGAATTTTTTGTTAAAATTGAATTTAGTGTGTGTTAGTTTTCAATTACGGAGTATTTTCAGTAAGACATGAAAATTGAGTATTTTCCTTGTGTTATACTTCAATTTTAATATTTCTTAAAAAATATCTTATTTGAATTTTTTGAAGGTGTTAAACAATAGTTTTTTCAATTTTAAGAAATTTTAGAAAAAATTAAATTTGTGTGTGTTAGTCTTCATTTACGTAGTATTTTGAGTACGACGTGAAAATTGAGTATTTTGCTTGTGTCATACTTCAATTTTAACGTTTTTAAAAAAATATAATAAATTAATTTTTTGAAGGTAGACTTCAGTTTTTGCATTTTTAAGACATTTTTGAAAAAAATTGAAATTTGTTTGTGTGTTAGTCTTCAATTACTGAGTATTTAGAGTACGACATGAAAATTGAGTATTTTTCTTGTGCTACTCTTCAATTTTAACATATTTTTAAATAATATCATAATTGAATTTTTTTGAAGGTGTTTTACTTCTGTTTTTGCATTTTTAAGAAATATTTGAAAAAATTGAAATTTATTTTTGTTAATCTTCAATTTCGGAGTATTTTGAATACGACATGAAAATTGAGTATTTTGCTTGTGTTACACTTAAATTTTAACATTTTTAAAAAAAAATATCTTCATTGAAATTTTTGAAGGAGTTAAACTTCAGTTTTTGCATTTTTAAGAATTTTTTGTTAAAATTGAAGTAAGTGTGTGTTAGTTTTCAATTACGCAGTATTTTCAGTACGACATGAAAATTGAGTATTTTGCTTGTGTTATAGTTCAATTTTAACATTTCTCAAAAAATATCTTATTTGAATTTTTTGAAGGTGTTAAACAATATTTTTTGCATTTTTAAGAAATTTTTGAAAAAATTAAATTTGTGTGTGTTAGTCTTCATTTACGGAGTATTTTGAGTACGGCATGAAAATTGAGTATTTTTCTTGTCCTACTCTTCAATTTTAACATATTTTTAAAAAATATCATAATTGAATTTTTTGAAGGTGTTTGACTTCTGTTTTTGCATTTTTAAGAAATTTTTGAAAAATTCGAAATTTGTGTTTGTTAGTCTTCAATTACGGAGTATTTTGAGTACGACATGAAAATTGAGTATTTTGCTTGTGTTACACTTAAATTTTAACATTTTAAAAAATATATATCTTCATTGAAATTTTTGAAGCTGTTAAACTTCAGTTTTTGCATTTTTAAGGAATTTTTGTCAAAATTGAAGTTATTGTGTGTTAGTTTTCAATTACGGAGTATTTTCAGTACGACATGATAATTGAGTATTTTGCTTGTGTTATACTTCAATTTTAACATTTATTAAAAAATATCTTATTTGAATTTTTTGAAGGTGTTAAACAACAATTTTTGCATTTTTAAGAAATTTTTGAAAAAATGAAATTTGTGTGTGTTAGTCTTCATTTACGGAGTATTTTGAGTACGGCATGAAAATTGAGTATTTTGCTTGGGTCATACTTCAATTTTACCGTTTTTAAAAAAATATCGTAGTTTAATTTTTTGAAGGTGTTAGAGTTCTGTTTTTGCATTTTTAAGAAATTTTTGAAAAAATAAAATTTGTGTGTGTTAGTCTTTATTTACATAGTATTTTGGGTACGACATGAAAATTGAGTATTTTTCTTGTGTCATACTTCAATTTTAACGTTTTTAAAAAAATATCACATTTTAATTTTTTGAAGGTGTTAGACTTCAGTTTTTGCATTTTTAAAACATTTTTTAAAAAATAGAAATTTGTGTGTGTTAGTTTTCAATTATGGAGTATTTTGAGTACGACATGAAAATTGAGTATTTTCCTTGTGTTATACTCCAAATTTAACATTTTTTTTTAATATCTTCAATTAATTTTTTTAAGGTGTGAGACTTCAGTTTTTGCATTTTTAAGACATTTTTTAAAACAATTGAAATTTGTGTGTGTTAGTCTTCAATAACTGAGTATTTAGAGTACGACATGAAAATTGAGTATTTTTCTTGTGCTACTCTTCTATTTTTACATATTTTTAAAAAATATCATAATTGAATTTTTTGAAGGTGTTTGACTTCTGTTTTTGCATTTTTTAGAAATTTTTGAAAAAATTGAAATTTGTGTGTGTTAGTCTTCAATTACGGAGTATTTTGAGTACGACATGAAAATTGAGTATTTTGCGTGTGTTACACTTAAATTTTAACATTTTAAAAAAATATATCTTCATTGAATTTTTTGAAGGTGTTAGACTTCAGTTTTTGCATTTTTAAGACATTTTTGAAAAAATTGAAATTTGTGTGTGTTAGTCTTCAATTACGGAGTATTTTGAGTACGACATGAAAATTGAGTATTTTGCTTGTGTTATACTCCAAATTTAACATTTTTTTATAATATCTTAATTTAATTTTTTGAAGGTGTTTGACTTCAATTTTTGCATTTTTGACACATTTTTGAAAACAATTGAAATTAGTGTGTGTTAGTCTTCAATTACTGAGTATTTAGAGTACGACATGAAAATTGAGTATTTTTCTTGTGCTACTCTTCAATTTTAACATATTTTTAAAAAATATCATAATTGAATTTTTTGAAGGTGTTTAACTTCTGTTTTTGCATTTTTAAGAAATTTTAAAAAAAATTGAAATTTGTGTGTGTTAGTCTTCAATTACGGAGTATTTTGAGTACGACATGAAAATTGAGTATTTTGCGTGTGTTACACTTAAATTTTAACATTTTAAAAAAATATATCTTCATTGAATTTTTTGAAGGTGTTAAACTTCAGTTTTTGCATTTTTAAGGAATTTTTGTTAAAATTGAAGTTAATGTGTGTTAGTTTTCAGTTACGTAGTATTTTCAGTACGACATGAAAATTGAGTATTTTGCTTGTGTTATACTTCAATTTTTACATTTTTTTTATAATATCTTAATTTAATTTTTGGAAGGTGTTAGACTTCAGTTTTTGTATTTTTGACACATTTTTGAAAAAAATTGAAATTTGTGTGTGTTAGTCTTCAATTACTGAGTATTTAGAGTACGACATGAAAATTGAGTATTTTTCTTGTGGTACTCTTCAATTTTAACATATTTTTATAATATATCAAAGTTGAATTTTTTGAAGGTGTTTGACTTCTTTTTTTGCATTTTTAATATATTTTTGAAAAAAATTGAAATTTGTGTTTGTTAGTCTTCAATTACGGAGTATTTTGAGTACGACATGAAAATTGAGTATTTTGCTTGTGTTACAGTTAAATTTTAACATTTTAAAAAAAAATCGTCATTGAAATTTTTGAAGGTTTTAAACTTCAATTTTTGCATTTTTAAGAAATTTTTGTTAAAATTGAAGTCTGTGTGTATTAGTTTTCAATTACGGAGTATTTTCAGTACGACATGAAAATTGAGTATTTTGCTTGTGTTATACTTCAATTTTAACATTTATTAAAAAATATTTTATTTGAATTTTTTGAAGGTGTTAAACAACAATTTTTGCATTTTTAAGAAATTTTTGAAAAAATGAAATTTGTGTGTGTTACTCTTCATTTACGGAGTATTTTGAGTACGGCATGAAAATTGAGTATTTTGCTTGTGTCATACTTCAATTTTACCGTTTTTAAAAAAATATCGTAATTTAATTTTTTTAAGGTGTTAGAGTTCTGTTTTTGCATTTTTAAGAAATTTTTGAAAAAATAAAATTTGTGTGTGTTAGTCTTAATTTACATAGTATTTTGGGTACGACATGAAAATTGAGTATTTTGCTTGTGTCATACTTCAATTTTAAAGTTTTAAAAAAAATATCATAATTTAATTTTTTGAAGGTGGACTTCATTTTTTGCATTTTTAAGACATTTTTGAAAAAATTGAAATTTGTGTGTGTTAGTCTTCAATTACTGAGTATTTTGAGTACGACATGAAAATTGAGTATTTTTCTTGTGCAACTCTTCCATTTTGACATATTTATAAAAAATATCATAATTGAATTTTTTGAAGGTGTTTGACTTCTGTTTTTGCATTTTTAAGAAATTTTAAAAAAAATTGAAATTTGTGTGTGGTAGTCTTCAATTACGGAGTATTTTGAGTACGACATGAAAATTGAGTATTTTGCTTGTGTTACACTTAAATTTTGAGACATTTTTGAAAAAAACTGAAATTTGTGTGTGTTAGTCTTTAATTACGGAGTATTTTGAGTACGACATGAAAATTGTGTATTTTTCATGTGCTACTCATCAATATTAACATATTTTTTAAAAATATCATAATTGAATTTTTTTTTAAGGTGTTAGACTTCTGTTTTTGCATTTTTAAGAATTTTTTGAAAAAAATAAAATTTGAGTGTGTTAGTCTTCAATTACGACGTATTTTGAGTACGACATGAAAATTGAGTATTTTGCTTGTGTTACACTTAAATTTTAACATTTTAATAAAATATATCTTCGTTGAAATTTTTGAAGGTGTTAAACTTCAGTTTTTGCATTTTTAAGGAATTTTTGTTAAAATTGAAGTTAATGTGTGTTAGTTTTCAGTTACGTAGTATTTTCAGTACGACATGAAAATTGAGTATTTTGCTTGTGTTATACTTCAATTTTTACATTTTTTTTATAATATCTTAATTTAATTTTTGGAAGGTGTTAGACTTCAGTTTTTGTATTTTTGACACATTTTTGAAAAAAATTGAAATTTGTGTGTGTTAGTCTTCAATTACTGAGTATTTAGAGTACGACATGAAAATTGAGTATTTTTCTTGTGGTACTCTTCAATTTTAACATATTTTTATAATATATCATAGTTGAATTTTTTTAAGGTGTTTGACTTCTTTTTTTGCATTTTTAAGATATTTTTGAAAAAAATTGAAATTTGTGTTTGTTAGTCTTCAATTACGGAGTATTTTGAGTACGACATGAAAATTGAGTATTTTGCTTGTGTTACAGTTAAATTTTAACATTTTAAAAAAAAATCGTCATTGAAATTTTTGAAGGTTTTAAACTTCAATTTTTGTATTTTTAAGAAATTTTTGTTAAAATTGAAGTCTGTGTGTATTAGTTTTCAATTACGGAGTATTTTCAGTACGACATGAAAATTGAGTATTTTGCTTGTGTTATACTTCAATTTTAACATTTCTTAAAAAATATCTTATTTGAATTTTTTGAAGGTGTTAAACAACAGTTTTTGCATTTTTAAGAAATTTTATTAAAAATGAAATTTGTGTGTGTTAGTCTTCATTTACGGAGTATTTTGAGTACGGCATGAAAATTGAGTATTTTGCTTGTGTCATACTTCAATTTTACCGTTTTTAAAAAAATATCGTAATTTAATTTTTTTATGGTGTTAGAGTTCTCTTTTTGCATTTTTAAGAAATTTTTGAAAAAATAAAATTTGTGTGTGTTAGTCTTAATTTACATAGTATTTTGGGTACGACATGAAAATTGAGTATTTTGCTTGTGTCATACTTCAATTTTAAAGTTTTAAAAAAATTATCATAATTTAATTTTTTGAAGGTGGACTTCATTTTTTGCATTTTTAAGACATTTTTGAAAAAATTGAAATTTGTGTGTGTTAGTCTTCAATTACTGAGTATTTTGAGTACGACATGAAAATTGAGTATTTTTCTTGTGCAACTCTTCCATTTTGACATATTTATAAAAAATATCATAATTGAATTTTTTGAAGGTGTTTGACTTCTGTTTTTGCATTTTTAAGAAATTTTAAAAAAAATTGAAATTTGTGTGTGGTAGTCTTCAATTACGGAGTATTTTGGGTACGACATGAAAATTGAGTATTTTGCTTGTGTTACACTTAAATTTTGAGACATTTTTGAAAAAAACTGAAATTTGTGTGTGTTAGTCTTTAATTACGGAGTATTTTGAGTACGACATGAAAATTGTGTATTTTTCATGTGCTACTCATCAATATTAACATATTTTTAAAAAATATCATAATTGAATTTTTTTTAAGGTGTTAGACTTCTGTTTTTGCATTTTTAAGAATTTTTTGAAAAAAATGAAATTTGAGTGTGTTAGTCTTCAATTACGACGTATTTTGAGTACGACATGAAAATTGAGTATTTTGCTTGTGTGACACTTAAATTTTAACATTATTTTAAAAAAATAACTTCGTTGAAATTTTTGAAGGTGTTAAACTTCAGTTATTGTATTTTGAAAAAAAAATTGTTAAAATCGAATTTAGTGTGTGTTAGTCTTCAATTACGTAGTATTTTCAGTACGACTATAAAATTGAGTATTTTGCTTGTGTTATACTTCAATTTTAACATTTCTTAAAAAATATCTTATTTGAATTTTTTGAAGGTCTTAAATCACAGTTTTTGCATTTTTAAGAAATTTCTAAAAAAATGAAATTTGTGTGTGTTAGTCTTCATTTACGCAGTATTTTGTGTACGACATGAAAATTGAGTATTTTTCTTGTGTCATACTTCAATTTTAACGTTTTTAAAAAAATATCATAATTTAATTTTTTGAAGGTATTAGACTTCAGTTTTTGCATTTTTAAGACATTTTTTAAAAAATTGAAATTTGTGTGTGTTAGTCTTCAATTACGGAGTATTTTGAGTAAGATATGAAAATTGAGTATTTTGCTTGTGTTATACTCCAAATTTAACATTTTTTTATAATATCTGATATTAATTTTTTGAAGGTGTTAGACTTCAGTTTTTGCATTTTTAAGACATTTTTGAAAAAAATTGAAAGTTGTGTGTGTTAGTCTTCAATTACTGAGTATTTAGAGTACCACATGAAAATTGAGTATTTTTCTTGTGCTACTCTTCAATTTTAACATATTTTTTAAAAATATCATAATTGAAGTTTTTTGAAGGTGTTTGAATTCTGTTTTTGCATTTTTAAGAAATTTTTGAAAAAATTGAAATTTGTGTTTGTTAGTCTTCAATTACGGAGTATTTTGAGTACGACATGAAAATTGAGTATTTTGCTTGTGTTACACTTAAATTTTATCATTTTTAAAAAAAAAATATCTTCATTGAAATTTTTGAAGGTGTTAAACTTCAGTTTTTGCATTTTTAAGAATTTTTGTTCAAATTGAATTTAGTGTGTGTTAGTTTTCAATTTCGGAGTATTTTCAGTACGACATGAAAATTGAGTACGTTTCTTGTGTTATACTTCAATTTTAAAATTTCTTAAAAAATATCTTATTTGAATTTATGGAAGGTGTGAAACAACAGTTTTTGCATTTTTAAGAAATTTTTGGAAAAATGAAATTGGTGTGTGTTAGTCTTCATTTACGGAGTATTTTGAGTACGACATGAAAATTGAGTATTTTTCTTGTGTCATACTTCAATTTTAACGTTTTTAAAAAAATATCATAATTTAATTTTTTTTAAGGTGTTAGACTTCAGTTTTTGCATTTTTAAGACATTTTTGAAAAAATTGAAATTTGTGTGTGTTAGTCTTCAATTACGGAGTATTTTGAGTAGGACATGAAACTTTAGTATTTTGCTTGTGTTATACTTCAATTTTAACATTTTTTAAATAATATCTTAATTGAAATTTTTGAAGGTGTTAAACATCAGTTTTTGCATTTTTAAGAAATATTTGAAAAAAATGAAATTTGTGTGTGTTAGTCTTCATTTACGGACTATTTTGAGTACGACATGAAAATTGAGTATTTTGCTTGTGTCATACTTCAATTTTAACATTTATTAAAAAATATCATAATTTAATTTTTTGAAGGTGTTAGACTTCAGTTTTTGCATTTTTAAGACATTTTTGAAAAAAACTGAAATTTGTGTGTGTTAGTCTTCAATTACGGAGTATTTTGAGAACGACATGAAAATTGTGTATTTTTCATGTGCTACTCATCAATATTAACATATTTTTAAGAAATATCATAATTGAATTTTTTTAAGGTGTTAGACTTCTGTTTTTGCATTTTTAAGAAATGTTTGAAAAAAATGAAATTTTAGTGTGTTAGTCTTCAATTACGATGTATTTTGAGTACGACATGAAAATTGAGTATTTTGCTTGTGTAACACTTAAATTTTAACATTTTTTTAAAAAAATAACTTCATTGAAATTTTTGAAGGTGTTAAACTTCAGTTTTTGTATTTTTAAAAAAAAAATTGTTAAAATTGAATTTAGTGTGTGTTAGTCTTCAATTACAGAGTATTTTCAGTACGACATGAAAATTGAGTATTTTGCTTGTGTTATACTTCAATTTTAACATTTCTTCAAAAATATCTTATTTGAATTTTTTGAAGGTCTTAAACAACAGTTTTTGCATTTTTAAGAAATTTTTGAAAAAATGAAATTTGTGTGTGTTTGCATGTATATCCTCAGGCTTTAAGCGGTGTTAAGATTTTCTTCTTAGCAATTTGGTCTTTGTTTTCGTGTTTGTTTCGACAACAAGTTATGGAATTCACCATGGCTGCGTTGTTTTTTGCTTCTCGGGGACACAAGCATTTCTTATTGTTTGAGAAAGCCGGATCTCGAACAATGAACATATTTCGTTTCGCAATGTTAACAAATCTATGTAGCCTGAGGCAAGTAGCTTGGATTTTCAATAAGATTATATTCATAAAATTATGTACTTGAATATCTTTCGTTATAGAGTACATTAAAACCTGGATTGAGCACGAGATCGACCCGTTTGGGTACGAGATCGACCTGTTCGGATACGAGATAGTGAAGTTTCCATACCCTATAAATACGAGACAAACCTGGATTGAGTACATTAAAACCCGGTACGGATACCGACGTCTTCCTTCTCCTACTTTTATGTGACTTTCTTCGATCTAGGGTTTTGAGTTTTGAGTTCGAGTTGTTTCTGTGAATTTCTGGCGAGTTACTGGTTGTTTCTGTTGAATTCGAGTTGTTTCTGTTGAATTCGAGTTGTAAACGGTTGAATTTCTGTAAACTGTTAAATTGTAAACTGTTGTAAATTGAGTTACTGATTGTTGTATTGAGTTACTGACTGTTGTAAATCGAGTTACGATTACGATTTCTGTTAAATTGAGTTACTGATTGTTGTAAATTCTGTAAATGAAATTGATTTTATTGACTGTTGTAAATCGAGTTACGATTTCTGGTTGAATTTAGTTGAGTTAAACTGAATTGACTGTTGTAAACTGAATTGATTAGTGTTGTAAATTGACTGTTGTAAATTGTCGTAGAATTGATATGGTTGAAATTGATTGTATTGAAACTAGTTAATAATTATGTTGATATTATTTTGTATTTTGACATTTTTAATGACAAAATTAATATAATATTTTTTGAATTTTATATTTGATATTTTTTAGTATGTTAATGAATTTGCGGGTCCAATTTTAATTTGGCTTCGGGTATTTCAAAACTCCGGGCCGGCCCTGGGTATGATTCGGTCATTACAAATATATTACTGTTTAACTGAGATATTAACTCGTTTTTTAATTCCAATATATTTCAAATACAATTTTATATATTTTTTATTCCATCATATACGCTAATTTCATATATATTTCGAATTGCAGATGAAACAATTAAACGATTAAACTACAAAAGTTCTTGTACGATTTGATTTTAAATATTCGATTTGAATTTGAATAGTCTCATGTCCACGATCAAAACATTAGTCTTATATTGTTGGACGGAACATACGTTGCCAATGCCATACTTTTTTTTTTTGTTTATTTGTTTATTCTATATTTCTTTTGGATGAATATTGAATACTGGACGTAGTCGATAGGACTTGAAAGCCCACTCCGTTTCTACAAAAATATTATAGTTATTGTGGATCTAAAAATCAACAAAAATAAGATTATAAACAATCAATAATAATAATCAATAAAATTTGGATGGTTAAATATGGAGGGCCCAGATTATAGCACAACGTCACAGACTCACAGGACACAGGTGATAATATAAGTGGGCTGGTCTGAAATAAGAAATAATTGAGTATATTCATTGCAAATTTTGAGTTCAAAAGGAACTTTTATTTATTTTTGTATATAAAAGAATTAAAATAAAAAAAACATACTTTTTCAGTAAGTATTCCATAATACTTTGGTAGAAACTCTTGAAAGAAATTATTTTAGAAACATACTTTTTTGTGTTAAACAGTTTTTCTTTTAATCTTATCAAACACATGCAATATCATTTCTTTGTCATGATTAACCAAACAAATGAATAATATAACTTCATTTGTTAATATATATATATGGTTAGCATGATTGAAAAAATCCCTATTTCCTGATCATATTTGTATTTGTATTTGTATACAATTCAAATTAAACCATCTCTTTCAAATTCAAATCCAAATAATAAGATATCGGTGAAAATCAATTAAACAATCTTTTTTTGAGTTTGATAAAAAAAGTTACACAAGTCTCGGTCCTATTGAAAACAAATTCTTGGTACGTCAATTTCCTTCTTATATTTAAATTTGTTTACGGAACTTTGCATATGTTATGTTTAGGACTATACATCCTTTGCTAAAAAAATAACTAGTTTCCCCTCTTTAATAAATCATGTTTGATAATAATTATTTTATTTTCCTATATCTTCTTAACATGTATAGATTAAAAATGGGTCCAGTTAATTTATCAATAACATGCATAGATTAAATTTGAGATTATCGAATCCTTGAAGAGGAAATAACTGTTCATGAATTTTGATTTGTATTGCTCGCTGCTTTTGTATCCTGATCTCTTTTATTTCCATTTGATTAACATTGCCAACCATGAATTGAGCTATTTTTGAAATTGGTGACAAATCAAGTGTTCATGCGCAATTCTGAACTCAAAAGTACTCCAATATCAGGTCGCGTAAATTCAAAAGAAACAACATCGATCTTCAGCACGGAAATAGTTTTATCTTTCATTTATATAGATTATGGAGAACGCCAAATAATAGACTGTTTTGCCATGACCCGAGGGTACATGGGTCATTAAGAATAAATGAGAGGTTTAATTGTAAATTTGTTTTTGGTTCATGAGGTGCATGGTGCACCGGATGTAGTTAATATTTTCTTTTATAGATTTGTCGCATTATAAATAGGGAGAGGAGAGAGAATTAGAACATAATCTTGATGTAATAGTTTCTTCGTGTAAGAACTTGTGTCCCGTTCTTGTTGAGTTTTGATTAATCGAGTTCGAATTGATTAAAACTTCAACCTTGTATCTTATTTTATTCGGTTTGAGATTGTTTTTCGTAACGATTCGAGGTCGTATCGTTACATTTGGTATCAGAGCCGAACCATATCCGATCCGCGGCGTCTCTCAATCAGATCTTGATTTCGCCACCAGATCCGATCCACAGCGACTTCTCAATTCAGTTCTTGATTTCTTGATTTCTTGATTTGAATTCAAATCCGATCTTCAATTCGAGCCGATTTATCGATCCAGAACTTGAGTCATCGATTGGATACCGTTACCAGGCCCTTTTCGAGGTGATTTCTTGATTCAACCATTTCTCGATTCAATCCCTAAGTTCTGAATTCGAGATTGTATCGCTGTTCATCTTGATTCGAGCCGATTCAAATCTCGCAACACGTCGATTGGCAGCAGCATAATCAACAACCAGCACAATCAGACTGATTCACGAATTCGCATTCCTCCATCAGAGCTCGAATCCTTGATTCGAGATCGATTCAGTCCTTGTCCTCAAATCCATTCTGAATTTGAGTTCAATCCACTTCGTCGATTTTGCCACAATCTGGATATTCTCCTTGCAAACCGATTCCAGAACCGATTGGCGAGCCAAACCGATTTGCGAGAAGAGAAGAAGGAAGCCAAGCAGCACAAATTGATTAGGAAGCCAAGCCTAGTCGCCTCTCTTGCCTCGCAAGTCTTAAGTCCGTGAAAGCCTCCAGAATCGCCAACAAGAAGAAGAAGCAGTGAAGAACTCGCATCTCCGTCGCCAAGCCATCTCGCCGTGGTACGCCTGCAAGAGACCCTCATCGCCTGCAAGAAACCTTCATCCGTCGTCAAGCCAGCTCGCGTCCCCTTCCATCGCGAGAAGAACACAAAAGAGCAATCGGATCCCAGCGAGGAAGAAGGATCTGAATCGTGTTGTGGATCCGGGCTGTGTTCATCCAATTTGGGGGAGATTTAAGGTTCCGAATTCTGTGTCCTGGTTTTTCAAGAAATCGGAATAAGAAGACTCGGAATTTCATTTCCAGACTTTGCTCAAAATCCAGAATTGCAGGTCTGCAGCACAGTTCCTGGTTCTTTGAGAATCTGAAATTCGAAATTCGAGAATTCATATTCGAATTCTGTTAAGAATCCAGAATTTGTTAACGGGTCTGATTTGTTTCTAAACGGGTTTGCGGGTTGTTGAAGCTATTTGAGCCGATACGATGAGTAATAAAATAGTATATTTGTGGGATATTATTCATCCGCAAGATACGTATCATGGGCATCGATGTGAAGATGAATGTGTTATTAGGAGATGTTTTGAAAATTATTTTTGGTGTGAAACGGGCAAAAGGTTTCATGAATGTGGAACCAATTGCAATCAAAAAATATTAGATGATGAAGGTGATGCTTATTACAAGATTAGTGGACGAGTTTTTACGTTATCTTGGGAGGAATGGTCGAAGAGCATGTGGTATAAGTTGGGCCAAATGCAAGCGCGTAATAATAGGCAATTTGAAGAGCATGAGAAGGAAGAGGAATCGAATGACAATGGAGTCGATAAAAGAGAGGATAACGAATCGGACTCGGGCTTGATTGAAGCGGATCCGATTGGGCGTGAATCGGACTCGGGCGTGATTGAAGCGGGTCCCATTGGGCGTGAATCGGACTCGGGCGTGATCGAAACGGGTCCGGTTGAGCGTGACTCGGATTCGGGCGTGATTGAAGTGGATCCGGTTCAGCGTGAATCGGATTCGGACGTGATCGAAGCGGATTCGGGCGTGATCGAAACGGATTCGGGCGTGATCGAAGAGGATTCGGACGTGGTCGAAACGGATTCGGACATGATCGAAACGGATTCGGGCGTGATCGAAGCGGATTCGGGCGTGATCGAATCGGATTCGGACGTGATCGAAGCGGATTCGGACGTGATCGAAGAGGATTTGGGCATGATCGAAGAGGATTCGGGCGTGATCGGATCGTGATTAAAGCGGATCCGGTTGAGATTGAATCGGATTCGGACGTGATCGAAGTGGATTCGGGTACGATGCGATTAGTAGGTAAAACGTATGTGGATCCGTATTTGCATTTCAAGTGGGATACTTCTTGAGAAAGCGTGAATGAAGATTTGAGAGGATTGTGCGCATTTCGAGGAAGGCGGTTATCTTCATTAGAAACACGACTCGAAGGGAAGCTCGATGATGAAGTAAAAAGGCCGCATCCGAAATTGAATATAAGGTACGGTGTGGAATGTTCAAAAACGGTGATTCGTGTTGGGTTGAAAAAGCCATCACCAATGTCGAATATACGGTACGATGCGATATCTTCGGTGATGATTCGTGTTATATTGAAAAGACAACCGTCAAAACCTAATATATATTCGCATGTTTGATCCTTGAGAACAAGGATCTTTAAAGGAAACGATATTGTCATAATCCGAGGATACATGAGTCATTAAGAATAAATGAGGAGTTTAATTGCAAATCCGCTTTTGGTTCATGATGTGCATGGTGCACCGGATGTAGTTAATAGTTTTTTTTATAGTTTTGTCGCATTATAAATGAGAAAAGAAGAGAGAATTAGAATCTTGATGTAATAGTTTCTTCGTGTAATAACTTGTGTTCCGTTCTTGTTGAGTTTTGATTAATCGAGTTCGAATTGATTAAAACTTCAACTTTCTATCTTATTTTATCTTATTTTATTCGGTTTGAGATTGTTTTTCGTAACCATGTTTAAACGGAAAAACAAAGCAATTATAAAACTTTATTTCGAATTACGGATTCAAACTATATTTCGATAGGACTTGAAAGCACAATCTGTTTCTTCAAAAAAATTTATTCAATGTGGATCTAAAAATCAACAAAAAAAGATTATAAAAAATAAATAAATCATCAAAATTTGGATGGATCAGAGTCCTGGCTTAACTCTTCCTCGAATTGAGGAAGATAAAGATCGCAATACATAATTTCATAGTCGAATCATGTGGGGAAAGGATCATCACTTCCATCAAAAATTCATAATCATTTCACGAATTGAACGAAAATATTCGAAAATTATTCAAACAAAAGAACAATTTAGAAAATATCACCAAACCTGCCGGTTTTGGCTTTCCAGCCAAATACTAAAGATGAAGCAAATTTTGGAGGATTGATTTTGCGTCGGCTCATACACAAAGGATACAAAATTCAATCCAACGGTAATCAGTAATATCGACGCAATAAAACAGGGAAAACAACAACAAAGAGAAAACGAAATTGAATAGAAGACACAGTAACCGCCGTTGATGGGAGAAATAGATCTACCTTTAGAAAAAGAAGAAGAAAGGGTTCTTATAGACGGATGAGGCGGCGAATTGAGACCGAAACCCTAATAATGAACGGCCCATATTATAGCACGAAGTCATAGTTGATAATATAATGGGCTGGCCCATATTTGTTTGGAAATTATGAATAAATTTGATTTGATAAGATTTAAAGTATTTAATGAAAAATACATATTATATTTTATTCTGTCGTACCATTGTATTATATTATATTATTACAATGTATCATAATATAATTATAATAAAAATAGAAATTCTACTTGATACATGTTCATCTACGTTGTATGGGTAGAGATAGAAGTATCGTATACGATATGGATACGAGGATACAGTAATTTTTAAAAATGTAAGATACGATACGTTTTATACATACATTATTCAATATTATTTTAATAAAAAAATTATAAAAAAAAACTTACATTGTTTATTTGGATATCTTACGGAAAAAAAGAGAAATATATATGTAAGAACATTAAGTACTTTTATGTTGGGTCAAAATGAAATAATATTCGTACGCATCACCTTGCGTATTCATTCAAACAATATGGTCTATGTACTCATTAATGTCAAGTGACGTGACATTTTAAAATTTGTCAAATGTATTGTACAATATTTGACACATAAATACCTACAAAAAAATGATTATAGAAATTCAGTAGTTAATCAATGATATAATTTTTGTCACATAATACAATATAATGGTTGAAATAATTATGATAGTTTGGTGAGAAAAAATTATATAAAATCAATGTTTTAAATTGCGATATAGCGGTCCGTAACGTTTGGACTGTAATTTACATATAATCACCGTTATTGAGCTATATAGCGATGATATTTAGTAGATTGCGTTATTGCGTTTTACAAATAATTTTTACGATTTGCGCTATAGCGACGCTATTGTGCCGCTATTTAAATCAATGCATGAAATAATAAAATTAGGTCCAAAATAAATATACGGTATAAACTTCACTTCATTTAATAGAACACTTATAATTTTGGAAAAATTCACTGTTTACACACGAAAAAAAATAATATTACGAAAATACACACGTTTCCAAAATAATTCCAAAAATACACAATGGCGGAGTTACAAACTCCGCCAAATTAAAAAATGGCGGAGTTTGTAACTCCGCCATTTTTTACTTCCTTAATTTGCACTTAAGCCTGACAACTATGCTATATTATTTGGCGGAATTTGTAATTCCGCCAAATTTTATTTTTCAATTAAAAATTGATATTTGCTCCCAAATTTTACCATAACATGATTTATGTTCAAAATTAGTATATTTAATTAAAATAATAACTAGTACATGTTGGCTGTTAACTTAATACGTAATTAATAATTATTCGAATTCATAAATTGGAATAAATTTTACTGAATATTTAATTATATTTCTTAATTATCAACATAATTGAACGTAATAACTATATAATGGATAATTCGGCGGGTGCATTTTGGAGTAGAATAAATTTTTTTTTAATATCCGACACACACACGTGACAACGTTTGAAAAAAATATATAAAAAATTTATTCTACTCCAAAATGTACCCGCCGAATTATCCATTATTTTAGTTATCACGTTCAATTATGTTGATAATTAAGATATATAATTAAATATTCAGTAAAATTTATTCAAATTTAAGTATTTTTATAATTATTAATTACGTATTAAGTTAACAACTAACATATATTGGTTATTATTTTAATTAAATATACTAATTTTGAACATAGATCATGTTCTGATAAAATTTGGTATTTGTTTTTGAATTTTACCACAACATTATCTATGTTCAAAATTAGTATATTTAATTAAAGTAATAACCAATATGTGTTAGTTGTTAACTTAATACGTAATTAATAATTATTCGAATACTTAAATTTGAATAAATTTTACTGAATATTTAATTATATATCTTAATTATCAACATAATTGAACGTGATAACTAAATAATGGATAATTCGGCGGGTACAATTTGGAGTAGAATAAATTTTTTATATATTTTTTTCAAACTTTTTCACGTGGTGTGTCTGATATTAAAAAAAAAATTATTCAACTCCAAAATGTACCCGCCGAATTATCCATTATATAGTTATTACGTTCAATTATGTTGATAATTAAGAAATATAATTAAATATTCAGTAAAATTTATTCAAATTTATGAATTCGAATAATTATTAATTACGTATTAAGTTAACAGCGAACATATACTAGTTATTATTTTAATTAAATATACTAATTTAGAACATAAATCATGTTATGGTAAAATTTGGGAGCAAATATCAATTTTTAATGGAAAAACAAAATTTGGCGGAATTACAAATTCCGCCAAATAATCTAAACAAAACCGCCGGGACTAAGTGCAAATTAAGGAAAATTAAGGAAGTAAAAAATGGCGGAGTTACAAACTCCGCCATTTTTTAATTTGGCGGAGTTTGTAACTCCGCCATTGTGTATTTTTGGAATTATTTTGGAAACGTGTGTATTTTCGTAATTTTTTTTTTTTTCGTGTGTAAACAGTGAATTTTTCCTATAATTTTTACCTACAAATATAAGGGAAATATGATGGTGAAAATAGCATAATCATGATGTCATCTCTACATTGGAATTGTATAGAAAAATGGATGTTTCGAGCATTCATAAATATAATTCAATTCAATTTGACTAAACAAGGAATCTAAAATGTAAATATGTTTTAATTCAAGGGTTTTAAAGATTTTTTCTTTCTAGTCATAACAAATTCATGTGATATCATTTCTTTGTCATGATTTAACCAATTAAACGATTCCTTCACTTCGTTTGTATAAGATAGAAGTCCATAATAATATTTGTATAAAATCCAAATTAAACAATCTCTTGCAAATTCAAATCCAAACAAGAATAACGTTCAAATCCAGATAATAAGATATCGGAGAAAATCAATTACGCAATGTCATTCTGCGAAGAAATAGAAATATGATACTTTTTAGTTTGATAAAAGTTGCTCTTGTGTAGATTTTCATAGTGTATCTGGTTGAAATCAGTTCAATGAAACGTTTTTTCAGAACTTAGATCATGTTTGTCGCAACCTCGCACATTATTATTTGACTTCGAAACATTCGACAATAATGAGGCGAAGTGTAAGAAAGTTCAAGAAATAAATTGTAAGGAAACAAAACATTTTACAGCGTGTGTTTGAGGCACTGGCCGTACAATTTCTTATAAGTTTTTGTTAATTAATGAGATTTCTTTTTATATGTTCGATTTAGGTTATCTTGTTTTTTTAACTTGGTTCTACTTTGTAATAAGTATAAGTATATATATAATCATTGTTGTTTATCAAAATTGCATACTAACTTATACTGATGCACATAGGATACTCGGCTCTCACCCGAGAGACCCGAATTCAAGTCCCGGCAACGGAATCTCTTTTAGATTATTTACTATCTAGATTAGTAGAATCTTTACAAATAATCATTCTATCCTATTCACATTGTCATCATAATGTTTTGAGTTATAATCTGGAACAATAAATATGAAATTAAGTCTTATTTACACGATTAGTAGATCAGTTTTATTTTGGCCCTAACTTCTTTTGTTAATATATATGGATAGAATGATAGAAGAACTCCACGACCATATTTAATATTTAATATTTAATATTTGTATAAAATCCAAACTAAACAATCTCTTTTAGATTATTTACTATCTAGATTAGTAGAATCTTTACAAATAATCATTCTATCCTATTCACATTGTCATCATAATGTTTTGAGTTATAATCTGGAACAATAAATATGAAATTAAGTCTTATTTACACGCAGGGCCGGCCCCGGGGTAAGCCCGGCAAGCCCCGGGACTAGGGCAACCAGTCGAGAAAGGGCAACATGTCGATCTTTTGTATTTAGCCTTTGCCATGTAAAAATTCAAAAAAACTCGATGGAGAAGAACTGAAGAAGATGAGCTTCCACGATAGATAAATTTCTGTAGCTGTCTGGGGTTGGGAGAAAAAGTAATACACCGGATCTTCTGCGATTGTAGTATTCATATGTTTTGTGGATTGACATTTATAAGAAGTTTATTATATATATAATTTGTTTTTTTTTTTTTTTTTTTTTTTAATTATATATATAATTTGTATGCGCATGTGTTAATATACACCATAAAATTGTCATATCAAATCCCAAGTAAATATGGAACAATTAATGTTTGATTTGTTACAAAATTCTTACATTTTTATACTAATCTGACATGGCATCTTAATAGATATTCATTCGTAAATAATTGTAAAAATATACTTAATTTTAATTGAACAAATATCATAATGTACTATTGCGAAATTGATAATGAGAAATTTATACTTAACCTAACTAACACATCTTCCATGTCTTAACCTAACTAACACACTTATTAACAAAAGACATATAACTAAAATTAATTAATAAATGTTAATATGTATGAACATTAATTAATATATTAATTAAATATAATTATATATTAATCAATTATTAAAATATGATATACATATGATTTCATTTTATTTTGTTTCTTTGATTGAGGTTTTATATTTATTTATTATATATGAACAAGAAGGACAATATTCATATCTTGGACGTGGAAAAAGGATTAGTGTAGTCTGCAAAATATAATAAATATCATCGATAGTAATTTTTGCTTTAGATTTTAAAGTTATTCATGATTCTCGTATTCTATTTGTACATGTATTAAGAGAAAGAAAATATAATTTTGGCATTTTTTCGGAAAATATAAAAATTAAGGATGTTAACGTCATTGGCGATATTTCTAATAGTTATAGACATATTGATGATATTTTATATGTAATGTATTTTTTTTTTGTCATGAATAGAGGGCAACATCTCATGATAACATTCGATGCTACGTAACATAATGGTCTAGGACAACCAAAACGATGGGACCGGCCCTGTTTACACGATTAGTAGATCAGTTTTATTTTGCCCCTAACTTCTTTTGTTAATATATATGGATAGAATGATAGAAGAACTCCACGACCATATTTATTATTTAATATTTAATATTTGTATAAAATCCAAACTAAACAATCTCTTTCTCTTCCAAATTACAATTCAAATTCAAATTCAAATCAAAATAATAAGATATCAGAGAAAATCAATCAAACAATCTAATTTTTCGAAGAAATGGAAACATGATACTTTTTAGTTTGATAGAAGTTGCGTTTGTGGACGTTATGGTTCATTGAATGCTGTTTTCAGTATTCATATCAGTTTGTAACCAAATTCAAGAAATAAATTGTATTACCAAGTTTAAATTTGTGTTATATGATAATATTATCATTATCATATAATGAAAAACTACAACAAATTGACTTTTTGACTATATTTTATATGTTTCTTTAATTACAGACCTTCATTTATCTGTTAGTGTTATGTTATCTTATTGTTAGCTTTGTTATATTTTATTTAAAATAAGTTTCTATATTAAGAAAAAAGCAAATATAAAATTAACCATCATTGTTTATCATAATTATAAATTTTGAAATCTTAAAATAATACGTAATATACAAGATTATCAAATAGTAAAAACATTGAGTATTCTTATGTCGAGCCAAAAATAAAAAGACACATCCGATCCGTATCCAACAATGTCGGCTCTCGTATCCCACCATATCGGAAATATTTCGTATCGTATTAAAATCGTATCCATTCAAATTTTAATATTAAAACAGCCCAATACGTCACGTGATCTATCGGATACTTATCGGTGGCATGTCAGTGCCGCATTCATATGTGATACCTATCGGATACGGGTAAGATTGGGTTTTGATGTATCGCGGAACATTTGACCTTGAAACATTTGGCATGAGATACTATTGATAATATTGTCACATATGAAAACAACAACAAATTGACTGTTCAGTATCTTTATATGTTTTTTGTTAATTATTGACATTATTTTTTTTATCTGTTCGAGTTGTGTTATCTTATTTTTGTTTAACTTGTTCTATTTAAAAATAAGTATCTGTATTAAGAAAAACACATATAACTTTATCAAAATTGTTATTATCCTATTCTTATGCGCGTAAAGGACAGCAATCCGTTGTAGTCTAGTTGGTTAGGATACTCGGCTCTCACCCGAGAGACCCGGGTTCAAGTCCCGGCAACGGAATTTCTTTTGTACATTTTTTACTATCTTAATTCTAAGTTCGTCCCTGCATTTTCTAAGTTCGTCCCTGCATTTTTTAGAATTTGTATGATCTTAATTCTCATTTGCTGAAATAAGAATATACAAATGATCATTATACGAGTTATAACCAACCAATTTTCCTTTTATATCAAGTAAGTTGAATTTATATTATTTGTTATCAAATATTTTTAACAAATTAATACAGTGCTTATAAATGTTTTTTATTAAGTTTGATTTTATATAACAAAAATATCTTATTGACAATTCTTTTTTATCTTTAATTTTATTTTCAGACGAAATAAATATCATAAATATTATATTTTTTAAGGTTCGCTCATAATTGTGAAATATAACGAAATAATAGAAAAGAGACGGAACAATATTTTTATTGACCGAGTAAGGATGAAAGAAAACAAAAATAAACACGTCGAAGATGGATCTAAGTTTATTTCAGGAAGAGGTGAAAATGAAATATATTGAAATATATAAATATGTCTGTTAATCTCTCTCTTTTTAAACAATAACTAGAAGATATATGCTGCGAGATTTTGTTTATTTGTAAATTATTATTATTATTATTTGTAAAATTTGGCAAAAATGAGTTAATTAATTTTTTTTCCATGATTAACAAAAAAAAAAAAAATTTAAACACTTTGGTCAGCTAGCAAAAGTAAAGTTTTTTTCGCCAAACTACTCGGTGGAAGTGTTAAGGACTTGTTTGGATGCACAAGTATTCCATAGTACGAGATAGTTCAATTCTAAGATTATGATTTTCAAAAAGGCTATCCTAGAAATTCTGGTGAACACATAAAATACTTTCAATGACTGATTTGCATGTAGTTTTAGTAAAATGCACGAACATATTGGTGAACATATTGGTACGTGTGAAAGTTCAACATGCAATTAAATACGAGATACCACTCACCATTCACCAAGTCAACAAAAAAATCGAAAAATATTTTATAACTAAAATAAATCTTAGAACATATGACAATAAAATTAGTAAAAACAAAATAATCACATTAAATAAATTTTATTTATTAGAAAATAAATTCATTATATCAACAAATTTGTGTCAATATATTTTATCACCATTTACAAACAATAATCAAAATAATGTATGTTTTTTCTTACATTAATCAGAGTATGAATTCAAAAAAAAATTATGGAAGAATTGTTTTACAAAATTACATGTAATATGTTAAATAAAATAGTATAACATAATATAAAAGAGCAGAACATAACATTATTTAGTACATATTTAATATAATGTGGTACCGGAAATCAAAAACGTAAATAAATTGCTAAAAAATATGGAAATAATTTTTATTACCGAAATAGAAGAATTCTATGAAATTTACTAATTATAATTTGTATCACAGATTTTGAAAATTAAGAACATGAAAAAATACCAAATAACCTAGAAACAAAATAAGAGTATGAGTGGATTTTGCCAAATAAGAAATAACCATTCACCGGAATAAACAAATCAAACTTTAACCCAAATAAAATAACTATTTATTGATCATTTTAAACTTAAAAACAACCTGAGCCGAGACCTCAGTTTAAAATTTTGATCATTTTAAAAACTTTAGCCCAACTTTAGCCCAAAAAAATTAAACTTAAAACAACATTGGCGAAAACATTTTAAAAACATTGGAGAGAGACATAAAGTTGGGCATTTAATAAAGAGAGGGGCATAATCGAGGGGCCATAATTATAGACATTTCCTTGCCTGAAAAAAAAAAAAACCCTGAGCCAAGACCTCAGTTAATTTTTGTTTAATAATAACTTATATTAATGTCATTATATAATAATATATATAATATTATATAAAAATCATTATTCAAAATACTTCGTACAATTTCAAATATAAAAATAATAAATCATGCGACATGTGTAGAAACAAATCATTAATTATATAGTACTAATAATATTTTATTGATTCAAAATGAAAATTATAAATAATATCAAACTTCATAGTAATTGTAATTTAATAAATGATATCAAAATTTAATTTAGAATAAACATATGATTTTTTTTTTATAAAATAAGAATACTATTAGGTAGGTGTTCATGAGTTTAGGAAGTTATTTAGATGAATAAACTATATTTTTTAGTTCTATTAGTTTTTTTAAAAAATAATATTAATTTTGTTTAATTAAAACAGAAATATAATGTACTTAGTATTATATGAGATTATTATATTTATAATTTTTTTTTCAAATAAATAGTAATACTTAAAATTGTATTACGTAAATAAAATACTTAAAATTATATTATGTAAATATGCATCTTTTTGCATTGTATTTTCTTACATAATATATTTACAAATTCATATTATGAAAAATGTATGTATGAACTATATTAATATATATGTCAAAATAAATAGAAAATTAAAATGAATATATTTGATGGATTTTTAAGTTTAAATTTCTAAAATCAATACTAATATGTGTTTAATGTTTTATTGATGGGATTCGCCCGACCCCGGGCCCGCGCAGCGGATATGAAGGCCCGGTCCGGTTCCCTAAATCCAAGATCACGCCAGGACTACGAGGGTACGATGCAAAGTAGGATAGACGATTACCAGCGTGAAATTGATCACACACGAAGGGTTGATCGTTCTTCCTTCTTTCTCCGGTCACATTGGTGACTAGCACGTGCGCCCCATACCACACGTCTCCCACAGTCTTGACGCTCCTCCGGTTGTCTCCGTGCGTTCCACGTCCAAGCGCTTCTACCGTCTTTGACCATTCTTTCTCTCCCTCGAGTTGATCACAATCGAAGAGCCACAAGTGTCGCTCCTCTACTTGTATCCATCGTGAGTTGGAGTTCGTCGGTCGCGGATGCACCTGCCTAGACGATGCACCGGCGAACTTGCTTGATCGTTTGATTCTCTTCTCCGAAAAAACTGTTTTTCTCGGTTCTCTCTCTTTACACCCTTTCACTCAATAGAAATATGTCTCCCTTTCACTCAATAGAAATATGTCTCTCAATATGAATATTATGAATGAATTCACATCTGGATTGACAAGAGAGAGAGAGAGAGAGAAACATCATATTTATATCACATAGGATTAGGATTGGCCAAAAGACATGTATATCCAATATACACTCTTTCACACAGAAAGTTGCATGAATCTGTCCAGTGTTCTGTCCATACGAAATTGGTAAATTCCTCTGACAGAAAATCAACCAACACGAAAGTTGTAGATAATCTTATTATCTACACGACCCAATTTGTCCTGGCCCAATTGGGGTTCGTATGCAAAAGTTATGACTGTTTTACTAACTGTATGTCATACTGTTGCACCCTTTCGGTATTTCATAGAAACGACACTGATACTTCGTTCATATGAAATATATTTCTGCATGAAGGTTGTAGATAATCTTATTATCTATCTAACCCAATTTGAACCATTCAAATTGGATTTTCCTACTGAAAGATATGACCACGAATGTACGCCTACATTCGTTTATTCTTGTGTACACTTTTACGGTTGATCATGAAACTGTATTTCAATTGAATATATTTAGTCTAATGTGAACATAGACAATAATAATAATTCACGTCATTAATGTAGATAATAGTATTTAAAACATAATGTAAAATAATAACATATAAATTACTACACAAAATATGATTTTCAATAAATCTAGCAAAAATTTAATGATTGAGATAACGCATCACTATGTCTAACGGTTCAAGTTAATACTGACAAATGATTACAAATGGTCATACAAAATACATGTCTTAAGTGGTTAAATATAATATTAATGTATATGATGAAACAACATCACAAAATTTAATGATCAACAATCATGAATAACTATGATGACATTGTTTCATGAGAAAATTCAAAGAGGGGTAAATAAATTTTCCTAAAAAATCCTTGACTAAAAAATTTCCTAAAATATACTAACGTACATCCAAATAAACATTATTATTTTTTTGGAAATATTTTCCTAAACTACAAATTACTTAATATTATCAGACAATCCAAACAAATCCTAAATATGCAAATTGGACAAATTCAGTGTTAGTTTTACAAGTGGAGATTTTTTGGACGCTATATATCAACAAAATTCTCACCACACTGATTTTGCTTTTTCGAATAGACGAAATTGATCATTTATTTTTCTTTAATTATACAATTATTAATTTTTCTCTATATTTAACGATTATCGTAATTATATAATAAACACGAGACGTTTTGGGACTCTAAACACTGCTTCGCGAGTCTTTATCTAAGATATTGTATATTTTAGATGATTATTCTTAATAATTTTATTATAAAATGATCACAAAACATGTGTTGAAAACTTTTTTTTTAAGAATTTTATATTTTATATCAATTTTAATTTCAAATTTGCTGGTTTATCTGTACAAACTACATGCAGGTAGAAACCACATATGATGAGGACTCTTTCATCCACAAAAGGCAACCTTAGGTGGCGGCAAATGGGGACCTCTCTTACCATCCTCATCACAATTTCACAATACATGCACAGGAATGGCCATTTTATACAGCAATTATTTGTTCATGAAAAATATGAAATCGCAGACGATACGACTTTCCAATTTGTACCCAATTATTTGTTCTACTCGTGTGACGATTAATAACATAACAATACGCGGTATTTTTAGTTAGTTAAAAGTAGAGTTGACGATATAAATTTGAAATAATGACTGAGATTTCTAGACAGCCTTTAGAGTTGTTTTTCTACTTGTTATTTAATTTTGTTAACCGGACTCGAAGTCGTCAATTACCCTGATATATTTTTTGAATAGTATGATCTTATAAAAATGATTATTCTGTTTCGACTTATTTTTGAATAAATTGTGCTTTATAAATCAGTCTTAGCAACTTTAATTTTAAAAACAAGAGATTATAAATAAAAGTTGGGGATTCATAACATAGCCTTAATAAAAATTTTGCAACCCCACCAAATTAGACCTTATCTATAAGAACACCTCTCTCATTCTCCGTCACTTACAAAACCACTCCTCAAGAAAGAAAGAAGAAACTCATTATTTCCTTTTGGTGGTGTCCTCCATTAAGAGAAGATAAGTTCCTCCATTAATGGCTTCTGCACCTACATTGGAAAATAGAAGATCCCATCAAGGTATATCGATCTAGCTTCTCTAATTTTTTTATTTTCTTGCATTAATGGGGGTTTCAGAAATTAAGACCCATTATTGGATAACTCAATAATTCCTTTGATGATCTAGCATATCTGTTTATATCATTTTTCTCCATTATTTTGATAAGTAAACTCTCATTTTCCTATCAATGAATTCGTTTATTAATTAATGATCACTTGATTTGGAAGGGATTGCATTGATTAATTACTTGTTTAATTAGAGTCATGGCCTCATGGCAGCCATGTTTAAGTTTAATTTAACACAATGCATTATTAATTCAATATTTTAGTTTGTGAATTAGACTTCGTTATAGGTAGACTCAATATATGTTAATTAACAATTAGATCTAGAATCATTCATTATCCTCTAGTCTAATTGTCTTTGTTAACCTAATCTTTTTTTATAATAAAGTCGGACAATTCTACCCTACTCGCTGAAAGGATATTTTGAATTTTTTTATTACATGAATGATGATTTATTTTCTATTGAAAAACACGACACTAATAAATAATTAAAAAAAAATGCAAAATTATCATTTTTAATTTGAAATATGATATGATTTGAGAAAAATGAGTGCACCGTAGAATCGTCTAGGAAGGGGAGTTCTATCATACACCATTTTAAAAGGGTATTTTGGGTATTTAATCAATTAATTTTATTTGTATAAAATGATGTATCATAAAATTAATCTTTTATGGAGATTTTTTTTTAAATGAACAACAAACAATTCCAATTTAATCAAACATTAATTGATAAATATACTTGAAATTTTGTCTTAAATATTTATAAATAAACAATTACTCAAAATACCATTGAAAATAAGTGTATCATAAACAAAATGGTGTATGATAGAAGCCCCCGTCTAGGAAAGCCTGCTAAATAGTTTTCATATCGTATTTTTTTATTTTAAAAACGACACGTTAATACTGCTTTTATATAAATGAATAAACGTACCTCAAATGTTCTTATATTAAATAGCAACTAGAATAAATATCATATGCGGAATATCTCCAAATCTAAATTTCATATATGTGAAAAGATAAACGCGTAACGAGTTTATAATCAGATCACTAATACCCCAAGCTTTTTTTAAGTTAAAAAAACCCAAATTATCCTGGCCTAACTAAAAAAAGAAAGATAATGTTTAAAAATTCTGAACTAGGAACAATTGAAATAGATACAACACTAACAAATAATCCGGAACTACATTTCTCGCAAATGCCATATCATACATAAATCGATACAACATAATCATACAAAAGACCGAAAAAACATCCACAAATCATGTAATAAGAATAACTAAAAAACATGATAGTCACGCAACTAGCAAATTCTGCGCAAAAAAAATACCTATGAGGACTTCATGGTCGCGCGTAATTTGCTAGTTGCGTGATTTTGCGAGGGATATTTTTGCAAAACACTACTGGTATTTAAAGGAGGTAATTTTTTTTTAATAATTTGGGAAAGAAGATAAGTTTTTGTAATGATCCTTTATTAGAAAACTAATTAGCTACGTCCTTTCTAAAATGGGAATTGTGTAGGCTAATCATAAATGAGAAAGGTGAGAATATGCCTTTGTACAAATGCCCATCAATTGAGCTTTTGGAAAGATTTTGTCCTCAATTAATTAAACATAGTGTCTTTGGTAGCCAAACAATGTTTCTTCTTTAAAAGTAATAGACCCACACAACACAAACTAGCTTTCCTTTCCTGTCCAACTTGCATAATGGATCATCCACTAATGCCAACTCATACTCATGATTCATCCAAATCCAAATCCAAATCCAAATCCAATACAAAAATATCTCAAAATCAAATATATAAAACATCACAACATTATTTTTACATTTTGTTTTTTCTAATTTACGAGCACTACTCACAATTGAGTAGACAATAATTGACGATTTGCATAATACTCGTGCTACGCGACATAATTATGTTTTACATTTTAATACTATTTTTGTATGATGATAATAATACCATCTCAAAATTAAATTGTTTCGCATTATATTAATATCATCATATTGTTAGAATGCATTTATATATTATCATGTAGATTTTTTAGAGTATTTTATGTTATGGACCTGGTAGCAAAATTATGAGAAAATACATGACAACAAACTAGCTTTCCTTTCCTGGCCAACTTGGATAATGGATCATCCACTAATGCAACTCGTCCAGATCCAATCTGAAGAATATCTCAAAATCATATATATAAAGAAATATCACAACATTATATTTACATTCTGTTTTTTCTAATTTATGAGTCATGACTCACAAGTGTGTACTGAGTGGACAATAATTGACAATTTCGATAATACTCGCGCTACGCGACGAATATGATAATTACGTTTTATATTTTATTAATATTTTTTATGATGATCATAATAATATTAATACCATATAAAAATAAAATTGTTTCACATTATATTTAATATCATCATTTTGTTAGAACACATTTATATAATATCATGTGGATATTTTACGATTATTTTATGTCATGGACCGGATAACAAATATTTTTCTTCATCTTTCAAATAGTATACATAAATTAGTGCAACCGTATAATAATATTTGATACGTAACACAATTATACGAAAATAAACAACAATTAATATTATATAATTATTTTCAAAACAATACATGCAAAAATATAAAAATAATGAACCATACAACCTATGTACTATTAATTATATACTACTAATATTTTTTTATTGATCATAGATTCATAATGCAACCAAATTAGTACATAATATCAAGATTGAATTAATTAAAACACGATTAAAAATTATTGAACATCATATGATACTTTTAAATCTACAACTTAAAAAATCAAAATAGTATAATATTTACGTTTATAAGTTTAATAAATTATTTATGTTAGGATAGGTAAACTATTAGTTACCATTTATATTAATTTTTGAAAAATATAATATTAGTTTTGTCCGAACAAAAATACAAATACAACATACTTAGAATTATAGTACCAATAATATTTATTGATCCCAAAAAAATAAATTTATACATAATATCACACTTAACAGTGAAAATAATTAAAAAAAACAATATACAAAATTAATTAACCAGAAACAAAGTTAAAAATATCTAACATCATATGTCATTTTTAAATTTATAATTTCAACAATAGCAATATTCGATATACATATATTAAGTTTAGGAAATTATTTATGTTTTGACATGTAAAAATATCTAACATCATATTTCATTTTCATTTTTTTTATTTACATTTTCAATAATAAATTTGTTCGAACACAATTAAAAATATCTAACATCACATGTCATTTTTTACTCCTCCACCTTATAATCCGATTCCATTCCACTCATTTCACTTGCCAAACAACACCTTAATATTATCTATTTTTTACAATTATAATTTAAAAAAATAAAAAAAACTTAAAATCCAATTATATAAATAGAGCGAGGCTAGCCTACTTAATTAAGTACCAAAATTTTGGTACTTAATGCTTTTTAACCATTGGATTTTCATTGAGATTTGTGTTTTTTCATGATAATCGTGAAATTTTGTGTACATCATTAAATTTACAAAAATCTCAATACAAATTCGATGATTTAAAAGGATTAAGTAACAAAACTTGTGTACTTAATTAAGCGGGTTAGCCCCCCTCATATAAATATACATTTTTTGCATCGTATTTTTTTTTTACATATCTTCGGGAATTCAGATTAGACACAAAGTCCAATAATATATTTGACAAATTTTTAAAATTAAAGTTAAAAAATATTATATACCAAACTCTTGTCTTCCATTTATATTCAAATTTGAACACTTAAATTAATTTAAAATGATAAACAACTAAATAAATTTGGTCTAACATATATTTAACAATGATTTTCAAAAAATACGCAATATCTAAAATAATAAAACATAAATATAAAAAAAAAACATGACTATAAAAAATAACCATTGATCGATCATATTGTGATCTATCCGTTCAAATAATTAGGATTAGGATGATCTTACAAAATTGAACATAAAAGAAGTGTGTCTAGTGCACAGTAGACCAGGTTCACCAACGATTTACAATGTATACATAAACGTGCATCTATATGGACACGTTTCGAGAGATGAATGGCTCCAAATATACAATCTATTCCGTCGGTAACTCAACATCTCTACATCCTTAGGTACCAATTGAAAGTAACAAGTATAATGACTCGTTACACATAAAAAACTCATTATAAAGTTCACATAGACGAATGTATGGGTTAGGATCCGAGCTCTCGATTGGAATGAGGTCACGAGATAGCAGCATCAGCCGATCAGACCACGACACGTGTTAATCGGATCCAGCAGGGGCAACTTTCATATTGATGGAACGGTCATGTCATCTGAACTCACAATAATCAAACACTCCCATCGTATCATACACCACGAGATACCACAAACATAATAATCGACCGGTTCATATACACCGAGTACACGAGAGTATCAACACGCATGATATATCCGTCGGGCTCTACTCACAGGCTGTTAAGGGTCCACAAAGTAAGATTTTCGTATTTCTAGGTACGATTTTTCGGTCCCCACGATAATACCTCTATTTACCTGAGTCGTCAGATCTTCATTATTTAATCTCAGCCGTAGGCTGGAGAATTAAATGTTGTAAACAGATCTTCCTTAGATGGTACCGTTTGACCGTCCACGATGGTGTGGTCTGCCCGACGTGACCTCCCATCATGTCCGTTGCATGCAAAAACTCTGAGGGTATTATCGTCATTTCACATAGTTAAAACAACCACAGAACTATTTATTTGCTGTGCATGTCTATGTGAATAAGTAGTTGATTTTATCTCCTTCATTAAATAAGTACATTAATAATACTATCTTATAATAGCAATGTATTAAATTTGGGCTGCTGTTAATCCAATAGTAAACGACCACGTCATCTTTCCACTAATATATGTTACTATTGCCGCTGTAGACGATCCCACGCTCCTTTGTCCGTCTCATGTCGCCACATATTTAATTTACTCCCGGCTCATACACATTTATTCTTTATATTTTCTGATTTTGTATTCACTGGTGTATGCACCGGGATTATTTAAGAGTGAAATTATCGAGAGGTTGTAGCCAATAACAGCATAGCGACGCACTAACAAGGTGGCGGGAATTGGGTGGTGGGGTCCACCATATCCTTAGCTGACACGTAAGCATTTTTGCTAGGTTAGGGCTAAACTGGTCGAGTCGGACCGGGGTCGGGTCCCTTGACTCGGGTCGTATATAGACCGGGTTTTGTCCAGACGGACCAGACCAGACCCCTACATGGTAATCGATTGAGCCATGTCAGAGCCCTAAATTTGTTTACAAATATTATATACACCTGGTGTATGGGCCGTTAGTGGATTATACCTTGTATTGAATTGGTGTATGGTGGAAGAGGTGTGAGTGGAAATATTTGGATAAATAAAAGGTTGAATAGGACAGCGCTTTTGGTTCTGCGTCATTACTCAGAGCTGCTAACCTGTGTCTACTTCACTTTTGATTCAAGTGAGAGGGGAGGAGAAATACAAAGAGGGGAAGAAGAAGCTCAAGGGTTTGTGAATGTTACTTCTTCTTTCTACATTTCTGATTGCAATAAAATTGATTTTTATTTTGATTTTTCCTTGTTGTTAAGGTAGATTAGATCTCTCTCTTCCACTTTCGTTAGATTTTTTTGTACGTTTTGTTGTTTTCGTCCTTGTGATTTTGTGGATTTTAGACATCTTTGAGTTTTTTTCTGGGTTATTTTGGAATGTTGTGCTTTTTATTCATTTAGTTGCACCTTTTTTAAAAAAAAATCTAGGTTAAATCGCTCTGAAAAGTCATTTTTGCTTTTGATTGAAGCTCGCGCAGATATTTTCTGGTAGAGATTATTAGCTTTACAGCCTGTTAAAATATTCTTCTCTTTATGCTTGTCACTTCATACCTTGATTGCTTAAGATCTAGCTCAAAAATCTCCGATCTACCCTCTGGCTTAGTTTTTTGCCCCTTTCCCAGAATTTTGATCAGGAATAATTTTTCTTCCCTAAAATCATCCGTATATATGATCTAGTAAGCACTTCATCTTATAAATATTTTTGGAGCAATTTTTACTCATCAATTTATTGTATACTCGTTACTGATGATATTTTTCAGTGAGTGACCATTTCTTTTGTTTTAGTCTCTGCATGTTATGATTTGGGGTTTTATACTTTGAATAATTTGTTGTTATAATACAGTTATTTTGACATGTTTTGTCTTATCTGGAACTGTAATTTTAACGTCGAGTGAACTTAATTTCCCCTTTTGTACTACATTCAGGTCATAATCCTGCAACTAATTTCGCAATGGTGAGGAAGAAGAGAACCGGACTTCCAGGCGAGTCTTCCGAGCCACCTCAATCCTCCGGGGCTCCTCAGCCTCAGCGTCCTCCCCAACAACAATACCAATCCCCTGCTGGACCAGGTTCAGGAGGCCGTGGCGGACCAGGTGGTTATGCTCACCCCAATCCCCAATACCAGTCTCAGCAAGGCGGTCGCGGCGGTGTACCCCAGCAGCAGTACCAGCCTCGCTACCAGCCACGTGGCGGTCCAGGTCCAGCCGAATACTATGGTGGGCCCCAGCAAGGTGGTCGTGGTGGAGGTCCACCTCAGCAGCATCGAGGTGGCGCTCCACCTCAGCAGCAGTACTATGGAGGGCCTGGTGGTAGTGGGCCCCGTAGGGGACGCGGTGGAGGACCTGGTGTTGGTGGTCCCGCACCCCCTAGAGCAATTCCCGAGCTGCACCAAGCCCCACCTCAGCCCCCTCCTCAGGTTTCATACCCGAGTCCACCCATTCAGACACACTCAATGGAGGGTGGATCTAGCTCCTCGTCATCAGTCCAGATGGAGCAGCAATTCGAGAATCTCTCGATGCATGAACAGATGGCAACCAACGAGGCCGTCCAGGCGGCCCCTCCTTCTTCCGTCAAGTCAATGCGGTTCCCTCTCCGCCCAGGCAAGGGAACTTACGGCGAACGATGCATCGTCAAGGCCAATCATTTCTTCGCCGAACTCCCTGATAAGGATCTCCATCAATACGACGTAAATAACTAATCTATTTAATTTCCCCAAATGGAATTAATAACTTAATTGCGATGTAATTAATTAGGTGACGATAACTCCTGAGGTGACGTCTCGAGGAGTGAACAGAGCTGTGATGGCAGAACTAGTGCGGTTATACAGGCAGAACTACTTGGGAGGCAGGCTCCCTGCTTATGACGGGAGGAAGAGTCTCTACACAGCTGGCCCGCTCCCGTTTACTTCCAGGACTTTCGACATCACTCTCTTAGACGAAGAAGAGGGTCTCGGCGGCACCCAACAGAGGAGAGAGAGGATGTTTAGAGTGGTGATTAAATTTGCCGCCAGAGCCGATCTTCACCATCTCGCGATGTTCTTGGCTGGGAGACAGGCTGATGCTCCTCAAGAAGCGCTTCAAGTTCTTGATATCGTTCTGCGCGAATTACCCACCGCTAGGTAATTTATTTTCATTTCATTCTTCCTCGGCTTATTGGTTTGATTATTGAGGGGACAATTTGGGAATTTTTTGGAACAGATACTCTCCAGTGGGGAGGTCGTTTTATTCGCCGAATTTAGGAAGGCGTCAGCAACTCGGGGAAGGACTGGAGAGCTGGCGTGGGTTTTATCAGAGCATTCGGCCCACTCAGATGGGTCTTTCTCTCAACATCGGTAAATTTACATTTTATTTACATGTCATAATATGTGCAGAATTATATTTTAATCTCTTGATAATTTTATTATATCTACTACAGATATGTCTTCGACCGCATTCATCGAGCCCTTGCCTGTTGTAGAGTTTGTAGCCCAACTTCTCAACAGAGATATCCAAGCAAGACCTTTATCTGATTCTGATCGTGTCAAGGTACAATAATACAACACTATTTTTCACCCTAAACCCTAAACCCTAAACCCTATTCACTAAACTTTTTGTTTTGTTATTTGTTATAGATAAAGAAGGCACTTAGGGGAGTGAAAGTTGAGGTCACGCATAGAGGAAACATGCGCAGGAAGTACCGTATTTCTGGCCTAACTTCTCAAGCGACCAGAGAACTCACGTATGATTCTCTATTTTCTAATACTTTATTTATTACAAAACAAATATATTTTTTATATGAGATTGAATGAATAGGTTCCCTGTGGACGAAAGAGGAACGATGAAGAGTGTGGTGCAGTATTTCCAAGAAACTTATGGTTTCAATATTCAGCACACCACTTTGCCTTGTCTCCAAGTCGGGAATCAACAAAGGCCGAATTATCTCCCCATGGAAGTACGTATACTTTATTATAAAATAAATTTATTTCAATCCATATTCAAAACTCGATTCAAATTTATTCGTTCTGTGTGTGTAGGTGTGCAAGATAGTGGAGGGGCAGAGGTATTCGAAGAGATTGAACGAGAAGCAAATCACCGCTCTTCTTAAAGTGACTTGCCAACGTCCCCAAGAACGTGAACTTGATATTTTGCAGGTAAGACCTCAAAATTTTTTATATATCGTCCATGTACATAAATCAATCTTTAAACTGTTCGTTCCTAACAAATATGGGATTCTTTTTGTGCAAATCAGACCGTGCAGCAAAATGCGTATCATGCAGACCCGTATGCACAGGAGTTTGGTATCAAAATTGATGAGCGTCTTGCCTCTGTCGAAGCCCGTGTTCTCCCTCCCCCTTGGGTACTTTGATTCGTTAATAATCTTAATTTTATATTGAATTATGTGACTGCAATTTTGTATTTATCTAATTTCATTCTTGTTTTGTTATTTGTACAGCTCAAGTACCATGATAGTGGTAGAGAGAAAGATTGTTTGCCCAGGGTGGGGCAGTGGAATATGATGAATAAGGTATATTCATTTCTAAATTGCATAAAAATCTCCATATGTTATTTAGGGTTTTGTTTACAAATTTTTCATTAGTAAATTAATAATTTTGTTTATGTTTCAGAGGATGGTGAACGGAGGCAGAGTGAATAACTGGATGTGCATAAATTTCTCGCGCAGTGTACAAGACAATGCTGCTAGGAATTTCTGTCACGAACTCGCTGTCATGTGCCAAATCTCTGGCATGGTAATAAATATATATTCTTTTTATTTTCCTAATTGAGTTTGTTATAATTTAGTTCTCGTGATTTTTTTTTTCTTTCTAGGATTTTGCTCCGGAGCCAGTACTTCCGCCTCTGACTGCACGGCCCGAACACGTCGAAAGGGCCCTCAAATCTCGCTATCAAGATGCCATGAACATTATCAAACCCCAAGGGAAAGAACTCGATTTACTCGTCGTTGTTTTGCCCGACAACAACGGCTCTTTATACGGTACAAAATTCGTCAAAACAATATCTACACGAACAATATCAATGAACTCTTTCTCGAAATCGTTACAGGCGATCTGAAGAGAATTTGCGAGACCGATTTGGGCTTGGTCTCGCAATGCTGTCTCACAAAGCACGTGTTCAAGATGAGCAAGCAGTATTTAGCTAACGTGGCTCTCAAAATCAACGTGAAGGTTGGGGGAAGGAACACGGTTCTTATGGATGCATTGAGAGGACGGATCCCACTCGTCAGTGACAGACCGACTATAATTTTCGGTGCGGATGTCACCCATCCTCACCCTGGCGAGGATTCTAGCCCCTCCATTGCTGCTGTATGTTATTAAATTTCAACAATATTTATAAATTGTTTATATGTTCAATAACGTGATATTTATTTTTGGTTAACTAAGGTGGTGGCTTCGCAAGATTGGCCAGAGGTGACTAAATATGCGGGGTTAGTTAGTGCACAGGCTCACCGTCAAGAGTTAATTCAGGATTTATTCAAAGTTTGGCAGGATCCTCAGAGAGGAACCGTCACGGGTGGCATGATCAAGTACGTTCATTTCCTTCTTGTTTCATTATTGATTTTAATGTTCCCAAACCATTCATTCACACTTTGTTTTTTTTTTTGATTTAAAAAAATGAAGAGAACTTCTCATTTCCTTCAAGAAGGCTACTGGTCAGAAACCTCAGCGTATTATATTTTATCGTGACGGTGTGAGTGAAGGGCAATTTTATCAGGTTCTTTTGTACGAACTCGATGCCATCAGAAAGGTAAATTCTTAACATCGTTAAAAAAGAAATTTAAGAAATCTTTACGAGATGATGTCGGCATTGACGAGTGTGATGTCATTGAGCAGGCATGTGCGTCGCTTGAGCCCAACTATCAGCCTCCTGTGACTTTTGTGGTGGTTCAGAAACGTCACCATACTCGTCTTTTTGCGAACAACCACAATGACCACCGTAGCGTTGATCGTAGTGGCAACATTCTTCCCGGTATGTACATTTACAAATCTACTACTTTCTACTATTTATACTAAACTGTGAGATCTTACTCTTTTATTTCCTTCTAATTGAATTTTAGGTACGGTCGTGGATTCGAAAATTTGCCACCCCACAGAATTCGACTTCTACTTATGCAGCCATGCTGGCATCCAGGTACTTATTATTCCATGTGCCAAGTCCCAATTGATTTTCGGTTTAATTAATTTGTTGTTGCAATTTAATAAAATCCAAAGGGTTGGAATTAATAATAAAATTGTTTGTAGGGTACGAGTAGGCCAGCACATTACCACGTGCTATGGGACGAGAACAAGTTTACAGCAGATGCATTGCAGACCCTCACAAACAACCTGTGTTACACTTACGCCCGTTGCACCAGGTCCGTGTCCATCGTGCCTCCCGCATACTACGCCCATCTGGCAGCATTCAGAGCACGCTTCTACTTGGAGCCGGAGAACTCCGATAGTGGATCGATGGCAAGCGGTGCGGCAGCCTCCCGAGGAATGCCTCCTGGACAGGGTGCACGGCCCAATAGAGCTTTTGGGAACGTGGCTGTTAGGCCCCTCCCGGCTCTGAAAGAGAATGTGAAGAGGGTCATGTTCTACTGTTAAACTAATGTATTCATATTTACTGTTGTTATTCTCGAACCTAGATTATGGTTTGTTTGTTTGATGTGTGGTAAGTTTCAGACTTAAGTTTGGGTTGTATTGTTTGGATTTGTTGTTGAGACTGGTGTTGTATGATTTTAACTCTTTGGTATTTATTTCTAGACTGGTTTTGATTTTTGGTTTTCGTGCCTTTGGTATTTTACTCCTAAATTTTGTTTGTGTGCACAACTATTTTAGTGGAGTAGGATATTGTAGTGTAGTGACCCCCGAGATAATTACATTGGCATACTCGAGAAAAAGTTGCAAGGGATTGTTGTAAAATAATTGAAACAAAGAGAAATTGGAATAGATAATTTTTATGATATTTATTATTAAAAGTCGATAAATATAATTCTTCCATTCCATTTTACTACTTTCCTTACAAAGTTAAAAGTTCTACTGTACCTTGAACTGAGTTCTTGTAATATTTTTATAGAATTCTCGTTTTCCTTGAAATTCCTAAATTCATTTTAATAGAGCAATCATTTGCATTAATTCCATTATGAGATCATCCGATCTCATAAATTGTCTGATTTTATCATTTAGTTCTTCCGTCCGCCTCATTAAATTGAAACCACCATCACAATTTTTTCGAGGTTTAGATCGCGAAAGTAATCAGAAGAATCACCTCAATGATCTTGTCGGGCTAATTGGCTACTATCAAGAATCATCTCAAGAAGGTTTGAACAATCATCGACCAATTCTTGTTAAAAATAACACTAACTTAATTAATTTCAGAAAACCTGCATTACTTGCTTGAATTTCGATTGTGAAACCATAAAAACCTTATGTGTCCCTAACCAATTTCGTCCCTCAATAATATCAATGTAGGATCAAAGCGGCTTTCGTCACATTTAACGCAACTAAATCTTCAATGGTCACGTACACTAATACAACCGAATGACATGAATCATGATGTGGATGTATAGCATGAAAATTTCATGTAATGTGATCTTAACATGTCTATTTCCAACTTGGTCCTCTTAAAAATTAATTTAGTGAGATCCTTAAAACCGTCTCCTTTAAAACCGCATTTGAGACAAACCCGTCTCCTTTAATACCTTAATGAGACAAACCGTCTCCTTTAAATCGTATTGAGACGAACCTAGTTTAAATCAGAGTAAATTGATAAATATAACTTTAATTCTGCAGAATAACCATAATACCGAATAAACTTGAAAAACTTTATAACTGTATCATATGTCTATGACATATGTGAAGGGAATTATCCCGACCCCGGGCCCGCGCAGCGGATATGAAGGCCCGGTCCGGTTTCCAAATCCCGAAATCACGCTTCGATATCGAGGGTACGATGCAAAGTAGGATAGATGATTACTAGCGTGAAATTGATCACGCACGACGGGTTGATCGCTCGCATTCTTCTCTTCTCCGGTGTCACGTATTCCTATCCGTGTCGGTTCTCATCTTGAAAAAAAAAACCTGATATGGGCTTAACTCATAGTTGGAATCATGTTTTTTTTCGGCTTCTTTCTTGGATATTTAATGTTTTATCATCAGATTTTGACATGGTTGTAACGTTATTTGACAGGAATTTGAGTTCATAATGATAATTTTTGCACATAAAACTAGTTTATAAATACAGATAGGGGAGCGCTATTTCTAGAGCTGGTATTTTTGAATCTAGAGCAACTACATTAAAATTCTCAAAATACCCTTTTCTAATCATGAAATGCATTGACTAATTTATGAATCTACTAATTTATTTTCCATATCCTCCAAATTAATGATATATTACAGTGAAATTATTTTTTGTATATCTCTCTGTAAAACACAAAATATCAAATTTATTCCTCTAAATATATAAATATCCCTATAAATCTCATGATATGAATGAGAAAACAATCTCATATATCAACTAGTAATTATGTATTCAGAAATTTATATAAAATTAGCTTTATCCCCGCGCAATTGCGCGGGATATTTTTTATATAATTATTTAAATAGAATTAATGTGTGTGCGAATTAACGCGTGTGCGAATTAACGCGCATGCATTTGAACTAAATTAATCTAATCATGACATATTTGCAAATATCATGATGTCAATAGATGCATAAGGTTCATGAAATTAGTCTATCACGAATATTATTTTCTAATATAATTTGCATAAATAACATTTGTTAAGGTGCTTCTAAAATCGATTAATATAATCAGGACATATTCGCAAATTTTAATATGTATGTAAAATAGGAAAAAAAAAGACCAAAATGTAAAATAAGAAAAAAGGATCAAAATGTAAAAAAGGATCGAAATGTAAATAAAAAGGACCAAAATGTAAATAAAAAGGACAAAAATGTAAATCAAAACTAAAAAGGACCAAAATATAAATTAAAAAATTAAAAAAAGGTCCGAAATGTAAATTAAAAAAGACCAAAATATAAATAAAAAAGACCAAAATATAAATTAAAACTAAAAAGGACCAAAATATAAATAAAAAGGACCAAAATATATATTAAAACAAAAAATGACCCAAATATAAATAAAAAGGACCAAAATGTAAATTAAAAAATATTTATTTTACACAAAAGCCCTTGATGACGTGGAGGCTTAGAATTGGAAGAATTTTGTTTGATTTATATATAAGATATAATATAATGTATGTAAAATAAGAAAAAAGACCAAATCTAAAAAAGGACCAAAATGTAAAATAAGGAAAAATGATCAAAATGTAAAAAAGTATCGAAATATAAATTAAAAAGGACCAAAACGTAAATAAAAAGGACCAACATGTAATGTAAACTTAAAAGGACAAAAATGTAAATGAAAAGGACCAAAATGTAAATTAAAAATGTAAAAAGGACCGAAATGTAAATAAAAGAGGACCAAAATATAAATAAAAAGGACAAAAATGTAAATTAAAACTAAAAAGGACAAAATGTAAATTAAAAAATGTAAAAAAGGATCGAAATGTAAATAAAAAGGACCAAAATGTAAACAAAAAGGATCAAAATGTAAATTAAAAATAAAAGGACCAAAATGTAAACAAAAAGGATCAAAATGTAAATTAAAAATAAAAGGACCAAAATGTAAATAAAATGGACCAAAATTCAAATAAAAAAAATATTTTTTTACAAAAAAGGCCCTGATGACGAATAAAATGGAGCAAAATGTAAATTAGAAAAATATTTTTTTTACAAAACAGCCCCTGATGACGTGGAGGCTTAGAATTGCAAGGATTTTGTCTACTTTATACATAAGATTAATATTGTTATTTATTATTTTGTTGATTCTATATCTTTCTTAAATTAAGCTATCGAAATTGGAAACTAGTATTATTGTAAATAATTAAAGATTTAAATTGATGCATTAATATTTTATCTTTCTCTAACTTTCATCATGTCTCTTTCTACCTATTCATTTTTCTGAATTGCTACGTTTATGTTAAGAATCATATCGCCATTCATATTTTATCTTAACTCAAATAGAGAATATGACGGATCAAGATAAATTTTTAATTATTTACGTGATGTTAGTTTTTTTTAACAAATTAATTAAGATTTGTATAGTTAACAAATTAATAGATGATAGTCTTATCAATACATTCCATGATTAGAAAAAAATATTTTGGGAATTTTAATATAATTGCTCTAACTTTAGAAATAGCAGCTCTAGAAAGAACGTTTCCCATACATATATTGTTGTTTGACATGTATGTTAATGATGAAAAAAATAGTATCCAACATATCGTTCAAGGTCCAGTAATTTGATCCAAACATTATCTACGACCAAAAATTTCATATACATGTATTCTTTTTCTGGTTGGCAATTTCATTCAACAAATAGGGTATTTTTCATGTTCCTTTTATATCCATTTTCATTTATACTCGTGACTGGTCCCGTAAGTTGCCAAAACGTCATGGATCTCTCCTAGCACCGCATCAACTCATAGCTGAACAAAAAAAGATGAATACAAAAAGAATAAAAAAAATAAAAACGAATCAAACGAACATTATAAAAAAAAATCAGTCCACTATGTAGCCCTGCCAGTCCCATAAAATCAATCCACTATATTTACAAAAGAAAAAAAAAACAAATTAACAAAAAAACAACATGAAAAAAGAAATGAACAAAAAATAAATACCTTTATGACAATGTGAGATTCCAATTGTGACCTTTCGGCTTGACAAGAGATATAGTGGCATGCTCCATATGCATAAAAAGGAATGGAGGTTGAATCCATTTTGTCCTTCAAAAGTTGACCCCGAGGTTGATAATTTTCGAATACCATGAAATTCGAGATTCAATTCATGTATGATAATCAAGTTTGGAACTTGATTGATCCATCGCCATGAGTTAGACCCGTGGGATGCAAGTGAGTTTTCAAGAAGAAAATCAACATGGATGGAAATGTGCATACTCATATGGCAATGCTCGTAACGAAATGTTTCAAACAAATTCATGATGTAGATTATGATGAAACGTTTTCGTCCGTTGAAATGCTTAAATCCATACGAATTCTACTTGCGATATCCGCGTCTTATGACTACGAGATATGTCAAATAGATGTCAAAACCGCATTCCTTAACATGAATTTATTAGAGGATATGTATATGACACAACCTGACGGTTTTGTCGATCCAAAGAATCCGAAAAAATTGTGCAAGCTTCAACGATCCATTTATGGGTTGAAACAAGCTTCTCGGAGTTGAAATATTCGTTTTGATAAGTTACAAGCAAATATAATTTTGTCAATAACGAAGAAGAACCTTGTGTGTACATGAATATTAGTGGAAGTCGAGTAGTATTTCTTGTGCTATTTGTGACGACATATTGATCATAGAAAACAACATTCCGATGCTTACGGATGTTAAGAAGTATTTGAATACTCGTTTCGCTATGAAAGATTTGGGCGAGACCGCCTACATATTAGGCGTGAAAATCTATAGAGATAGATCTAAGAAACTCTTCGACCTAAGTCAGAGTATGTACATCGACAAAGTGTTGAAACTATTTTTCATGCACAACTCTAAGAAGGGGTATCTCCCAATGTCGAGTGGCATAAATTTCTCTAAGACTCATTGTCCGACATCGAGCGAAGAGAAATGTAAAATGGATAAGGTTCCATATTGTTCGGCAGTGGGATCTATCTTGTATGCCATGATATATACGAGACCTGACGTGTCGTATGCGTTGAGCGCCGCATCACGCTACCAATCGAATCCAGGAGATCCGCATTGGCAGGCGGTGAAAACGTTCCTTAAGTACTTGAGAAGAACTAAGGATAAATTCCTAATATATGATGGTGTGGAAAATGGATTGGTGATAAATGGTTACTGAAGGGAATTATCACGTCCCCG